>CM061277.1:25967500-26592500 GCA_030848825.1 Tadarida brasiliensis | reverse complement strand
TAAATGGCTCAACAGTCTAGGGTCGTGGTCTATAAACTTGAGAGGCACCTGAATCACCTCGAGGACTTTTCAAAGTACTGATGGCTGGGTCCCACCCCCAGCATTTCTGATTCACTGGGTCAAAGATGGAGATTGAGATTTTATATTTTTAGTAAGTTTCCAGGTAATGTCTATGCTGCTAGTCCAGGCGCCTTGCCTCTCTAAGGGTTGGGTCTCTGGCATTAGTAATTTTTTAAAGATTATTTATTGATTTTTAGAGAGAGAAGAAAGAAGAGGGAGAGAGGGAGAAACATCGATGTGAGAGTGAAACATCGATCAGCTGCCTTCTGCACCCCCCTCCTCCTCCTCCACCAGGGATCGAGCCTGCAACCTGGACATGTGCCCTGACCAGGAATCAAGCTGGCAACCTTTTGGTGCATGGAATGACACCCAGCCAATTGAGCCACACCAGCCAGGGCTGGCTTTAGTATTTTTTAAAAGCTTTCCTGTGCTTCTACTGTCCAGCCAATTTTGAAAACCACTACCAAAGGCTTTTTAGGTTAATGAACAAGAAATATTTTATTTGGGTCAGCTTGGTTCTTGGTTTTAAAGGTAATGTTTGGCATTAAGATGATATATTGATTGGATACAGGAGTAGGGTTGAAAGGACAACTTTAAGATAGGAAAAAGTAGCTTATCCAATATTTACACAGTAACAGAGCAACAAAAGTTAGATTTGAGTAGAGAGATGCGTTTATTCATTCACCTGGGAATTGTAGATAGATAAAATCTAATTGCATTTCTATGAGAGCTCAGGGCAACTTTATTTTTGGAAATTGCATCTTGTGTTCCCATCTCTTTATTTTCTGTTGTAAAGCTTGATTAAACAATAAAAGCTAATTTCCATCTACAACTTTACCTTGTCTTCTGTCTACACATACAACAATTTTGGGAGCAGCGGTATTTTTTTCCTATTTTACTTTGTCCTTTGGATACATTTTTTTTTCCCTCTAAGGAATATTTTAATACCATGAGGAAAATAATTATTATATAATGCCACATGTTGCAAACCATCCTCAACTATCTAAAATATTTATGTGAGTAACAGCTTATTTGTAACTTCTATTTCTTAAATGCTCACTTATTACTTTTATAGTTAGAAAATAAAAATTATTTAGCTGTTAAAAATGAGCCCAGGTTAGGTTTTATTACTCTTTTGTAAATAAGCACTGAGAGGAAAAGGGAAGAAGACATACTTATGAAACTTTCAGTAGAGTTTACATCCAAGCATGAGTCCATTCAGTTGCGGCATTAGGAAACAGACCCGCGCCTACTAGTTTTACTCCAAATGATGATAAGATTGTTCCAAAATGCAGTATCCTCTGTGGCAAAAAGGGAAAGCAAATCCCAGCTGTTTGGGTTTTGTGTTGGAGGAGAGCGCTAGGCTACCCTGGACTGCAAGTGGGCCCTAGAGCAAATGAAGCCTGAGTCATCACTGCACGCGAAAATGGCAAAGCTGAAGCTGCCCTTCTTTGGGTACATGATGAGAAGGCAGGGTTGTTTGGAAAGACAGTTATGCTGGGAGAAATAGAAGGCAGCGGGAAAAGAGGAAAACCAAATTGGGATGGATTGACTCCATAAAAGAAGCCATAAGCATGCGTCTACAGGAGCTGAGAGGGGCTGCCGAGGACAGGACATTGTGGACATCACTCATTCATATCACAGGGAGTTGGAGCCAACTCAATGCCATGCTACACACACACACACTTGCTATTTTCTCCACCTGCTGCAGAAATTTGTGTCATATTTGCTAATAGAAAATTATTTTTATTTCTTTTGCAAATGGCATTTCCAGACTCCAAAGCATTTGCATTTCAGTGGGCCTCTTTCATAGAAGAATATGGGACAAAAGTGCCTTGAAGTCTGCTTTGCTGAGGTGGTTTCCTGGCCACCCTGCCTCAGAGATTCTCAATGTATGCTTCCTGGACCAGCAACAAGGATCATCTGGGGACTTGTTAGAAAAATGGGTTCATACTCCCTACCCAAGACCTCTTGAATCAAAAACTGGGGGACTGTGGGCCAGAAATCTGATTTTAGCAAGCCCTCCAGTTGGTTTTGATCCCTGCTAAAGTTGGGGGACCTCTGCTCTGCTCAGTGCATTTCTGGGGTGTGTTCTGTGGTAAGCCACAGGGAACTCTGGACGTCCCCTTGAATGGACGTATCATCCTGCCGCCCCTGTGACAGTAGCAGCCGTGGCTTGTTTCGGCTCCTGCAGCACCACGCTAGCACAGTCCTGTGACTGTGAGCGTGACTGTGACCCATGAGCGTTTACCCAGGTCCCCCGGACAGCGTGGGGCCTGATGGCCGAGCAGCAGAAAGAATGCCACAGTGGGGGCATGTATGCCCATGGTGTCCGATAAAGCTAGGACTGCCTTGGAGGTGGTAGAAAGTCCGTGACCTTCTTCAATGCTAATATCGATTCCCAAAGTGAGGCTGTTTACCTCAGGCTATCCTAGAACACCAGCTCCCATTCATGCTTATGGTCAAACCCATATCTGATGATTAGAACCTACAGGACTGGAACCCAGGAATCTTCATTTTTAATGGGCTCGACAGATGAACCTTTCACTCACTGCACTAGGCTAACCTATAGGCTTTATAAAGGCAAATGTTACACATGCATTATCTACTCCTTATCTTCCCTGTAGTGAGTACAGACCCTGGGATATAGCACCACTCACTAGGTGTTTTCTGAATGAATGAATACATGTAGAATGCATGAAAGAATAAAGGAACAGACAAATGAATGGAAGAATGGATGGATGAATTCAAAGAATGCTCATTTGGAGGCATTTGCCTAATACAGAGAATTCTTAAATGTTGAAACTATTATTTCAGTTGAAGCCCGATCTTAATTAGCATCCTTTCCATTGCAGGGTCAAGGAGACTATATGATTTCATGTGCAGATGTAAAAATTATCTGTAACAAAAAGGCTAGTTTTTCTTCTTTCCCACTCATAACAGATTTATAAACTGCACCCATTTCCAGCTATTAGCTACATGAGCAACAACAGGAACATAAAATCAGGATATTTAAACAACTATTAGCCTGATCAAAATACCCTCTGAAAAAGCAAGTGAGTTCTGATGGTTGGTTTTAATAATTGTTTGGAGGCTATGAGGGGTTTGGGATCACCCACTTCACTACATTTCTCCGTTATGCAGTGGGTACAATGGAGAATGGCTAGGCATTACTTGGCAAGGAGTGATTATAGCTGGGAAAACTGGTAGCGCCCCCTAACGAGTGCCAGTTCTTTCGCAAATGCCTTCTCTCTTGCTCCAAACTTATCCCACAGTCTTGTAAATGATTCAGAGAGGAAAAATACTTTTGTCTACTTTTGTTGTTTTGCAAAACAGCAGCACGTTTTTCCTCATTGATGAAAATCCTCCCTCCTGAATAGAGAGACCAAGTGCCCTTTTCTTGTGGTTTGTCAGAATGAGTCAGGTACACAGGCGAGATCAAGTTGCCATTTCGGATTTAATCTCCTTGCCTGGGCCTGTGGGGCCTGGCTCTGTCTGCAGGTGGGGATGAATGGAACATGAGGAGCCACACCATCAGACTCCGCAGTGAATGGGCACTGAATTCCCAATGCCTAGTTCCCCAAGCCCTCAGACACCTTCAAAGAGTAGCAAAGGATAAAATTAGCCATAGTGCCACAATGCAGCGGCATGAGCACACGAAAATCTCACCATTTTTTCTGTAGTCACAATATAACTACACACTGCTACATCCACACACTCAATTTTTATCAAAGTGGTACCTATAGGAATTAAAGTCAGTGCTGAAAAATATATGCAAAAGCCAGCAGTCTCCTGCCTGTTCCACAACCCCTCATCTGTCCATCTCCCCAGAAGCAGCCTCTTCAAAGTATTTAGCCTTTTCTTTTGTCATCCGCTGAATTTCAACGAATATGCTTACCTTGTGGTTTCATTTTTATTTATTTAGATTCTGTTTACTTCCCTTCTCGTGTTTGCACCAACACGTGTTTTGCACTTTCTCCTACCATTTCAAACTAACACGAATTGTGGATGAAATAATGACCTTATCCATATAGTTCAATACTGAGCCAAGCATTGTACTATGAGTATGTTTTTTCTGTACACATGTTTTTTCCCCTGGAAGTAGTAATTGCCTTAACATTTTAAATTTGCATATTGTTTGTGCCTAAGGCTATATTCTTTTTCCAAATCATCCAGTTATCTCCAATACCTGAAAAATAAATTTCTTTCTAAATCTCTGAAAATATCTGCTTTATGTTTTCCCATGAAAAACTCTACTTCATACACTCTGTCGATCTGCTGCAGTCTGGACAGGTTGTTCTCTAGGCTTTTTGCAAATTTGTGGCCTTGGGTTTTCCATTTGCTAGGTTCCTGTATTTATTGACCTGTTTCCAGTATCTTGTGCCTTATTCTTATCTGGTTACACCCTTAGATTTTCAACCATGTCCTACAGTTTTGCTACTTATAGTGTGGGCCACTGACCAGCAGGGTGTGCCATGTCCTGGGTTTGGGGGTGGGGGGCGTTCAACTAGAAATGGAAGTCTCCAGCCTCACCTGCAAACTACTGAATGAGATCTACAGTTTTACAAGGTCCCCAGGTGATTTGTACGCACATTAAAACGTGAGAAGCAGAGTCCTAAACAGTAGTAGATAATTTGACTAGATACAGACTTCTAAATTGGAAATCATTTTCCCTCACAATTACTATCTTCTGGAATCACAGATTGCTGTTGACAAATTCATCAGTATTCTGAATCCGATATCTTTTGTATGATCAATCTTCCTTGTGCCCCATTGTTCTGAAATTTTAGAATAATATTCCCATATCCGTGTGTGTGCATGTGTACGTGTGTGTTTGAGTTATTATACTGGGAACTCGAATACTCTGGACACTCAGACTCATCTGTCAGTTCTGAGAATTTCCTCATATTACATCTTTGGTCATTTTCTCCCCTCTGCTCTATTTATTGTTTTTACTCCTAACTGAGTATTGGACTGTCTGCACATGTCCTTAATTTACCCTTAATTTTATCTTCCCTCGGTCCTTTTCATTTATTTTACTTTTTGGGGGGAGCTTTCTTTAATATTTTCTTCCAATCTTTTAATTATTCTTTTACTTATGTTTAACTTACAACTTCTCTCTCTTGCTTGATTATTTCATTTTTAGCACTCGTCTTTGTGATGGATTTACTGTCTTCTGTTTCTTCACAGAAAACAATACTGTTTTGAAGTTTATTGTGCTCTATGTATTGCTTCATTTTTCTCTGAGTTCCTGTCTCTGTTTTTCCTTTCATATGAGAGGCATTCTTCAAAAGTCTGAAGTTTGGTAAGCCATGTGCACTTGCATGAAAGTCTGTTCATATTAAAAAGCAAGGCCACGAACAGCTGACGGGAGTATCTGTGTAGGTACGTGTCAGCCTCTCGGGCTCTCGGTAGCACTTACGGACAATAAAGTCATATGAGTTGTCCTTTTCATTAAGGAACCCTTCAAGTTTAGCATGTGAGAGAGACCTTTACTATGGGCCACTGTGTCCCAGAGAATCTTCTACTTTCTTAGGTGATGTGGGAAGATATATGCCTGGAAGAATTCTGGAAGAAAAATGAGGGAAGGGCACTGAGGTCCTCTCCATAAATATTTTTTAATTAATCTCCCTGTTCTGGGACTCAGATCACCTGTGCCCTCTTCTGTGTTGATGCATGATAGACCTTTTCCACTCCTGCATCAAGGTGGGATGTGACAGAGGGGAGTTCAGTGGATGCCCAGCAAGGGAGGGGCCTGAGGGGCTTTCCGTATACAGGCTTTTAATCAATAAACCTGCTGTCAGCCTAGCTTCTCACCTCCAGTTGCTCTGGAACCTGGTATTTCCAAAGGATGCGCAGTCTCGGAGTGAAGTGGGAGAAGCCAGATTCTTCTTAACAGTCTTCCCATGTCCAGGTACTGAGTTGTACCTCTGTCCACTGTGGGCAGTCAGATAATATGTTCTGTCTTCCAAAGAGCTAGTTACAACTTATTCTCTCATAATTCTTACCTTTTTAAAATTCTTTGGCATCATTTAGTTGGGTTTGGAGAGAAAGGGAAAACAAATAAATGCAGTGAATCTTTTCTATTTTTAACCAGACAGCTGTGATGAGATCGTCACTGTGACTTATTATTAACATATTTAGAAATATTATTAAATAATCCTGCTTAAACAGAGTGAATTAAAAAACATAGGAAATCCCACCAAAATGGAAGTAACAAGTTTGGGTGTGAGTGTGCATTCATGTTTTAATATAAACCCTCAAGTTTAGAGAACATGAAGGAAATAATAACAGCATTTTAAGATCAGGAAACGAGCTGGTAAATGTTAGCTGTGTTTGTATAAAGAGAAAACAAAAACCTACGCTGCTACTGGGGGCAAGAAGGAGGCCAAAGCAGGCTTACTTTTACCAAAGAATCCCAGAAAGCTTCAAATATTGCTGATTCCAGCCTAGGAAGGCAGAGGAGCAGATGCACCTAAAATCAACAATAGTACTTAAAAGTCTTTGGTGATTCCAAATTAGGGTCAAAGGTGTAGAAAGTGAAAAAAAAAATGCATATGATGAGTTAAAGTTTGAATTTCAGGTAAACAACCAATAATATTTTAATTTGGGTCAAAGGTTCTATGGGAAAATATTGTGAGTATGAGTAAGAGTTTTTATGTCCATGTGAGAATATATGAGTTTATAGAGAGTTGAAGAAAGGGAAATTCCCTTTTAAACAGTAGAAAGTAAATGGAACCTATGTAAAACTAAAGAGAGAGAATAGGGTTATTTAAATGCTGTTTTGAAATATTGCCACTAATATTAGGGAAAAATCTCTAAGGGTTGAACATGACTTGTATCTGGGAATTGGTATTGAGAAGGATGGGATAGGAAACTGCTTTTTAAGTTATAACGCTTTGATAGCTATTTTAAACTATATACATTAAATATTTATAAAATAATATGTATATACATATTTGATAACCTAATATATGGTATGTATATTTTCTCTGATTACTATATTTTAGCAAGGTATACCAGTTTCTTCCTAATGCTAATGTTTTTAGGACTTGTCAGCACCCGTAGCCTACACTGTCTTGTTTTCTCCTTTTTACATGTCTTTTTCAAGTTCACTCTATTAGACTTTGGGCCACAAAGATATAAATCACATCTCATGTTCCTTTTTGTGTCTGTCTCACGGAGAGACAGCACCGTGCTAATCCCTAAAATGCACTCAGAAAATGTATACTATTGATTTTCCTGTTCCACTCTTTGGAGCAATGATCTGTCTGAAACCCAGACAAAGCCAAAACAAAAAAAGCACACAAGAAAGAGAGGAAAAACTTTTTTTCTGGAAAACTCCCCTTCAGCTTGAGGGAAAGGATCCATGCCAATCTGATAGTGTTGTAATATTAATGTATGGGCCAATGTTAAGGATCATTTATGTAAAGTCACCTGTCTGTTGAGCTGGTGACCAAAAGCATCCAGACCCTCAGAACCCCTTCTAAAGGCTTGGGTGACAGAGACCGTAAGTGAGAAGACCTTGAATGACCTTCTTCCTCTGTCTGACTCATGAAGCTAGGGCTCGGTTTCAGGTTTCTGGATTCAAATTAATTTTAAAGCAATACAAGTAAAATCATTGGATCTAGAATGACGATAAGTGTGAAAGGCTGTGATGGACAGCTATAACAATTTTAAGGGAGTGAATGAGATCAAAACAGACTTATATACAAAGTGCTAGGTTTTTAGAACTCTGAGGAATCTGTTGATGTTTGGAAAAGCTAAGTTAAAACAATTTAAAGGAAATGCCATGGTACGCAGCATGTAATACTTTACGGAACTCATTATTTTAAGAAGTGCAACAAATTTATAGTTCCTTTAGCAGTGGTTCTCAACCTTCCTAGTGCCGCGACCCTTTAATACAGTTCCTCATGTTGTAGTGACCCCCAACCATAAAATTATTTTCGTTGCTACTTCATAACTGTAATTTTGCTACTGTTATGTCTTAGGCGACCCCTGTGAAAGGGTCGTTCGACCCCCAAAGTGGTTGCGACCCACAGGTTGAGAACCGCTGCTTTAGAAGTTTAAATAAATTCATAGATGATTTGATCTGTAATGAGTTATTGATTAAAAATTCGATTGTGTTTTCCAGCTGACCTTGGAGGTCAGTGCTAAAGAAAAAAACTAATAACAATAAAAATAATAAACCCCTTTTTGAGTGCAATGAAGCTACTCGAAGTACTTTATAATAGGTAAACTTTTTAAATTATATATCAACCAATAAGCTAATTATTATTCCCCACAAATGAGAGAAACAAGACTCTTATTAGTTAATTATGGATGTCAGATTTTAACCAATCCAGTGATGTATGTTTCAGGGTAACTTAAGCCTCCTATGATTGCTGGTCCTGGAAAAAAAAGGGGTGTGTGTGCTATTTCCAAGGGCGTATGAGGGACCCAGTTCATGTTTGCTCTTCTTTACTCTTAATGTATTTACAAGATGAAAGCGGCTAAAGGGTCGATAAAGCTCAAAGGTGACCACGTGCAGACTGAGGAGTATGTATAGGAAGACCACACATCCCAGTTTGCTTGCAACTATTAGAGTTACTAGTAGTACGGCCTTCACTCTTAAGAGAGTCCAGATGTGGAAGGTAAAATGTATGCTCACGCTAGGAAATGTCCGAGGACTATGGAAGAATTGACATAATTGGGAACTGCGTGAAAATACACTTACAGTTGATTACAGAATACACTAGAACATATCCTCCACAAGGCAAAATCGTCCAAACAGGAGGCCCAGGGCTCCTGCCACATCACAATCTCCAATGCTCGTTCAATCCCACAGTCCCTTGTCTCCCCCACTTCGTATCTGTATCTTTCTTCTGCAGTAAAATTAATCGTTCTGACAAAATTCCTACAGTTACACATTTGTTCAATTCTAAAATGTGTCTAACACATCAAGTAATTTTAGAGCGACTACACCTGTACCACTGAGAATCCTACCTGTGAAAAAGAATCCAGCTCTATCTTCACTCCTTTACCGCCCCTCCCCCAGCTAAGGGAATATCCAAAGGTCCACGTTCAAAAATTACGTGGCTAGCTCCTTTCCCCCACCTTTCAGTGTGATTGTGTTATTTATTTAAAATGTAATGGGTTTTATTTGTATGTTGACACTCAGCTTCAGATTTGTCTTTTTTAACTTCCGTCTTGATTTAATTGGTTTGGATATGTAGATAATATTAACATGCCTCCAAATGTCAAAACCGTACAGAAAGTTTTCAAGATGTCAATGCTCTCTACTTCCTTGCATCTTGTATAGCTCCCTCCTGCCCCTTCCTTGCCTCTTGTCCTTCACTGTATTCTGCTTCCTCTGTTTCTTTCGGCAAAAATAAGCACTTTGCTTTTTTTTTTTTAATCCTCATCAGAGGACATCTTTGCATTTATCTTCAGATAGAGCAAGAGGGAAAGAGGGAGGAAGAGAGAGAAACTTCGATGTGAGAGAGAACCGGGCTGGGGACAAACTGCAACTGTGGCTTGTGCCCTTAGTGGGAACTGAACCTGGGACTCTCCGGTCTGCGGGCCAACGCTCTAACCGCTGAGCCAACTGGCCAGGGCAGCACCTTGCTCTTTTTTCAACTTAACATAGCCTTTGGATTGGAGTGTTTAATTCATTTATATTTAATGTAATTACTGACAAGTTTATATTTATTTTTTCTCTTTTGCTATTTGTTTTCTTCAGGGCTTATGTCTTTTTTTCATTTTGTTCCTTCATTGATGCCTCTTTTTTCTTTTTTGGTTGTTTTTGATTAGCTATTACTTATGTGTTATTTAATTCCCTTGCTATTTTTTATATTTATTTTCTTAGGGATTGCCCTGGATATCTCATATATTCTGCTATGTGTTATTTTCATTATCGTTATTTTTATTAAATTCTCTTATTTTGTCCTGAAGTTCTTTCACTCAAGAGTTTTCAATATAAAAGGTTTGCTGTTTTATATTTATTTTATTTACAACTATTCCAACTTATTGATGGACTTTGTGCTTGCTTTGCATTATAACAAGAATATTGTGTTTCTGATATTTCTGATTTATCAGACTGAGAGTTGTTTTGTTTGTGATACTATATATGATCATTTTTTTATTGTTTTATTTTATGAATGGCCCCTATGTATCTGAAAAGGAGACATTTTCTATCATCTGGTGATTATACATATATATGATCTATCTTATTGATACTCTATGTCCTAATCACTATTTTTCTCTGACCTGTCATATTCTGAGAGTGATATATTTTATTATTAATGTTTTTATCTACTTCTTGCAGTTCCTGTAGTTTGTGCTTCATATACGTTTATCTCTGTGATTTCATGCAGAGATAATCAGAACTGTCAAATATTCATTGTGAATCATAGATTTCAACATTATAATACATCGATAGAGGTTTAGTTCAATATTTTTGCTTAAATTCAGTTAAGCCTGATATTAAGTTTTCAATCTCTGCCTTCTACAGTTTTCATTTGACTAGTTCACATTTGCCACCACTCTTTCTAGCTTTCTTTTCAGATATTTATATTTTAGGTATATCTTCTATATATAGAATAATTGAGTTTTGCTTCATTATCCAGCTTTGAAAATCTACTTTATTTAAATAGATGACTTATTGTGTTCAAGTTGTTATAACAGAAGACCATAAACTGAGTAACTTGTAAACAACAGACATTTATTTCTTAAGTTCTGGAGGGTAGATCAAGGCCCTGGGAGATTCAGTGTCCGGTGAGGGCCCACTCCATGGGTATAGCTGTCTGCCTTCTTGTTATATCCTCACATGGCAGAGGAGGTGAGGGGGCTCTCTGGCGTCTCCATAAGAATATTAATCTTACTCATAGGACTCCACCCTCATGACCTAATCACCTCCCAGGGATCCCATCACCAAATACCATTACACACAGCGTTAGGTGTCAACATATGAACTCGGGGGAAATACAAACCTTCACTCTTCACCTTTATTGTACGATTGTTATGTTTGACCTCAAAACTGCCTCATAAATTATGTTATGGAGACTGATTATGTTATATTTATAATGTTTCTTCCTTTATTGAGTTTGTCTTCTTGCTATTTTAAAATATATTTTCCCTTATTTTGCTTCCTTAATTTTTTACTGTTTAGTTTTAATCTATATCATCTTGGTTTAAATGGTAGCCTTTGACTTCTACCTATTAACTACATAAGAGTCAATGCTATTTTATTTTCTACTTGCATTTTTCTTCCTAGTATGTTTCAGTAACATTATTTCATCTTTTTCAGAAAATATATCATTTACAAACTACTATTCCACTCATATCTCTACAATGCTTTAACTTTCTTATCTCTTTGGTACTATAGTATGTGAGTGTGTGTATATACACACCACACACAGAATATATATATGTATGAATGCATTATACACACAACACACACACACACACACACACACACACACACTACTATGAGTTGTTTTGTTGAAGTTTCCCTGGCTATCTTTTTTAGAATGGATTTCATACTAGTAGAATTCTTAGGAAGTACTTATGAATTCTTAGATGAAGTTTTTACATTCTCAAATCTGTTTTTCATAGCCTTTATATACAAAAGACTGCTTGAGTAGATAAAAAAAATCTTGACATACTTTTTCCTTGAGTTTCTTTTTAAAATACTTTTTTATTGATTTTTTAGAGAAATTGAAACATTATGAATCAGCTGCTTCCTGCACGCCCCCTACTGGGGTTCAACACTGCAATTCAGGCATGCTCCCTGACAGGGAATCAAACTGGGATCTCTCAGTCCATGGGACAATGCTCAATCCACTGGGCCACACTGGCTGGGCTCCTTGAGTTTCCTAGAAGTGCCTGTCACTGCTATTGCCTTGCTTTCTGTGTTGCTCTAAAGAAGTCTGATTCCTGCCTCAGTTTTTATCCTTATAGAAAAAGGATACTGCCCCGCCAGTGTGGCTCAGTGGTTGAACATCGACTCATGGTTCGATTCCCGGTCAGGACACATGCCCAGGTTGTGAGCCCGATCCCCAGTGGGGTGTATGCAGCAGGTGGCCAATCAACGTTCTCTCTCATCGATGTTTCTAGCTCTCTCTCCCTCTGCCTTCCTCTCTCTCTAAAATCAATAAAGAAAAAAAATATATATAGATATAAAAGATCCTTCT
The DNA here is from genome assembly GCA_030848825.1 of Tadarida brasiliensis. Lineage (NCBI taxonomy): Eukaryota > Metazoa > Chordata > Mammalia > Chiroptera > Molossidae > Tadarida > Tadarida brasiliensis. The sequence goes on along the minus strand of CM061277.1, from coordinate 26,580,267 downwards.
GTCTGGGAAACATGTGGCTTTTTTTCTTTCTCTAAAACCTAATGATTTTGCAAGTTTTCCTCAAAGTTATTTTTTTCCAGGTTAATTTTATCAGGTGTAGAGTGAGGCCTTTAAAACTTTCAAATCAGTTTCTTATATTTTGAATTATAGTTTGAAATAATTTTTCTATTGGTTCATTTTATCTTTTCCAGGGACATCAATTACATGTTATATGTTTGTTGGACTTTTTTTCGCTTATCTTATGTTTGCTCTTTCTCTCTGATACTCTCCTTCGGTTCTTCATTTACTTTCAATCTTTTAGTTGTTTTCATGCCTTTCTTCAATTCCCTCTACTAAATTTCATTTACATATTTGCCCTCAGGCATATTGTAATTTGTTCTCCATTTATGAGATGGTTCTTTGTTTTTATCTCAGTTTAGTGAACTCAGTTCTCATTTCATCTATTTTTTTTGTCCATTCCTGTTCTGAGATTTGCATTTCTAAATCTAGTTTTGTGTGTGCTTTCTTAAATCTCCTGCTGATTTTTTCACAGTACTTATTTTAATTTAGATAACTATACAGTAGTTTTCTCCTGCTTTGTGTTTGGTTTCAGAAGGAGCGTTTTCATATGCTGAAGAGTTTTTATTCATGTTTTCTTTATTTTTACAGTGATTTTGTTGGAATTTATTTGATTTTTTTTCTTATTTCAAGGTATTTGGTGAATATGTTTCTAGTTTAAGACTGCTCTCATTGCCCAGCCGGTGTGGCTCAGTGGTTGAGCATCAATCCATGCACCAAGAGGTCGCAGGTTCAATTCCCGAGTTAGGGCACATGCCCAGGTTGTGGGCCCGATCCCCAGTGGGGGGCATGCAGGAGGCGGCCAATTGATGTCCTCTCTCATCAATATTTCTATCTCTCTCTCCCTCTCCCTTCTTCTCTCTCTAAAATCAATAAAAGGGGGGAAGACTGATGTCCTTTGCCAGTATACTCAAGTGCAAGTTCAGTTAATTTAATAGATGACGCATAGGAGGTGGTGGGAGACAGGAGGAAGATCTTAGCTTAGCTTTAGGGTCCTTACTCCCCCCCTCCACTTCCTTCTCTCCCACCATTATTGCATCTCCAAGGGGCACCACTCCTCCTCTGCCTATCTTTTTAGCTCGAAGAAGTAAGGTTTCTCTAAGGAACCACCTGTGGTTCCAATAACAAATAGGCAGCTTCCCTGTAGCCAATACTGTGAGCAATCACGTTTCAGATGTATAGTTTGTGTGTATGTGTGTGTGTGTGTGTGTGCGTGCGTGCATGTGTTTGTCTTTAGTGTTGTGCTTTCTGTTTCTGAAGTTATTCATCTTTGTCTTCTGTTCTTCTCTCCTTTTCCACGGAGTCTCTTAACCCCCACACTCACACCCACTGCCTTTCATTTCTACAACCTTGTGGCTAGGGGAGGACATCGTTTATAACTTCGTGTTCATGTCTCTGTTGACAGGTAACTTGAAACATCTGTCTCCTAAAAATATACCAAATGCGTGGATCACGTGTTTTATTTCTACCCCTTGTTGACCTTATGGGCTTTAAATAGAATGTCTGGAGATACTCAGATTCAGAAGGCCACCATTACTCTTAAGAGTAATAATTAAAGAAGGACCTGGACTTTGAAGAACACCTGGAACATTAATAGAATTTAAACAAAATGTACTTTGCATAGAGAAAATTTTGTAAGCAAAGCTATGGAATGGGGTAAATTTAAAGGGATATCTCAAAAATAATTTGATAGTGTTGTAAACGACTTAAAAATAACTACAAAATAAAACTAGAAAGATTGGTTGAGTTCAGATCTTACAGGATCCTGAATACTATGCTGAAGAGAGTGGAATTTGTTTATTTTTTACACCAACAAGAATGTAAATGGGGGTTGGGAATATGTTGCTTATTTATTTCTTACCATATATCATTTGTTTTAGCAAGGAAACTACGTTTTATAGAAAACCTAGCATATGCCAGGTGCAATTCACTACATTTTTAATTCAATTCTTATAAAGCCTCATGAAGTAAACAATTGGAATTACTTAGAAAGGTAAATAACTGACAAAAGATCACAACAACAGATTCATAGCCCAAACCTTGATCTGCATTATTCTCAAGCCTAAATCCTTTCTACCAATATTATACTGCCTTACGGGTCCCAAAGGGATAAAGGATGAACCAGAATAGAGGGAGATGAGGCCAGGAGACTCATCCAGAGGCTGGTTAGCAGGTCTGTAACAAAATCAGTGTGTGTGAAGACATAAACTTGTGAAAAGAAATGGGATACATGTTAGCAGTGCAATGTAGCACTGCAGAATGTGAGTTCTAGAAACAGATGTTTGGATACAAGTTTGGCTCCATTATGTATTGAGTGTGTATCCTTGGGGGAGTTCTTTGTTGTCCCCTTGTTTCAGTTTTCTCATCTTTAAAATGGGATAATCAATCTCCAATGGATTGGTGTACATCTTAAAAGACTTAAAACTTAAATGGTGCCTGGATGAACCTTGCTTTTTATTATTAGTAGTATTCTTTTCATTACTATTAATGCTTGGAAATAAAAGTACAAAAACTCAAAGGCTTCAAATTTTATATTTTAGGTGACTGGAAGGACAGTGGCATGCTGAAGGACATAGTAAAATCTGGAGAACAAATTGATTTGTGGGGAAAGTAAATTTTATTTTTCAAGGTAAAAAGTATGCCTTAAATATTGATAACTTTTTTTCTGAAATGTCTAAAGTCTGCTAAGTTTCTCTCTATGTAGAGGTTTTCTATGTGGGTATTTTCTCAATAAATATTCACTAGCATGCTGAGGCTGACATTGAACTGGCTTCCTGGACTTGGATATCAGTCTCCACCTTTCTGCTCATGAACTGAAACCTTTTGAATTTTACATGCTACCTTCTAGAGTTGATACTCAGCTGCCCTGCCCCCCACCTTTTTTTATTCACCTTCATCCTTGCCACAGCTCAGCACCTGGGAATTCAGTCTGAACCTGGACTGCACCACGAATGCCAGCTTACAGATTTCAAAAGTCAAAAAATATACCTGGAGTAAAGGTGCTTCCTTTTGCATGGTAGATGGGTTACTTAGTGTTCAAAAAAACTGAGATTAAAAAATCATGACTGTGACAAGTAAGTGAAGTCATATATGTTGTATTCCCAATCTTTTAATATTGTCTTATTTTATTTTTATTAAATGTATTGGGCTGACACTGGTTAATAAAAGTATATAGGTTTCAAGTGTACAATTCTATCATACATCATCTGTATATTGCATTGTGTGCTCGGTGATCTTTTCTTAAAGCACAAATACTGAGTATCCATTTACTGTTTATTACATACCAAGGCTGACACTTGGCATGTATGTTTGAAGAGGAGAGAGTCTCTGCTCCCAAAGAGCTCATGGAACAATGGTGTACGCATGAGAATCACTGATCAGAATACAGTGTGGTGAGTGTCATGGAAAAAGTGCTAGGGCAGTACAAGAAATGCCCCTAACACAGTGTCAAGCAGAAAAGAAAAGGCTCCTTGGAGTTGCTGACCATGGAAGTGGAAGGGTTACAAGAATTAAGTTCTAAGTGAATTGTGTAGTATTTTCAAAGAAACAGAGCAAGTGCTGGTCTCTGACAGGCAGAGTGGGAGATGGGTCTGAAGAGGGATCAGACTGTGGCCAGCCTGAATGTCAGAAAGAAGGGTTCTGATGCAAAAGGGTGTTAAAGTGGGGGCAGGGGTAATGCTTCGGTTGCATTTGAAGATACCGTTTTAGCAGCCCTGTGGACTGGGTATTGAACTGTGTCTGAAATATCACAGAATTTTAGTTCCCACGAGCACTTGGGCACTCAATCAATGAGACTAAACCAATCGTGAGTTCTTACCTCTATGTTTCAGAGCAAAAGGCAGACTGTGGGTGAACTGCCCAGTAAGGCAGTATCCAGTCTGAGCCTCAATCTATATCTCAGCTAGTGGAGGGTCAAGGAGCCTCTTAATTCAATTTCTTGCCATCTTCAAGTAAGTGCAGAATTTCAAAAGCTTCCTAAAATTGGTTGGTTTTAAAAATTGAACTGAATTCACTGTAGAAGTTAAGTTACAGTTAAGGTTTTCTAAAGACTGGGCTTGTTGGATGTACCTTTACTACTCTTCCTGTCTCGTATTAATGTTGGCAAAGACAAGACAAACTTTTGCCTCCTGGATGTTGCAGTGCCCTTTGTGAAGGTAAAAGTATAACACGTGGTGAGGCTGGACTAGAGGAATTGTAGTAAGCAACTCACAGAATAGAATAACGTCAGGGGCAAGTTTAAAACTAGCTTTAAACAGCTGCTAGTATTATTTACTAAAAAGCACAGAAGTTTTGTAGCATGAACCTTGCTTGGACTACAGAGTTAAATTCACTATCATCATGAGTTCATTACTGAACTTCTCTGAGCTTGAGTCTGGAAAACATTGGTTCCAAATATTAAAGGGGAATGATGTTGTGTCTTTTAAAGGGGCCTTTGTTTCCTTAGCCTGTCAATTTTCCTTTACACTTGACTCAGAGTCAGGGGCCCCTCGCCCCAGAAGGTGAGGATCTGGTCCCTTTGTGCTCCCTTCTCCAGCTTCAACAGCCCAGCCATAGCTCCACCTCTCAAGCAATTCTCCTGCTCTTCCCGGGCTCCACCGGAGGCTGAAACCACTGGCTTAGAAATTTCTTGAGATGCAAAAAAAACAAAACAAAACGATGATGTCAACATTGACAGGTTCCCCTGGGCTTATCCATGTCTTCTTATATGGCATCACAGAAAAAACAAAAAACAATAACCCACTCCCCCCCCCCAAATGGGACAAATAATCTCCCCGCAGATGTGAAACTTCAGTGACAAACTAATACCAAAAAGAGAAAAAATATATCTTTGTAACCTCAGTGTTGACACAGACAAGGATTTCTCTAGAGGTCACTGGATTCAAGGAATGTGTAACATGCCCATTTAGAAACTGAAGTGTTACCTGTCATGTCCCCCAAATCCTTTCTCTCTCTCTCCCCCCCCCCCAGGTGAAAGTGTCAGAAATTCCCTCTGTAATCCTCACTGAACAAAATGGACCAAAAACAAAGCAACATACTCATTAAGTCAGTGTGCTTTTGAAGAGTAGCGAATGTACAAACCACTCTGTTTGCACATCCTAGAAGATCAGGTGAGTTCCACCAAAGCAGTCCAGACAGCTGCTCTCTAGTCTCGAGTTTTACTCTCCTGATATGCCACCCAACAAGGTTTACTGGAAAATTGAAAGTGTATTCTAGTGTACCCTAGAAAGTATAAAAACACAAATTATCGTACTGGGTAAATCCCTAACTGCCTCTGTCAAGTTCACCCCTTTTATCTTTTTATTTAAAGATTGGGTTTTCTTTTGCAAGACTCGGAATTCAGAAGGCTTTCAGGAAAATTCAAAAATGCTTGTTCATTCATGTCATCCCTTATAGATTACACCTAAATCCTGCTGGAGGATTTTGATCATATTTCAAGAGAGCCCTTGGACTTCTTCAGGGTGGACTTAATTCGCGTATTTGCAAAAAGACAGCGTTCCCATGGCGATGAGGATGATGTCCTCAGGGTTGGCTCCAGCAGTGAGGACAGTCCCATTGCTAGCCACAGGAATAGATAAGAGATAACAGTGTTTTCTGTTCAAACATGGCTAACTCAAAGATGAGCCAGGCTAACAAGCCAGGATTTTCACTGAACTGGGCTGACAGATTGTTGAAGATTATCATCCTCTTTACTATCAAAGGGTCTCTAAAATAGCAGGAATTCTCCCGTCCTATTAGGCTCCTCCAAGGATCTATAGCACATATGGGTAGGTGGCAACTTGAATACATTACTTAGATGCTAATATTAGGCCTTTGTGAGCATGAAAACTTTCAGTCTCTATTAAGTCAAATTACATAGAGCAGGAGCCGAAAAGCCATACAGTGTGCCTTTTACAGAGCACTGAGCTACTTTCTGTGGCACACAATGGCGTTCCAATCACCTAACTTTATAATCCTAAATGAAAAAGTTATACCCTTTCCAAAATTCTATTATACCAAATCATCCTTCTATACCCATTAGTAGCAGGAAAGCACCAATTCATGTGTGATATGTATTTCCTTCCTATACTCATCATCACTTTTATTAATATAAGGCTTTGTATATACAACCTAGACCCACATTAGTGAGTTCCTATCTACGAAGACGTCTTCTTCAATGTCTTAGCTTTCTAGAGTATAACAAGTATATTTGCTTGTCAGTCCATCCATCTAGCCAACCCCTTGCCTATTTATTAAGCTTTTGTTGAGTACTGACTATATCCTAGGCACCATGCTATATGTGTAATATAAAAAGGTGAATAGGATGTACTTCTTGCCCAAGAAAAATGCAAAGTCTGATGAAGGAGATGAACACATAAACAAATAATTACTATGCAAATACTGTCTAGAATGGGGAGTTATACTGAGATGCACACATAGGAGGGTGTAGTTAATGCTTCTGTGAGAGTAAGGGAACATAAACAGAAGAGCTAGTATTTGTGAAGGGTCTGGGACTAGGCTGGATATAGTCACTGGTCATTTCTCCAATATCTCTGGTTCACACAAAACAAAAATACAAACAAACCCTGAAAAACAGGGAGAATAGGAGTCCATTGAGGAGAGCTGCAAGAAGGAAAGATCCTGAATCTGCCAGCCTGACACCACTCCCCTCCCTCCCCACACACACGCCTGACTATCCTGATATCTGAGCCAACCAGCCAAGAACTAGGCTCATGCTAAGCGTATTTCTGGAACCTGTCCAATGCATAAATTTGGCCTAAATGGGGAACAGTGGTTCTTACTTTTATTTGGATTATGAACTCCTGCAAGAATCTGATGAAGATTCTAGACTGACTCCCCAGAAAAATGCATAAACATGTTACGTATAGAAGTTTGTCAAGAATGTTATGGCAATCCATGAAGACTTTAGAGAGGATCTATGGATTCTAGGTTAAGATCTAGTTTAAGACAGAAACTAGAGTCGTATTACTTGTATATTCCCAGCCTATCCACTCTCTTGAATGATAATGAGCAAAATGCCATGCAAAAGCTAGTCTTTGCTGGTTCATAGAATCAAATACATCACTTCCTAGCTGTGCGGTACTGGATGACTTCCCTCAATCTCAATTTACTTATCTCTACAATGGGAATATTTATCTTACCTGTGAGGATTTGTTGTCAGGATTAGATTTATATATGAAGTACCTACCAGAGTGTATAGCATATTATTTTTTGGCTTTTATTATTATCATTCGTATCAGTATAATGACAACACTGCAATCATGTTCTAGAAATTCAGTAAGCAAATTATGTAGCCAGGTGTAATATGCACCTGAATGCTTCAGAGATACTTCAAATTTATTGTTTAGCTAGAATTCCCTCTGTCCTCAAGGTGACTAATAAAAACATTGCAATTATGTTCTAAACCCTCTGGGCACAAAGTATAGTTACCTATATATTCCTTACCATGTTCAATAAACGTTTAATACAATTATTATACTACTTGGAATTGCTACAGTTCTCTCATTTGATAGTCTCTAAGTACTTTATAGATATTAGTTCATTAATTTCCCCAAATCTACTGAGGCCAGGAAGGTAGGAAATGTTAGAGGCTTTGCTTGCTTTAAATACATCTATTCCCTTCAACCTTTCAGTTTTGCTGTAGCATTTCCCACCCAAACACCAGGATTTTAACCCCTTCCTTTTATTAAAAGAAAATTAAAGCCTCTCATCAACTCTATTAGTCTAGCTTACCCCACTCAACTTCCCCAAGCCTTCTTTCCTCCGTCCATTATAGTTTTCAGTTTCTATTTCTCTTTAATAGGTCTAATCTCTCAAATCAGCTGGTTATTTAACAGATCCAGACTAAAGACGATTCTACTAACAAGTTAATAATCAGCACAATAGTGTCTGTGTATAGAGTGTCAGGCACTCGAACATAATAAAGCTATTATCTCCAATGCTATTCATCATCATCTCCACTTTATAGTGAGAAAAACGAGTAATAAGAGATCAAGGAAACTTGTGTAAGGTCACGCAGCTGGCAAGGGGCAGAGCTGGGATTCCAACCCAAGTTTATCTACCTCCAAGGGGTACTTATCTCTAAGAAGACTTATTAGGAGCTATGCAAAATTTCCAAATTCTCTCTTTATCTCTCAAGGAACTGTTGGGACCTTTCTGATCCCTCAGAGCTACACAGAGACAACCTGTGTGTCTGTGTCTGGGAACATGACCCAAAAAGACTGTACTAGCTAATTAGCAGCAGGTATTTTGATTCCCAGCCCAGGACATTTCACACGTATCCAGGATGCTCCCCACCCCCACCATGATTCTAGGGAGTTATTTGGGAATAGATTTATTTCTCTTGCTTGATCTTCTCCCTCCTGTAACAGTCATAATAAATATGATGTATATGACCTCTGAACAGATAACAACCTCTCACTTCTGTCTGCCCATGTAGGAAATAGTTCTTAGAGACTGTGAAAGGCTGTTGATGCCGTCAGTGATGTTAGCCTAGACTACAACCCAGATGAGCCCGCGCAGCAACTTGGTTATGCTTTCATGTGGATAAAACACGAACACACACAATCACAGTGTCTTAGCGGACTGACAGTCTTGGCCCCTGGTTTCCTAACAAAGAGAGATAGTATTAAACCTAGCAAATTGTCTTTTTTTTTTTTTTTCTTTTACAAGCATAAGGGGAACCACTCAGGTGAATAAACCTCAAAGACCTAAGTCAAAGAGCCTCATTAGGAGGTGTTTGAATAGCATATTGCTTTATTCCAAAGGTTAAACACATGTAACCCAGGAGGGAGAAATCGTGCAGAAAGCAAGCAGGGTTTGGTTGGCTTCTCAGCTAACTCTGATACAGGGAACCTAATGCCACAGCATCTGAGGGGGCAAGCGAGACAGAACCCTGGGTGGTCCATTCAGATACAATCTTAGGATGTAGAGAAACACTTAAGGGGCCAGTTGTTGTTGCAATTTCTGTCCATCTCAAATGCAACACAAATTCCTTAGTTTTCTCAATGAAAGAATTTGGAATTTTGCTCAACTGATTGAGTTTATAGTGCTAAACTTTTGTTAAGGTAGCCTGTACCTTACTGCATTCAAATGGAACAGTAGGGTGTCAATGGGGGTTTTAAGGAGGGACATCTGTAATACTTTCAACAGTAAAGATAAATTTAAAACACACACACACAAAACAAAAAAAACAAATGGAACAATGGGTAGGTTTTGTGCAAAGTGGAGCTGCGGGGAGTCAGTTTCCTTGTTCTAAACCCTGGCCAAAGCCTTCCCAGTGCCCCAGGTAGCTCTGTGTGCTTCGACTTACAGGAGATTTGAATGAGCTGAGATGGTTTAAGGAAGATACCCAAAGACGAATAATGAGTAGAAACTAGCATGTATTGTTTTAAAAAGAGAATAGACAAAAGAGAATTGTGATGAAATACATTCAAAAAATGAAAGTAACATTCTTCTGGGATAGAAAGGTTGTAACAGGTCATCTTCCACTGAATGGCAGGAAACTGGTCTTAAACCATACCAGAGTGGGAGAAGTTGCAAGGAAGTGTAAAATCAAAAACAACTACTTGTGCTGAAAGATTAAATGCCTTGGACGGAAATGAGACTATGGACTGAGTGAGTGTCCAATACACTTTCCATGCTGTGATAAAGTAGGAATCAGGACCCAACACTGTGGGTTAGTTTCCCCCTTGACGACCAGCAATTCACTATTGCCCTGTGCCTCTTCCAGAGCGATAAGAGATTGAAGCAGAGGTCTGAAACATCTCTTTCCTTTAAGGTGTAGTAGAATCTAACAAAAAGAAATTAGTTTTATTTCTTCATTACTCTCACTGGATATTAATCTTATATTTGCTATGGTGTTTACCACAGTCTTAATATAATTAGCGAGTTTTCTAATAAATACTAAATTTTCTTGTGACAGAGCCTATGTCCTGTTCACTGTTAGGTACTTCACAGTGACCACTAGGAGGCCTAGTACCAGCAGGAGCTCAATAAATAGAAACTGAATTGAACCGAACACAACTATCTGGGGTCTCTGCAGGAAATTTAAAGGAACCATTCCTTAAGGCCTTGACTTTCTCATGTAGTAGAGGAATCTCTTACCTACTTAGGAGACAATATGAAAACCTCAAGCAAGACTCAGTCAAACAATGTCAGATTAGGAAAACTCAGAGTAAATGAATTAAGATGCTGTATCAGGTAGAGTTGTATCATGTTCCCCAAATTGTTGAGGGCCTACCATCTACATGGTGCTAAAAATTGCTTTCCATGCACTGTTTCATTTAGTACCCAAATATGGTTTCAATCATTTTTAAGTTGCAAGATGGATAATGCTGTTTCCACTTTAAAAATGGGGAATTTGGGGCTCAAAGATACTATGTGATTTGTCCAAGATCATATGATGCTATTAAATTATTACATTGAGCTCATAATCAGAGCCCAGATTATCTGACAGCACTTTCAGTAACTCTACAGATTTGCCAGGTGAATGTAAGATTGAAGGAAAGAAGGAAGGATCTAGATTGCAGGGAAGGTCGTAGCTGAATTGGTATGCTAGGTGCTCATAAAAAAGATCACTTTTCTCTACCACTCCCAAGTTATTAATGTTATCAGCAGCTTTCTGCTCTCTAGTCAATCAATCAAATGTTGGCATTCTTCATGACTTCCCTTCTAAGCTGCATGTCATTGCTATCAGAACCATTGTGGTGAGTTGATAACACAAATCAGGACCATCTCTATCAGTCACTAAATTTAGCCCACCTGAATCTCCACAGCCTGGGGGCTAATCCTTCTTGGTATATCTCACCCAAATCTCCCCTCTGCTGTCCAAATCCAGTTTCCTGTCTCCCTGGACCTGCTGAGGCTTTCAAACTATAGTTCAAGCTAAATGTTGTTCCATTCCGGTCTCAATGGAAGTGGAAAATCTCTCTGGAGAAGAGCCATTAGATGTAGACATGAGATTCCATGGCTCCTCTGAGCCCAGCTGCTAAGATAAACCTGAGCTCAGAGCTTTAATGCTATGTGAACTTTAACGTGACAATTAAAACAGGGACCTTTTCCCTGAGGCAATTAACTTCTGCTCTTCTGTGTAACCATGATTTTAGCACTGGCAGAAGGCAGAAAATGAATGTCACCGTTCCCGTCACAGTCAGTCAACTTAGACTTGCACCCAAAGGGACCTTTCAATTCACCATTTCTTTGCATCTTTCATGCTTGGGGACCCAAGATTCCCTTTAGGTGCTATGACTACATTAGAAAAGAAAATAGTTACCAGCAGCTTCGAAACCAAGCCAGACTTCTCAACATCTGGAGAATGCTACCACAGCGCACTCCCATGTTGGCATTTTCCCAGTGCCCTTAATAAATAAATGAAACTCCACATCTTTCTGTGTTTATGTCTCTAAATGGTAGCTGCTTGGGGAGGCATATTTGTGATATTGTCCACCAGGGAATCTCTGCAGTGGTGGAATGTCCTGTATCCAAGACAGGCAAGAGATAAACAGTGAAAAACAACCAATTTGGGAAATTTGAAGAAAATATTTCAAGAAATATCTCCAAATCAATTTGGAAATGTACTAAGCTTGAAAAAAAGGAAGAGGGGAAGGGAGGGGGAAGGAGGGATGGGAGAGAGAGAGAGAAAAGGAAAGAAAGAAAGCTTAAGGTGTATGAACTAGGCAGATCAGAGGGCAGAGTAGGGTAGTATCATCACAATCTTCAACTAAACTAACAAGAGAAAGAGAACCAGCCATTCTTCATTAAAAAAGACACAGGACGAAATGTGAGTTATTACAGTTTGAAAACTTCAGGTTAGATACAAGAAATTCTGTAAAGTTTATGAGGTCCTAGAAGAAATGAGAAAATCTAATTAGAAAAAAATCTCCCAATAGACATATGAAAATATGCTCAACGCCACTAATCATCAGGGAAACACAAATTAGAACCGCAATGAGATATTACCTCACACCTCTCAGAATGGTTATCATCAATAAACCAACAACAACAAACGACAAATGTTGGCGAGGATGTGGAGAAAAGAGAACCCTCATGTACTGTTGGTGGGAATGCAGATTGGTGTGGTCACTGTGGAAAGCAGTATGGAGATTCTTCAACAAATTAAAAATGGAACTACCTTATGACCCAAGGATTCCATTTCTGGGAATATATCTAAATAAACCCAAAACACTGATTGGAAAGAATATATGCACCCCTGTGTTCATTGAAGCATTAAATACAACAATCAAGACTTAGAAGCAGCCCATGTGCCCATCAGTAGGTGAGTGGATAAAAAAGCCGTGGTACTTTTAAACAGTGGAATACTACTCAGCCATAAAAAGGAAAGAAACCTTATCCTTTGCAACTGCATGGATAGATGAGGAGATTATTACTGTAAGTGAAATAAGCCAGTCAGGGAAGGATAAATACCATATGATTTCACTAATATGTGGAATCTAATAAATAAAATAAGCTAACAAAATAGAAACAGATTCATAAATACAGAAAACAGGCTGATAGCTGTCAGAGGAGAAGGTAGTTGTAGGGCTGGGTGTAAAAGATACAGGGATTAAGCAAAAACAAAAACAAAAAAAACCCCAACACTCATAGACATAGACAATAGCAGGTTGATTACCAGAGGGAAAGGGGGTGGGGAAGGTACAGGAGGGTGAGGGAAGGATAAGTGGAAATCAGAGGAAACCTGACTTGGGGTGGTGAACACACAATACAAGATACAGATAATGTATGATAGAATGGTACACTTGAAACCTATATAATTTTAGTGACCAACATCACCCCAATAAATTCAATAAAAAAGAAAAAATTAGTAAATATGTGCAGTAATGGATGTTCACTAGACACTGTGGTGATCATTTTTGCAATATACACAAATATCAAACCATTATGTTATACACCTAAAGCTAATATAATGTTATATGTCAATTATATACCAAATAAAATGGTATTGAGTAAATGGAAATGAAATCTCCTAGAGGGCACAAAGTGTCTTAAAGCAATCCTTCCTATAATAGGTGCCACAGAATTCTTGTCATCACATGGTAAGCTGGATAAAAATGTAAAACACCATGTCCTATCTTACGCTTACTAAATCTGAATTTTTAAAAATCCATTTAAACATCAGTCTAGATATACAACAGAGTGTATCTATGGCTGAGAAAGTATTATTAATAAATTATATTTAGCTTTTTATTGAAAAAAAATTTTTTCCTTTATTGATTTTAGAGAGAGAGGAAATGAGAGGGAGAGAGAGATAGAAACATCGATGAGAGAGAACATCGATTGGCTGCCTCCTGCATGCCCCCCACTGGGATCTGGCCCACAACCTGGGCATGTGCTCTGACTGGGAATTGAACCGGCGACCTCTTGGTGCATGGGTCGATGATCAACCACTGAGCCACACCAGCCAGACTATATTTAGCTTTTTAAAGGAAATCAATGGCATAGCCTGCAAAGCTGGAAATTGCATGCTGTTCCACATTTCCTTTCTTGTGTCCTCACCTTGAAGTGCTCACAGTTGCCTATATGTATCATCAGGAGCACTGATGACCTTGAACTGCACAGCAAGCCAGGGATTTGACCTTGAGTACACTCATCCCTAAATGCCTAGGCATCCATATGTTAGTATTTCAATTTTTAAGAGCTTTTTAAAAACAAAGACACATACATGAATGCACACACACACACACACACACGTAAACACACAGATTAAAAGAGTTTTAAAAAGAAAACATAAAATCAAACCCCAAGTTATGTAATAAAATAATATTAACCTCAAAACTGTTTATTTAGTTCTCTGATCTCCCTTTAACTTTTATTTCAAATGATTTAGCCATTTGTTAGATATTGAAAAACTTTGATGTGATCACTTAAAAATCTGATTTCCCAAATTACATTCATTATGAAATGCATAGTTTTTCATTGGCAAATTCCAATATCCTCAACCTCTCCTTAAATGCTCTCTTTAACTCTTGTCGTAAATGAAGGTTCTTATCTGAGAATGCTGCTCTCCCTCCAGCCTCTGGACTAGAAGGTTGGAGTAGGTATTTGTCTCGCTCTTCATTGCTGCTCCAAACAAGTCTTCTATGGTTTTCTTTCAAACATTCTAACTCCTGTGAAACTCAAGCCATTCTCTAAAGAACTGAAAATGTATGGAAGATCTGTAAGTTACCTGTAGAAAATGTCATCACGTGATAAAATGTTAATCATCATGTACAGACAGTAGATGCAATATGTAGTCATTCATTTGCTGTTTCATTTACTGATCCATTAACTTATCCACTTGGCCGACAAATCCTTGCTGGATGTTTTCTATGTACTAAGTTCTCTTGGTCTCTGGATTTACAAAGATGAATAAGGCATTATTTGTGCATTCAAAGACATCATACTTAGTAGGGAGAGAAAAATATGTAAGATGTTTAGAAAAGAGAGAAGTAAATAAGGCAGATCATATATATACATAACCTGTTCACCCTCAATCACCTTCCTCCCACACACACAGAATTCAACTAACTAGAGAGAACTTGTATGTATCAACTCACAAGTTATTGTGTTCTTTGCTTTCTTTTTATTTTTTTCTTTATTGATTTTAGAGAGAGAGGAAGGGAGAGGGAAAGAAAAATAGAAACATGGATGAGAGAGAACATCAATCAGCTGCCTCCTGCACCCCCCCACTGAGGATCGGGCCCACAACCTGGGCACGTGCCCTGACTGGGCATTGAACCTCGACCTCTCAGTCCCTGGGACAGCGCTCTATCCACTGAGCCCCACGGGCTGGGCTACTGTGTTCATTTTAGTTTCTTTTCAGGTGGTGGGGATTTGGTGTCAGAAATGGCCAACATTTGGGTTCACATTTAAGTTGGCTTCTGTAAACAGGAAAGGAGGAGGCATAGGAAAATCGACCGACGCTTACTTGAGGGGCATTCCATCTTTCCCGGGTGCTTTCTGCTGCTTCTATGCGGAGACTGCCAACTAGTGCAGTTACTGAAGCAAAGACAAAAACGCATGTCTCATATACCTTTCCATAAGTCTAATTGAGAACTCCATTACAAAGGGAACAGGATGCTGACGGACTGAAAACAGAAATCAAAGGGAAAGAGGAAGAAAGGGTAAGTCCAGCTGTAAGTGAAAGAAACCCCAGCTCAACAGGTCTTCAGCAGCAGCCGTACAAATGGAGGTAGGTTTAGCAATTTCACACCACACTCGAAAAGCAGGTTGTTTTCCTGTCGCAGCGTGGCCCTCCCCAGGCATAGCTTTATCTCCCAACAGTGTCACTGTGGCTGCATCAGGCCCAGGCAGAATATTGGAACCAGACAACATCCAAGGGAAAAGGAGAGAGTCGTCTCTCTTTTATGTGGCTGTGTCTAAAAATAATGCTCTGAAATTCCTCAAGAGACAGTCTCTCAAGTTCCTGTGGTCAGAATTATGTTATAAGTCTATTCTCGGACCCATCATCATGGCGAGAGGAAAGGGGTTACATCTGGGCAAATCATGCTCGTGCAGCCATGATCAGAGTCGGTCACCCCTGAGGTTGATGGTTGCACAGATTTGGGAAAGCACGGTTCCTTTAAAAAAGAAGAAGGGAATGGGTGCCAGGTAGCCAGGGCTGACTACAAAATTTGTGGGGCCAATAGAAAATGCAGGGAAATCAACCCCCGCCCCGAGCAAGGGCTGCTATCCCAACTCATGGCAGAGGATGACTTCCAAGGGACTGTCACCTTGACCTGGGTTCAGGATAACTGGGAGCCCCCCCACACACACACACCCTAACCCCTTCAATGAGTCACCAGAAACTCATGGTATTGCAATCCCAGGGCAGGACTGGCTAACACCTTGCTTCACCCCCAATGATTATTGGGTATTTGTTCAATCCTGACACTCCTCACACCCACCTCCAAGCTTCCACTGGGGGCAGACGGCAAGGCTGAGAGTGGGCCTCCATCACCTGACTTGGAGAGCAGAGAGTGGCCGGGGTCCCTGGGCCAGGAGAACCAAGTGAACGGGAGAAGACAGCTGAGAACCTAAGCCAGGCAGACACAGGAGCAGCTGGGGCAGGAACTCAGGAGCCAACGCCCCATGTCCCGGTGCCTCTCCTGTTGTCACTTCAAAGCACAATTCAAAGAGAAAAGCATTAAGAATTTCAAGGAGATTCCAAAATGGCGGCGGAGTGAATGGAAGCTACACAGACCGTCTCCCAGGACCAAACTGGAATTACTACTAAAATAAAGACAAATCGTCGGGAAAAAGCAACAGAAAAGCAGCTTGCGAGGACCATACAACCAGGGACACTGAATCGATCCTGGTAGGATTGCGGAGGCGCGAGAGGGGGGCTGGGAGCCCACAGAGAGCAGCGGCCTTAGCCGTGAGCAGCGCACCGCCCTCGGGTTAAAGCCCGAGCTGGCTCCACAGCGCAGAGCTGGCGCAGAACGCTAAAACAGCCACAGCCACTCACCTGGGCTCTGGCAGAGGGAGGGTGGACTGGACTGGAACTGTGTGGGGACACTCGGGATTTGGAGGGCACTCAGAGCTTTTGCTGAGTTGCGGCCACACAGGACTGTGGCCTGGCCTTCTTACTCCAACCCAGGGATCTGGGGAGAGGCGGCAGCCCCTCCCTCGGAGAGCCAGCCACACCCTAGTGGGCCGTTGAAATGCAAACTGAGGCTCATTAACTACTAGCATCTGCCCCACCCTCGGGAAATCCTCTCACGCTGAACACCTGAGGGAGGTTTTCATTCAACTGAAAACCCAATGCTCTTCAAGCAACCATGACTAATAGCCTCTAGGCAAAAAGCTAGCCTTTCTGGGCTTGCAAATATACCCTGGAAAGTAAGACTCCATGGTGGTGTTTAACGTGGGTCCTCCCATGCTCATCCAAACCCAGTACAGGGAGCCACAAACAGCAGAACACCAACATCCACAGGGAAAATTTAGCAGGCTCCAAAAACCACTGAGATAGCCAAAATGGTGAAACAAAGAAACAGATCCCAAATGAAAGAACAAGAGACCTCTACCGAAGATGAGATAAATGAAATGGAGTTAAACAAGTTAAAAGAGCTAGAATTCAGAGCCATGATCTTGAGGAAGCTCAACAGCATGAGTAAGGACATCAATACCATGAGCAAAGACATCAACACCATGAGCAAAGACATAGAAACACTGAAAACCAACCAAGTGGAAATTAAGAAGCACCAAGAAGAAATGAAGAATGACATAGCAGAAATGAAGAACACATTGGAAGGACTAAACAGCAGAGTAGAGGAAGCTGAGGACCGGATCAGTGAATTAAAAGACAGGGTAGAAAAAATCAACCAATCAGAAAACCAAAAGGAAAAAACAATTAAAAAACAGGAAGACAGCTTAAGAGAACTGTGGGACAACGGGAAATGTAATAATATTCGCATCATTGGAGTCCCTGAAGAAGAAGAAAATGAGCAAGGGTTAGAGAATATATTTGAAGAAATAGTGACAGAAAACTTCCCTAATTTGGTGAAGAAAGAAGGCATTCAAATTCAAGAAGCTCAGAGAGTCCCAAGTAAGAAGAGCCCAAACAGGCCCACACCAAGACACATAGTAATTAAATGCCAAAAATTAAAGACAAAGAGAGAATCCTAAAGGCAGCAAGAGATAAGCAACAGGTTACCTACAAAGGAACCCCCATAAAGCTATCATCTGACTTCTCAACAGAAACACTACAGGCCAGAAGGGAATGGCATGAAGTAATCAAGGTCATGAAAAACAAGGATCTGAATCCAAGACTACTCTACCCAGCAAGGCTGTCATTCAAAATAGAAGGTCAAATAAAGAGCTTCTCAGACAAAAAAAGGCTAAGGGAATACATTAGCACCAAACCAGCACTGCAAGAAATGTTAAAAGGACTGCTGTAATTAGTAGAAGAAATAGAAAGGAAAATAGAACCACACTGTACAAAAATGGCAATAAATAAGTACATATCAATAATCACCTGAAATGTAAATGGATTGAATGCTCCAATAAAAAGACACAGAGTAGCGGATTGGATAAGAAAGCATGACCCATATATATGTTGTTTACAAGAGACCCAACTCACAACAAAAGACTCACATTGGCTGAAAGTGAAGGGATGGAAAAAAATCTTCCAAGCAAATGGAAAGGAAAAAAAAGCTGGGGTAGCAATACTCATATCTGATAAAATAGATTTCAAAATGAAGGCCATAACTAGAGACAAAGAAGGTCACTACATAATATTGAAAGGATCTATCCAACAGGAAGATATAACCTTGGTAAACATATATGTACCCAATATAGAAGCACCAAAATATATTAAACATCTTCTGGAGGACTTCAAAGGAGAAATCGACAGCAATACAATCATAGCAGGGGACTTCAACACCCCACTGACATCACTGGATAGATCCTCTAGACAAAAAAATTAACAAGGAAACAGAGACTCTAAATGAAGCACTAGACCAAATGGATTTCATAGATATTTACAGAGAATTACACCCCAAAACTACAGAATTCACATTCTTCTCAAGTGCACATGGGACATTCTCAAAGACAGACCACATGTTAGGACACAAACTAAGTCTCTACAAGTTCAAGAAGATTGAAACCATATCAAGCATCTTCTCAGATCACAATGGCATGAAACTAGAAATCAATTGCAACAAGAACATGCAAAGACATTTGAATACATGGAGGCTAAATAGCATGTTATTAAACAATGAATGGGTTACCGAGGAGATCAAGGAAGAAATTAAAAACTTCCTGGAAACCAATGAAAATGAACACACAACAACACAAAATCTATGGGATGCAGCAAAAGCAGTTCTGAGAGGGAAGTTCATAGCACTACAGGCCTACCTCAAGAAACAAGAAAAATTTCTAATAGACTATCTAACCTCACAACTTAAAGAACTAGAAAGCAAACAAAAAGAAAACCCCAGAGCAAGTAGAAGGAAGGAAATAGTAAAGATCAGAGCAGAAATAAATGACATAGAGACGAGAAAAACAATTCAAAGGATCAATGAAACAAAGAGCTGGTTTTTTGAAAAGATAAACAAGATTGATGGACCCTTAGCTAGACTCACCAAGAAACAAAGAGAGAGAACCCAAATACACAAAATCAGAAATGAAAGAGGAGAAGTAACAACTGACACCACAGAAATATAAAGGATCGTTAGCAAATACTATGAACATTTATATGGCAAGAAATTTGACAATCTAAGTGAAATGGACAAATTTCTAGAAACACATAGTCTCCCAAAACTGGACCGGGAAGAGATAGAAAACTTGAACAGACCAATAACAGCTAAGGAAATTGAAGATGTAATCAAGACTCTCCCAGCAAACAAAAGCCCAGGCCTGGATGGCTTCACGGGGGAGTTTTACCGAACATTCAAAGAAGAACTAACCCATTCTCTTCAAACTATTTCTAAAAATTCAAGAAGAAGGAAGACTTCCAAACTCATTTTATGAGGCCAGCATAATTCTAATTCCAAAACCAGAAAAAGACACTACAAAGAAAGAAAACTACAGGCCAATATCCCTGATGAACATAGATGCCAAAATCCTGAACAAAATACTAGCAAATCGGATCCAGCAATACATCAAAAAAATTATTCACCATGATCAAGTGGGATTCATCCCAGGGATGCAAGGCTGGTTCAATATTCACAAATCAATAAATGTGATACACCACATAAACAAAATGAAAGATAAAAACCACATGATCATATCAATAGACACTGAAAAAGCATTCGACAAAGTCCAGCACCCATTTCTGATAAAAACGCTCAGCAATTTGGAAATAGAGGGATCATATCTTGATATAATAAAGGTCATATATGAAAGACCTACAGCCAACATCATAGTCAATGGGCAAAAACTAAAAACATTTCCCTTAAGAACAGGAACAAGACAGGGATGCCCACTTTCGCCACTCTTATTTAACATAGTACTGGAAGTCTTAGCCACAGCAATCAGACGTGAAGAAAAAATAAAAGGAATCCAAATTGGAAAGGAGGAAGTGAAACTGTCATTATTCGCAGATGACACGATATTATATATAGAAAACCCTAAAGACTCCATCAAAAATCTACTAGACTTAATAAATGAATTTGGCAAAGTAGCAGGATTCAAAATTAACGTCAAGAAATCAACGGCATTCTTATACACCAATGATGAACTCACAGAAAGAGAAACTAAAAAAAAACAATTCCATTTACCATTGTGGCAAAAAAATTAAGATACCTAGGAATAAACTTAACCAAAGAAGTAAAGGACTTATTTGCAGAAAACTACAGGACATTGAAAAAAGAAATAGAGGAAGATATAAAAAAGTGGAAGCACATACTTTGTTCATGGATTGGAAGAATTAACATCATTAAAATGTCCATATTACCCAAAGCAATCTATAGATTCAATGCAATCCCCATCAAAATACCAGTGACATATTTCACAGAACTAGAACAAATATTTCAAAAGTTCATATGGAACCAAAAAAGACCCTGAATAGCCACAGCAATCTTGAAAAAGAAGGACAAAGTAGGTAGGATCACAATACTGGATATCAGGTTATACTGCAAAGCTACTGTAATCAAAACAGCCTGGTACTGGCACAAGAAAAGGCATATAGACCAGTGGAACAGAACAGAGAATCCGGAAATTGACCCAAGACATTATGCTCAATTAATATTTGACAAAGGCAGCAAGAGCATACAATGGAGTAAAGACAGCCTCTTTAATAAATGGTGTTGGGAAAACTGGACAGCTACATGCAAAAAAAATGAAACTAGACCATCAACTTACACCATACACAAGAATAATCTCAAAATGGATAAAAGACTTAAATGTGACTCGTGAATCCATAAAAATCCTAGAAGAAAATGTAGGCAACAAAATTTCAGACATCATACGCAGCAGAATCTTCACTGATACATCACCTAAAGCAACTGAAACAAAGGGAAAAATGAACACATGGGACTACATCAAACTCAAAAGCTTCTGCACAGCAAAAGAAACAACCATCAAAACAGATAGGGAACCCACTCTATGGGAGAGCATAATTGCCAATGATACATCAGATAAGGGGTTAATCTCCAAAATATATAGAGTGCTCATACAACTCAACAAAAGGAAGACAAAGAACCCCATTAAAAAATGGGCAGAGGAACTAAATAGACACCTCTCCAAAAAGGACATACAGATGGCTAAGAGACATATGAAGAAATGCTCAACATCACTAATCATCAGAGAGATGCAAATTAAAACAACAATGAGGTATCACCTCACACTTGTCAGAATGGCCGCCATCAACAAATCATCAAACAACAAGTGTTGGCGAGGGTGTGGAGAAAAGGGGATTCTAGTACACTGCTGGTGGGAATGCAGACTTGTGTAGCCACTGTGGAAAACACTATGGTGTTACCTCAAAAAATTAAAAATTGAATTGCCATTTGACCCAGCGATCCCACTTCTAGGAATATACCCTAAGAAGCCTGAAACAACAACCAGAAAGAATACATGTACACCCATGTTCATAGCTGCACTATTTACAATAGCTAAGATCTGGAAACAGCCCAAGTGCCCATCAGTGGATGAATGGATAAAAAAGCTGTGGTCCATATACACAGTGGAATACTATGCAACTGTAAGAAAGAAAGATCTCTTATCCTTTGAGACGACATGGGGGGACCTCGAGAGTATTATCCTAAGCGAAACAAGCCAAGCAGAGAAAGACAAATATCACATGATCTCACTTATTTATGGAATATAATGAACATAACAGTCTGAGGAACAGGGTAGCCCCAGAGATGTGGAAGTAGGGTATAAACTGACACCCCTCAGAAGAGGGGGTGGGGGGGGCAGGAAGAGATAAACCTCAGAACTTATGCGCATGTATGCATAACTGATGGACATGGACAACAAAGCTGGGGACGGGGTGCGGGGATGGGGAGGAGGGTATCAATGGGGAAAAAAGGAGAAACATCTGTAACAAAAATAAATTAATAAAAAAAATATATTAATTAAAAAAAAAAAAAAGCATTTCAAGATGGTGACTACAGAGCATGAGGCCGATCTGAGTGAGTGCCCTGGCTTCATGCCTGCAGAGCTGCCTGAGGGGCAGTCACCAACAGTGTCAGAGGAAGGGCCTCGGGAAGCATGTGCGTAAACACCAGAAGGCAGCCAGCCAGAGAGGAAGGCTGAGCACTAGGAGCCCAGAAGCTGGTACCGGACACTTAGAGCTTCCCTCACTGCCAACCAAGGGCTGAGGGGGAGACGCGTCTCACCTCAAGGTCGAGGGAGTAACACAGCAAATCGCATCTGTGCAGTGGACAGAGCAGCCAGGGTGCCTGGAAAGCCACTGAAGACCACGCGGGCTCCGCATTTCCTCTCTGTTGTGACCAGAAACAATAACATATTGCTATGAGCCAAAATGGGCGAAAAGGGAAGAAATGATTGCCACTCTTAGGACAGAGAGCGTTCTTTATTCAAAGGGAATTATTAATGCACCTTCTGTGTCTTGCCGCATCTTGGAATGGTGCACGAATTCTGCGCCAGGCACAGCAGCCTATGGGAATGCCTCCCGCTCCGGCCTCGCCCAGGGCGTGTGCGGCAGGTGAGTCTGGTGCTGCAGACAGGACCGATTTCCAAAGCTTTAGTTTCCGTCAGGTGGGCGTGGACTGCTCCGAAATGTGTCCCCTGAGTTCCTCATGATGTGCCCTTACACACGTTCAGTGTGGGAAAGGCCTTAGGAGATAAAACACAAGCCCTTTCCATTTAATATTTATGGGGCTCATCATGAAAAGGGGGGTCAGCTCTTCTCAGGAGGTGTCACCTACGGAGAGATTCATGTTCTGGGGGGCCTATGGCCAGGCTGTAGTTGCAGAAAGAGATTCCAATCCCATTCTCATACCTCAGTCTTGACCCGTGACAGAAAAGGCCTGAAATAAAGTATTT
Organism: Tadarida brasiliensis; assembly: GCA_030848825.1. NCBI lineage: Eukaryota > Metazoa > Chordata > Mammalia > Chiroptera > Molossidae > Tadarida > Tadarida brasiliensis. The sequence continues at coordinate 26,557,260 of CM061277.1, read as the reverse complement.
TCCTTAACCTATAATAGTAAGTAAAAAGAGAGATTTAATAATTGAATGCTACAAGGAAATACATCAATATTGTAACCGTGTATGGTGAAGCCATGAGTGATTTTTATTTCTTCTTTGGCTTGTTCTTTCTATAACAAGACAAAATTATTTTAATAAGAAAACTGCATATATATATAGTATATATATAATACACACATATATATATACACATGCATACATATATACATGCATATATGTATATACACTTATTTACACACATATATATTTATACATGTGCATACATCTAAAATACATGCTACACATATACAGAAGCTTTCATGAAATAAACCAGACCACTTTATTTCTTTGCAGAAAAGTTAACTAAAAACTGTCAAGACATATGAAGCCTCACAGAATGGAAGACTGACATGTATTTTCTATCAACGAGCCTTAAAACCGCAATTGCAACCTGGTTTCCGAAAAGAAGGAAGACAGGAAGGAGGATCCTTTCTCATTATCTTTAAAGAGGGCTGGAAAACACTTAGATCCATACTACAGAGCTGAAAAAACCTCTTAACTCTCTTGGGTGATTTTGTTTGTTTATTTGCTGTTTTTTAACGTCTCGTTTTCCTCAGGCCCCACCACTCTGGGGATGCGATTGTGGCACGAACACTAAAAGCATGCTTGAAGATGTTATCGCCAAGCAGTTGGCAAGAGATGCCAGCCATAACAGCATTTGAACATAAATATAAAGCAAAACAAAGCAAAAGAAACAAAGGATTTCACTAGCCTATCATCAGAACGCATACCCACCCAGAGTCAAATCTTATTCAACACAGACAGAAATGGCTCCCAGGTTGCTACCCAGGACCTGCTCTGGGAGGAAAGCCAACTCAGCCACCCAACAGCTTACACAAAGTAGGAGTCAAGAGTTGGGCTTCAGTGGCCCCTTTCAGTTTTCCTCTGGACACATCTGTCTCCTCTTTGTCTCTAATTCCATCATCAGGTAAGGCTACTGCCCTATGGAGCACGGCACATAACTACAGTGAATGCCTCTGCTTCTGGGGATTTTCAGAAGAGGCTAAGAAAGAGCTCTGCATGGGGTGGGGGGCATCTAGAGGGTAACTGGGCAAAGGAAACAAAGAGGAAGAGGGCTTGGGGGTGTTGAAGACTGCCTGGGTTTATTAAAATAGGAGTGAGGGGGCAGCTCGGGGGCTCATTCTCAGCTTCAGAAAAACAATTACTAGCAGGTTTAGGGATTTACTCTTTACGGAGGTTTTCAGAAAGATTTTTGAAGCATTTTGTTCTGTGTGTGTCCAGGTGAGAGGCAGGAGTGGAGGTGGGGAGCAAAACCAAGATGCTCGCCCAGCTGATGTGGCTCAGGGGTTGAGCATTGACCTATGCATCAGGAGGTCCCTGGTTCGATTCCCAGTCAGGGCACATGCCCGGGTTGCAGGCTCGATCCCAGGAAGGGGATGTGCAGGAGGCAGCCGATCCAAGTTCCCCTCATTATCGATGTTTTTACCTCTCTCTTCCTCTCCCTTCCTCTCTCTGAAATCAATTAAAAAAAAAAAAAAAGCAAGAAGTAGGGTTCAGACTGACAAACCTCAGAGGAAGGAGGAGGGAAGAGATAAACCAAAAAACTTATATGCATATATGCGTAACCCAGGGACATAGACAGCAATGCTGAGGGGACGGGGTGGGATCGGGAGGAGGGTGTCAATGGGAGAAAAAGCAGAAACATCTGTAACAAAAGTAAATTTTAAAAAAAAGCAGCAAGATGCTCTTAGAACCAGTGGGTGTCCACCATCTGAAATGTTTGATATCTCAAGCAGTGTTAGGAGAAGTGGGGTGTGCGGGCACTGCCCCCAGAGGGGCAATCTCACCTCCAACTGCTCGCATCTGGCCTCACACTAAGATGCCACCTGCCAGTTCCCTCTTCTGCTTCTTCAAGCTTGTAGATAAGATGGGGCAAGGACTCCAAAGGGATGGCAAGATGTTCCTTAACGTTTTGCAGAATTGCGCACTTTTCACACTTGCTAACCTGTGGGGGAAAGGAAGAAGAAAAGGAAGAGAAACAGGTAGAAGGTCCACCTCACACCACCTGTTAGAACCAAGATTGGGCATGGTTAGAAGTTACTAGTAAGCAATTCACATTCCAGAGTGGTTGATTTGGTGATGGGGGACCCCTTTATGACATTCATGGTATTCTCCGTTGGAAAGCTTCCCTGAGGATCCTGTTGGAGTCTGTCCATACAGTTGGGCTCATTTGACAACCCTAGCCCAGTATTTCTGGGACTGCGGGGAATGCAAAGTACAGTGATTATCTTACCTATTATCAAATGTTCTGTCTGCTGGTATTATCTAATGGTTCTTTGTAGACTACTGTTCTATGCCACACTGAACCCTCCAGCCCATCTTTCCCTCCACGTTGCATGTGGCCCAGTGCTGCCCCCCTTTGATTATGGATCGCAACTGACTAAATGAGTTTGAGCAAATGCTTAGAACCAACAGCTAGGTCTTGGAATAGCTGGTTTGAAGCTGCAAACACACATCAAGGGTACCCTTTGTTATGGTTAACGAAGCTGCTGGCCCCTGAACTTGTAGTAGAATCAATTCAACGTGAACACAAAGATTAGATTTAGCCCAGGGCCCAGCCAAAGACAAGCAAAATATTATGAAAGCCATATCATATCTGTAACACATACACAGTTCTCAATTTTGGCTGAACATTATTATAACCTGAAGATATTTTAAAACATGTTATACCTTATTTTTACCCCTGAAGAATTTTATTTAATTGGTCTGAGGTGGGACCCGAGAGTAAAGAGCAGCCAGGTTGAGAATCTCTGCTAGTGACTGTAGGCAAGTAAGGGTACAACATCAGTGACAAAGTAAGTAATGATGCCATGTCAATGATAATTGCATACATTTTATGATGTATAAACTCCTGCAGTGAAGTTGATGAGTTAAAATGTTTTTCTTACAAGTCACTTCCCAATTACCCATGCAAATCAAAGGGCCAGTGAACCAGATAATATGACCATTGAAGGAAAAGCAATAAAATCTAAATTTGACGTACTACTCAAATTTAGAATACAGAAGAAAACTAATGAACACTTAGCATAAACTGAAAACACTGTGAAGAGGTGTGAGGGCCGCAGATGAATGAATAAGGCCTAGCCACAATTGTAAAGAAGGTCAAATTCATTCATTTCATGCTTGCACTCAGAATTTGGCCCTGTTCCAGGCATAAGATGAAAAGCAGGGAAGACAGACATATTTCTTGCTCTCATGAAATTTGTCTTCTATTAGAATAAGAATAAAAAAATGTAATGTTGCATCACACTTATGATCCATCCATTCTTGAAATAATGGTGCTAAGGAACACTAAGGAGCATAACTCCTTCCATTCTCAGGGTTGGGAATGGTGGCACAAAGAAGTGAAATGGTTAAAAGTAGGGCCATATCTGGAGTCCAGATTAATTTAAGTGACATCATGTCCCATCCTCTTCCATGACAATCTTTACATGCTTTTTAAAAAATCTATGTTCCAACTAATCATTTTGTACACTGTGTAAGTAGGCGTAATTAGTTGTTCTTCCTAATTCCAACTTTAAGAAAGTTATTATAGTTACCCCATAAATAGCCTTGTCTTTCTGCCATAAAGAATCACACATCTTTTTCATGTGAAATATAATTGACATATAATATTGTGTAAGTTTAAGGTATGCAATGTGTTGATTTGATGCATTTATATATTGCAATACAATTACCACTGTAGCATTAGCTCACACCTCCATCATGTCACAAAGTCATTGCTTCCTTTTTTTGTGATGAAGGCATTAGAAAGATCTAGTCTCTTAGCGACTTTGAAACATATAATATGGTATTGTTGACTATAATCAGAATGGTGTGCATTAGATCTTCAGAAATTATAAATCTCCTAACTACAGTTTTATTGACCAACATTTCCCCAACTGCCCAATTTCCAGACCCTGGTAAACACCATTTTTTTTTTCTCTGTTTCTAAGAGTTTGGCTTTTTGAGATTCCACGTATAAGTAATATCACAGTTTCTTCTTTTGATGTCTGACTTCTCTCACTTAGCGTAATCACCTCAAGTTTCATCAGCGTTGTTGCAAATGCAGGATTTCCTTCTTTCTCACCTCTGAATATTTAAAACAAACAAACAGAAAAGTACACAAAGACCCTGGCCAGTGTGGCTCAGTTTATTGAAGCATCATCCCATACACTGAAAGGTTGTGGGCTTGATTCCCCATCAGGGCACATACCTAGGGATTGAACCTGCAACTGAGGTATGTGCCCTGACCAGGAATCGAACTAGCAAAATTTCAGTCCACAGGACAATGCTAAACCAACTGAGCGACTCTGGCAGGGCAAAGATCCTTTAACTTTAACCTGTCTGTATCATCATATTTAAAGTAAGATTTTTGTAGACATTGTATAGTTGGGTCTCTTTTTAAAAAAATGAAATCTGGAAATCTATTTTGATCCCCAGTCAGGGCACGTGCATGTAGGAGGCAGCCAATAAGTGTTTCTCTGTCTCTCCCCCTCTTTCTCTCCCCTCCCTTCCTCTCTCTAAAATAATTAAAAAGCATGTCTTTGGATGAGGATTAAAAAAAGCAATCAAAGAATAAATAGGAGAAAAAAAGGGGAAGACGAAATAAAAACTAATAATTAAATGTAACTAAATCCAACCTTTAGCTATATTATGTTATGTGTAAATAGTCTAACCATAATTCAGAAAAAGAATAGATTTCCAGATTTCATTTTTTTTTAAAAGAGAGACCAAACTATATGATGTCTACAAAAAGTTTACTTTAAATATGATGATACAGACAGGTTAAAAGTTAAAGAATCTTTGCCTGGTCAGAGTGGCTCAGCTGGTTGAGTGTTGTCCTGTGCTGAAATTTTGTTTGTTCGATTCCCGGTCAGGGCACATACCTCAGTTTCGGGTTCAATCCCTGATCGGGGCACATACAGAAGGTAACTGATCGATGTCTCTCTCTCTCTCTTTCTTCTTCCTCTCTTTTCTCTCTCTAAACAGATCCTTGGGTGAGGATTTAAAAAAATAAAAATTAGTTAAAGAATCTTTAAAAACATACAAAGATTCACTGGGTCAAAGATGAAGCCTCAAGAGTCTAAAGATTGCATTCAAAGATGAAGTCTTGGAGTCTTAAGAGAAATTAGGATATATTTTTAATTGATTGAAAATAAAAAAAAACATAAAATATTTGTGGGATTCTGATAAAGTAGTGCTCAGAGAGAAACTTAGAGCATTAAATATTTTTTTAAGCTTTCAAATAAAAAATATAAGCTTCTACCTTGCAAAACTAGAAAAGACCACTCAAATTATACTTATGGGTTTCTTAAACAGGTACTACAATCCCAAATCTATACAGTATATAAATAAAGAGAAATTATTCAAGGATATATAAGTAATAAATGATTAAGTCAAGATTTCAAGAATGAATTTGTTTGAAGACAAAACATACAATTTACCCAACTTAGTATATTGCCTTATAAAATATTTTATTGAATGATACTAGTTATAAAGATAAGAAACAACTATATTTCTATTAATCCTTCACAGTTTTTTTTGTATCACTTCAAATTTGATTACCAAATATTAGGTAGTTTGTAATGTCAGTAGTATGGAATCTACATATTATCTAATTGTCTCACAAAGGGTAAGCTTTATAAGATCTTAAAGATAATGAAATCCATTTCAATTTCTACATTTTCAAATGAGGAAAAATAATTCCCAAAGATTTAAATTAAAACATTTATGAGATTATGCACTGTCAATAAACATTAGCAATGTTTTTACTTAAAAAAAAAAGTTAGGAAGTAGTACAAAAAAAATAAAAAATATGAAAGCAGAAAAACAATTGAGAATAGCAATGAAACCAAAACGTTTTCTTTGTAAAGATAAATAAAATTGGTAAGCCTTTAGAGAGACCAAAAACAAAACAGAAAAGACACCTGTTACCTACATTACCACAGTGGAGGAAGAGAGGAGCCCCACAGGCAGTCCAACTGCATGGAAGAATAATGACATGATACCACAAATAATATTACACTCCAAAATTTGACAACTTAGATGGAATGGACCAATGTATTACAAAATTTACATGAGAACAATTGATCTCCTGAATCTAGTTAACAAATTGGATAAATCTGTTAAAATATTAAAGTTGTATTTACAATTCTTCCTGAGGAGAAAATTACAGACCTCTATGGTATCAGGGACAAATCCTTTAAAAAATGTAAGAAAAAAAATAAGACCAATTTTATACAATCTCTTCCAGAAAATAGAATAGAAAATAATAGTTTTCTCTCATCTTATGAGGTCAGAATAATCTTGATATCAAAACCACACAAGAAAAATACAAGAAATAAAAAAAGCAAAAGACAAATATCTCTCATGAATTTATATGTAAACATTTTCGACAAAATATTAGTACATCATAGTGATTGAGATACTGTAGTATTGATAGAAGAATAGGCACATAGATCAATGAAACTTAGTGGATAGTACCATTATAATCTACACAAATACCACTGAAAGAATTTTGGCCTGGGTAGAAAAGCATCTTATGGAGAAAGTGTCATCTCTTTACCAAGTGGTGTTGGAAAAATTGGACTGTATATACAAAAAAACTAAACTCAAGAAAAACATACACTCAACCTAAATTTTTCATATTTTGCAAAAATGAACTCAAAATGCATCATAGATCTCAATCTTTTTAAATCACAAAAATTTAAGAAGAAAATCAGGGGGAATATCCCTGTGATTTAGGGTTAGGCAAAGAGTTGTTAGACTTGACACCAAACATACCCTCCATAAAAGAACAAAATGATAAATTGGTAATTTCCTCCTACACGCTAAAGTGTTTAATATGTGAAAGGCACTGTTAAGAAAATAGAAAAGACAAGGCACAGTCTAAAAAATATTTTCAAGTTACATGTCGAACAAAAGACTTCTATCTAAAACACAAAAAGAATGTGCTAAACTCAACAGTAAGAGAACAAACATCCAACTAAAATAGGGGCCAACAGACATTTAACCAAGCAATATAGATGGATGGCAAATACGCACATGAAAAGATGCTCAACATCATCAACCATCAGGATAATATTAGTTGAACCTGTTAGAATGACTACACTAAAAAAGCCGGCAGCACCTGCCAGGAAGGATGCAGGACAGTTGGACTCTTACACGTGGCTGGTGGGAACAAAACGGTACAAGTGCTCTAGAAAAGAGTTTGGCAGTTTTGTGAACCAGCAATCACACTCTAAGGTATTTCACTTAGAAAATTGAAAAAGTAAAAATAATGTTCACAGCAGCTGCAGTTTTAATAGCCCCAAACTGGAAATGGCTCAGAAGTCCTTCAACAGGTGAACAGATAAACTGATACGCACACACGATGGGATGCTGCATAGCAAGACGAAGGAAGACATTTTAGACACACGCAGCCAAAGGGATGAATCTCAAGGGACATATTCTAAGCGAAGGGAAAAAAGAGTCCATGTCCAAGGTTACATAATATTTATTTCAATCGATGCACTACTCTCTAACTGAAAAAAATTATAGCAATGGAGAACAGAAGAGTAGTCACCAGGGCGTGAGGGGTGGGGCCACGTTGTAATTTCAAAACTAATGGAACAATTTTATATCTTAATTGTGATGTCAGTTACATGAATCTATACATGTGATAACATTTCATAGAAACACATGCACACACACAATTGCATGACAAAGCTGATTAAATCCAAATAATGTCTGTAATTTGATAGTGTTGTACGAATATCACCTTCCTGGTTTTGGTCATTGAACTGTGGTTGCAACTCAGTGGAGCTGGTAAAAGGCACACAGGCACTTTTGGTAGTATTTTTGGCAACTTCTATTTCTCAAAGTCTTTCGAAATAAAGAGAAATGATTTATTGTTCCAATAAAATGTTTTACTTACAGCATATGTGCAGGATTTGTACACTGAAAACTACAAAATACCGATAAAAGTAAAACATCTTAATAAATGGAAATACTTGTGTTTGTAGATAATTCATTATGGTTACTATTTCAATTGTAGCAAAATCAATCTATAATTCTAATGCAATCCCAATAAAAATTGTAACAGGATTTATTTTTTTATAAGAGATGTACAGGCCTGTTTTAAAACTTCGAAGTAGCTGAATCAATTTTAAAATGAACAACAAAGATTCACACTATCCAAATTCAAGATGTACTGTAGAGCCCTAGTGACCGAGACCTCACGGGACTGGTGAATTGTTGGACAGGAAAAAGAGTAGAGTAGTTATAGATCCACACAAATATGGCAACTGATATTTTTGGCATTTGAAAATTTTTGTTTTACTTTTGCAAATTATCCCTTTAACTTGATTTTTTAAAAGCGACTTTTGAAGTAATATTTATATAACAGGATTATTTTCAAGTAACAATTTAATGGCATTTAGCACGTTCACAGTTATATCCCCAACACCTCTAATTCCAAACCATTTTCTTACTTCAAAGTAAAAGTCTTTACCCATTAAATGGTGTCTCTCCATCCCCTTTCCCTACCCAACCCCTGGCAACCAATCAGTATTGTGTCTCTATAATTTACTTATTATGGATATGTCATATAAATTGAATCATACAATGTGTTATCTTTTGTGTCTGGATTAACTTTGCACAATATTCCTGAGATTCATTTATGTTGTAGCATATATCAGTACTATATATTTTTTTCAAGTTGGATAACATTATGCACATTGAAAGAGATCAATTGAAAAACTATTGCAATAAAAAGAAAAATCAATGAGGGGGTTTGTTACAAAATAAAATATAGAAATTGAGTTTGCCCATATAAACAACAACCAGTTAGAAGATATATGAGAGATTCATTTAAAGCAGAAATAATACCAAACCTACAGCTACAATAAGAGCAAATGCTAAACAATGAAAAATAAACTCACCTCTGGCTACACAAGTTCTAGTTATTTTAATGTTGGGTGAGACCTAGGTCAGGATAGAGAAAGGTTAGTCAATTTTGTTGATTTTTTCATAGATCCAAATTTTGGTTTCATTGTATTCCTTTTTTAAAATTCTTTAATTCATTTGTCTTTTCTCAAACCTTTGTTATTTTCTTCTTGATAGGTTTGGATTTTTTTTCTCTTCTATTTTAGTTTCTGAAAATATAAAGTTAGATTATTGGTTTGAGATCATTCTTCCTCTTTAAGGTAGGTATCTACAGTTACAAGTTTCCTTCCAAACACTGCTTTCTCTGTATCCCATAAGTTTTAGTATGTTGTGTTTTCATTTTCATTGATCTCTATGTATTTTTTAATTCTTGTGATTTCTTCTTTTACTCACTGGTTGTTTAAAAGTGTGTTGTTTAATTTCCACACATTTTTAATTTTCTAATTTTCCTCCTTTTATTGACTTCTAGCTTAGTACATTGCACTCAGAGGAGATGTTTAGAATAATTTTAATATTTAAAAATGTATCGAGAATTGTGTTGTAGCCTAGTATACCGCTTTCTTTAATTCTGTCAGTGTTTGCTTCATATAATTTGGTACTCTGTTGCTTGTTGCATATATGTTTATAATTATTATCTTCCTGATGAACTGACCCCTTTATCAATTTGTTCCTATAGTTTATTTTACATGAATTCCTGAACCACATGATATTCTCGTCCCTTCATGGATCTGACACATGCCTTTTTTCTCAAGGAGGAACATCCCTCTTTAACCAAGTTATTAACATGGACATTTAATAAAATAACATTTGTATCCTGGCCGTTGGATTTCATCATGGCAAAAGCTGCTTCAGGTATGAAAGAAACCCAGAGGTAGATTACTACCTAGGTAATCTACTTAAGGAAGCCTCAGGAAATCCAGGTTAATCTCAAATTAAACTTGTTTTTCTTCAGTTCTACTTCAGTGTTTCACAGTGGTAGACCTGAGCTTCCCCATCATTTTCTCATTCTTCTCAGCCTCACAGTAGTAATATAACTATTAAGTCATGATGGCATCAAAACACTGTCTTTTCTGTCCCTGGAGAAGGCTTCACATGGAAGGTAACATTTGATGAGGGACTTGAAGGACGAGTAAAAATGCCAACAGCTGTATTTTATTGAGAACTTACCATACCAGAAATTTGATAATTTCATTTAATGCTCGCACCGACTTGTGAGTTAGTGCTATTAGTGTCCCCCATTTTACAGATGAGGAAGCAAGGAAAAGACAGTTTAAACAAATTGCCCATGATCATTTAGCTGGAAAGTAGCCACGGCAGGCTTTGCATTCTGCTAGTCAGTCCGCAGATTTCAAATTCTAGGTAGGGTAATGAAAGAGTGTGAGAGAGAATATGCACACCAACAAAAGAAAAATAGAACGCAAATATATCAGCATACAAGGCTTTTGTGTCGAGCAAAAGGAAGATTATAGTGCAGCTCAAATGTTAAGTAATATTAAGAGAGGTTGGAAGTAAGATGAAAAGTTTTGTGGACAAAAACTGGGAAAACAATGAGGATTTGGAAATAGGCAGATGACATTAACCTCTGAGTATTAATGTATAAACTAACCGGGTTATAGATGAGATATAAATTCATTTTAAATAGATTGATTTTTCCAAGGTTAAGACATGACTGTAACGGGATTAAATATATTAACTTATATTTCTATAAGAAGTCAATTCACATATTTTAAAACATTAGATTACCCAGAGAAGAATCACAGGCAAATAACTGCATTCTGTAATCAACACAATCCAGAGGAAACAGTATGTTTGACCCCCAAATTCATCAGCATATCAGAAAATGACGAGATTGTTGGTACTGCAATCAAACTAAGAAATTCAGTGAGTTGCATTTTTCATTTAAAAATCCTCTCTTTTTCCAGTGAAATGTCATGAATAAATTCAATATGCAATACCAAAAAAAAAACAACAACAAAAAAAACCAGCAGAGCTATTTAGGTTAGGAAAACGGAAAACTTGGAGGACCTTGATTCCAAGGAATTCAGTATTCTTTTATACCTGTAGCAATGGTGTGATTAATTTTGCAACAAACTATGTTTGTTTTCTGTAATTCTGAGTTCACTGCGAAATTTTTGAATTATGAATTTTTTTTTCATATAGATTTGATTACAGGAAGGAGATACACTGTGCAGAAAAACAGTCAAGTTCTATTCTTGGAGCCTGGGGAGCACCCGAGCATAAAACAACCCTTCTAATAGACGTTTTTCTCATGTAAATTAATATATTATTAGTATTCTAGTTTGTTCATTGGTCCCTTTTGAGTTTAGCGAACTTCACTCAGTTTATTTTGGTGTACTCACAATTGCACTTCTGACCCTTAAAAACATGAAGACGAGAACCTTCTCCAGGTCACTCCATAGAGCTCATGGATATATCTTCAAATCAGCACTTCACAGGCCGTGCCAAGAAGCTTACGTTTCATCTGTCAGCAATGGCGAGCCAATACTTTCAAGTAAGTAAATACTTAGAACTATCAAATTGTGGCTAGAAAGATTGTAGGAAACAGCTTGTCTTCTTTTGGTCCCACCTGATATCATGTGATTGCAACAGCACATCTTCATGTAATGAACAAAACAGACACAGATGTCTGTCTTCATCATCTGCATTCTAGAAGGCACTACAGATCATAAAGGAAGAAAGGAAGAAGGAAGAAAAGAATCATATAGAGCAGGGGTCAGCCACATATAACAAACCCGGCCTGTTATCTGTTTTTGAAAGTCATGTTTTATGGGAGCAGTCACACCCATTTGTTTGAATACTGTTTATCGCTGATTTCATGCTACAAGGGCAGAGTAGTTGCAATGGAGACTGTCTGGCCTGCATGCCTCAAATATTTACCATTTAGCCCTTTATAGATAAAGTCTTGACCTCTGGTTTATAGTATTTCAGTTTGCAGCAAATGCGATGGAGTAAACAAAGCAGAGACAAGGGAAGGATGCGGGGGCATTTGCTAATATCTAACATTACATAACACAGGAATGTAATAATGTATGCTGACTAATGAGTGTGATGCTTGGTGCGAGCCTCACTGAGATGTTACCTGAGCAAACACCACTGACCTTCCAAATCAATCTGGTTGACACAGTTTAGGATTAATTTTTGTGTGGATATTCTCTCCAAACATATTCCATGATAAATTTTCTGTATTAGTGCGTTAATACGTTGTACTTGTACAACTACAATAGCACCGTGGCTTAGCCGTTCAATATCCATCTTTCTCCCCAGTGACCCAGCCCACTCTATTTATCCAGGTGAACCTTTTTGAATTATTTTGCTCCCTGCTCAGAAAGCTTCTGCAACTTCCCATTAACTACAGGATAAAAGTCTAAAACTCCTCCTCACCTAGGATTCAATATCCTTCCAAATCTCTCTCACAGCAACAGCTTTAGAATTATTTATCTGACTTCCCCCTAAACCACAGTTGAACTGTACTCCTAATTGGTCCTCTGCCCTGTCTATGGTTTCAGGTTGACTTTGATGCCTGGCATGTCCTTCCCCCTCAGCTCTCCAAGACGCAATGACAGGTATTAACGGAGCAGAACACTGAGGGGAAGGGGACGTGAGGTCTGGGGAAAGTGCAGTTCAGGCAGAGTGGAGGGCAGGTGCACAGCCCAGCAGGGAGAGTGTGCTTGGTGTGTGTGAGGCCCTGGTGCTGGAGCTCGGTCGTGAGGGGAGATTGAAGGTCAAATGGGAGCGGTAATGGAGGAGGCAGGGGGAAAGACGGTGAGAGCTTAGACCTGGACCCCGGTGAGATGGGATCCACTGAAAATGTTGAACTTTGAACAGACTTCAGATTTAAAAGGCTCACTGTCAGCTCTGCTACGATGCCCCTCTCAGGGACGGGTAAAAGAACGGGACATGTAGGAGAGTGTTGAATTAATACTTGTGAATGCTGTTAGCCTCCTGACAAGGGTTACAGAAAAATTGCTGGAATCTGCATAGTTTTGAAAGCAGAACCTGTAGGATTTTCTGATGGATTGGATGTAGGGCATCTGGAAAGAATGAAATCAAAGGGTCTGAATTTGGCCTTCGTAACCAAAACTACGGAGGTGACATTTACTGACATCAGGGAAAGGGAAGGCTGACCTTACATGTTTAAGTTTGAGGCGCCTTTTCGACCCCCCGTAAACATACTTGAGGGGGAATCTGGAAGAACAGGTACTGAGAGCAGAGAGAACGTCTAGGACGAACGTACATGCCTCCCGGCTCCTAGATACTCAAGTGTCCATCATGAAGGTTTATAATTATGGAGCGTAGGAGGAAAAACTACTTATAATTATCTGACAATAGACTCTAATTCAATTTTGCATAAAAATAAAAATGTATTTCTTGCACAGTTTTAATATATATTGAATTTGCCTGGAACACAACTATTATATAAATCAAAGAGATATTAACCTTGCTATTGTTTAGAGTTTCAAAAAGAGTTATTCAGCCTTTTGCAAAGGGGGGTTGCTGATAGCAATGCTGCTTAAAATAACTTTACCTACAACATACCCGTCCTCTTCTGTGCTTCTTGCAGACACTTCGATGTATAGAAGGCAGAAGCTAATTTTAAGCCATTGATGTTGTTATACCTGAATACTTACATATTATATGAATACTGCGTTGTTAGATATTTTTATTTTTTGACTTTGCATTATAGTTAGGACATTTATTATAGAGTGATTTCATTTTATTTCTGTGCTATATTATTTCCCAGGCTTTCAAGGTATTGATGGTTTCCCCCCCACCATGGCCTCCTTCTGCAAAGTCCTTCCTCCCCATCTGTGCTGGAAACTATGATAAAGCATGAATGCGTGCCCGTGAAGGGATGCATTTCACCTGGTAAAGGGGTCTCACAAATACCTGTGATGAAAAGGAGTGTTGGGTTTATTAGGGTACAATGCCTCTGCCCGACGCTGTGCTCTGGGGAAGCATGTTCCAGTCCCTCAGTGCACAGCACAGGAGGCTTCCAGCCTGCTCCTGGGGAAACGCTCTCTGGGGACAGGGCCAGATGATGAATGACACACAGTTAATGAACCACACAATGGGCATTATCCAAACCATAAGGCTGGGCTGGCCCTGTGAGTTTTTGCTTTTGCTCCATTGATTTCAGCTTTAAGTAAATGTAAAAATGGCAAAATTAGCATTTCTACTACCATTCTTCAAAGACATAAATAAAATGAACAGCCCACCAATCCCCTGTTCTCTGAGCTGAACACAGTTTATTCGTTGACTCTTTCCTCCAACACCCACCACCCTCTCAGGTCCCCCCAGCTTTAGAAGCAGCACCGGTGATATTTTTCTTTTCCTTTGTCACCAGTTATAATTCACCCGCAGAAGTCACAGGCCTCCTTGTTTGTTTAAATGGGCACCAGTAATCTCATCACGGATCCTCCAGGTTCCCCCTTTTTTCCAGTGTCATATTGGGGTGTTTTACTTCTCTTGTTTATGCACCAAAGCCCGATGTACTTCTCAGAGCAGGTAAGTCCATGGCTGCGTATCTGAGGCGTATTCAGAATGTGCTTTCTCACACAAGGCGTAAAAAGCTCTCAAATCCTTTGTAGTCATTTGAAGTGACATTGCCTGGTTAGAAAACCTGGGGCTCATGAAAGAAGGTTAATCCAAGGCCAGGAAGATCTGAAACGGTGTGAAGCTAACACAGACGGTTCCCACCAAGGCAACGAGACAGGAGGGCTTAGCCGCCAGGTGGCTGGGCAGAAAATAGCGCCTTCAAAACGAATTGTCTTGACAAATGCAGATCCAGAGCTCGGCAGAGACTCTCTATCTGGTTCAAGATTTAAAAATATTTATTCCTGGGCCTGAAACACAGATTTTGAAATCTGTCCCTCCAAATGCACCAACGCGAGAGAGCTGTTAGGAGTCATAATGAGGCAAGCACAAGCATGTGGGTGTGTGTTGTGTGTGTACATGAGTACGTGTGCTTTGAGCATTCACGGGAATTTGAAATCCAATAATGTGCAAATACACATGTTTTCAGGTTGTTGTTGTTGTTTTTTTCCTCCAAGTATTGCTTTTGTGTAGGGCCTGAAATATTATGTCTTGCTTTAGGACCTTTCACAGGTGGTTCTTCGGTCTAGAATGAAGTGACATTCATTCTTTAAATGGCTAATCGTCGCTCGTTTCTCAGGTTTTAGCAAATCTATAAATTCCTCCGAAAGACCTTTTTAATTCCCAAATCCAAAGCATAACGCCGTTGATGTGTTCTCTTGTACTAATTTTATTTTCCTTCAGCACTCTTTAGCAATTTGTAACGCTTTATGCATTTAATAATTTGTTAAATGTCAGTTTCTCCGCAAAACAGCAAACTTCACTGAGGCAGAAACCGTTTCTTATTGTTTACCGCTACCTCTTCATCACCCAGAAACATCTAAGAAGTAATATGTGTGAATGCATAAATGTGGGAGATCCAGAGGATTCAGGAATGGGGAAAGAGGAGTGGATATAAAATAATATTTTAGAGATAATTCTTTAGCTTCCACATTTCTTCTTTTTAAATGTCTTCCTGAATACAATCAAGCTCAAATACAATAAGGGAGTGATAATATGCTATGATAGTTTGTTTTTTGTTTGTTTGTTTATTTATGAAAGGGTTAGTGATGTTTTAAAGGGTAAAGGTAAAAGCTTGCAAAAGGCGGAAACTGAAAAATGTGATGCTTGCATGACCTTTGCTCAGCCTTCTGTTGAGTACGGATAAGGAATATCTGGATTGTCCACAAGGCAGTGAATCACCCAGCAGATGCAGGACGAGATACCAGACCAGTCCAACTGCAAAGTGGGCAATGGGCCAGGCAGAGTACATCAGCAGGAACTGCTGGAAACTAAAAGTAGAGCATATAACCTACACCCCAACTGTTATTCGAGGCAGAACACTTTTCGGCTCAGCCCGCATGCACCCAGGCGCATGCAATAAAGCCATTTTGCTCTACACTGGCCTTGTGTTGTGAATGTGATCTCCTACTGGTTCAGACCTTTTAGTTTGTTTGCTTGATCTCCTTTGTGGACATTAGTTCTTGGGTTTCCTAACCCAGTAGTACAATTATATTTTCTATTAGCAACTTTCTAAACAATGGCACACCCTTTCCCAGATACTGCATAGGTAGAAAGATCAGATTATTTTTTGTTTATCCTCACCTGAGGATATTTTTCCCATGGATTTTTAGAGAGAGTGGAAGGGAGAGAGAGAGAGAAATATTGATGTGAGAGAGACACATCAAATGGTTGCTTCCTGCATACTCCCCAACTGGGGCCAGGGATCAAGCCTGCAACCCAGGTACTTGCCCTTGAACAGGAATCGAACCTGCGACCCTTTGGTGAGCGAGCTGACGCTCTAACCACCGAGCATACCAGCCAGGGCAGATCAGATAATTTTTGATAAATTCCTACAATTCTTTCAATACAGATAACAAAAAATTGAACACTGAAGCCGTGAATTAATTCTAACCACATTAAATATCTTCATTTTATACACATATGAGACAGCATTTGTCAACGGGGGTTAAATTGCTCATTGAGACAAAGAGTTATTTTCTGTGGAGTGGCTTTCGGTTCTCAAGTAAAGGAGAGAGTGTGTAAGAGAGAAATATAATCTCCAGAGGTATATTGGTACGTGCAGACCTTCACTAACATGGTTCCAACTCCCATTTCTGTTGCTTCTTTGCCTGGGACTATGTATTAACTACGCATCCAGTTCTTAATTCTTTCAACTGTAAAGTCAAGACAACTCTGGGTTAATCCCAAAATCTTTCTTCTCTACTTCAAAACCCAAGCTGCTAAGAACTACCAGAGAAAAATAACACAGACGGGGGTCACTGCCAACAGAACTCAATCCACCATTAGCTCGTATCCTGGCTGCCTCTCTAGGTCTTCCTAATTATTTCCTTCTTTCATCTCAAGAGGAACTTTTCTAAGCCTTCACCAATCCCTCCAGTCACACAATATCGGCCTATAGTCTCGGTTAGACACCTAAAGACACGTCCAAATTGAAGTCGGTAGGGCATGCTAAGTCTAGAAATGTTGCTGAATTGTTGGGAGGGTTGAAGAACAGATCCTAGGCTAAGGTTCAGGAATAACTTCCAGAGCCGCACTGTTGGCCTAGGAAACCAAAGGAGCCGCTGCCTCTTGCGTGATCAGGTAGCTTTCAAAACAAAAGTGGACAAACTCAGCTGCGTTCAGACCTGGCTGCGTCTGCTGTAACCAGTGTGGGGAAACTCCAAGCTCTGTGTCCCTCCTCTTTTCTCACATAACCCTATTTCAAACCTGTCTTTCACAGCACAGCTGACTTCTAAAGCATCCACCCCATCCCAAACAGCAAGGGAAGCTGGGAAATGTAGTTTTTACACGGGAGTTCTGCATTGCTTAAAGCAGGATTTACACTATGAGAGACTTTGAAAATGTGGAAAAGTCCTTTAAAACATGGGAGGCTTCCACAAATTCCACATCTTCAAAACACTTGCCATGCTGATTGTCTTTTAGTCAATATGCCCTTTCCACAGGTGTTCACTGAATTGCAACAGGAAACTACATTTCCCAGAATCTCTTTCCCTGAGTAATTCGGGCCACTCAGCATTTGCAGGGGGTGAGAGTGAATGGAGAAGGGGAAGCCTTTGTTCCATGGAGGCAGCTGCTGGGAGAGGCGGAGTGAGATACAGGATGTGCAACAGTTTCTTAACCACTCCCTTCATTCATGTAGACCAAGATCTTTGTCCAAATCTTTCTAAATGCTACTGAGACTCCTAGCAGTTTTCATGCTAGCTCTTGGATATCTGTTTTGTAACAGAAGGCTGAAATTTTTTTCATATGGCTACTTGACATTCCTTTATTCTCTCAGCATTTATAATATGTGTGTAAACCAGCGATTTTCAACTTGCTGTGCCACAGAAGGTTTAAAACATGCAATACCTAACTATCAGTCAGGGGCACTGACCTCTTTTCTCATAGATTGTCAAATAAAAAAATGGCAACAGCCAACAAACACAATAGCCGTCGGTGTGAAATGAATCAAAATTATACCTATTTTATTTTTTTGTCAGATCGGCAAAATAGAAATTTTTTTGGTGTGTCACAGAATTTTAGTAATTAGTTTATGTGTGCCATGAGATGAAAAAGGTTGAAGATTGCTAGTGTAAACCATTAATTTCCTAAAAATAAAATTCTTTATTCTCTTAGAATGAATAAAGTGACTTTTGTTTTCCTAACAAACCTGATACATTATCATTCCACCATCCCCAGCCCTCAATAATTTCAACAATGCACAACAAATAGACTCATTTCACACTTATCAGAAAACAGGATATATTATATATTTAAAAATCCTGACCTCATATTGATGATCATATATTCATTCACATTCCATCTTAGCACATTTTCTTCTACTGCAAGAGATGAGGTAGTTCTCTTGCTGTCTGAAGGTTAATTATTCCATTAGTCTGTGATCCTTCAGGTACTTTTTCTTTTCTGTCTTTACTGTTTCTCCACAGACAACACACCTCATTCATCAAGATAGCTAAGTTTTGCTCTGCAAATAGCTCAAAAACTTTAATGTCTGAAAACAAACAAGAGGTCCTCCCTATCCACTCCACATGTCCATCGTTATTAGTCCCAAAGCTCTACTGATGGTCATCCTTCAGAGACTGAGATCACAAAGGCAACACCATTTTAATCCAAGGCATCGGAGTTTAATGCTGCAGACAAAGAGAACATGGAAATTTGTGCAACCATTCTAGAAGTAACACATGACACCACCTTTTTCATTTTATGGCCAAGGAAGTCACACAGCCATGTCTAAATTCAGAGGGATTAAAAAAGGCAATCTGATTGTGGACCTAGAATGAGAGACGTTCTCAAAATATTGGTAAGTACTAGTAATCTCTCACAAACACACACCCCTCTGTCAACCCTCCATGGGTGTCTCTCACGCTTATCCTGCTTCACCACCTGCGTATCCTTCCCAGCAAACTACCGTTTCGTTTTTTTCTGGAGAGAAATTCTAGTTAGCAATAAATGTCCTTGAGAATTATCAAATAATTGCTCCATTATGTTCTAGAATTAAATGGTGTGGTGAGAAAACGGATGCTGTTCTGATTCTGTTGTATGTGACTTTCCTCTCTCCAACATGCCTTTATTCATAGTGTCCTGATATTTTGTGATATAGGTTTTCCTTTATAATTTTTTTTCATGATGTGGGTCTTTTAGTATTTAATATTTTGGGTGCATAGTGCCCCCTCTCAGCTGAATTTTTAACAGGATAATTTTCTCAAGTCTCTGGCTTTCTGGAGTTATTATTAATCTTAGCCTGATGCTTTAATTTTTTTTTCTCTTTTATAACTTCAACTTTGTCTCTTTTTATTAGTTTTCTGAAAAAGTTGCCTTCATTTTTTAATACCTCTGTGAAGACTTAATATCTTTCATATTCTCCATTTCCGAGATTATTTATTCTATTAATGCTCATTTTTATAGCATTTGTTCTGATTTTATGACTACACTGTCTTTTACATTTTTAAGTATCCTCATGGGTACATTAGTGATTCTGGGGAAGTATTCTTTTGCTCTCTACATTCTCTTTCATCTAATTTCTTTGATGTTTTTTTTGGGGGGTACATTTTCTTTGCTTGTTGACCTTTATATTAGAACGTAAAACACTTTTTTTTATCTTAATCTTGGTTGTCAATGCATTAAAAGTGAAGCGTTAAATAGAAGATCTGTGTGCACAAGCAGGTCTTGACAGGAGGGAGACTTCGTCTTGGAATGCTGGGTAGGAATCTGAGCATTTTGTTAGGAACCCCACTGACTATAAGGGGACGTTGTTGTTTTTTTCTCTTATGATCGTCACTTTACCAGAGAGAAGCAATCAGATATCCTGCGTTGCTGGTATAACCTTGGCGATCTGTGTCCTGGGAGTATGTTTTAGTTATTGTTTGCTGCGTGACAAAAACGAGGGGCTTAAAGTGACAACAATTATTATCTCAGTTTCTGTGGTCAGTCTACAGCTATGCTGCACACTTGAAACTCATACAAAATAATGTAAACTGTAATTAAAAAATAAAATTAAAAAAATAAAATTAGAAAATGGGTGTGAAGTGACAACAGCTGGATTGTTTTGATCAAGATAGTCATCCCACTGAGCTTCCATTTCTTTCGCTTTAAAACATCAACTATGGCCCAGTCGGTATGACTCAGTGGTTGAGCGTCGACCCATGCACCAAGAGGTCACAGGTTCGATTCCCGGTCAGGGCACATGACCAGGTTGTGGGCCAGATCCCCAGTCAGGGGGATGCAGGAGGCGGCCAATTGATGTTCTCTCTCATCGATGTTTCTCTCTCTCTCTTCCTCTTCCTGCCTCTCTCTCTAAAATTAATAAAGAAAAAAATATTAAAAATAAATAAAATAAAATATCAATTATGATATTTACCCAATCATGCTTCTCTGTGCACATTCTGGAATAAGGTATGGCAACGCACTTGAACAAATCCCGATGCCTAGTATATCCTTTATACATTTCCTTTCCTAGTGAGAAAAAAGATCACATTAAATTTGGATGCTGCCTGGCCGGTGTGGCTCAGTGGTTGAGCATCGACCCCTGCACCAAGAGGTCGCTGGTTCGATTCCTGGTCAGGGCACATGCCCAGGTTGTGGGCCCAATCCCCAGTGGGGGGCATGCAGGAGGCAGCCAATCAATGTTCTCTCTCATGGATGTTTCCATCTCTCTCTCCCTCTCCCTTCCTCTCTTTCTAAACTCAATAAAGAAAAAATAAAAAAATAAAAATAAATAAATTTGGATGCTATTTCATACTTTGTTACTAAATACAAATTTCAAATAACCTCAGAGTATATCTTTTTTTAAGTCAGGCATGGACAACAAACCTTTTCATTCTCTGAGGATTGGATGTATGTGGGTGGGGATAGGGGTGGTCACTTGTAAGAATTGTAACGGTAAGCCTGACATGCCCTGTAGCAATGGGAGATTCCCTCACTCTGGCTACAGAGAAATGTATCCTTTCCCTGGAATCAACTCTGATTTTTCCTCTCAGGAGGGCCAATTGTCTCTTGTTACTCATTTAGGAGATGGGATGCTCCCTGTGTCTAAGACCCTGATGTGACTCCTTCACCCTCCCTGAATGCCTCCAACACTGACCACTCGCTGACCTCAGCCTTCTAAGTCAAACTTGGAACTAATAAAAGCTGGCGGATACCTAAACGCTTAATTGAATCTCTGGGTCTTTATTGACTTTTTCCCCCTCATCCCTCCTCCTTCCTTCTTTCTATCCCTGTTATTTTAGAAAGAAGTCTTACATTACTGAATACAAAACATTTAGGTGCCTGGCATCTCCAGAGTGGCGGTGATTGCATTGTGCATTAACTTGAAAGTTCATTCCCAGCTTAATAGTCCTGAAGAGGAATGGATGCACTTTTGATAAACCAGGAAAGCTGATTGCTACCTAAATAACTAATTCATCTTCATAGCACATAAATGTCAAGGATATTCGACAGCAGACACACCCAAAGTCATGCCAATTAGTTGTGGAGAAGGGCTTGTGTAGAAGACAATTTGAGATATAAACAGCCTTTATTTTCCCAAACCTAGACCCTTAATAAACACCTTACATATATGATAGGCTTTGGGAAGACATCCAGTCTCTCCCAGGGCATGTGGGAACCTGGAGATGAATTCTTCATAAAATGATGCATCAAACTGGAAGAATTACAGAGGAGAATTATGGACTTAACACTTTCTCTTTAACTCTTTGGCTGCTGGTGCTTTTTCTTTCTTTCTTTTATTATTATTTTTTTTCTTTATTGGTTTTAGAGAGAGAGGAAGGAAGAGGAAGAGAGAGATAGAAACATTGATGAGAGAGAACACTGATTGGCTGCCTCCTGCATGCCCCCCACTGGGGATGGATCCCACAACCTGGGCATGTGCCCTAACCGGGAATCGAACTGGCGACCTCTTGGTGCATGGGTCGACGCTCAACCAGTGAGCTACACTGGTCAGGTTCTTTTTTTCTTTATTTGTCTTGTCAAAGTCACCTTGATGACAATAGACATGTGTTGATTCTTCATAATGCTCACAAAGAAAACTATGGATGATAAGATGAAGGCATTAGTCATTGTATAGTTAGCCCCAAGACTGGGAGGATGCTAAGCCCTAGAGGAAGTTGTGTATACTATCTCCTGAGCAATCTCCTTTTAAAATTGAATACTAGTATTCAGAGTTTCCAGGCAGCATGCCACATATGTGAATTCTCATCTCACAAGATAAGGCAGCTACTACTTAGCCCATATTATGTAACATCTGGAAAGAACTAATCCCGTCTTGTCAGATAGTTTGTTGCCAGCCATTCATGGTGACTAGTGATACATGTAAGACATTAGTAGGATATGTGATTGATTCTATTTAAAACTTTTGTTGACTCCTCTGATAAAAACAGGCTAGTCACGCCATCTGGTGATGCTACCCAATGGCTTTACTTCTGGTCAAGATGAGGCATATCTCCAGTTTCTCAGTAGCCAAATCTGTGCCAGATGGAGAAGCATTTTCTGAACCAGGTTCTGAGGATCCTTGATTTCTCTGGTATCATCTCAGAACAAGGGGGTAAATTTGTCCAGTGGAGAAGAACACAGAAAGAGGAACAACCAGAGCAACTCAAAGTCCAAGAGTGTAAAGTGTTGCAGAGGCAATAGCAGCAAGAATCTTTGTCATTTCTGCCTTTCTTAGATGGTCATGGTCCCCTCCTGTGTCTACAGCCCAACTTGTGCTTCAGCTTTACTGTTTTCCTGGGAACTCTGTTAAGCTCATTTGATATTTTGAAACTTTGTCCCCACTGTTCTTATGAAATCAGTAACCAATCAGTTCTGCAGTCTGTCATGCCCTGCTGTTGTTAGCAAAGCTAAAAGAGAACATTTGATTAATTTTTCTGTTTTCAACCAATGTGTTCTGATAACTTCTAATATATTGACGGTAGGCTATCGGAATGCACATTCTGAGTCTAATGTTGTGCCTTGTGGCAGGTGTGTGTTATAGTGACAATACATTTCCAGGATGAAAGCGTCGTTGGTATATAATATGCATGCAAAGACTTTGCGAAACCCCGGGCATGAATATCCAGAGCATAGGACATTGGGAATATTTTTCTTAATAAACGCCTCAACAAAAAAACATGTTATAGAATTTCAGGAGATTTTCCCGAAGGGAAACAATTTCAAAATATATTAATATTTCTCTCATCGTCATAATTGCTTCTCGTCTTCTCCACAAAATTCTGTCACGTTAGGGTCTGTCATCCATTGACTCTTTTTCCATTTTGAACATTATACACAATGCTGTCATTTCTGTTATACTCCCATTTTTAGAATATGCAAAGTAATAGAAAGTATATACATATTCGATTGGTATGGGTTATAATCATATTGCAAGTAATAATTTATTTTAATTCTTCAAAAGTTTTAGCCACGAGTCCTTTAAGCATCCAACCACACTAAAGTGTTTAAACATATTTCATTTATGGAAATATAATATGTCCTCAAATGTTCACAACAACTGCATTGCATAACATGACGTTAAAGTCTTTCCAGATTATAAATAATAATGATTTAGAGTTAATAAAACAACGACTGACATCTATTTAACACTTGCCATGCAGAAGCCTGTCTGGCAGCATCTGGCAAGGCCGGCTGGCTCACTGGTGTATTTGAAATGCCTGGCTGTAACGTTGCTCAGAGAGCGGTGCTGAGTTGGCCCCTTAGCGAGGGAAATGCACGTGAGCGTGTGTTATGTTGAGCAGAGAAACACCAGTCCTTGTTTGGGTTGCACTTTCCAGAAGACTGATCATTGTTACCATCTCAGTCTCTCAGCTTCAGTGGACTGAAATCGGGAAGAGACACATACCAGGTCATGGAAGAGCTGGGGACACATGAGGCTTCAGAAGGACACCCTGAAACTCGGTGTCACACCAACCTTCAAGTCGTGTGTTCCTGAGTTGTTATAAATCAGTCATGAGCCCCTATAGAAGTGATATGCACTTCTAGACGGACATATACTTCTGTAGGACTTCTCATAGCTTTTAAGGTACTAATGTGAGTCTTCACAAAGTTGGTAGATAAGCAGCTTTCATTTTAAATCTCTCTCTCTCTCTCTCTCCAAGGTGTCTGAATGACTAATTTTCTTTGGAATCTTACTCTGGGAATTACTACTTTAGACCATTTGAATATTATTCAGAATTAAACATACAATCGGGTGTACTAAGCACCTGCTGATTTATTTATTTACTCAGGATAATACTGCATCTCGTTAAAAAAATAATAATCAAGTAGCTGAAAATGAATGACAGCGTAAAAGAGATTCTTCCTAATGAAACAAGGCATAGGGCCCAGAAAAAACACAACCCCCCCCAAAAAAACAAAAACAGAAACTTTACCCGCATTTTGCCCATGGAAATAATGTCCAGTCTATTATCTTGGCAATTGTTAAGAAGTCCACAAGTGATGAATTATATAAAAGAGCTTTATGAATTTTAAACAATATGAAAATATTTTTCTTAGAAAGACAGTGTGATATTGGTGATACTTGGAGTTATCAGATCAGAACGAAACTGCCAGCAGTACCAGTGACCATGCAGGTGATTTAGAAAGACAAGGTTACAGATGACATGGGACTGGTACAAGAATGAAATGAGATGATAGACATGTGAATGTACTCGGTAAACCTTGAAGCATCGCAAGATTTTGCAAACTGAGTGAGCTTCATGGACACACACAAAGGGTCACTGTCATTTTTGTTTTGGTTTGAGATTTAGTCCAATGATCATTTTACAAAATTTACTTTTTATAAAACTTACAGAATGTATTCTATAAAACGACTTCACCATAATCATGTTCTATCAAAAGCTATTTTTAAACGATAAGCCCTTATTTTCTTAAGTCCATGTTTCTTGAACTGAACTTTTAAGAGCAGCTACTGAGGATGCTCGGAAATAGGGAAAATTGACCCACTTTCTTCATATCTGTTAAACAACTTTGCAAAGGTGTCGTTTAGAGATTTTACGGAAGTCTTGCCTGTATAATATACTTCAAAGTTATTATTGTAGTGCTTTACACGTTCGCCACCACAACATCCACAAAGAAATATAATTATGTGAGGTAAAGGGTGTGTTAACTCACCCTACATGTAGCATTTCACAATATTGACATGTATCCAATCATCACATAGCACACCTTACATTTATAATCAATGTCACGTCAATTATACCTCCATGGAGCTGGGACAAAGAAGCTGTGCCTGGGAGTTCACATGACGGTTAAATACACCACAGTGAAGTCTTCACTAATCAAAGGAAGATACATGACAGGTGTGTAACCCAACAGGCTATGATGCTTAGGATTCTGTGATTTCATTTAAAAACGGTGCTGAACAAGCTAAGTATACACGCAATGACTTTATAGTACCATCAATGAGACAGTTAACATTTCCTTTCCCACATTTTAAATCAGTTGCCACACTGTGGCAATGTCATCTTGTGTTAGATGCCTGGTCTCCAAGCCCTGGGAGAGATGTGCTGTCTGCACGTCCCAGATGGAGCTTCCTCACGGGAAGTACAGTGGCAGATCCGATCACGGTGGTCACCAAGGTGCTCGCGGTCCCCGTGCAGCAAGGCTCTGTCCAGGTGGCCCTCCGTGCTCCCTCCGCTCTGCCACGCCAGGTGTTTCTGCTGCAGGTGTGCTGGTCTCAGTAGGATAGGGGGTTCACAGATGGTCCCTGTCAATGCCTTACACAGTGTGAGTGCCCTTGAAGTCAGCCAATGTCTTGCAGAATCATTCAGATGCTTCAAAAATTTTGGCAGTAAAGAAGGGGATTATTATACCATTACTATTTAAAAGGGAAATTGTAGGCATTGTTCCTGATTTGCAGCTTTGGGTATCTTGTAAATGGGCTCTATGATTCTGATGTGTGTGTGTGTGCGTGTGTGTGCATGTGTGCATATATGTGTATGTATGTGCGTGTGTGCATATGTGTGTGTACACACACACACACACACACACACACATCATTGTCTATTTCTTGCTAACAGTACAGGGAAGAGTTCCCCCGAGATTAATAGGGCCAAAGATTCATAGTAAAGGGCAATTCTTTTCTTTGAAAGTAAACTATATGGGGATCCAAGGGAGAGTTTGTATCAGAGCAGGTAAAGCAGGAATAAACACAAATATTAGCTAGATTTGGACACTTCTCTCATTGTCATGCAATCACTGTTATAATTTTTCTGTTACAATTCTAGTGAGCTTAATGGGTTTATTTTGTATGTGTGTGTGTGTGTGTGTGTGTGAGAGAGAGAGAGAGAGAGAGAGAGAGAAAGAGAAGGCTTACAGATTAAAAGACCTCAGTAGGGGGAAAACAGATGCTATTACAACTGATTTTAGACTCAATTTATTTTGGAAAGTATCACCTTGAATAAGTATGGCACTGCAGCCATAAACTAATAATTATGGCTAAACATTTGCTGAACACCTACTACAAGGCAGCTGACTCCTGCTTTTCCTCTAGTTTTTCCAAAGGATGAGGGAATGAGCATTACACTGAGAAACTGCGGAAGCGAACAGGGTTTGGGCTGTAACACTACCATTAATAACTAGATGACTTAGAGAAGTCATTTGACCCTCTGGGCTCCATTTTATTTATTTGGAAAATGAAAGGGTTGGGTTAACTCTGGGATGGTAAATTCGTAGCAAACATGATACTAATCCCTTAGTCTGTATTGTTATAAATCATTACCCACACTTTTCTACTGACCTTGAACAAGGAATTAAAACTCTCTCAACCCAGCTTTCCACATAATCTCTTTTGATTCACTGGAGCTGCTGCGTGAGATAAAACCTAGGTTTCATCCCTGGACAATGTGATATATAAGCCCTCTTGGAGTACTAATATTAAAAGGTTCTTCGCAGTTAACAATACACTTGTACAAAGGGGATCTGAGTTTGCATTTGAAAGTGAGGAGGAGCAGAGAGAGGTGCAGATGGATTGGGAGGAAAGGAAACTGAGAAATACGAAGACGAAAAACTGTTTTCAAGGCTGACTCATGCCCACGTCTTACGCAGTGGGAAGCCTTCCCCAATGAGACAATTTACTCCTCATCTCGGCCCTACGCCATTTCTCAGCAGGAAGCCAGATCACTGGATTTATTACCAGCGCAATGAATTATTTCATTTAATCACAGGCTTGGATCTTCTCTCTAATTGTTCCATTTCCTTTCCGTGGAGATGGGTCCTTATCCACCATCTCACCTTTGTTTTCAGACCGCATGCTGCCAAAGAGCAGGGATCTTTCCCTGTGTAATGTCTAATCAACCACACGCATGGGGATTGCTGAAAAGAGAGAGAGAAAAGAAGTAGGAAAAGGGAGAAGAGGAATTTTGATAGGTGCATGCTTCATAATACTTTTAAAATGAATCCATCGAAGAAGGACTTAGATGAGACGAAAAGCTTAGTGGGTTTAAAATTCTAAAAATAATGGTGTGTTTTTATTGTTTTCTTTTTATTAAAACCCTTACCACCCTGAATAGTCTCTCTTCCTAAAACCAAATGTGCCTTGCCCAGCCAGTGTGGCTCAGTGGTTGAGAGTCGACCCATGCACCAAGAGGTCGCTGGTTCAATTCCTGGTCAGGGCACATGCCCAGGCTGTGGGCCCGATCCCCAGTGGGGGGCATGCAGGAGCCGGCCAATCGATGTTTCTACCTCTCTCTCCTCCTTTCCTCTCTCTCTAAAATCAATAAAGAAAAAAAATTAAAAATAAATAAATAAATACAACCAAATATGCCTGTATCTTGGGTGAATCCCACTGTGCTGAAAGTGAAGGGAGAACCAGGCTGAGGAGTAAGAGAAAGGGGGTCTATGTAAGACCGCTCGGACATGCCTTGAATCTCATGGAGGCCAGAGTTTTCAGGGGTTTGGAAATAGCTTGTTTCTGAATGCACTGTCTCCTAGGTCCCGAAACAGTGGGCAGCTGGATAAAGATCCAGAGATTCAAGGACCTGGCCTAACCCTGCTAACAACCAAATAAAAAGCAGAGAATGCACGGTTTCTTTCAGAAAAGCTGAGGTCAGTGGCATTCAACAGAAAGAAGGACAGCTTTTTGCTTTGGGGAATGGTGGAGCAGTCTGCATCAGGTAAATCCTTCATCTGAGAAAGCCTTCATAAAGCTGGGTCAGAAGGACCGGGCAGAGCGGAACATACTCAGCGGAGAAAGCATCTCTTGGCCGCTTCTCCAATTTGGGGGGTTTCGAGCGCATGGCATGAGACACGGGAAGCCACAAGCAGACAAACCGTTTGGAAACGGGATGCGACAGAGAAAACACACTGTGAAAGCTGGTGGCTGACAAGCTACTCACGACTTGTGGGGCCCAGAACATGAAGAACACGGGGAACGCTCTGTGGGACTTTTGTTCTCGGAGCCTGCCCTGTCCCACGTAACGAAGGAGCAAGAGAAAGTGATTTTCACGACGATCAAAGTCATGCAGCAGAGGACTCAAACACTGCCACTTCCTGGAGGACGGTCCCGGGAAATGTTTTCAGCTTTTATTGCAGAAGGGTGAGGTTTCAAATTAAGGGCAAATTAGAAATACGTCCGCCATCCAAAGTGTGAAATTCAGCAGTTTCTCATCTCAGTCCCTCAGTAAAGAAACTTGGTCCCCACCCTCTCAAAGTGCCAGTCAGAAGAAATTCAAATCTTTTCTGCCGGAAGAAACATCATCCAAAGGCTAAGCAAATTTCTCATACATAATATTCAGCATTTAAACACAAATGATCAGGAATACAAGGATACAGAAATAAGTGATTAAAAACTAATAAAAATAATTTCAAGAGAATCACAAGCATTTTAAAATACAGGAGCTCTTTGAAACAGGCTTTAAAATGATTACTCTTAAAACATTCAATAAATCAATGGAAATATAAATATTTTTCCAGAGAATCTATGAATAACACAGTGAAATGAATAATTATAAATGAAAATAGAGCCCTGGCCAGTTTGGCTCAGCGGTTAGAGTGTCAGCCCGCGGACCAGTGAGTTGAGGGTTCGATTCTGGTCAAGGTCATGTACCTCGGTTGCAGTTTGTCCCTGGACCTGGTGCAGGAGGCAACCAGTTGATGTGGCTCTATCACATCGATTTCTCTCTCTCTCTCTCTCTCTCTCTCTCTCTCTCTCTCTCTCTCTCTCCCCTCCCTCCCTCCCACTCTATCTAATGATAAATAGAAAAATATCCTCGGTGAGGAATAAAAAAAAAAAGAAATGAAAATAGAATTACTAAAATAAGATTTCAGTCGATGGACATATAAGTAGATGAGACGAACTTAAAAATAAGGATGTTAAAATACAAGACAGGTAAGTATAGAATATTGAGATAGAAATACACTGGGGGCAGAACCTTTGAGACACATGAAAACTTTAACATACATGTAATTGAAACACCAAAAGGAGAAAAAGATACAATATTTGAAGAAACGGTGGCTGAGATATGGGCACATCAATAGCACAGAATTTCAAGTTCAGGAATAGACTCACATATATGATCCGTTTAACCAGATGCAAACTGGACTTGGTTAAGAAGTGGCAGGCTTCTCATCAAATGTGCTGGATTAATTGTACAACCATGTGCAAAACATACGAGGTTTGATTCATAGCTCCCACTATCTATAAAAATTAGCCCTAAACAAACTATAGGCTTACATATAAAACCTGAAACTCTCAAACTTCTACAAAAAAAAAAAAAGAAGAAAATTGTTAAAGAACTCTTATATAAAACATCAAAAGCATAATTCATGAAAGAAAGATTTATAAATTGGATTTTGTTAAAATGAACAGTTCTCCTCTTTGAAACATATTATTAAGAATTTGAAAAGAAAAACTAAAGATTGCGAGAAAATAATTGCATGTCACGTAAACAATGAAGGACTTGTATCCAGATTACGTAAAGATTACTCAAAATTCAACACTAAGAAAATAAACAACCCAATAAAACTAGCGAAGTGTTGGGACAGACACGTTATTGAAGATCTCTGGGGCACAGGTAAGCACGTGCAAATATGCCCAATCCCAGGAATCCACAGAGAGATGCTCGTTAAGGCTTTGGTAACCTGCAAACCTGTTGAAGTGTCTAGAATTGAAAACACTGACCACACCAGGCATTGCAGAGGATGTGTTACTGTAACTTATACACTGCTGATGTAAAAGGGGAATAGTACAGCCTCTTTGGAAAACAGTGTGGTAGTTTCTTTAAAAAGTTCATCGTTTACCGAACATGATTCAACCGTTCAAATCCTAGGCATTTACCCAAAAGAAATGAAAACATATATCCATACAAGACTTGTTTTAAAATGTTCATATCAGACAAAAAGTTCATAATAGACAGAATCTGTGCACAAATTGAGTCCAACAAGAAGTGAATGAACAAACAGACTAGAGTGTGATCAGACAGTGTGGGCAAAAGTAGGTTTACAGTTGTGAATACACAAAAGTCTATTGTTGTATTATTTATTAATTATTGCATTGTTTTCCATAGGAACAACTGGAAACCTACTTTTGCCCAAACCTATAGAATGTATTACTACTCTGCAGTAAAAAAAAAAAAATGGACAGGAAGTGTACACAAGGTGTGATTTCATTCATATAAAACAATTTTAAAATATAAACAGATCTGTGGTAACAAAGCAAGTCAGTAATGGTCTAGAAATGAGGAATTAAGGAGGTGGGCAGGAAGGAAAAATGACAGCGTGGCTCAGGGAAACCTGGGGGTCAAAGATATTTCCTCATCTTGATGGTGGCAATGTTTCTGAAGGTGTATATATATATGTTTTCTTCGACATCAAATTGCACAGTTTAAGCTTGAGTAATTTTTATATAGCAATTATACTTCAGTAAAGTTGCTTTAAAAGAACAAAAAGGGAAAGAATGATGGCAAATATGTGGGTTTATTAGCAGGATTGCAGGACAGGAATGTTTTGAACCAAGTAAATTCAACTGATTAAAAAAAATCTCTGAATGATCATAAATTCAAACATCAGTTTTATGATTTTGATACAAAGGAACAGAGACCATAGCACATATTTCTGTCATATAATAGTACTTTTAATAATATTTAATAATGATTTTAAGGCTTTCCATAAAATTTGGACACACAATACAGGAAGTCTGGAAAAAAAGGAAACTTTATTTTTAATCTCATCTTGTCATTTTTATTACAAAGCCACCACATTGAGCCACAGATCTCATTTGCCACTTATAATTATGCAAAAAATGTGAGAAAGTACTCAAAATGATATAGTGTTTTCTTTAACTTCAATATCATCTACACATTAGATTAACTTCGTATAAATACAGAATGTCATGTAGCCCTGGCCGGTTTGGCTCAGCGATTAGAGCGTCGGCCTGCTGTCCAGAGAGACCCGGGTTCGGTTCCCGCTAAGGGCATGTACTTTGGTTGCAGTTTGTCCCCGGCCCTGGTTGGGGTCCTGTGGGTGGCAACCACTCTATGTGCCTCTCTCACATCGATGTTTCTCTCTCTCTCCCTCCCACTCTATCTGAACAAAAAATGGAAAAATGTCCTCAGGTGAGGATAAAAAACAAACAAACAAAACAGAATGTCATGTAAATAATGTTTGATCTGAGAGTAACACTGGGTAAATTTAGGCAGTATTTTGAATGAACCCAAATCAAATCACTGTTTGACTCCACAGACTTGCCTTGCTCTCTGAGGAAATGCGCAAACAAAATACTATTTAGAATTTTTAACTAAGTCGATTAATAAAACACCAACTTGGAGGCATTCTGAGGGCTGAGGACACTGTCAGATGACCGCTGCTACCTGATGAATATCCTCACACAGCCTCTGCCATTAGGAGCAACTGCACTCCACAGGGCTGGCTGCCATCCATGCTTCTGGTATTGCACAGACTCTGCCCACTGGAAGAAGCCCTGCTCCTGCCCAACACCATCATCCGCTATTCTTCTGGCCCCTGAAAACCTCCACAGAAATCTCTACTTGCATGATAGAAATTAGTCGGGAAACATTGTTTTCGTCTAGGTTTTTGATAACGTGACTACTTTGAAATGCTCTCAACATCTCACGACACAGGAGGTCACTGAGTGTTTCATACCCCTAAAGAAGCAGGAACACAGGCCACAGAAAGAAAGGCCGTCTCTGAAGCAGGAGTCAGACTGGAAAAGAGACCCGAAACTGGGCCCTGCCCTGGCCCCTCTCTGTCATCCACCTTTCGGAGTTCTCGCATTCCAAACTGGGGAATGCATCCATCCGACTCTCCTAGAGACGAAACTAATCATCTTCTTTTATTGATTTATTTTTAAATGCCTTGAGGGAATTGAAAACACATGCAAATGTTTAAACTCCTACTGAGACCAAACTACCATTCCCAGAGTTTATTAACCATGATAACATCGCACAGATTTTATTTTTAACTCATTTGAAGAGTTTTATCGTCACAGCCCCCCCGCGACACACACACCAAACATATTTTCTCTTTATACTGCATCAATATCCCTATTACTTCTTTCTTAGGGGAATCAAATAGTATATGTGTCATAGGTAAGTTAGAGCATTAAAAATTGCAGAGATAATGAAATAAGTATAAAAACAATTGCTTTTAACTGGGATCACCCCTTTTTTTTCTATCTTTTACAGAATAGAAGGCTTGTGCAAGAGAATTCAAGCACGCTAAACATGAAAAGCTTAAAGAAAGCGTTAAACCAACTCTAGTAATCTCACATGAAGCTTGTCTAAAGCTGATATTTCACTATGAATGGACTCAAACAGGTGCCCACTGCCGGTCAAACAAAACGAAGGCAGTGGATTCTGCCTCACCGTGTATGGAGTCATCGTGGAAGACTGTCCCCATCCCTGAACCACCTTTCTACTTAGAGATGATGGCCATCTTCTAATGTGACTTGTCAGCAAGATTATCAGGTACCAATGTCAATTTAGCTTTCTGAAATATCCAATCATTTTATTTGCTTGTTTTCCATTTTTAGTTTTGTTGTTGTTGTTGTTTTGGTTTCCCTTGTTGCTGAACTAGAAGGCGAATGTCTTTGCTATTCCAGACTGAGGCTGTGTTATAAAGGCGACCTTCAGTTTTTCCAGATGCAATGATCAAAGTAGCACTTCCTGAGCCTCAACAATTCCAATATGATAACCTCTGTATTTATTTTTTTCCCATGGGTGGAAAGTGCCTATAAAAGGTCATCATAAGGGTGGTCACTACATGACAGTGCCTATGGGAAGGTTACGTTCTCACACTTGGAATAGTTGGTTTTACTTTTTTTCAGGTCCCCTTGGTAATGAAGATCACTAGTTGCCGTCCACTCAAGAAAAGCATGTTACACAAGGTTGGAGATCTAGATTCCTGTGGAAGAAGCTATGGAGGAGGAAGACAAGGGGCTGTTCAACCGCCTGGGCCTTGGTAGTTTAGTTCAGTGTCAGATGGCATCTTCCTTATTGGTCCATAGAGAAAGAAAGCCTTCCTGTTCCCAGCACATTGGGTCTGGGCACCCTAATCAGCTGTGCAGCGACACACAGATCGTATGGGACACCAGGTGTTTTCCATCCAGGGAACTTGGCAGTTGGAGGCAGAGCTCACAGAGGAAGTGTGTTTAAGATTATTGCAACCCACGGGTGCTGTTCTTGAATGGAAGACCTGGGACACTGTGCCAGCAAACTGTGACAGAGAAGGCTTCCCATTATATGCTGTAAAGTTCTCTAAAACAGCAATGAGATTCTAACTCTACATCTGCTACCCTGAAGGTCATACACTCTTTCTCACCCAGAGAAGTCTTATTTCTAAAACAGGAAATAAGGTACTGCTCTTAGGTCAGCACCTACTAGCATAATATATTCTGGGCTCTAGAATCAGAGATAAGTAAATTCAAATTACTACCATGCTTACGCTACATTCTATTTCTGATGTTGGAATGCTAAATCAATTTCTCTGAGTCTTCCTTTTCTTCAAAGCAGCATTGGTAAAGCAATAACTTGGAGGGTAGTTAGGAGGGGAAAATGAACTGTAGATAAAAAGTCCCTTCTGTATTCCCTGTCATTTGTAGTAGGTGCCTAATAAATTCTAACTCTCCACTTTCTTGAAGAAATACCTTTTTCTTTATTTTTTTATTTGTTTATTATTATTTTTTTCTTTATTGATTTTTAGAGAGAGATGAAGGGAGAGGGAGAGAAAGAAACATCGATGAGAGAGAACATCGATTGGCTACCTCCTGCATGCCCCTCACTGGGGATTTGGCCCACAACCTGGGCGTGTACCCTGACCAGGAATCAAACCAGTGACCTCTGGGTGCATGAGGCAATGCTCAACCACTGAGCCACACTGGCCGGGCAGAATATCTTTTTCTTTAATTTCCTTTTAAAAATTAAGGCTGCATTCTTAATTATAACTTGTAGGCATTCTGGATCTAAAATCAAGCAAGAGTACATATAATTCCTTTGTCATCATTGTCATTCCCAGAATGCCATGCTCTCCACAGAGTGCCTAAGTCAGGACACTCTCCCAAGGAGAGACAAAACAGGGCATTCATTACGGCAGCTGGAAGGCTGCATTCCATTCTTCCAAGAGGGAGAGATTTATGGATGCACTTAATGAATGCTAATAGTTTTCTTATCAGTGGGTAGCAATACAAACATTTTTGTGTTTGGTAAGGTTAAAGTAAACCTTCAGAGTGGATTTACAAAACTTGAAAGCTAGTGATTACTTCTTGACAAGCCTGGCTCATAACAGGAGCTCCTGGAAGGCTACATAGGTGTAGCTTAGCCAGGGCGCATTATTCTTCAGTGTTTCGTGGTTTCGCCTCTCAGAACTGGGCTGACACATAAATGCATGCAGCTTTTGTGCTTTCCTTCAGCTTCAAGCCTGCTGTATGCTAACCGATGTAATTTGGCTGCCAAGTAAAGAAAAGCCAAAAAACGTTCCTAATTAGTTCCCCCCAAAATGTTCACAGAACCGAATTTTGCTTTGCAAATAGATTCAGGTTCCACTGATATTTATGGGGCACCTATTATCTATAAAAATGTTGTTAGAGTCTTTCACATAGATGTGCAATTCAATCCCTACAGTATCCCTTTAAGGTTTGGATGCTGAGGAGAATAGAACTTTGAGAGGGTGCATGAGTTGACCAAGGTCATGTTTGCAAACTTACACCTGACTCCAAGTGCAATGCACTCAGCCCAGGCTGTTCATGAGGCATTTGAATGGCAGCGAGGCTGCTCCTTCAAGCTATCTGTGAATGGGACATGATAAGCTGAGGCTGAGGAGCTCAGATGTACACATTTCCAAGTGGTGATGATTTATAAGAGCCCATCTTCTTCAGACTTCTAATGGGGAAAGAATACAAGTCTCAAAGCTAAAAATGAGTGTTTTCATATTGATAAACAACAAAGCGACATCAATCAATTTTCACAAATTATATACTGAAATAAATTTTAAATATTGTTCTGAAACATGTATTTAGAATAATAACAGCTCAACAAAATAATTACATCTAATAATTAGCCTGTCTTGTTCAGTCTTTCTGACACCTCCCACAGAGGTTTGATTCAACCCAATAAAAGTTAGATGTTTCATGTCCAAAAGCCTATTACTCCAAAAATCACCCTGAGCCTAATTCACTCCAAATGCTGTAGCTTTTTCTTCTCTTCTTTCAAGAAAGATCAATAGGGGGGAAATATGTACTAGCATGGAGAATCTCAGCTTTGGTTTCAAAGGTGTTTCTGCCTCTAAAAATGATCAAACTTGGGGGAAGTTACTCAGTTTCTCTGGACATGGTCCCTCTATGTTTAAAATTCCAATGATGGTGCCCGGCTGGTGTGGCTCAGGGGTTGAGCATCAACCCATGCACCAAGAGGTCACAGGTTCGTTTCCTGGTCAGGGCACATGCCCAGGTTGTAGACCAAATCCCCAGTGGGGGGCATGCAGGAGGCAGCCAGTCGATGTTCTTTCTCATCATTGTTTCTCTCTCTTTCTCTCAAATCAATAAAGAAAAAAAAATTAAAAAAAAAATTCAAACGATGGCATCTACTTCCTAAGGCTGTATTCTGGAAGATCATTGGTCAAATTTCAGTTTATGGGCTGAAAAATTTCTGCCAACACCACACAATTAATGATTTTTCCTTTCTTGTGAAGGGACACATGAAATTAATAAATCATGATGATTTCTATCATACTAAAGTGAGTCACATCAAGAACTCCCTGCAGCTTTTCCAGAAGATCAGTTCCACACCTTGTGAAAATGGAACATGCAGTCGCTGCTTGGTATTTGGTGTTGGGTCTTGGTAATTAAGGGGGCTGCTAACTGACTTCCCTGAGAGAAAGTGAAATGAGTCATGAAGAAGCTTTAAGACTGCCAAGCATTTCTTGTACCCAGCCAGATGGTAATAGAGGTCAGAATACTGAGATATTCTGGTTGTGTCCAAATCTCTGGTCCACATCCCTCCCTCACACTACTGCAAAAAAAGGGGGTAGTCTGAAACTTGGATGTCTGATGGCCGGTTTGTTCAGTGGTTAGAGCATTGCCCACGAACTGAAGAGTGTGGGTTGATACCGGGTCAAGGGCTCATATCTGGGTTGCAGGTTCAATTCAGAGGCAACCAATCCATGTGTCTCTCTCACATCGATATTTCTCTCTCTCTCTTTCCCTCCTTTCCACTCTATCTAAAAATCAATGGGAAAGTATCCTCGGGTGAGGATTAACAAAACAAACAAAGAAACAAAATAACAAACCTTACAAGCGCAGTGGCTAAAATCAATGTGGATACAATCTAAATGTTGTCTAATCTCATTTTGTATAGACAACAATGTCCTCCACAAACCACTTTGACTTGTCTCGATTTTTAGAGTCCTGAAATGTCTGCCTTACTGCTTATTTTAAAATAGCAAGAGTACAAGAGTCATCCTGAATCACGGAATAAACGGAAAACATGAGAAGAGCTCCTAGCTCAGTGAAGACCCCTAGTTAGGCAGTAAGGAGTGGTAGCTGCCTTCCATTTCTTGGTTGTTACTAATATGGGTGAGTGAACATTTTCAGCACAGCCAGGTACCATCTAAGCAACCAACTCTTCTATTTAAAAGGAGCTCTCACTGTGCCAGCCCTTGGCAGAAAGAGGGGTTTAGTCCACTTTACCCTTGCCTAGAGGATGCACTACCAACTGCGTGCGACGTGATCTGGACGGATGACAGAGCTGGACTTTCCCGGGTCAAGACCTGCTGAAACTGCATTTATCCACGTGACCATGAGGGGTCGCTCCTTGCACTCAGCAACCTCAAGGTCAAAAGAGCATCCAATAGCAGAGGGCAACGCTGGCCCGAAAGGACCTGACAGGACCATCTGACTTACCTAATTCATTCTTTTCTCTCTATTCTTCCTAACATATCCAAACCTAGCAGTGCATGGCGCCTCATGCCCTCATGCAAAGATCTTCAGTGTCTGTCACGCAGCGCAACATACATGCCAGTCATCGTTAACAGCTGCCTTCAACTGACGCTGCCACTTTAAATAGCTCCTGGCCTTCTCCGTGCCCTTGTTAGAGGCAGTTTGGTTATATTCATAAGACAGGTGAGGCTTCCAAGAATATAATCTGCCATGCAAACCAATAGATTAAAAAAAAAAAAAAGAAAACTCTACTGGTATATGTCACAGTCAAGACATCACATCAATCCATTAGAAAAAGTTTGTGTTTTGAAATGCTCCCATTCTACTTAAAAGATATGAACTTGTCATCTGTTGAACTAACTCCACTCACTCTTTTCTGTCTTAATTAATCCACCACGGTGTTATTCTTGGAGGTGGAGACATTTGGGGAGAGAAAGAAATTTATCCAGGTCTGTGTCAAAGTTTGTCAAACATCTCAATGTCTCGGGGAATAAGGATGGCAAACACGTTAAATTCAAGACAAATTTAGAAACTTGACAATAATGCCTCTTGAGTTGCAAATCTTTCACCTTCATAAACTGCCAAAACGCAGATTTTGGAAGCCTGACATACTGAGGACATGACATAAAAATACGATTTCCCTGCTTCTGGAGGAAGTTCAGCTTCTCCAGCTGTCTCCCTCCCAGCCAGTCCTTCTCCTGCCCAGCTTCAACCCCAAGAAAGCAAACCAGGATCAGCAGAATATGCTTGGGGTTAGATTTTTGCTGAAGCCTCTGCAGCAGAAATTGCATTCGGATTAGCATCTCCAGCCCTGATTCTGAGCCCACCACCCAGGTGCTCCCTGTGTCTGCCCGAGGCACTGGCACTCAGAGCCCAGGGGAGGGGCTGCATCCCGAGGCAGCAGAGAGCAGACATGGCCTGTTGTTCTACACAGGCTGGGTGGGGAGCGGGTGTAAACCTCTGTGCACTGCACAAAGGCAGCCTGATAATAACAAATTGCCTTGTCAACCACAAGAGCTACTTAGTTATTAATGGAAATAATAACAGATTATATCAGCTTTGCACATTATAATCAAACAGGAAGATCAAAGGGAACTAATATTACAAACAGTTACCAGTGAAGACATGCTAATGAGATAAAAACTACTTTCTCCTTCCCCTTCCCGAATGCCCCAGTGGAGGAATCATTGATCATAAAGAATGTCATTTAAACTTGGACACTATTTTTAACATCCAAAGTCCAACCGCTGACAGTGTGGCTTTTTTCCTATTAGATAACATTGTTTTCAATCTTTCTTTTTACGCATACATGCATATAACTTCTGTGGTTTATCTTCCTCCCCACTCCCTCTTCTGAGGTTTGTCAGTCTGTACCCTACTTCTATGTCTCTGGGTCTATTTTGTTCATCAGTTTATTTTGTTCATTCCACAAATAAATGAGATCATGTGATATGTGTCTTTCTCTGCTTTGTTTGTTTCGCTTAGGATAATACTCTCCAGGTCCCTCCATGTCGTCTCAAAGGATAAGAGATCTTTCTTTCTTACAGCTGCATAGTATTCCATTGTGTAAATGTACCACAGCTTTTTTATCCACTCATCTATTGATGGGCACTTGGCTGTTTCCAGATCTTAGCAATTGTAAATAGTGCTGCTATGAATATAGGGGTGCATATATTCTTTCTGATTGGTATTTTGGGCTTCTTAGGGTATATTCCTAGAGGTGGGATCACTGGGTCAAATGGCAGTTCAATTTTTAACTTTTTGAGGTAACATCATAGTGTTTTCCACAGTGACTGCATCAGTCTGCATTCCCACCAGCAGTGTACTGGAGTCCTCTTTTCTCCACACCCTTGCCAGCACTTGTTGTTTGATGTTTTCAATCTTTAAAAAAAAATACTTACTTGCATTCTGCTGGTACTGTGAGACTGTGAAGCATCTGAGTCATCTCAGCTGGTCAGGCTGAGGCCCCATCGCATCTGGTTGTGACTGCAAACATTTGAGCACAGGACCATTTCAGTTATTTAATACCAGAGCCAGATACAGAGCCTGACGGCCCCCTCTCTGACTTGTTGAGTAGGGGAATATTGCTATGAAATTATTGAATTTGTATCACTGTACAATAAACACTATTTGCCTTACCAAGAATATTTGATAATCCTGACTTACTTTATTTAAAAAATGAGGGAAGAATGCCACACATAGATGGAAAATAGCTGGTTAAAAACTCACTGAGTCATAAAATCTCCAAGTGGAGACCATACACTGATCTCATTTTCCAACAAAGAAACAGAAGCCCAGAGAGGTCAAGGTCAGAAGCCATGGAGTTTAGCACATGGCTGCATCATTTGCTTATTTTATGGACTTGAAAATACAATAAATATGTTTAATCTCAAAACTATTTATGTATTTGTTTAAATTTAGGGATAATGGTT
Source organism: Tadarida brasiliensis (assembly GCA_030848825.1). Classification (NCBI taxonomy): domain Eukaryota; kingdom Metazoa; phylum Chordata; class Mammalia; order Chiroptera; family Molossidae; genus Tadarida; species Tadarida brasiliensis. Next base: position 26,517,351 of record CM061277.1, on the reverse strand, counting down.
TTTATTTCTTTCTCCATCAGGGTACCTGTATAAAGATTCTCCCCTTGGAAATGGAAATATGGTATGTAAATCTGAAGCTATGATGCAATGTTGCATACCCATCCAAATAGTTACCCTGTTCCAAAAGTAGCCTGTTTTTACTTTCAATGAAAAAGTAGGGTAGAGAATATCTGCAGGAGGGAAACAGATACAATTCTGGAAGGTAGAAAGCAGAAAGACTCAATGAGGGACAGAATCAGAGTGGAGGGCAAGAGTCTCAGCAGAAAATAAAAGTAGATGACTGGAGGTGAAAGTTACTGTTCCAGGCAGAGTTCCAGTGATGCTCCGAGATCTATACTGGCAGGTGTGGGCTCTAGGTTGGGAAAAGAGTAACTATAAAAATTCCACTATATAAAATATTTGGGCCACATTTCCAAACTTCTCTCCTCCTTCCCCTTCAATCTCTGCTCATACAATGAAGCAAATAACTATCTACTTTGCTCCATAGAACAAAGCACATGTATCTATCACACAGGATCTGGAAACTTGTATGAAAACCAAATGCAGAGCAATTTGAGCATCAAAATAAATAATTACTGAAAAGATTATAATATATGGAACAAAGTAGGAATGGGTGAGTCCACAATAATGTGAATAAATAAGTAAATGAACATGGGAGAAAGGAAAAGTCTACCAGGCAGTAAAATATCAAATAATATTAACTGATAAATAAAAACGCTTACCAATTAATATCTGAGCAAAAATAACCTTTCAGACACCCTTTTAAATATGTCATAAAACTTAATGTCGCCAGTAAGGTGACAGAACGTCACTGAGTATCTTCCAATGTGGTGTCCTGAGTGGAACCAGCATCACCATGGTGGCATTCTCACAGAAGTCCACAGCCTGACCCTGGAACTTGACACAAATCGAAAATGAGAGATATTCTGCAGTAACCGCTCTGTACTAGTCAAGAAAGGCAAGATAATAGAAAACAAGCAAATGACTGAAAGTCTTTTCCAAATGAACGGTTATTAGAGAAATTTGACAACTAAACACTACACAGGAGTTTGGGTAGAACCATCAGTCTGTAAGGGCTTTATGAGGACCAACAGCAAAAGCTGAGTGGATCTTATTAGAAGGTAGCATAATCTCAATGTTGATTTTCTGATTTTGACGAGTGTACTGTAGCTTTGTAGGAGTGTATCCTTCTTCTTTGAAAACGCACACAGAAGTGCTAAGGGGGTAATCAAATACATAGTGTTATATTGCAACTTACTCCCATACAGTCAGGAATGAAAAAGTAGCAATATGTATAAAATAGAGTACTAATACAGGTGTGACAGCATGTTAACATTGGTGCCCCTGGGTACGAGGGGCTGAATTGTCCCTCCAAAGTGCGTATGTTGAGAACCTAACCCAAGTACCCTCAGAATACAGCTGTTTTTGGAGATAGTGCCTTTAAAGAGACAATTAAAGTGAAATGAGTTCTTATGGGTGCAACCTAATCCGTTCTGACTGGTGTCCTTGTAAGAGAACATTTGAACACACAAAGATAAACCAGAGAGGTGTGTACACAGAGGAACGACATGTGAGGACAACATGAGAAGCAGCCATCTGCGAGCCGAGGACAGAGGCCTCAGAAGAAAACACACCTGCTAACCCCTTGATCTGGACTTCAAGCCTCCAGAATTGTGAGAAAATAAACTTACGTTGTTGTTTTTTTTTAAAGAGATAAATTTTGTTTACTGTTTTTTTTTTTTTAAATATTTTTTCATTATTAATTTTAGAGAGAGAGGAAGGGAGAGGGAGAGAGAGAGAGAGAAACATCGATAGGAGAGAACATCAATTGGCCGCCTCCTGCATGCCCCCCATTGGGGATTGGGCCCACATCCTGGGCATGTGCCCTGACCGGGAATCGAACCCGTGCATGGGTTGATGCTCAACCACTGAGCCACACCAGCCTGGCTAACCTTACATTGTTAAACCGCCAGTCTGTGTTCTGTTATGGAAGGTCCAGCAAACTAATAACACTGTGTACAAAATATAGGCATTCTTGCAACTTTTAAAGGAGTTTGAAATTATTTTCCTAACAGTTCAAAATAAAAAGCAATATATCCAGATATTCTAACATAGAAACAAATACATTCAATGAGTATGATTAAATTTAAAAAAGCAAGTCACAGAAACAATATGATCCAATTTTGTGTTGGGATATAAAACTGTAATATAATTAATTATATTCCTATATGTATACAAGAATGATATGAGTATCTGTATAGAAAATGCCAGATAAACACACAACTATGTAAAACAATGATTATTTTTATGACATGGAGTTGATGAATGTGAGAAAACAGCAGATATTTACTTTATACCTTCTATGATTTTGTAGTTTTCAAAGTTTTTAAAATAAGAGAATGTGTGTAACTTAAAAATAATATTAATAAAACTATATTTAAAAGAAAACTAAACCCGGCTGGTGTAGCTCAGTGGACTGAGCATCGTCCCATGGACTAAGAGGTCCTGGGTTCAATTCCTGGTCAGGGCACATGCCCAGGTTGCGGGTTCAATCCCCAGTAGGGGGCGTGCAGGAGGCAGCTGACTGATGTTTCTCACATCAATGTTTCTATCTCTTTCTCTAAAAAATCAATAAAAACATATTTTAAAATTTTTTTTAAAAAAAGAAAGAAAAATAATCCTTGTGGAGATTAGCTACCCAGAATAAAACCCTCCTTATGTTGGTATTGGAGGTAAAGCTGGGACACAGCCTTCCTTCTCTCCGTCCACACATGCTAACACACCTGTCAACATGGCCTGCCCACATTTATGAAGCAGCAGAGCACACAGCTCTATCTACATTGTGCCTAATATACATTACGATACAGATGTGAGGCAGCTTAGTAAGAAGCTAGGAAAATTCCTTGACGGTGGAAGGAGGAGAACTGAGACAGATGGCCAGACAAACAGCCAGGCATTAACAAACCCACTTTTCTACAGAACCCTTTTTCTTTAGAACACTTAGCAGGTAATTTAAAAAAAATTCTTCTGCAGCCTCCTGATAGCAGAACCTGCCTCTCTTGCAAGTTAAAAACTGTTTACACACCACATTCTTTTCTGAAAACTGCAAGCCAGGCCACGCCAGCTGGGAAGGGTTAAACATTGTCCTGACCCAGGGTAAAATGATTGTAATTTTCTGTCTCTCCGCCTCACCACAATGCTTGCCACTATACTTTATTTAAAAATTCTGTTGTCTGCAGGAGAAAAAGGAGAAACATCTGTAACAAAAATAAATAAATTAATAATAATAAAAAAAACTATTGTCATCTCCTGAATCCATAAATTGTGCGACTTCTCCATTTTCCCACGGCTTCATCTCACACTGTGGATGTTGCTTTCGCACTTTTCAGAGCGGCCTCATGTATAGATCTGTGAATTTCTTCCTCTTTTTTGAATGTACCATGTTTTCTGCCCTGAGAACCACGCTTTATTTATTTGTTTAAAAGTTGGGGCAAGGGGAAACCCGTTTCACACAGACGTCCACCCCAGTACCTCCCTTTGGTGAAACGTGTGATGAATGTCTGGCACACCTGCTCAGAGACACTAACTCTGAAGTCACATAGAGATAGTGTACACAAGACGCTAGAGCAGTTATGCTAGCACATCAAAGCCTATTTCCTTTCATAAAAGGTTACAGTATGTACATTATTTACAAAAAAGAAAAAAAAAGCCACGTTATGATTGTGTGCGTTTGAGAGAGAGAAGGAGAAAGGCTGGTGGATGGCAATAGGGCAGACTTGTAAAGAAGCAGGTACAAAATAGTTGCACAGGAGCTAAAAATAACTGATTTGAACTTGCTGCGGTTGGTAACCAGAGGAGAGAGTGAAAGGGAGGCAGCAAGGGACTCGTCAGGAATCAAATCCACGGGGTGATCAATCCCGAAGCCAAACTGCAGGTCCCAGATAGAATTTAATGGATGCTCCAAATGTGCTTTAGTGACCAGGGGAAAAAATGAAATCCGGTTTTGTTCCCCTTTCGAGGGAGAGAAGAGGAGCGGTGACCATCAGAGTTACAACCTATCTGAGCGTCAAGTCTTCCCCAGTCTGTTTGTCAATGTACACCCATCGACCAAGGTTTGAACAGCACCTGGCTCCCTCATCGAAGGTCAGGACCCAGGAGACTCCAGTCTCAGCTCTGCTGGTGTGTGCAAGCAAGCTGCATGTCAATGCTTGCTTGGATTTCCTTCCCCTCCAGGCAGGATAACACCCAAACCCCTTGGAAAGTTCCAGCTCCAGCTTTGTAAGGTACCTGTGTTTATTACACATAGCCCACTTGGTGCCAGGCTGCCAGTACAGCCTCATGTACAGATCTGTGAATTCTTCCTCCTCTCTGGATGGACCATATTTCTGATTCACTCACTCTGAACTCATGAACAGCATTATAACGTATGCCTGAACGAAGCCCATCTAGCACACATTTTTGTCTTCATAAGGCACATCACAGCCTTCTTGTACCTAGGAACACTAGACAATACTCCACTGTACTTGGAATCCATTTTATACAGCAAAATCATTAAAAAACATGCACAAAAGTGTGAAAATGTTGGCATTCAATAGATATCAGAAAGGATGATTGTTTACAATATGGGAGCTTAAACAAGAAGGCAGAGTGTTGCCTTGTTTGACCTCAGCTGGAAACACATAAAACAACTCACATTTTGTTGTTCTGTGCATGTCCATGAACGAGTGAGAAAGTGTTCCAAGTATTAATTTGGGGTTACATATAAATTTTAGCAAGCAGGTGAATCTGCAAATATGGAATCTGCAAGTAATGAGGATAGGCTCTGTGTGTGTGAAAAGGAAAATGCAACAAACCAACACTTATGCAATGCAGCTGAAGCAGTTCCAAGAGAATTTCATAGAGATGCATGCCTACATTAGGGAAAAAAGGGAGAACTCAATAAATAACCCAACTTTACAACTCAAGGACCCAAAACCAAAAGAACAAAGTAAGCCCAAAATTACTACAATAAATAAATAAATAAATAAATAAATAAATAAATAAATAAATAAATAACAAAGATCAGAGTGGAAATAAAATAGAGATTAAAAGCAATAGACAAGATCAATAAAAGTAATCACTATGTTTTTTTTGTTTGTTTGTTTTGTTTTTAATATAAACAAAATAGAAACAATGTTAGCTGGACTTACCAAGAAAAAAAAAGTGAGGAATCAAATAAAGGTGGCTTCATTGGTGAGTTCTAGCAAACATTTAAAAAATAATTAATTTATCCTCTCAAACTCATCCAAAAAAACAGAAGAGGAGGGAACACTTTCAAATTCACTTTTTAAGGTTAACATTAACCTGCTACCAACACCAGACAAGCATATTACAAGAAAAGAAAATTAGAAGCCGATATCCCTAATGAATAAAAATGTAAAAATCCTCAACAAAATATTAGCAGGCAATATTTAATAGTGTATTAAAACATTAAAAAGATTATACACTATGATTAAGTGGGATATAGTCCAGGAATGCAAGGATGGTTTAACATTCACAAATATTTCACTTAAAAAAATTAAAATTACCTTGTAGATATCATAAAATATTTAAGGATTTTTTTTTGGTTGGAATTAAATTTAATCAATGGGTCATTTTGAGCTGAACTGATATTTTTATATTGATTCTTTCAATTTATTAATTTATCTCTCTTCTTATTTAGATTTTTAATATCTTTATTAAGATGTATAATTTCCTATATCACATTAATTTCAAATATTTCTATTAGATTTATTTCTAGGTTCCTAACCTTATTACCTTTTGTAAATTTTTTCCTAATATAAAAATATATATGGATTATTATTTTGTTATTAAATTTAATATGTCAAAAATGCTAAATTATTTTTTTAATTCAAACTATGTTTGTGTTCTGTTTTGTTTTGTTTTAGTTTTCTTTGAGGATGATCATACCATCTACAAATAATCGCCATTATTTCCCCTTTTCTAATTCCTAACTTTTAAAAGATGTTTTTGTGTATTAGAACTGTTTTACCATGTTAAATAGAAGTAATAACATTGGACATTCTTATCTTCTTCCTGCATTTCAAGAGAATGCTTTTGATGTTCCACCACTGAAGGTGATTAATTAAAAGAAAAATGAAATACTTTTAATCAATTAATTCATAGGTACTAATTTTTTTTTTTTTTTTGGTATGTGCCCCTAGAGGGAACCAAACCCGGGACTCTCTGGTCCACAGGCCGACGCTCCAACCTCTGAGCCAAACCAGCCAGGGCCATATGTACTAATTTTTTACATCATTAATTGATGTTGATTTTGTTTCTGGTTCTTTACCTTTTGAAATTATTGTGTGGTTTTTCCTATAAGATTTACAAATGTATTGATAGAGTATGTAAAGTTGGACTGTCATTGCATTTCTTATATAAAGCCAACAAGAGAAAGGCAGCTATTTGCCTACAAAGGAGCAACCATAAGACTGTCAGCTGATTTCTCAACAGAAATCTTGCAGGCCAGAAGAGATTGACACAAAATATTTAAAGTGATGGAAAACGAGGACCTACAAACTCTCTCAGCAAAGCTATCTTTTTTAGAATCAAAAGACAGATAAAGAGCTTTCCAGAAAAGAAAAAGCTAAAGGAATTAATCACCAACAAGCCATTATTACAAAACAATGTTAAAGGGTCTTCTTTCAGAAGAAGAAAGGAAAGATAAATGATATGAATAAAGGAAAGATATGGCCCAGGCAGTGTGACTCAGTAGGTGAGCATCGACCCATGCATCAAGAGGTCGCTGGTTTGATTCCCAGTCAGGGCACATGCCCAGGTTGTGGGCCCGATCCCCAGTGGAGGGCGTGCAGGAGGTGGCCAATCAATGTTCTCTCTCACTGATGTTTCTATCTCTCCCTCTTCTTTCCTCTCTCTAAAATCAATAAAGAAAAAAAAATTTTAAAGAAAAAGTATGAATAATAAAATGACAATAAATACATATCTGTCAACAATTACTTTAAATGCAAATGAATTAAATGCTCTAATCAAAATATATACAGTGACTGAATGGATAGCAAAACAGGACCCTTACAAATGCTGTCTACAAGAGACTCACTTTAGATTGAAAGACACACACAGACTGAAAGTAAAAGGATGGAAAAGGATATTTCATAAAAGTGGAAACAAACAAATAAACTAACAAAAAGCTGGGGTAGCAATACTTACAGCAGACAAAATAGACTTAAAACAAAGGTTATATAAAAAGAGACAAAAAAGGACCCAGTAATTCTACTGGGAATTTATCCCCCAAACCCAAAACACTAAATCAAAAAGGCATATACATCCATATGGTCACTATAACATTATTACAATAGCCAAGATATGGAAGCAACCTAGGTTTCCATCAATAGATGAATAGATAAAGAAGTGGTACATATATACAATGAAATATAATTCAGCCATAAAAAAATAAAAAAAAAAGAATGAAATCTTACTATCTGCAACAACATGGATATTCCTAGAAGGTATTGTGCTGAGTGAAATAAGTCAGACAGAGGAAGACAAATGCCATATGAATTCACTTATATGTGAAATCCTGAAAACAAAATAAACAAACAAGCAGAGCAGACACAGACTCACAGATGCAGAAAACATTTTGACAGTTGCCAGATGGGAGGGCGGTTAGGGAGAAGAGTGAAAAAGGTGAAGGAATTTAGAAGTACAAATTGGTAGTTACAGAATAGTCACAGAGATGTAAAATATAACATAGGGAATATAATTAATAATATTGTAATAACTATGTATGGTGTTAAATGGGTACGAGATTTATTGGGGTGATCACTTTATAAGTTACATAAAAGTTTAACCATGGGGTTGTACACCTGAAACGAATATAATATTGTACATCAATTATAATTTAAAAATAAAAAAAATATATATCTTTATTTTGTTCTTATTTTTGTCCCAACACTTTGAAGATAATATTTCACTCTTTTCTGGCTTCACCTGTTGCTGTTGAGAGAAAGCCATCAGTATATTTTTACCCTTTTGGAGAGATTTTGTTTTTTCTTAAAACACATTTCAGATTTACAAGCTTTATTGTTCCAGTGACTGTCTAGTCTATGTTTTTACGTGAAGGGCTCTGGTAGTGGAATTCTGTACAACGTTTTGATGTGTGATTCAGTCTTAAATCTGAAGATCTATATGTTTTATTAATTATGGAAAATTATGACCACATTCTCTTCAGCTATTGCTGTTTTCCATTCTTCTATTATTTCCTAAGACTTAAGCATCCTATTCTCCATTGCTTTTATGCATTCCCTTTTATACATTTCATTGTTTTTTTTCTCTGTGCTATATTTTGAATTATTTGTTTAGCTCTATAGTACAGTTCACTAATTCACTCATCTACCATTTAGCCGGGTCGTACATTTTTATTTCATTAATTGTATTGTTACATTTGTTTTTTTATTAAGTATGCTCTTTTAATAGTCCAATGTTCTTCAACATATTTTAATATCCCTCTAATTTCTGTTAACATAAGCTCCGTATTTTATAACTATTTTATACATACCTATTGTCTTGCGTATCTGATTTTGCGGTCTGTTGGTTTTACTGACCCTTCTTCATAATGACTTGTTTCCTTATGCATTTTATACTTTTTGATTGTAGCCCCTTCCCTGGAACTTAATCTATGTGAAACTTTAAAGCCTATCTTTACAAAACAGTTTTTCTAGGGAGGATTTGTCTTGATGTTTTCCCAAAACAGAGGCCATTCCCAACCTAGAACAATTTCAGATTAAAATTTTGTTTAAAGGCGTTTAGAATTCTGAAAGTATCTTACATAAGTAAAAGCTGTGATCAGGAATCCTTGGGCTTCCCTGCCCTTCACCACAGTTTCTGCTTTCTGTCCTCCAACCCCAGACCGAAGCAGAAAGCTGTCTCCATTAGCCTTCTCTACTGGTCAGTGTATGTGTTCGCCTCTTGTGAGTGAAACTTGCGCAGTTCTCACCTTCTGCAGGCTTGTCTCCTGTCACTGCACACATGGCCCATTAAATCCAAAGCTCTCAGCCACCACCAACTGCAAGACACTCTCAGAACACACACTGTCCAAAAAAAAAAGGTGGCTTCTTCACATTTCTATTTGATAATGCAGGAATGGCATCTAAAGGTTTCCTTTACACACACACACACACACACACACACACACACACAACACATTATTTAATGTTTTATCTAGAGAAATTTTCTCTGGATATTTAGCCCATCATATTGCAGGGAACAGAAATCAAGTATTTGACTGTTGAGAATTTTAACATCAGAAAGTGCCCTTTTAGTGTTAGATGAAATGGGGGAAAAAGGAGAAACATCTATAACAAAAAATAAATTAATAAAATAAAAAAAATCAATCTTTTTGCATGATTAATGATCTTTCTGCACTAATATATATATTAGTGCAGAATATATATATATATATATATATAATAATATATATATTATTTAATATATATATTAAAATGCATTTTTATGCTTTTCTGAGGCATGGCAAAATAAAAATAATAGTGGGACTAGTAATCATTCTCCTTCTGAGTTTGCTTTAATTCTATTTTCCATTTGGTTTGCATTCTTCAATCTATAAAATAAAGGAATAAAACTATGTTTTCTCAGTCTCATCTCATCATCAGGGCTAGTGACTGGGCCAGGAGATGTGGTCAGTCTAGCCTGAATGATGGAAAGAATCCCACTCTAGGGCTGTGGGGACTCAGAATTCAGAGAAAGGCAGACTGCTGAGATATGAGGCTGAAACAAACCAAGACAGAAGGAAGTTCTAAAGAGCAAAATTAGATGGTAAATGTCAGGATAAGAAAACATATCAGAAGTTTAGGAAAACAGAAAGTGTTTCAATATCAAAGTAAGTTGGTTCTGTAAATCAAATTCTGTTATCTGGGGCTAGTTTATAGGTGTCAGACCTACCAGGACGTGTGAAAGGGTCAAGTAGATTCAGCGGGTCAGAGGTAAGGGCAGACACAAATGATCCCCAAGGTTTTAAACAACTCATGGCCAGTCCAGCAGGCATGGCTCAGTGGATTGAGTGTTGTCCCATGGACTGAGAGGTCCCACTTTGATTCCCGGCCAGGGTACATGCCCAGGTTTTGGGCTCGATCCCCAGTAGGGGGCATGCAGGAGGCAGCCAATCCATGTTTCTTTCTCACATCAATGTTTCTATCTCTCTCTTCCTTTGTCTCTCTGTAAAAATTCAACAAAAATATATTTTAAAAAGTAAACAACTCATGGCTTTGCTTTTATTTTTACGTTTTTATGAGATCGAGAATGCTTTGACAGTTACATGCAAAAGAAAAAAAACAACCAGATCACTATTTTATACCATACACAAAATTTAATTCAAAATGAATTAAAGACTTGAATGTAAGGCCTGAGGCTATGAATCTTCTAGAAGAAAACATTGGCAGTAAACTCTTTGATATTGGTGTTGGGGGTGAGTTTTTGGGTTTGACTCCATAAGCAAAACCAACAAGAGCAAATATAAATAAGTGGGACTACATCGAACTAAAAAGCTTCTGAAGAGCAAAGGAAATCATCAACAAAATAAGACAACCTACCAAATGAGATCAAATATTTGCAATTCGTGTATCTGATAAGGGGTTACTATCCAAAATATATACATTCCTTATAAGTCAACAGCAGAACTCAATAGCAAAAGCACAAACAATTTGATTTTAAAAATAAGCAGAAGATTTGCACAGACATTTTCCAAAGAAGACATACAAATGGACAACAGACACATGAAAAGATGCTCAGCATCACTGATCATCAGGGAAATGCAAATCAAAACCACAGTGAGATATTACCTCACATGTGTTAGAATGGCTATTATAAAATAAAAATAAAATGTTCGGAGCATCTGGAGAAAAGGGAATCTGTGTGCACTGCTGGTGGTAATGTAAATTGTTTTCACTGCTCTAGAAAACAGTATGGATGTTTCTCAGAAACTTAAAAATAGAACTACTGTATGATCCAGCAGATTCTGGGTGTTTTTCCAAGCAAATGAAAACACTAACTTGAGAAGACGTCTGCACTCCCATGTCCATTGCAGCGTTATTTACCACGCAGACATGGAAACACCCTAAGTGTCCACTGATGTATGAATGGATCAAGAGGAGGTGGTATATAGTTTATACAATGGAAATCATTCATCCATAAAAAAGAATAAAATCTTGCCATTTGTGATAACATGGATGGACCTGCAGGACATTATGCTGAGTGAAATAAGTCAGACAGAGAAAGACAATTACCATATGATCTCACCTATATGTGAAATCTAAAAAAGAAAGCGAAACAAACAAACAAAAGGAACTTCTAGACACAGAAAGCAGACTGGCGGTTCCCAGAGATGGAGGGTTGGGGGAGTGGGGAAACAGATGAAAGTGTCAAGAGGTACAGACCTCCAGCCATAAAATAAGCAAGTTATAGGGATACAATGTACAGCATGGTAACTATAGTTAATGATGCTGCATTGCATACTTGAAATTTGCTAAGAAAGTAGATATTAAAAGTCCTCATCACAAGAAAAAAACAGTTGTGACTACATATAGTGATGGATGTTAACTAGACTTACTGTGGTGATCATTTTGCATATATACAAATATTGAATCATTTTGCTGTGCACCTAAAACTAACATAATGTTATATGTCAATTGTACCTTAATAAAAGCGCTTATAAAGAGAAAACTTTATCAAAGGAGGCTAAATTGAGTAGTTATGTAATAAAAATCGAATGCTATTAGAATGGTTATTCAGTACTGCGAAAGGTGGGCAAAAAGCTTGTGATTCTCTTTTTTCCATGTTGATATCTTTGTTTTATAGAGTACCCTAGAGGTAAGCAAAACACTACATTAAGATACAAAAGAAAATGTTAAAAGCATTTATTATTTTTTATTTTTATGACATCCTTTTTAAAGAATTCCTATTTTGTGTAAGTTTTATAGTACATATAGTTTGTAACTCAGTAGTGAACATATTTATTCATTATTCATTCTTCTGCTTAGCAATGTTGAGTACTTTGTACATGTCAAATAGCATTTCACTGTTTTAGACCTGAGTGTGAACACAGGTGACTGATTTCATGAAAGCTACATGGGTGAGGCAGAAAATAAACAAATGAACATGTAAATATACATCAGGTAATGATGAATGACACAAAGTGGAAAGAAGAAACTACAGAAACAATGACTCTTACACACAGTCCAAAAGAACAGGGCTAGAGCCGGAGGACGGTGCTGCATTACGGAGGGAGTCGGGTGAGGCCTCTTTGAACAGGTGGCATTTGGACCCTGACGGGGTGATGTGTGGGAGTCAGGCGAAGATCTCGGCAGACAGCACGGTGAGCACACAGGCTTGAGGCAGGACCAGCTCGGACATTTGAGGAAAAGCAAGGGAACCTTTTTCCACAGCAGGGTAATAAGTAGGACACTGGTAGCAGAAAGAGTTATGGAGGCAGACGGAACCCAGGCCTGTAATTCTCAGCAAGGAATTTGATTATAATATGACTGAAGAGAGGCCATTAGAGGAATTTGACCCCATGACCTGATTTACAATGAAAAAAGATTGCTCTGTTTTCTATATAAGCAATAACCTGATAAAGAGCAAAGGGATCAGAAAACAGAGAGGCTATGGCAAGAGATGGTGATGGCTTGGACCAAGAATAATAAATATTCTCCACAGCACAGTACATGGTTTGGAGATGTATTAGAAAGAAAGATCCAAGAATCCAATCACTGATGTTGGAAGCAGGGTTCTCTCCTCACTGATACCTTGTGTCACTGGGGAAGTCACTTAACTTCTCTGAGATTTACTTGCTAAAATGAAAATAAATGCCCAGCCGATGTGGCTCAGTGGTTGAGCATCGACCCATGCACTAGGTCTAGGAGGTCGCTGGTTCAATTCCTGGTCAGAGCATGTGCCCAGGTTGTGGGTCCGATCCACAGAGGGGGCATGCAGGAGGTGGCCAATCGATGTTCTTTCTCATCGATGTTTCTCTCTATCTCTCCCTCTCCCTTCCTCTCTCTGTAAAAATCAATAAAGACAAAAAATGAAAATAATATTTACCTAAAAAGACTGAATATACATATATGATTGATTATTTTTATGGTCAGAATGGCTAACTGTCAGCAGTTTCATATAGCTCAACCTAAATATATTCAATATAAACTATTATTCAAATTCCAAAGCAAGCAAAACAAATAACATATAAAGGTTTTGTTATTGGCATCAAGTGATGCCTGTAATTCTTTCTTGTTAATAGGTGTGGTTGGTATTTTTGTTGAGCACTTGCTCAGTGCCAGACACTGAAACTCACTATTCCAATCTCCCAAACTTGTAAGTCGAGGGAATGCCCCATTTTACAGAAGAGGAAACTGAGGAACAAAGGTGGAATGCAACGTACCAAAGGCCACAACCTAGAAATGGTCCAGTCAGAATCTGAAACCTAGGTAACCTCACACCCAGCCCAGATTGTTAGGGATTACGCCTCACTGCCTCTTGAGCAAGTTTAATTATAAAGACAAAGAGGACTTGTTTTTAGATGTCTGCAGTCTGAGTCGGCAGTGAGCCCTCTCTCCAGTTCCCTGCTGCTTTGTCTTTACTGTGAGCCTGGAATAGAATTTAACCCAACTCACCTCACTTCTGCCTCTACTGCTATAAAACAGCATCACCTGCCATCAACACCTCCCCGCCTCCCCACCCATCCTGTCAGTACTGCAGAAGAACTTTGGTATTCTTTACAGAAATGTAAAAAGTAATTTGGGTTGCTCAACAATTGGATGGCCCATCCATTTTTAAGTTTCATTGGGAAATACACCCTGAGGCTAGGCTATGATGAGCTCAAGTGATGCATAAATCCAAGGAGGCAGGAGGTGTTGGAACAAGAATGGACATCCCTCGCTCCAGAAATGTGAAGAACAAGGTTTAGTGAGAATGGATGTCTGTAAGAATGGCATAAAGAGACTCTCAGGGAAGGCCTAAAGCGCCCATTGCTTCAGGAGACTATAATTCACAAGTTCAATAACAAAGGCCGCAATGCGATAGCTAAAAATACAAGGAGAAAAAGTAAAGTTCTCTAAGGACAATGATCTCAAGTTCAATGATGTTTGTCGGGGGTCTGAGGGGTGGAGGTCTGAGGGGGATTTATCTTTTCACGTTTCCTGGTAAGCTGAAATCTCGAGTGCAACAGCAGAATGTGAGCGGCAAACATACTTCTATTTCCCAGCACCCTTCCTGATTGGTACTGACTACAATGACACAGGCTGAATTAAGACTCATGGTGCCATCTCTAGTCTAAACCAACTCAGAATCAATGGTCCACTGCGTATCCCCCCGTGGGTAAAAGCCAAGGCAAGAGACTAGGATTGCAAAGTAGGTCATGGGCGACTGTGCTCCTGAGACTGCTCTTCGAACCATCATGCTGATAGGCACAAATCAATAAATAACAGAAGGAACAGCTCTGTGAAAGTTTCCAGATTAGAGCAGACGCATTGTTGAGAAAGGAAATGAGGTCTGAATAGGGAAGAGATTCCAGTTGGCCTACCAGAAGCACTGTAGGGATTTTCATGTTTTGTCTTCACTTTCTCAGGATTTCTTGACCCCAGCAAATAGCATCATTTTATTGACAGCTCACCTGTCATCCTCTGTCCTGTCCCACAGGTGGTTTGCAAATGTTGTTATATAATAACCACCCAGGGTTGTTGTCTAAATGCAAATTCCTGGCCCCGGGCTCAGAGATTCTGACTGGGTCATTTGGGGATGAACCCTAAGAACCAGTGTTTATTTTGTTTCTTTTCCAGCTGTTTTGATGCAGGCCATTGGTGTACCACACTTTGAGAAACACCACTGAGGGTAATATATGTGCATGTGTATACATACATACATTTTATATTATGTTTGCATTCATGAAGTGGTGATTGTTCAGTATTCAACATAAATAATATCATAACAAAAGCTTCTCCCAGGCTCCCTACCTTCACCACCATACCCCATACCACTACGCCCCCGATGGAGCCAGGATGGACTATGGCAATCACAAATGGTACAGTTACAGGATCAAAGGTGATCTGTTTATTGTTTACGTATTTGGAATCATTCTCAGTTTCTTAAAAAAATTTTTTTCTTTATTGATTTTAGAGAGAGAGGAAAGGAGAGGGAGAGAGAGATAGAGACATCGATGAGAGAGAACATTGATTGGCCATCTCCTGCATGCCCCCCACTGGGGATCGGGCCCACAGTCTGGGCATGTGCCCTGACTGAGAATTGAACCCGTGACCTCTTGGTGCATGGGTCGACGCTCAACCACTGAGCCACATCGTCTGGGTTGTTCTCAGTTTCTTGAGAAATAATTGATATACATCACTGTGTAAAGCAGCAGTTCTCAACCTGTGGGTCGCAACCCCTTTGGGGGTCGAATGACCCTTTCACAGGGGTCGCCTAAGACATAACAGTAGCAAAATTACAGTTATGAAGTAGCAACGAAAATAATTTTATGGTTGGGGGTCACCACAACATGAGGAACTGTATTAAAGGGTCGCGGCATTAGGAAGGTTGAGAACCACTGGAAGGCATACAGCATGATGGCTTGATTTCCATATATATTGTGAAATGATTATCCCAGTGGTTTTAGTTAACATCCATTATCTCATATAAATACAATAAGAAGAAAATTAAAACATTTTTCTCACTGTGAAGAGAACTCTTAGGATCTACTCTTTTAACAACTTTCCTATAATTCATACAGCAGAGTTAACTATAGTCATCATGTTGTACATTACATTCCAAGTACTTATTTATCTTATAACTGGAAATTTGTTGTTTTGACTACCTTCCTCCAATTTCTCCTCCCCTGGATTTTAAAAATGTCATTTACAATTAATCATTGAACATGCTCTGTAAATAATTTTTTAGCCAAGTTCTGAATATTAATTAGTAATATAATTGTTAACAGTCAAATTTAATATAAGGCTTTTTTTTTATCATGGAACAATAATTTTATATAGTTTGTTGGCATAATAAGGTTACAATTTTTATTTACTATTCATTCTCTGTTTATTTTTATAAGTAATCAGCCATAGCAGAAATACTTTTATTCATTTTAATTTTTAAATTGAATTGATTGGGGTGACATTGGTTCACAAAATCATACAGGTTTCAAGTGTACAACTCAACAAAACATCATCTGCACACTGCATTGTGCGTCCATGGCCCCAAGCAGAGTCTCTTTCCATCCCCACTTCCCCTCCGTGCCCACCTCCACCTACCCTTCATCCCCTTTTCCTCTATCACCGCATTGCTCATTGCGTCTATGCGTTACATATATATATGTGTGTTTGGTTGTTCTTGCTTAATCCCTTTACCTCCTTTCATCCAGCCCCTTACCCCCTCCTGACAGCTGTCAGTGTGTTCCTTGTATCCATGTCTCTGTTTCTATTTTGTCTGGAGATTATTATACACAACTACTTTTAATTAAAATGCTTTCTCACTCCCAACTTCAGAAAAATATGAACACCACGCAAATTAAGAATGAAAACTAAAAGTTTTGACAACTCCAGTCAGTACCACTTACGTTCTGTGTTAGTTTGTGGGTCACGGCATGGAAATGAAGCTGGATGAGTGCTGACTCTGAAACAGGTTGATAAATGGAACCATCCCACTATCACCTTAGGAAATGCTTTGGTGAATTCTCATTGTTTTGTTTGAAAATTTAGAAAAAATTGCTTCAAATTACACTTAATATAATTTTGGGGGGAAAATTCACCAATGTCCTTCGAAATAATGGCAACAGTCATGCCCCTTTTCTTTTTCTTTTTATGTCCAGTTTCCATCAACAGAGAATGTCCAATAAATATGTATGATTATTGTAAAAATTCACTAGATTTGCAGTTTGAATCTATAAAATAGTTTTAAATATGATTATCTTTCCTTCTATTATATTCATCATCATAAATTAGTAGATAACTACTGGACTTGATTAATCATCTAGTTAAAATTTTTGATATCTGTAGATTACATCATTAAAATGGTTCTAGTCAGTGTAAGGAACAAAAATAAATAAATACAAAGTGTTAATATTAGGAAAAAAGTACAATGCTGTCATTATGGGTGGATAAAATTATTATGCATTGAACATTCAAAAAGAATATGCAGATAGCCTTTGGAATGGAAATGTGAACTAAAAAAGGTAACAAGATACAAGGTCAAAATACAAACTACCAATTGCATTTTTTCATATAAGCAAAAATCAATCAGAACATAAAATAGAAGCTATATGTACTATTTACAAGAGCAGATGATAAATGTAATGATAAATGTAATAAAAGGCATTGAAAACCTCTTAAATAAACCTAAAAACACTACAGAGAAAATTAAAGATGACCTAAGTGAATACAAGAATAAAGTGCTTATAGACTGAAATAAACAGTACATTTTTTTAGTTTTGTTATTATTATTTTTTATTGATTTTAGAGAGGAAGGGAGAGGGAGAGAGAGAGAAACACTGATGTGAGAGAGAAACATCAATCGTCTCCCATACACTATCCGACCAGCGTCTGAACAGCAACCTGGACATGGACCCTGACTGGGAATCGAACTGGTGACTTCAGTACACAGGATGATGTTTAACCAACTGAGCCACACCAGCAAGGGCCAAACAATATTTTAAAAATGTCAATTCTTCCCAAATTGACCTATATATAGAAAGATATTTCAATTAAAATCCTGGCAGCTTTTTTTATGGAAAGCAGTAAGTTCTCTCTAAAATTTATATGTGTAATATATGGAATTATATATAAAAATTCTTAAAGAGATAAAATCAAAGTTGAAATACTTATACTAACAGATATCAAGATATTATTTGTAATAAAGCTATAGTGTTGGTACAAGCCTAAACAACTAATCCAATGAGATAGAACATATAGAACAGACACATATATGTTAATCAGATTTATGGCAAAGTGCCACACATGAGAGAAAATATAACCTAGTTAATAAATAATGCTGGATTAATTGGATTTCCATATTGAAACAAACATAAACTTGCTCCTCTCTGGTATCACACAAAAGTAAATTTCAAATAGTATATAGACCTGAATAGAAATGATAACACTACAAAGTTTCTAGAAGAAAATAGTGATTATCTTCATAATTATTAGTTAGCAGATTTCTTAAATAGACCTCAAAAAGTATTAACTATTTATCCAACTTAGACATAATAGACTCTATTAAAATTAAGAACTTCTTTTCATCAAAAATCACCATAAAAGATCCTGAAAATAAGCCATAAATGGAATACGTTTGCAATGCATATATCCGTCAAGTAATTATGTGCAGAATATATTCAGAATTCTTAAGAATCAATAAGAAAACAACAGCATATCCAATTAATTTGAAAATATCTTGAAGATCAATTCACAAAAGAGATAACCACATGGCCAAGAAGCATTATAAAATGTGCTTAATCTTATTTGTTGTCAGGTAAAATAAAATTAAAGCCACAAATAAGTAAACACGCACACACCATAATGGTTAATATTGAAAACAAATACCTTGACTAAACTAACTTGAGAAGGTTTACCAGTTGGTATTCTGACTACTTATAGAAGTATAAATTGGGTCAATCACTTTGAAACTATTGACATTATTTATAAAATCTGAACATGAAGTTATCCTATTATCCAGCAATTCCACTTTTAAGTTTATTCCAAACAGAAATGCACCACCTGCTTAGCTCCACAAAAGAATGGACTTGTAGGAACTGAACCCCACTAAAGTGCATCCTCTCTGTGTGGTCAGCTCTCCACACCCCCACAAGAGCTGGTCAGCTCTAATCATGACCAGTCCTCACAGCCTGTCAGCCTAAGGATCGACCCCACCCACAGACTTGCCAACAGCTGTCAAGGCTCAAGTACAACAGAAGAGCATGTACAGCCCACATCCGGAACACCCTGGAGCACCCAGCTCACGTGACCAGGGACTCTGCACCAATGAACCCAAAGAGGCCCACACCAAGACACATCGTAATTCAAATGTCAAAGAAAGGTTAAAGACAAAGAGAGAATCTTAAAAGCAGCAAGAGAAAATCAGTATGTGCAAGGGAGATCTCATTAGAGTGTCAGCTGATTACTTAACAGAAATGTTGCAGGTCAGAAGGGATTGGCACAAAATATTCAAAGTGATAAAAAGTTAAGAACTACACCCAAGGTACTTTACCCAGCAAGACTATCTTTTAGAACTGAAGGAAAGATAAAGAGCTTCCCAGATAAGAAAAAGCTAAAAAAAAAAAAAAGAAAGAAAAAGCTAATGGAGTTCATCACCACCAAACCAATATTATAGGAAATGTTAAAGGGACTTCTTTAAGAAAAAGAAAAAAAAAAAGAATAATAAGATGTAAATAACGATATGCCTATCAATAATTACTACGTTAAATGTAAATGGATTAAATGCTTCAATCAAAAGATAGAGGGTGGCTGAATGGATAAGAAAATAAGACTCAACTATCCATCAATAGATGATTGGATGAAGAAAATGTGAAATCAATATACATTACCCTCAGGTACTGAAGACTCTTGCTGATTTTGAGAATTGATGGAATAAACTTTCATCAGAGGGAGGAGAAACCTTTTTAACAGAATCATCAGGCATGGGCAAGGCGACTAACGGCTGAGATCTCAGCTCACGATGCTTGAAAGGTCTAGGGAGGCTCACAGGCTGTGGAGAAACTAGAAAAAGATCTTCAATGTTCACAAAGCAGATACATGCCGGGATCATCTTATAATATTTAAGGAGATAAATAGGAAAATGATTTAAATACTGCCCTCTGCTGTTGTAAGGTATCCACAAGGAACAGCATGTTCCTAAAGTAACCAAAGGTAAAAACTGTGCCCTCGTTCACAAAAAGAGATAATCAAAACTTCTAAAATCAAAGCCTAGTAAAATCACAAAAAAGTAACATGGAACATGAAGTTCAGGTAGTTTCCTCAGGTGACAGACTGCAGTTAATTCTCTAATTGCAGATTGTTGTGTTAATTGCCATTTTTACTTTGGGAATAGTTTCTGGATAACCAAAGATTAAATGTACATAAATCCCTTTTGCTACATTTCAAAACTAGAAATCCTAAGGGGAAACAAAAAAAGGTGGGGGTGTAAGTGAAAGAAATTGGACATGCATTGTAGTTAGTGCTTTACTTGATTAAGTAAAACTGATATAAATACTTTTATCCCACCCTCAGTCCCCAAAATGAATTTTTATAAGCATATGTTTGGGCCTGATTCATTAAAACAATAAAATAAACACAACCAATTTTATGTATTTATTATGGGCAAATAATCAAGAGTTTAGAAAATAATGACACTGTTCTTGTCCCCATGTGTGTTTTTAAAAAAATATATTGTTATTGATTGCAGAGAGAGGAAGGGAGAGGGAGAGAGAGAGAGAAACATCGATGAGAGAGAAACATCAAGCTGCGGCCTCCTGCACAGCCCTCACTGGGGACTGAACCCAAAACACCGGCAGGTGCCCTGACCGGGAATCGAACCGGAGACCTCCTGGTGCATGGGACGATGCTCAACCAACTGAGCCACACTGGCGGGGGTGGGGTCGGGGGTGGGCGGTGTTGTTTTTTTTTAATAACTAACTTGGTGAGTCATTTAAACATCTTCTAGCTATATAACACAAACGTTTGAAAATTTCCGTCTTTTTTTGAACCTTTAATTTTCTTCTTTCTACATGGTGTGTAAATGTTTGATTATTTACAAGCAGGATTACATAAGGCCAATACATTTATATTAATTTGGAAGGAGGAAGTAAGAGTGGTCTATAGAGGTTGGTGCTTTGGGTATTTATAAATAATTTTACAAAAATTGAAGTACTATAAAAAAGACATGCTAAAAATTTTACTTTATTTTATTTATTTCTTAATCTTCGCCCTAGGATATGTTTATTGTTTTTTATTTATTGATTTATTGATTTTTATTGATTTTTAGAGAGAGAGAAATATCATGTGAAAGAGATACATTGATCTGTTGCCTCCCTCCCATACGTGCCTCAACCAGGAATTGAACCCGCAAGCTAGGTATACGCCCTGATTGGAATCAAACCCACAATCTTCTTTGGTGTACAGGATGATGCTCCAACCCACTGAGCCACCCAGCCAGGGCCATGAGGATTAATATTTTTTTTAAAAATAAGGGAATAAAATTCAATTGCTGCAACATCAAAATACAAAACAATCTCAAAATAAAATAAAGTCATGTGACATTGTTGTGACTACTGACATTATTTCATGATAGATGCCATAATAAGGAAAATTTGAGTTTTTCTGTTCCCATCCTTTCTACCCATTTATTAAAAACAACAAAACAAAAACAAAAACAAAGGAGCACAAAACCTGATTTAACAAATGATAAATATGGCTTAGGAGAAAATATGGCAGCTGAATGGAAGAGGAGAATAACATATTTGATTGAAAAAAGTCTTCCTGATGGCAACATTTTTAATTGTGGAAGATATGATACAAATGAATTCATAAGGAAACATGCCATTTTCATTTACTAATCAGGGTACTAATTCATTTGTTGTATAAATAGCAAAGAAAACTATATTTTATCAAATGGCTTTTCAGGCAACTGATTTTCATACTTCTCTATCTCAGAATACTATACTAATACGAGAAACACAGAGTCTACCCGAACCTTGTCTTACATACAGCGCGGGGCAAAGGTAGGTTTACAGTTGTTCACATGGAAAATAATGCAATCATTAATAACTAATAATGCAAGAATAAACTGTTTTTATACTCACAACTGTAAACCTACTTTTGCCCTACACTGTACATCCAAACCCACGTTGAAAGGCTATTTTTTAAAAGGTGAAATTAACTCTTGAACAATTAGTGGTATTCAAACAGTAAACTCTTTAAAAATAAGATCAAGGAAGCATTCTTCCTTCATGAATAAGATATTTTTTTTATCCTCACCTGAGGATAAAAGAAAAAAAAAAAAATCTGTGCTCACTAGTTTTATTAATCACGGAAAAGGAAAGCTGAAATACAAGCATCACATTCTTGCCTTGCATTAGTTCTGGGGGGAGGGGTGACTTGGGGTGTAGTACCCCCAGAGGAACCTCCAGAGTCATGTTTGCATTGCTTGCAGGGAGGCTTCCCTGAAGGCAAAGCGAGAGCAGGGCCGGTTTCCGAGCGCTGGCGGAACCCCTCAGCCCCCCTTCATTTTTGTCTGACCTTGAGGTTCAAGTGAAATTGCCTGAACAAATAATAAAAAATTGATATTAAAACAAAGAAAAAGACTCCACAATAAATAATATGTGCATGTTCATAACAACCCAAATAATGAATATTGAATTAACCAAATGATGAAATAGTATTATGCTTTCAGGATGGGAAATGGAAGGAAATTTTATTTTTTTTCCCTTTATTGATTTTACAGAGAGGTAGGGAGAGAGAGAGGGAGAGAGATAGAAACATCGATGAGAGAGAACATTGATTGGCTGCCTCCTGCATGCCCCCCCACTGGGGATCGGGCCCACAACCTGGGCTTGTGTCCTGACCAGGAATCGAACCGGCGACCTCCTGGTTCATGGGTCGATGCTCGACCACTGAGCCACACCGGCTGAACAGGAAGGAAGTTTTAATAGAACTACCACAAATATGTAATTATTGACAATGTCCAAATTTTATGAATAAATAGATTGCAGTATAAATAATGGATGCAAATATTAAGGTTAAAAACAAGAAAACTACTTAAAAAGTTGGTTGAGCTTTCTGTAGGACACAAACAATGGGAGAGGAGTGATGAGAACACAGGATGGCTGTTCTGTTGTTGCTATTATTGTTATAAGCCGTTAGCACCTTGTTAGTTTTTAAAAACTATATCTATATGTTTACTTAGAAACAAAAAAATGAACATTTGTCCTGGCCAGTTTGGCTCAGTGGTTAGAGTGCTGGTCCTTGGACCAAAGAGTAACGGGTTTAATTCTCAGTCAGGGGCACATACCTGGGTTGCAGGTTCGATCCCCAGCCCTGGTCGGGGTCATGAGGGAGGCAACCAATCGATGTGTCTCTCTCACATCGATATTTCTCTCTCTCTTTCTCTCTCCCTTCCTTCCACTCTCTAAAAATCAATGGAAAAATATCCTCGGGTGAGGATTAACAACAACAAAAGAACATGAAAGATAATAAAAAAGAGAAAGAGATTAAGATGTACAAATTGCAAGTTATAAAAACAGTCAGAGGATGGAAAATATAACAGGGAATATAATCAATGATACTGTCATGACTTTGTATGATGTCATATGGGTACTAGATTTATCAAGGTAATCACTTAGTAAGTTACATGAATATTTAATCACTTTCCCGCACACCTGAAACTAACATAATATTGCATGTCAACTGTATCTAAAATTTTAAATTAAAATATAATAGAAAAAATATGAATACATTAAGTGATACCTAGGAAGGGCTCATGCACCAAAAATGTGCCATGGTGTATTGGTTGAAAAACAAGTGGAATTGTTTCCTATCTATTCACAGTAATTTAAAATGTTTCCTCGGGTTAGATGGACATAGTTTCATATGATTACTCCAACGAATGAACTAGTCTACCTTCAATGGTCACCTGAAAAAACATATTTGCTACCTTATAAATGGTGAGACTGGCAGGTGATATATAAGCATTAATAATTCCTTGTTCTTCTGAACATTCATTTATCTAATCTGTTTATAAATTAACTTGAATATTTCGAGAGAGTAGTAGTAAAGTCGTTGTTTGGAATTGTTTATAATGACTACAGGCACTTCTATGCCTGATTGGGACAAACTTTTGATAGAATCCACTCATTCTCTCTGAAACCTGTATTTAATCATGGAAACTATTTTGTTCTTAATAATTAGATAATTAGACTCAGTAAGTGGTGTATCAGAGAAGAACTAGATTTCTAATTGTGTTTACATGTTTAAATGAAATATATGAGCTAATAAACAAAACGGAAAAATAGTTTATTAAAATGACTGAAAACTTCTAGAATAAATATGCTATACCGGGTACTTAAGAATGCATTTGTACACATAACCATCCCTATGTGTATTGTGTTAAAGGCAATCTTTGGGATTCAAACCAATGATCAATGGCCTAGAAAAATGTAAATGTTAAAATAGATGAAGGACAGAAAAGCCCAAAGATTGATGCAAACTTTAAGATTTAACATTGTCTTAACTCTGAGCTTCTGACGTTCACGCAGACCAGATTTTCATGCACTGCTTTTCGACACTGCATAAGACACCTTACATACTCAGGGACCCACTTAGGGGTGACCTTTTATGCTCTCTGTTGGGGGACCTGCCTGTCAGGAGAAGGGGTCAGGCCATAGTCATGGAGAGTTTCTGTTTCCATGTATGGTCATCAAGGAAGAAACATTGTCCTTGTCTTTCTAAGTTGTATCTGATTTCAAAGTCAGGCCATCTCCAGGTCCAGATTTGGAGGCCTGGGGTTCAGTGTGTTTGTAGGCTGCTAATGTGGTTATCATCTATGCATGAAGTTCCTTTACTTACAAACTTTATGTAACTCACGTGGAAAACAACAACAACATTCTTTTTTTTTTAAATCCTCACCCAAGGATACTTTGACATTTGTCTTCAGACAGAATAGAGGGAGAGAAAGAGAGAGAAACATCGATGTGAGAGAGACACATTGATTGGTTGCCACCCGCACGACCCCAACAGGGGCCGGGGACTAACTGCAACCGAGGTACGTGCCCTTGGCTGGAATCGAACCCGGGACTCTTTGGTCCGCAGGCCTATGCTCCAACCTCTGAGCCAAACTGGCCAGTGCAACAACATTCTTAATGACACTGAATTTTTTTTTTTGTATTTAGCAGCATCTTTGGGCACCACTGAGGGTATATTCCAGTTGAAATACTCTGAATTTTATCTTTAAATGTATTCATACTACATATGTTTACACATATGTGTGTTAGAAAAGAATATGGGGATTATTGTCAAAGGACTTGAGCTCGAATCCCAGTTCTATAAGCTGACTAGGTGAGCTTGGATAAACCACTTAAATCTCTTAGCTGTAAGAATACTGCTTTACTTACATGGCTCAAGAACAGAAAGTTTCCAAAGACAGAATATATTTCAGAGCATTTATAAACAACAAAATACTGTTAAGTATTAGTCATTTTTAATCTGTCACTAGTTGGCTTATTTTGAACTGAAGGTTACCTTCCTTTCTTCACAGGAGGAATTCATTTTCTGTAGCGCTGTCCACCAAGGCTCATTACTGTAGAAGGCTGTGTCAATGTGCTTCTAGCTTTGGGACTCCCAACAATGTTTCCTACTTCCCGTTTGTCTTTTCACATATTTTCTTGAGTCAAATGTTTTTCTTTTCTTCTGATGGACTTTTATTAATTTATTTCTTGTCTCTATTCACTGCCAAAAATACTCACTATATCACCTAGATCTTTGGCACATATGTCCTATTTCCCCCTACATTTCCCCAGCTGTACAATGAACAGACACTTCGAAAACCGAACTTGTAGAGAAATGGCTTGTGTTCAGTTCAAGTTTTGCAGTGTGGTACTTAAAAAGTGTTCTACCTCTCTCCTGGGAACTCTAAAATGTCTAACCTGCTCCATTCAAGTGCCATTGGCCCAATGCTCACTCATGGAGGTCCCCCATGATGTCCCTTTGCTCTGAAAGGGTTCACATTCTTTCTGGGCTTTGTCTTCTGATTCCAATTCCTCGAATATTCCTTGCACTGGATAGTTCTCTTAGCTATCTCTCTCAAATGTCAGTGCTAAAGGTCTGGAAGTC
Source organism: Tadarida brasiliensis (assembly GCA_030848825.1). Lineage (NCBI taxonomy): Eukaryota > Metazoa > Chordata > Mammalia > Chiroptera > Molossidae > Tadarida > Tadarida brasiliensis. The sequence continues at coordinate 26,491,483 of CM061277.1, read as the reverse complement.
ACCTTTTTGGCTCTTTGTGCTCCTGGTCACCTTCTACAGATTTCACTCCAGTTTGTAACGCAATATAAGCTCTGATATTAGGCCTCTTTAATAGAACCTTATTTGCACACAACAGCAACACACACGCAGACACACACACTGAATAAAATTTAGGTAAAATGGCTAAGATCTTATCAAATTTAACAAGTAAATAGCCTGAGGGACCTGGAAAGCTCTCTATTCTAGCCCGTAAATCACTGCAAATTTGTGAGGTCAGTAAGAATTCATCCATGCCTAATGGCCTCCTGAAGAGATTCTGCAGTCCCTCTATAATCTGTTCCAATGTTTAGCAATTTGCATTCCTTAGAAATTTTGTTTTTTTAGGAAATAAAAAAGGCAACCTGCAGAGTGTGTGAATAATTTATTCCCCTTTGCATATACATACTCTCCCATTTGGTTGGATTTTTGTGGTTTTGAATTTTCAGCATTTCAGCTTTAGTTTTTCTTGAATTAATGCTGAAATGAATATGGGTGGTGATTTGCCGAGGAAAATAAAAACTGAGAACCCTTACTCCTAAATAGGGTTTCAAATACTAGAAGTTTAGTCATTGACCTTTCTCCCATTATGAAGATAAAATATGCAGTTATGAGACTTATTAACTTAGTATTGAGTTGGCCAATAGCCACACATGACTGCTCACATTTTACTTATTTTTTTTTAACTTTATTTTCACTATTTTTTTAACCTATTTAGAGTATGCAATACTGTGTGCAACACTCTGTACATGTACCAGGACAGCTTCAAGACTGGAAGTACAAATACCAATGGGAAGCAGGAGAAATTGGCCTCCCAGCCCCACCCTGTCTTTGCTTTCTACTTTCCACTAGATGAGAAGGCAAGCCTTCTGCAGACAACCCCCTTAGGCCATGCAGAGACCCTGGCCCTGGCTTTTGTAATCCCCTTACATCTGCCAACCGCCTAAACTACAGCGGAACTAGAAAGTTCCCAGATACCTGGAAGCTTACCATGTAAAAAGGCAGCTGGAACCCGGGTGCAGGGCTCAGCCTTTGGAGGTGACTCCACTGGGTGCGCATTAGACAGTCATTTTCTAATCCTCCGAGTGCGTGCAGTCTGTCTCTTCCTGCTCACCGAATTTCTGCCACAACACAGGCACTAGGAACTCAGTTGGTTGGCATGTGGGAAGGGAACTCAGCTATCCTGCCATAACAATAGCAGAAAGCCATATTACAGGGAAAGAAACAGACATTAATAATCTTAGATGTTCAAGACATTCAACCTCTGACTATCTCCCAAGTAAATTTTCTCAACTATGCTGTGTTTCTTGCATTAACGGAGGACTCTACTGAAAGAGACACAACACCTCCCCAAGAACATCAGACACTTTGACCACATCTGCAGATCCCCCTTTCAAAAGAACTGATTGTGTGGAAATTGGTAGTATTGCATAGATAACACTCGTTTTTCTATGAGCCAATCCACCAAGGATTCCGCTCTTACTTCTCTTCCTGTACGTGGACACGATTCAAGCAGAGACTGCCCAAAATAGGATGTTCTGAGCTCTCACCTATGTGTACCTTGAAGGATAGCTGCTGTTCCGCTTTCTGATTCAAGAAACATTCAAACTTCTCAATCCCTTTGAGCAAATCAACAATAAATGGGGAAATTTAGGACAGTTTCTGTGACATGTTCTTGCTGAGGGGGCTCTGACTTTCTCCGCGATAATGACTCAACTCAGTCAAATCACGAACCTGATGTTCACAGAAGGAGCACAGAATTTATTGTCCCAATAAAAATCAGTTTAGGCTTATCAATTCTTGATTATCTTGTGGTAGCTTTTCTCCATCGTAGATTATCTATCACAAAATTTTAATATTGAGCCACATTTCTTCTTGACACCCAATCAGCGTGTCTTCCTGGGGACACACATTTATTTTAATATTAGGCTAAATAAAATCACATGGAAAGGGGACAAACTGAAGAGTTATCATGATACTTTATAGCCAAATATAAATGACTTTGGGATCTCTCTGCATCCCTATTCCCTTTTGTTAGAGCAAATAATCAACTACTGGCACCAATTTCAGGGGCAAGTTGGAAAAAATATAAAAATGTGTTTGTGTTTCTAGAGCTTCCTGGCCAACCTAGCACCAAAGAACTAGAAATAGCCATGGTATAAATTCCTCTGGATGCACATGTCTGTTACTAAATTAGCCAGAGGCTTCCCATTCGCCCCTGTGAAAGAACCCAGGATAACAAAGAAGAGAGATTAGCATGGAAAGATGTATTTCTGGTTCAGGTGTCGTTATAAATTGCATATTCCTTTTTATCATACTTTGCTATTACCATCTAAGTGACTTATTTAGAAATTGGACCAATCACCAAAGATGCAGTTAGATTTACTACATTGTTGTTTCTCAGTGTTATCAAAATGTCTGTGTGTGTGTGTGTGTGTGTGTGTGTGTGTGTGTGTGGTGTTTCAATTTAATATGAAAGTGATTTGGTCTAATGGAGTAGTTCTTATTGTAGTTTGGAGACCTACTGGTTTCTTCATAGTCATATTTAAAATGTCAAAATACCCAGATATTTATCTCTGGCATCAAATGATAAGTAAGTTAATATTAAATTTAAAAATAGGTGCTATTCTACTTCAAAAATGCCTGACCTAAAAGACTTCATCATTGTTATAGGTCAGTGATTGCTCTGTGTCTCCTATTCCTTTCTTTAAAAAAAGAAATTTTTATTTCATTTTATTAGTCTCGCTCCACCTTTTTATATTAGGAGTCATTCAGGAGATACACATACTTTGGATGATAAGTTGCCAGGTCATAAAAGCCATATGTGGACTTGACAGAAAGATCCTGGACTTTGAACAGAAAACAGAAATTGGGTTTGATTTTGTGTTTTCCCCTTTTGTGGATCATATATTCTTTGTATGGGGGGAAATGTACACATGCATATTTGGTGGCCGAAGAGATGATTGTGCCAGAGACAAACAGATGTCAACCAAAGAGTCACGTTTATTTGTTATTATTGGCAAGTGGTTTACCTACCCAGGGAATGTATACCCCAGGCTTTGTTGCTTAATTTGGGCCATGTAACTAGTCTTGTTGGTGGGATGTGAGCAGAAGGGAAATATGCCAATTGCAGGTTGAGGAGACCAAGCAGGTGTGACTTCTCCACGGTCTCATCTCCCATTAGCCACCTGGATGGAGGAGACTCAGGAAAGGATCCACGGCCTTAAGAGATGTCAAAACCAAAAATTCAAGGAAGTTTGGGTCCATCAATAACAACCGTAGGGAAAGCTGCTCACCAATAGAATCACTGTTTTAGATTCAAAGTTCTGTAAGGCTAGTAAGCAATCTTAAATTGTGGGAGTTTGCTGGTACAGCAGCTCATCGTATCCTAACAAATACATTTTACCACTTGACTTCCAGAAATCACTCTGTCTATCCTTTGTAATGTCTTCTAAAGTTAAATAAAATTTAAAAAATATTCTATACATCGCATTTAATCAGAAAATTTTACTGAGGGTTCAGTATATGCCAGATTTTTAATATATTAATTTTTTTTTAGAAAAATAGATTCAAGTCCGGTCAGTGTGGCTCAGTGATTCAGCGTCGACCCATGCACCAAGAGGTTGCCGGTTTGGTTCCTGGTCAGGGCACATGCCCAGGTTGTGGGCCAGATCCCCAGTGGGGGGCATGCAGGAGGCGGCCAATCGATGTTCTCATTCATTGATGTTTCTATCTCTCTCTCCCTCTCTCTCTAAAATCAATAAAGGAAAAAAAAATTTTTTAAAAAGAAAGAAATAGATTCAAAATACACAATCAGTTTATAATCTTAATAGCACACATACTATATTTTGAGGAATCAAAAGGAAGTTAATTTGATACTATACTACATATTTTTTTCTATTTCTCAAGTTTAACCCTTATCTCTACTTCTCTCTTCCCACCCATTTGCCACAGAAATGACATTCTCATGCCTTCTTATATCAGAAACTAATTTTGCCAACTGATGAAACTGGGAAGGAAGGACATCTGTTCCTTGATGCTCATCACTTCTAATCTGCACAAATCCTGCCAAATCCTTTCAATGTCAATGGGGTGGGATTGGGCCTCCCTGTGGTTTTCCACTGTTAGCAAATTAAGATGCCCTTTGGGGTCTCATTTCATCACATAAATCATTTAAATGCTGTATGGAGAACAGGTTTCACCTCAGTACTAACCCCCTTGTGTCTGCTGAAAATCGTCAGTATGTACTCTCAATCTCCTGAAATTCTCTGCAGCCCTGACTTCCAAATAGGAAAATATGTTTCTCAATCAGAATCATATTCAAGTCCAATTAGATAAACTCTCAAAACCTCCTGAGGATGAAATCTTTTCACTCTTCATTAAAAACTCAAGTCAATTTAGAAAACAGAAAACAAAAACGTGTTGTGTGTTTTTTTAAAAACAAAAAACAAAAAACTCCATTCCCAATTTGGGTAATGACTGACAGAATCATAGTGCCTCTAAATCAGTCTCAAACCGGCTGTAGAAATAATTTCTAAAGTTTCTAAGATACCAACTTAAAATGAATGGAACTGTTACTAATCCTTTTGATTTTAAGAAAACTAAGCCCCTCTCATAATGTATAACAATAATGCTAGTAAGCATTTGCAATTTCCATAGCTCTGTTCAAAACATGTTTCCCACAGAGCTGTGAACTAACAATTCTATGTCGTCACATTGCTACCAGGTGGAAAGAATAGCTATCTTCCGAATAAGTCTCTCATCCAGAGAATGGAATGAAAGACACATAGCAGAGAAATTCTCTCCCACTCTCCTCTCTCGGCCATCACCTTGCTTTCTCCTTTAACATTGCTCCAGGTGATTTGTGCCTCAGAGTGTATTTCAGAGGTTCTGGTCCAGTAGAATTGCAAAATGGGTTTTGCCAGAAGCACTTTTTCCCATTCATTTGAAATGAAATTGCAACCACACACTTCTAACTCATTTACGCTTAAATCATCAACATTTTGGCTTCTGGGAGCTTTCTGCTGTCCAGCTAGACTGGGTTACCTTTTAATGAGCTTTTAAAATACATTTTCCTTAAAAAACAGGAAATTGTGGAGTGCTTACCATCTCTTTTATTATGCAAAGTAAGCATAGTTCAAATGTGCAGTAATAATTTCAAATCGTATTCAGTGTCTATTTTTTCTGCACAGAAATCCATTCCCTCAGATTCATAAAGCATTTGCTGTTATGTTTTCCCTCGTGGTTTTCATCTATCTTTCCCCTTCCTTTGGGAATTTCTCATAAATATGAAACTTGCCCTTGTGGTTCATGTCACAGATTTCAGTGGTTTCCATAGCAGGTGCGCAATATCATGGTTCCTTGAAACCTTGAGTCCAGATTTGAGTAAGGTTGCTTAGGACCTTCACATTTTTTAGGTCAGGTCACTGGGTTCCATTCAGTTTCCCATTCATTCTTTGCCTCAGCCATGGCTCTGCTCCTGGCCTCTGGCAGGATGGCTGCTTTTCCAGCATGCCTGTGTCTGAGCCACGGTGTCCTTGAAGAGGCCGATCAGGGACGAAAGACACAAAATGAAATGAATTAGAATTAAAATCATCCAGTTATCACCGCAGGCTTTTAGATGGTAGAGTTCCCGTTCAATGAATAGTTCCATTCCCTAGTCATCAAATAGGAACCGTCTCAATAGATAATTAGCTGTGTTTTGTTTTGTTTTTCTCACGAAGATCTACTTTTTCTTGTCTATTTGAAATGCGTTTGAACTGAGAATACGACTTGGATTCTAGTTCAGTTCTGCCATCGAATGTCATTGTGACACAGGTCCCATTTAGTGTCCAGCACATTTCAGGAGCTGCGTAAGCACTCGCACAGTTTTGTGAAGCAGATGCCGTTGCTATGCTCGTTTTAGAGATGAAAGGGCTGAGGCTGGAAGAGCGACGTGAGTGGTGAAGTCGCAGTTCGAACCCAGGAATCTGTCTCTAGAGCGCTTGCTCTAGTCATCCATTATGTCACTTAGGTTAGAATATGAGCCTCCTCGGAGATAAAACGAGGGCATTCGGTGGGTTACTTTCATTCTTTCGCTGAGCAAGGGCTTTCTGTGCACCTGCCACGTGAAGGTGTAGCTCTGGAAAATGGGAATAGCGTAGCAAACAGTAGAGACAGAGTTTCTGCGGTCATGGAGCTCACAGTTCAGAGAATCATTAAGGGTCTTTTCCAACTTTAATGTTGTCTATTTAAGGATTCCATGCAAATCCACTTGTCTCTCCATTTATAATGAAAGCCCTACATCCTTTATGATAACTTATTCTGACCATGCTCACTCGGGCTGATCTCTCTAGTTTGAACAATTATCATCTGTTTTACATTATACTGCCCTTTACCAGTTATATTTAAATCAGGCCACCATAACAAAATTTAAAAGTTATCAGGGAATGAATACTTCAGGGTAAATAAGTTTCAGTAACTACTGTTTTGTATTCATTTGATAATAAGAGTTTCTAAGATAATTAAGCATATTTTTATTGTTGTTTGTTTTTTCTCTATTTCCTGGATTATCTCCCTCTGTTTTTTTTTTTTGTTTTTTTTTTATGTTCTCTTTATTGATTTTAGAAAGAGATAGAAACATTGATGAGAGAGAAAGAACATCGATTGGCCGCCTCCTGCATGCCCCCCACTGGGGACTGGGCCCACAACCTGGGTATGTGCCCTGACCAGGAATTGAACCGGCGACCTCTTGGTGCATGGGTCGATGCTCAACCACTGAGCCACACCGGCCAGGCTCCCTCTGTTTTATTTTCATTTCAGCTTCTGTGTGGTTAGCTATGTCCCTTGATGCCTTTCCAAAACTTTATGTATTGCATAAATTCTTAAATTCATTCATTCACTCACTGAGCAAATCTTTACCAAGTCTCTCTCAAGGGCCAGATATCACTCAGTATGGTGCAAAGACAAAACAATAAAATAAAATAAAAATCCTGCAGACATTGAGGAAATCACAGTAAATAAAGAAATGGCAGTAAATTGGTATAATAAAATACAAGTAAAGTTCCAAATTAGAATCTAATATTAACTGGGGAGGGAAGGATGGCTTCACTCAGAAGTTGCTTTCTGAATGACAAATAGAAATTTCCTTAGTAGAGAAATAAGGCCAAGAGAACTTCAGGGAGTGAGAATGGAATGTGGAGAGACTGATACGGCAAGAAAACGGTTTGGCAGGGATGTCACGTTTGTGGGTGGCTGGAGACCAGACTGAAATGCTATGTTGGGGCCTAGTTAACAGACTTTGTAAGATAAATTAAATGCACTAAACAGTGGGAAGCTACCAGAGGTTATTAAACAGAAAAGGGCACCAGCATTTTCTGGTTTAGAGCATTATGGAAATGGCAATGTTTCTGATCCTCTAAATGAGTCACTGCGTATACCTCAGCACAGCATCCTGCTTTTGTACCTCAACACCAATGTCCTGGCATCAGACGTCTGCAGGGAGGCTGTGGCATCAGAGGTCAGGAGCTGGAAAGGGGGGCTCACTCTGGATGAGAGTGAAGGGACAAAACACTTGAGAAAATTCCCAGGCCTTCTCACCAAATCATTTACTCTCATCTACCTGGAATTTCAAAAGGGTAAAATAAAAAATTTTAAAGACAGGATTTTCGAGATTCTCTTATTTTAATCAGATGAGGAATCAAGGACCTCAAAAGATTCCTCTTTGATAAATCCAGATTCCAATGTATAAATACATGGAACAGAGAGAGCAAGTCTTTGGTGTAACAAAGGCTGTATCTTTGTAATCATTTTCTGTGAGTTCTGGGCAGATATTTGATCCAATTTTTATTCTACAAAGTTAGTGTTTGTGTAGGGATCCATCATATGCTTTCTAGATCTATGTTAGATTCCAGAAACAGTAGCTTTTTTCTGTCTCATCTCATTTATTCCTCCTTTAAGGAGACTTATTTAAAGATATTTATTTGTTCAAATGTACTAGTGGATGTATTGGGGCTTGTGAATAGCTCACATGGGGAAAATGCTTCTCTGGGTTTATTTAACTTTGTGTGATGAGTGTGCCTTGAATTTGGTCTTTCTGTGAATCAGAGTGTCAAGATCATGTGCTTATATTTGACAGTGGAAGCTGAGACAGAAGAAGCTAGTGTTTATCTAATTATCATAGGAAACATAATCCTCCTTTTAATACAGTCCAGGTTACTGAAGTTGTCGACTTGAGTTTGGAGGATGAAATCAAAGCCAATAAAACATTATTTGATCTTCCATTTAACATGATGTCATTATTTTGATGCTCTCCCCCATGTAGCTTACTTGGTTTATAGTAGTCAAAACTCTGTATTTGTTGTTTGTTTATTTTCTAAGTTAAAAGAAGAATCCAACCAGAAGTAATTTAGACCAAACAATAGATCACAGAGTTGAAGACCATTAAGCAAGGATGGATACAGGAACACAAACACTGTCATGATGATTATTTCTCTTCTTTGTCCTGGCTCTGCTTCTATGTGTTAGATTTATCTTAGGCTAGTTCTCTCCAAATGGTAGAAAAGATGGCTGCTAAAAACTACAAGCCTATTCCTATATTGCCTTCTGATCTAAATGAATAGACATCCTATCTTCAAATATCTACACATCAAATATCCTCAAATAAAGACTATGGTTGGACCTGCTTTGGATATCTCTCTACCCCTACACATCACTCTATTCATGGATCAATGTATCATACACTTCATCTAGTTAAATGGTTGGTCTAGTTTAGGCTTCATGACTGTGGTGAGAGTAGGGATTAGAGTTGAGACAGACAGCCCTGCAGTTGGGGAAGGGTTGTGTCTCCTAGGAATGCCATCTGGCAGACTGTAACATCATCTGCATAAAACCTAATTCCAGATAGTTCCTTCTAACCATCTTTCACAGCATAAACCACCACCACACAAACACATCCGCTCCCTTGCTGTTCCCAAATGGAAATCAAAGACACATTCTTTTGTTCCATTCAGTTTCATACGCAGAATCTCTGAGTGTGGTGCATTGTATTTGTGAAGGCTAGATGTAGTTCCTTAGCATCCAGCTATTTATGGATGGATCAATTAAAACATCACTTACTTCCACGATTCACAATAGATAGTGATGGGGAGAAGTGAAGTAAATCCAGTTGAGCTACCACAAGAGAAAATGGCCGCGATTCATAGAATTTATTAGCTCTTACTAGATGGAGAAATCAAGGATTATGTTCCTTGGAAGTGGAGTGGATTTCTTGATAGTTTATCAGTTAGGAAGATTTTAACAGTAAGCAAAAGAAAGTTAATTTAAATTGGTTTAAACAGTAAAGAATTCATGATTTAACGAAACAAGAAATCCATAGGTAGTCATAGTATCCCAGAGATCTAGATAACATTGTCCCAACTTTGCCCACCTCAGTGTGATGGCTTCATCCTCAGGTTAATAGAAAGATGGTTCCAAATTAAAAAAAAAAAAAAAAAAAAGCAGTTTCCAGGAATTGGACACATGCCCATACCTAAGTAAATCACAGTCAGTGCTATCAATTGCTACGGCTGTTTCACATTGTTAGATCTGGAAGGGTGTTCAGCATCCCCTGAATTATATACCGTGTGGAGAAAGCAAGAATACTTGAACAACATCAAGACTGAGTTAGGAAGAAGTCAGGGGAGTGGAATGGATGTCGTATACACAATCTAGAATGTTGGCTGGTTAGTCAGTCTGGCTCAGCCCAGTTCTACTAGAGCTTCGAAGGAGAGGCTTATTGTTTTTAATAACAAAACCTGAGGACGAGGTGGTGATTCATGGGTTTTCAGATTATAGTTACACATCCTTGTTTCCCAGACCTGAGAAGAAATCTAGCAATATGCCTGCTTGAAAACTGTGAAAGCAAATACTTCCGATGTCTGGTGGGGAGGTAGTCATCCTGACAGTTTCTATCTTTTGGCAGTGTGCCTTGACCACCACCTAAACCTTCTGTTAACGGTTTCCATCTTGGAGTCACGTAGGTATTTAAAGCAGAGATCATGTGTTCTCTGCCACCAGATTGGATTACAGTGGGGGATGTTTTTCAGGGGAATATTATTTATCAGACTATGAGGGCAAACACACAGAACATCTGGGGAGGGTCCTGTGCATTTGGCTTCTCCCAATGCTTCTGGTTCTAAATCTTATCTCCTGGTTTGTTTTCCGTCTTCCTACCTTTGCTCATATCAACTGCACTGCCCTGCAGGGAATTGGTGCTGGCCAATTATCTTCTGGCCTTTAGTAGTAATGTGTTATTAGCAATAAAGAGAAAGAGCTATTCTGATACACACTATTCCTTTCTAAAACAGGCCAACTGAGACAAATATTATCTTTTTCCCCCCCCTCACCTTACCAAAGGTCATAACAGACTTTGGTATATCAATTTTTTTTGTACAAAATATCTCAGTGATCTATCCCCAATAGCTCTTAGTAAAAGTTAGGGGGTAAAAATGAGTTTAACCAATTACTTCACTCCTAGATGACAAAGATTATCTCTGACAAAGATTGTCTATTTTCCAGCTGAGAATGGGGACTACCCCTCACTGTCCTTCAGCTCATTCCTAGTGTAGGCTCCATCACTTGCAATATCTTACATGGAAATACCAATTTCCATATTAACACGAATCCTTTGGGTTGTAATTTTAAAAGTTTTCTTACAACTGTTTTTCCAAAAGTTGAAATTTATTATCCCATTTGACTGGAATGTCTAAGGGTTTGTGAGGCTTTGGGCAGAGTCAGGTCCATGGACGCGAAGGCTGTCACCAGGATGCTGACTTCATCCCTCTCTTGGCTCTGCGTGTTGGAGTCATTCTCAGTCAGATTCTTTCCCTGTGACAGGAAGGATGGTTTCTGGCAGCCCCAATTCTACATTTTTTGTGTTTTGCAATCCAAAAGGAAGACAGACCATCTGTCCACCACATCCATATATCAAATCTATTCAAATAACCATTCCAGTGAAATCGCTGGGGTCACATGCTTCCACTTGCACAGCTCATACTGATTAAGGGGTGGAATGCATATAATTCGATGAGTTGGTTCATGTGGTACCTACTCTTGTGGCAAGGTGGTGGCACACGTGGACAGACACATTAGTATCACATGGAGGTTGGAGTTAGGTTCACACAGTGCAAGCACTGAGACATAAAACACACACACACACACACACACACACACACACACACACACACAACAGTGTTCTCACCGCAGGTAGAAAAGAGGGGTAGCTTGGCCACAACCAGATTTGGCACTGCATTGTCCCTGTCCATGGTATCACGTAAGCCCCTTACGTCATTCCACCCTCTAACACTCAACAGCCAACTTATGTTGTGTGGGAAGATGCTTTGACCCAGTAAGTGAAAACAATCATATGGATGTATCTGAAAGTGTTTTTCAGATGAATTCTGCTTTCCAAGTGTGAAATTTTGTTATGAGCAAACCTCTGCAACTTGAATTTAATTTATGCACAAGGTAGGTGGAAGTTAAAAGCAGCCACACAGCCATTTCTCAAGCTGTCTAGTTCCCAGCTCACATTCAAAGACCCTCCCTAACTTCTCCCAAAGGAAAAATAATCCGCCACAGAATAAACCTCATTACTATTTTCTATCCCAAGAATATTGTTTTCCATCTTCCTGATTTTTCCAGTGAACAGATCATGTGGACGCATTAATGATTACACAATACACGGGGTTAGTAAGGTAAGTGGAGCTCATAATTACCTCATTTACATTCTTTTATTCACGGAAACAGAATTCTTAATGACTTTTATGTGAAATGTAGGGTAATCAGCACAAATGAAGCTCTCTGGGGCAGGGTAGAGAAGTGAGCCAAGTCCCCGGCTCTCAGCAGAACACGCCTGATAAATGGTCAAGCAAAAGAGCCCAGCATGGAGGCCTGGGAAGTTAGTCTAAAAGACCGAACTAGATGTTATATTTTAAGAGGCTGGTACAGCTAGGCTGAGATCTAAGGAGCAGGACAGGAAGGCGGAAAGAACCAGTGTGTTCTTACCACTTCCTGAGGTTCTGGAGGAGAGATAACCAGCTGTCTTTGCTCAGAGTGTTATGGGATGAAGAAAACCTGTGTTCTAGTCCTGGCATGTGTACAAGCTAGTGGTGAAATGTGAAATAAATTAGTTCACCTCCCCGGAATGCAGATTATCCACTTGTAAAACAAAAGGTGCACACTTCAGAGTCACCGAGGGGAACTGAACTCAGCTTCACTTGGCATTTTCCAGACCTAGGGAAGAGTTACAACTGCACTTTGAACAAATTCACCAGCTGATCCTTAAGCAACCAGTATGCAAAATGAAAACCTTAAAAAAAAAATCATGTGAGCAAAAGCTCTTTTGGTGAACCATTCTTGACATTCAGAAAAAAAATCTCAAAATATGGAGATATAAAGGGTGACCTATTAGTAAGTATGCGTACATGAGTATTTGAAAGACAAAATGAAATATCTCTAATGTGTGGCAATCCTACTGAATTACAATGACAGTATGAGCCAGCTAGTGTGGAAGACGGAGGCCACTTTCTAGCACTAAGGAACCCTGATGCTGGGGGCACCCTCCATACGGAGCTGTTACCTGGGTGGGCTAAGATGGGTAATCATCTGTATCAATACTGAAACCCAATTTCTGCACCTCTCTTAAGGTGCTTAGAGTAACAGGCCTTGTGTTTCATGTTTTAACATCACCAAGTGCTTGGATCTCAACCTACCTATCTTCTTTCAATGATATACATTGTATAAATAAATTTGTGACTTCTAGATTCTCCCCATCATTGTCATGTTAGGCATGAGTGCAGTGTTCAAAGATATCCCAATTATTTTGGAGATATTTTTGATTTTGCATAAGCAGGATGCTGAGTTTTAAATGTAACGAGATTATTTTAGGACACCCAACTTTGTGGGAGGCCAAACTTTCTGAGCCAAAAAAAAAAAAAAAAAAAAAAAAATGTCGTTCTATGCATCACCTCCTATTTCTATAGTAATAATATGCATTAAGAAAACCTATCTTGACATGTTAATAAATTATCTCTGACAGTTAATTTTGTGTGGATGTCTTTAAGAGCTCTGAGAGGTAGGCTGTGACCAGTGTCTCTTCCTAACCTCTGGCCTCCATGATTGACTGAACTGTGTGTGGGCTAAATTGTGAGTGTCTGTTATCACTGCAGCAAGTGAGATCATCTGTGTGCAGAGAAACAATGCCTGAACACAGCGTAGTAACCAAGGCAGTTAATAGCTCCTCTTTCTCTCCCTAGGATGCGCCAGTATTACATTTTGAAGAACAAGGTTAGGATCACACTCACCACATGTTGAATTAGTGTGTGCTCTTCCCCATGACCCTGCTGCAGAATTTCTACTTTATTATCAAAGCATGTGTGTGTGTGACCTTTGTATTTCTATTTTTCCCTCTGATCATTATTTTCCTCCTATTTAAAATAACCCACCATATCTGCAGAGGTACATAATTTAACTATACATTGCAGCTTGATAGTCCTTAACTTCCTATATCTATCAGGACTCCAGTCCAATGGCTCTGGGGTCTGAAGCAGACAGATGTGAGATTTGGAAGCTGGGCTGCAGAGAGCTGAGCCAGTGGGTGGGGACCTGTACCAGGATTGCCTGCAGCATTGGCACAGCAATCAAGCACCGTCGATTCAGTCTTGCTATACACTCAGTCTGACCTACAACTTGGCTGGATCCTGCAAATTGTTAATAGGAAAAGAATATCTTTCCTTCTTTAATGGCTGCACAACTTTTTTGAAGACCAACATATGTATTCGCTCTGCACAGAAAACTTGTTCGCCAAGGGAGGCAGACACGAGCAGGACCTTTTTTGTAGCAGGCAGCTCAGCAATAGCTTAGGGTGCCTCATTCAGATGCAGAAGCACCACATCCTTACAATTCTGGGACTAGTCACCACGTGGGTTATGAATGAGGCTCTAGGCACAGACTGTGTCTACACTGCCGTCCGAATACCTCAGTTGTCATGTAGCACACACTGTCTCTGGTCTTGACTAACTTGCTAAGTCTCTTGCAAATATTTATAGAAGTCGATAGGCTACTGTTCCACATTTGTTTAGGTCAAAACAACTGCCGCGGCATCCGTACCACTTTGCCAGGTATTGCTCCTTCTGTGTACCGCACTTTCAGGCACCTCAGTTCCTCTGGGCTTTTCTGTCAGAATCAGAGGTGTCCACTGGTGCTTACCATTCCTCTACTGGTCATGGCTTTGTGCACCAGCCTGCTGCTGGCTACTAGGGGACAATGTCCCCTCCCATTGTCCCTGAAGTCCTTCAGTCTCTGTACCATCCCCATCCCCATTCCTAAAGGATAACAGCTTCCTGGAGACCCCAGGCCATCAACATTTCAAGTTGGACTTCATGCCTAAGTGGGAAAATGTCTTTTTCCATTTGAGGTACAGTCCTTTAAAAAGGTCATAAACAATTCTTGTTTCAGCATCATTGGATTATAGAATTTAATGAAAACAGATCTCCAAGATTTTAACATCTGCTTTCCTCCTAGCACTTAGGTACTTGGTGTAGTGCCCTTTGGTTGTAAGAATCCCTACTTTCCAATCCGTGGGTTTGGGATTCCTGTGTCAAGTCCCTTATGCTTAGCTCTGTATTTCCTTAGGCTTATTTTCTCAAAGGATTCTCTCTCAGGCTCCATACAAAAAGATAGTCCACTTGTCTTGGGCATATTCTTTTTTAGTTAAGAATACCAAGGTGCATTCTGAAACTACCTCGCTGAGCAGCAGAAAGTCTCAGGAACTGGAGGCATTAAGTACCTTCAAATATTTTAGAGCATAAAGTATAGGGCTGAATAAAGAAGTATTTGTTTGAAGTCTTTAGTAGAATAGGTAGCCTCCTAGAGTTTCTTTATTTTGTGAGCTGCAAGTAATTACTCCTCTCTTGGCAGTAGACAAGAATTTATCCTAGGAGAAACTGAACAGGATGGTGGAGGATGTAGGCTCTACAGTAGAAATAAAATGATTAAGTGAACATCTCCGTAACAAGTCATGAGACTCCCTTCCAATCTGTCAGTGGTTGTCTTTTTCTTTTTAGCCCTGGAAAAACTCTGGCCAGGTACAATCTTTACTCCCACCTTTAGCTGGACTTGTAGGTTTTTTCCAATGAATTTTTTATTGGCTTACTCATAAATAAATATAACATGTAGTTGTAACATGTTATAATAGGATAACCAGAATCCAAAATAGCAGAGGGAAAGAACTTCCAAGACATAAAGATACTGCTTGGAGCTAAAGAAAAGAATCAAAGAAAATATTATCATTGGAGCAATCAGATCATTTACAGCAACTATGAAAGAAGAAGAGGTTGCTATGAAAAAAGCAATGCAAGAATATTTTTTAATGATAGCAAGAATAAAATATTTAATAGAAGGGTTGGAAGGTAACTGTGAGGCAATGTCAAAAGACAGCAAACAAAGAGACAAAAGAAAATAAATGAGAAAGGACATAGAAATCAGGGATCAATAAAGCAGGTCATACATACAATTTAAAGGACTTTCAAAAAGAGCAACAGACGTATAAAGAGGAAATTTACAAACAAAGTAATAATTTTAAAAATTGCAAGAGTTGAAGAACATGAATTCTGGTTTAAAATGAGCCATTAAGTTATTTACCTCAGTACTCTGAGTTCAAAAAAGTTTGGTTCTAAGACACATTATCCAGAAATTTCAAGAAAAAGAGAAAACAACTAAAATATTAGAACTTTGCAGAAACAGTAAAAAGGTCATCACATACAAAAACAAAAACAAAAAATTAATGGTGTTGGACTTCTTAACAGCAACTATGAGAGTGAAAGGACAATGGATTCGTGCCTGGAAAATTCAAAGAAAAACTCAGTTGCACCCAAACAATCAGTATGTGGAAAATAAAGACATTTTTAGACATACAAAATCTTTTTTTTTTAGGAATTTATTTAAAAATTGTTGCCCAGCCAGTGTAGCTCAGTGGTTGAGCATCACCCATGCACCAAGAGGTCACTGGTCAGGGCACATGCCCAGGTTGTGGGCCCAGTTCCAGGTGGGGGGCATGCAAGAGGTGGCCAATCAAAGTTCTTTCTCATCGATGTTTCTGTCTCTCTCTTCCTCTCCCTTCCTCTCTCTCTAAAATCAATAAAGAAAAAATTTTTTTAATTGTTTCCATGGAGTTGAAGCCATTTTATATACACATTTTGTAACTAGCTTTGAAAATATTTATGCATTTAACTTAATTATGAAGACATGCAAAATCTTGAAAATTCATATCCCAAACACTTTCTACCAGAAAACTCCTAGAGTTTGCATTCAGAATTAAAAGTAGAAGTTCACCAGGTAGGAGATCAGATTAGATCAGGAATGACCTGCATAGGGTGAGGGGGAGGGAGATCTTAGATTGACAGCTGTGTGGCACAGTCTGATGATGGGAATAAAGGAGAGACTTTTTTTTTTTTATCATTTTCAAGTATATGATTATTGCAAACTGGAAAATCTCAAGAGAGTCAACTGAAAAATTATTTGTAATTTTAAGAAAATACAGGAGATGGTTTGTATTATACAAAATGTAAATAGCTGTCTTACATGCAAACAAAAATACTTAGGAAATAAATGAGATACCAAGAATGATATCAGTCAAGAAAGATAAAAATACTTAGCAAAATATCTAATAAATTTGCAGAGTCTATCTGATTAAAACTGTACAACTGTACTCAAGGTTACAAACCAAGATACATAAACAGGAATATGTATCCTCTTACTGCACAGGAGGAACCAATATTCAGAAGAATTCAATTTTAAGTTAAAACATAGTTTTAATAATCCATTAAAAATACTGATTGGTTATATATTTGTGAAACTAGTCGAGATGATTAGAATTTAAATTAAAATCCAAACGGAAGCAAATGAGAATCATCAAGAAATTTCTTAAAAACAAGAATAATTAAGAGGTACTCTCTTTACCGGATATTAAAATAACTACAAAATTGTAGCAAATAAACAGCTTGTTACTGAGTCATAAATAGATCAATGGAACACAGTAGATTCACACGGACACAAATGCATAGGGGATTTAGAGAATTATAAAGGGCATTTTTCAAAGCAAAGGAGAAAAGATGGAATATTGTTTTAGTAGGAGAAAAATGAGTTTTCATGTACTAATTAATGAACCAACATCAATACATTGTTATTAAAGCCCATACTTTATTCTGAATCCCTTAGTTTTTGCCTAATGGCTCATCTGTCCTGGGATTCCACGTTACAATTAGTCACCAGTTCTCTATAGGCTCCTCTTGGCTGTGACAGTTTCTCATGCTTTCATTATTTGTAATGATCTTGACAGTTTTGAGGAGTGCTAGTCAGGCATTTTTGTAGAATATCACTCAATTTAGACTTGTCTGATGATTTTCTCATGATTACATAGCGATTATGGATTTTGAGGAAGAAGACCATGGAAGGAAAATGCCATTCTCATCAAATTAAATCAAGGTACATACTATCAGCGTGATTTACACAGTTGATGTTAATTTTGACCCCCTGCTTGGCATAGTGCTTGCCAGGCTCTCCATGGTGGAATTCCTCTCCCTGCCCTTTTCACCCTGGACCCTTTGTGAAGTCACTTTGTGCAGCCCACCCGCACAGACTGGAGAGTTAAGCTCCACCTCTTTGAGAGTACATATGTACACAAATGACTTAGAATTCTTCTGCATAGGAGACTTAGCTCTTCTCCACATGTATTTTTTATTTTGATTATTTTTACAATCATTTTTATTGGGATGTAGTTGATATATGAAATTGTATAAGTCTAAGGTGTACACATTGTTGATTTGATACATTTATATATTGCAATATGATTACTACTGTAGCCTTAGCTAACACCTCTATCATGTCACATTATCATCGTTTCTTTTTGTGTGGGGGAACAATTAAGATCTGGTCTCTTAGTGATTTTGAAGTTTGTGATACAGTACTGTCTAAATAACTATGCTGTACTTTAGGTCTCTGGGACTTAATTTATCTACTAGTTGCAAGCTTGTGCCCTTAAATAACATTACCCCTCTTCTCCTTTTCCCCCGCCCCAGCCTTTGGTAATCACCATTCTACTTTGTTTTTATGAGTTAGGGTGTTTTCGACTTCACAGATAAGTGATATCATTCTCTATTTGTCTTTCTCTTTCTGACTTATCTTACTGAGCATAATGCCTTTCAGGTCCATCCATGTTGTCACAAATGGCAACATTTTCTTCTTTCTCATCAGTGAATAATATTCCACTTTCGGATATATACCACTTCTTCTTTATCCATTCATTTGTTGATGGGCACTTAACTTGTTTCCATATCTTGGCTATTATAAATAATGCTGCAGTAAACATGGATATCTATATCTATCTATATCTATATATCTATATCTATATATCTATATCTATATATCTATATCTATATCTATATCTATATCTATATCTATATCTATATCTATATCTATATCTATATCTATATCTATATCTATATCTATCTATATAGTGTTTCCATCTCCTTTGGGTATATACCCAGCTGTGGAATTATTAGATCATATGGTAGTTCTATTTTTAATTTTTCAGGAATATTCATGCTGTTTTTCACTGTGACTGAACCAATTTGCCTACCCACCAAGAGTGTCAAGGGTTCCTTTTATGCACATCCTCACCAACGCCTGTTATCTTTTGTCTTCTGGACAAGAACCATTTTAACAGGTGTGCGGGGTTATCTTGCTGTAGCTTAGATTTGCAGTTCCCTGATGACTAGTGATGCAGAGCATCGTTTCGTGTCCCTGTGGATCATTTGGAGGTCTTTTTGGAAAAAAGTCTATTTAGTTCCTCTGCCCATTTTTCAAATCAGAATTTTTTTTTTGTTATTGACTTGTATGAATTATTTATATATGTTGGATATTAACTCTTTGTAATATGTGTAATTTGAAAATATTTTCTTCCATTCTAGAGGTTGCCTTTTCATTTTGCTGGTCGTTTCTTTTGCCACACAATTTTGTGATATGATATGGTCCCACTAGTTTATCCTTGCTGGTGTTGCTTGTGCTTTTTGGTGTCATGTGTAAAAAATAACTGTCAGGACCAGTCAGGAGCTTCTTCCTTAGGTTTCCTTCTAGGAGCTTTATGACATCAAGTTATATTTAAAGTATTTAATCCATTTCAAGTTAATTTTGTGAGTGGTGTAACATTGGGGTCCAACTTTAGTTTTCTGCGTGTGGTTATTGTTTTCCCAACACCGTTCGTTGAAATACTATCCTTTTCTCCAAGTAGAGTTCTTGGCTCTCTTGTGAAATATTAGTTGACTGTCTACTCATGGCTTTATTTCTGAGCTCTCTGTTCTGTTCCATTGGTCCATGAGTCTATTTTTATTTCAATACCAAATTATTTGAATTGCTATACCTTTGTAGTATAGTTGGAAATCAGGAGGTCTGGTGACTCTGGCTTTGTTTTTCTTTCTCATGATTGTTTAGGTTATTTGGAGTATTTTCTGGTTTATAGAAGTTTAGGATTTTTTTTTTTATTTCTGTGAAAAAGTTTAGGATTGTTCTGTTACTGTGAAAAAAATGCCATTGAAATTTTGATAGGGATTGTGTTAACTCTATCGATGGCTTTAGGTAATATGAACATTTTAACAATATTAATTATTTTTATTTATGAACATGGAATATCTTCCCATTTGTTTGTGTCTTATTCCATTTCTTTCATTGAGGTCTTGTTGTTTTTATTGTACATATGTTTTTACTTCCTTGGCTAAATTTATTCCTAAGCATTTTATTGCTTTTGATGCTACTGTGAATAGGGTAGTTTTCTTTATTTCTTTTTCCGATGTTTTATTGTTAGTGTATAGAAATGTAACTAATATCTCTATGTTGATTTTATGTCTTGCAACTTTACTGAATTTGTTGATTTGTTCCAACAGTTCTTTTTTTCTTTTAGTGCGTCTTTAGGGTTTTTATATATAAAATCATATCATCTGCAAATAATCATAATTTTCCTTTGTCCTGTATAATTTGTATGACTTGTATTTCTTTGTCTTGCCTATTGTTCTAGCTAGGGATTCCATTATTGTGTTAAATAAGAGTGGTGACCGTGAGCACCCTTGTCTTGTCCCTAATCTTAGAGGAAAAGCTTTCCGTTTTTTTACCATTGAGTATGTTCATCGTGTGTTCACCACATATGGCCTTAATTATGTTCAGGTATGTTCCTTCCAGACCAATTTGTCGAAGGTTGTATTTTGTCAAATGCTAGTCTTCATCTATTGCGATGATTATATGATATTTATATTTCATCTATTAATGTAGAGTATCACATTTATGGATTTGCATATGTTGAACCAGCCTTCCATCCCAGGGATACAGCTTACTTTCTCACAGTGTTTAATGCTTTTAATGTGTTGTTCTATTTGGTTTGCTATCATTTTGCTGAGAATGTTTACATTGATATTTATCAGGGATATGGGTCTATAGTTTTCTTTTCTTGTAGTGTCCTTATCTGTCTTTGGTGTCAAGGTAATGCTGGCTTCATAAAATGAGTTTGGAAGTGTTCCCTCCTCTTCAATTCATTAAAAGAGTTTGAAAACATTTTTCATCAATTCTTCTTTAAATGTTTGGTAGAATTCACCAGTGAAATCATTTGGACATGGGATTTTCTGCGTAGAGTTTTTTGTTTTAAATTTCTTTACTTTTTGTGAACTACTCAATTTCTTTATTTGCTATTGGTCTGTCCAGATTTTCTATTTCTTTCTGATTTAGTTTGGTACCTTATATATTTCTAGGAACTTATCGATTTCTTCTAGGTTATTCAATATCTTGGTATATAATTGTTTATAATAGTCTCTTATAATCCTTTGTATTTCCATAGTATCAGTTGTAATGTCTCCTCATTTATTTCTGATTTCATTTGTCTTTTGCCTTTTTTACTTAGTCTAATTTTTTTCTCCAGTTTATCTTTTTTTGGGGGAAAAAAACACTTCTTAGTTTTTATTTTTATTTTTTCCTATTGTTGTCTGGTATTTTTTATTTAATGCTGCTCTGATCTTTGTCATTTCTTACTTTCTGCTAAATTTGGGCTTAGTTTCATTTTTTTCCTATTTCCTTGATGTGTTCATTTGTTTTTGTTTATTGGAATTATTTCTATTTTTAAAATACATGTTGTTACTGCTATAAACTTTCTGCTCAGACTGTTTTTGCAGCATCCCATAGGTTTTGGTATGTTGTGTTTTCATTTACATTTGTTTGGAGATTTTTTTTTAAAAATGTTCATTTTGATCTCTTCTTTGACCTACTTGTTGTTCAGGAGTGTGTAGGTTAATTTCTACATATTTGTAGATTTTCCAGCTTTCCTGTTGTGGTTGATTTCTAGTTTCATATCAATGTGGTCAGAAAAGATACTTAGTGTGATTTTTATTTTATTACATTTGCTAAGACTTGTTTTCTGTCTTATTATATAGTCTATCCCAGAGAATGTTTCAAATACACTTGAAAAGAATATGCATTCTGCTCCTGATGAATGAAATGTTGCATAATTGTCTCTTAGTTTCATTTGAAATAATGTCTGGTTCAAGTTCTATGTTTCCTTGTTGATTTTCTGTCCGAATGATCTATTTATTTCTGAAAGTGGCGTATTCATGTTCCCTGCCACTATTGTATTGTTATTTCTTTGTTCAGATCCATTAGTATTTGTTTAATGTATTTTTGTGCTCTGATATTTCTTGTGTACATATTTATGATTGTTATATCATCCATAATGAATTGACCCCTTTGTCATTATATAATGACATTCTTTGTTTCTTGTTACCACTTTTTTTTTTTTACTTAGAATCTAGTTCGTCTTACGTAAGTATAGCTATCTAACTTTCATTTGATTTCCATGTGCATGAAATATCTTTTTTGTATCCCTTCACTTTGAACCTATGTGTGTTCTGAAAGCTGAAGTGATTTTGTTGTAGGTGGCATATAGTTGGGTCTTTTTCTTTTTTTAAAATCTATCCACTCTGTGCCTTTTGATTGGTAATTCAATTCATTTATATTTAGAGTTATTATTAATATTTATAGACTTACTAGGGCTATCTTACTCATTTCTTTCTGGTTGTTTTATAGTTCCAGTTTTCTTTCTCCCACTGTTTTGCCCACCTTTGTAAATTGGTGATTTCCTGTAGTGGTGTGATCTGTTTCCCTTTTCTTTATCTTTTGTGAACTACTCTAAGTTTTTGCTTTGTGGTTATTATGAAGCTTACCTAAGACATCTCATAGATAGAAGTCCTTTTTAGCCAAGCCCCACCTCCTCAATGAAGCCTGCTTCAATTGCTCCAGCCCATTCAGCTAGCTCGCTCCTCTAAATTCTTCTTCTAGTCATCATCATTACTAACAACTGTTCTAAATCTTCCCAAAGGAGATTTTAATGTCTTAGTCTTTAACTAAAATTCCTTCAATAACACCATGTTTTCAACAATGAATACACTGTGAGCATTGTACAAGAGGTACTTGGCCAGGTGCCAGGGACACGCAGACGAATAAAGCAGAGCAACTGTCCTGCAGGCATCATGGACTGATGGGTTACTCACACCTGGGTCTCCTTGGAATTCTCAAATTGTTTACCAAGTGAACTGGAAATGACTTCAAGGCTATCCATGATCTGAATCCAATTTATTTTATTTACCCCCCATTATTCCTTTTCCTTTGGAATCAAAGGAACTGGGCTAATTGCCACTTCCCAGACACACCTGTTACCTTTCTATCTCTCTTATACTTCTTTATTTTAGCCTCCTCACTTCTCTGCCATGTCGATTCTGACATACTTTAAGGACTCAGATTTCAAATGCCATGTTTTTCGTGAAAACACTATGACTGCTCATGAAGTTCCAATCAGTCAGGTTTCTTAAAAAGAACCCCACGTAACATTAAATGCAATGACTGGTTCCTGACTAAATTCTGGTTTGAACAAACCAACTCTAAGAGATATTTTGGATTAAATTAGGGAAATTTGAGTATGAAATAGGTACAGAACGATATTAAGAAACTACTATTAAATGTATCAGAATTATAATGATATTGTAGTTATGTAAAAAGTCATTATTTTGCATATAGAAAATTGAATTAATAAAAGTAATTATAAAAGTATTATGATGGCTGTCACTTGAAAATGGATAAAGAAAACATGGCAAAATATTTAAATTTGAGAGTGGGAATATAGGTGATTTTGGATTTTTCTTTCTACCTTTCTGTGTATTTGAAAACACTTCTAATCAAAAGTAAAAACAAGAATCTGAAACTTTTTTTTAACTATGAAAGTGAAACATGTTAACTAAAGAAAACTTTGGGAAAAGAAAAGTAACATAGTATAAGGCAACCATTGCCCTACCATGCAAAGATAGTAATAATCATCATTTACTTTACGATGAATTTTCTTCTATGCATTTGCAAATATTAATTATTTTTATTTTACAAAATTATGAGCACTCTGGACGTATTGTTTTGTATTGATTTCAGATTTTATTTATTTTATTTTTAATTGAGATAAAATTCACATATAACATTGTATTCATTTTAGATGTAAAAAATGATTTGTACACATATCTATCTCTGAGAGAGAGAGATAAATGATTACCAGTATAAGTTAAAACAGTCCATTTTAGGCTGATAGCAACTTAACTTTGATCACCTATAATTGCTTTACCCTTTTCGTCCTCCACTTTTATATTCCGATTTAATTCATTTGTGGTCTGAGAACACACTTTGTGTCATTTTTATTTATTTCATATATATTTATTTTTCTATTCTATTTTCTAGTTATTTAAAGTTGTTAAGGTTTGGGTTATGCCCATGTTATGTTCAGTTTGGTGAATGTTCCATGTGAACTTAAGAAGAATGTTAATTCTGTTGTTAGATGAAGTCTATATATATATATCAATTAGGTCAAGTTGATTGATAGTGCTATTTAGATCATCTATATCCTTTCTGACATCCTTGACAGTGGGATGTTAATGTGTCTAACTAGAATAGTGGATGTATTTTTTTTCTTTCATTTCTGTCGGATGTTTACCTTATATATTTCAATGTTCTCTTATTAGGAACATACATATTTAGGATTATCATATGTTCTTAGAGAACTGACCTCTTTATCATTATGTAATTTCCCTATTTCTCCCTGATGATCTTTTTCTTTTGTTCTGGAGTTTGAAGTTTCTAAAATTAATAGAGATACTCCAGTTTTCATTTGATTAGTGTTAGCATGGTATATATTTCTCTCTTTCCCCTTTTAATGTATTTGAGTTTTTATAGTTAAAGTGAGTTTCTTAAAGACAACGTAAAGTTGTATCTTGTACTTTAATCCACCCTTGAAATTTCTGTCTTTAATTGGTGTATTTAGACCATCACATTTAAATTGACTATTGATATAGTTTGATTAATAGCTACCATGCACTGTTGCATTTCATCTCTAATTTCCTTCCCTTGCCCTTTTTCTACTGTCTTTGGTTTTAATTGAGCATTTTTATGTAATTCTAGTTTTTATCCTCTCTCAGCATATCAATTAATTTCTTTTTAAAGAAACTTGGGGTTGCCTTAGAATTTACAACATATATTTTTAACTAATCTAAATTAACCTTTAAATAACACTGAAGGTGTACTGTAGGTTTATTATTACAGAGTATCCCCAATTTCTCCCTCTCATCTTTTGTGACATCAGCCTCATTTATTTCCATTATTCATATGCTATAATCAACCAATGCTTTGTACCTGTTATTACTTTAAGCTACCCAGTTTTTCTAATGTAAAATACACATAACATAAAATTTACCATCTTAACCATTTTTAAGTTTATAGTTCAGTGGCATTAAATACCGTCACACTGCTGTGTAAACATCCAAACAAATCTATTCATCTTGTAAAACTAATGAATAGCCATTATTAACAATAAACCCATAAACAATAACTCTCCATTCTCCTCTCTCCCAGCCCCTTGCAACCAGCATTATGGTTTCTGTCTTAGCAATTTTTTTAATGTTTTTAATTGATTTTTAGAGAGAGAGGAAGGAAGAGGGAGAGAGAAACAGAGATGTGAGATCAAAACATCAATGGGCTCCTGCACACCCCCTACTGGGGATCGAGCCCACAACATGGGTATGTGCCGCTGACCTTTCGTTGCAAGGGACAATGCCCTACCAATCCACACCGGCCATGGCTCTCTTTACAATTTCGACTACTCTACATACCTCATGAAAGTGGACTAATACAGTATTTGCCTTTTTTTGTGACTGGTTTATTTCACTTAGCATCATGTCCTCAAATTTCATCCATGTTGTATCATGTTGCAGAATATTTTTCCACTATAAGGCTGAAGAATATTCATTCCATTGTATGTACATACCACATTTTGCTTATTCATTCTTCTGTTGATGAATATTTTCTTTGCCTTCACATTTTAGCTACTATAAATAATTTTTCTTCCACAGTATCCGGCATGGTACTTATTAGTCAAATACTTGCTGGAGGAAATTATGCAAATAATTCGTGAAAGTCTATCCTATGCTATGTCTATGCTGGAAAGTCATCTAAGGAATGTAATAGTTCAAGCTGGAGGGTTTAGTGAGTGGTTCTGTTTTAAATTTGTAAGACTGAAGTGAGGTGGAAACATCACTGGGTAAGTATGAAGGAAAAGGCACTTAAGTTCTACTTAGCCCCTTCTTCTTTCCACACCACTTCCCCAAGGCCCTAATTCCAGAAATACTTCTAAATCCAGATTTATGGGGACAGGTGAGTTCTGTCTGACTGACCCGAGGCTCTTGGGAAAGAACGTTAGAGACTCGTTAGACCGTATCCTTTAGCAAAGAGAAACCTAGTGGGATTACATATAGTTAGACCTAATTTCTCAGTGAAGTATTTGGGTCACTACAATATCCTCAGATTTAGGATTGTTAAATAATAACTACTATAAGCATTTAGGTGATTAAGTGAAAGTTCCCTAGAGAAATTAGTCCATTAACCTGCCAATTGATCTGATTCAATATCTCATGGAGAAGAAAAAGCAATTGGAATTATTTTTTTCCCTTCCTGGGATTTTTCAGAAAGGCAAGATATACACAGTGGTAAGCATAATATTTAAAAACACATTTTTTTCCCCAAAATCTCAGGAAAAAATTTTGTCTCCATGTTAAGTGTGAGTGTCTGTCTTTGTATGTCTATAAGACAAATATGTAAAATTGTGTCTGTATGTGTGGTGTGTGTACATAAAAATTCACTCATTTCTACATTCAACAAGTAACTGTCTATGCTCTGCCTGTTTTGGACACGGAGCACTGAGTATACGTGGACGTGGTGTTTCAGGTGTGGACACGGAGCACTGAGTATACGTGGACGTGGTGTTTCAGGTGTGGACACGGAGCACTGAGTATACGTGGACGTGGTGTTTCAGGTGTGGACACGGAGCACTGAGTATACGTGGATGTGGTGTTTCAGGTGTGGACACGGAGCACTGAGTACACGTGGACGTGGTGTTTCAGGTGTGGACACGGAGCACTGAGTATACGTGGACATGGTGTTTCAGGTGTGGACACGGAGCACTGAGTATATGTGGACAGTTTCTTGTTCAAATAAATTGGTACTATTGTCATCACAAATTGTAATTACCTTATTTCCCTTTAAACATCTTAAAATAGCAAGCATAAACCTTTCTTAGACTGAAATATTGTTTCAGAAAATGCAATGATAGCAAAGCACTTAGAATGTCATCTAAAGTTCTGCGTTTCAAGTCTGGTGTCTCACGGCTCTGGGAAGGCGTGGCATTTTTGCAGCATCCGTATGACTGGGGCCGTTGGTATAAGAAAACGCTATGTCACTGGAGGAGACAGGCCTTATACCATGTGAGCCCAGGGGCACTGGGAAAGATTCACTTCCGAAGGTATTTCAAATCATAAGTGTTTACTTCATGCTAAGATTTCTTCTGCCAAAGTTTCATTTTTAAATTAATCACTGCCCCTATTAAAACAATATGTAGTCCAGAGAGAGGAAGATTTTAAGCAGCTGTAAATTAATGTCTTAACGTGATGTGCTTGTTAAAAATCTTTCCAAGGGACAGCTCGCTGGGTGCAGGGCTTGATGGAGAAGAGGGCACTGCTCCGCCTGGGGTCTGTGACCAAAAGGCTGATCCCGGCCGTGGGGTGGAAGGGGCCGTGGCAGAGGACGGAACGGAACGAGGGGATGTGGGCTTGCTCTGATGCAAAATAAGGCTTATTAGCTACATTGGGATTTTGTTTCTCGTTTTGTTTTTTTTTTTTACAACCATGAGCCCATGAACAGCATGACAAGCATTCTAATTAAATTGTCTGTATTTGTAATTATCATATTTTACTAACAGAATCAGATGGTACCATATGTTAGGCAGCAAAGGGAGAAAAGTCCTTGTCCTTTAAGTCCTCGTGTTAAAGTGACTACAAATTGCTAGGTGATAATGGATGTTTTTGGAGTGTTTTAGGATTAGTGGCTATGTATGAAAGGCTAGTAGAAAAGCCCTACTGTGTGTCAAAGGAAGAGACTCTGGAGGAGAACACTGGACTAATTAGAAATTAACTTTATTTTAAAATCAGAATGCCAATCTGTTGATTTACGAGGGTAAACGTGACTTCTCAGACACATGGAAAGCAGTGTGTCTGCTCACTACAAGGTCGCAATAGGAAGCAGAATGACCTGGGCGTGGAAGAATGGACCTGCCAGTCCCAAAGCCAGCGTGTGACCTTGACTCAGCCATGGTCCAGCCTGTGACCCAGACATGTGTCCTTGCCTCTCCAAACCTCAGCTACTGTGTTTGTCTTACAGACCTGTAGAATGGAGGGAATAGCCCTTACCCTCTAGAGTTATTACGATATCGTTGTATAAAGAGAATAGCACACTATTGATACAGTTTAGACACTCAGTAAATGGCAGTCTTTATCATTACTTTTGTACTACAAATAGCTGATGACATCAGTCTCTGACAGCCTGTCATCAGACTGACAAGGTCCTTTGCCCCTGGAACAGTGTTTGGATAGAAACTTAATGATGTTTAATAAGTTCACAAGCAGTGAATTTCTGCCTTTAAATTTCGGCACTCCTCTGATTCATGTGCTTGGTTTAATGTTTGGTGTTGAAGTTTAAAGAAATGTGGGAAGTTTATAGCAACAGCCAGAGAAAAATTAGGTTTTGCTTTGCTAGGAAGCCTCACACAATGCCAGCACACTGGTATGCTGCCCAGATCCCGGGTCTATTCTCAGCTTCCTCCTCACAGAAAGTGCAGCCTGTCATTGCCCCAATTTGATTGGAATCATAGAGACATTTAAATGCCAGTGTATTTATATCTATATGAGATGATTTATGAAAACCTTTCCAGGAAGGTTTGGCCGGTGTGGCTCAGAAGGTTGGAGCGTCATCCCGTATACCATAAGGTGGTGGGTTCGATTCCCGGTCAGGGCACATACCTAGGTTTCAGGTTCGATCCCCGGTCAGGGAGTGTACAGGAAGCAATCTCTCTCTCTCTCTCCCTGCCTTCCCCTATCTCTAAAATCAACAAACAGATCCTCAGGTGAGGATTAAAAAAACAAAAGAAAAAAAAAAAAACAACCTTTCCAGGAACTAGAGTGTTAAAGTATTAAAAGTATTTTCCCCATGAAATCTATGTACTTTGTGGGCTATGAGTCGGCTGGAGGGCTGGAGAGAATGGTGTTTGAGCAATGGGAAGTTGATTGTCAAGAGAAATGTTTCATATTGTCCTCAAAAGAGATAGATATCCTTGCACCAGAAAAAGAGATTTTTGTTGTGACCTTTCTAATCAACAGTCATTACACCCCTTTGAATCAAATCTATTGTCACAATAACACCGAATGGCAAACTATCCCGCGACTCAGTGGATTGCAACAATAAGCATTTATTTAGCTCACACATCTGTGGCTCAGCAATTTAGCCTGAACTAGCTGGGCAGTTCTAATCTTAGCCCTCTTGTCTGGCAGTCAACTGTTGGCGAGCTGAGGTAACAAAGGTGACTGTCGCAAGTCTCTCATCTCCAGCAGGACAGACGGGGGATGTTCTCATAGTGGTATCACAGGGGGAAAACTGGCCTCAAAGTACTTGCCCATTTCAACGTCTGCTTGATATTTACAAAGCCCACTGACCAAGGCAAATAATCTGGCCAAGTGCATAGTAAGTGTGGGAGGGCACTGAAACTTACCGAGCAAGGGCAATGGGTTGAGGGCATGTAGAGAATCTGGACATTAAAGCAATCCATCAAGTACTCTGATCAGGGTCCCATGCTGCACACTTATTGCTAATCTTGATTCCATTCTTTTAAGCTTTACTGCTAACTTGTTCATGCTATTGACCGGTGATTTCTGTTTCCTTATTTTATTATTTAAATGTTTTAATGTTGACATAATTGCAGGTGTCCACCTGTTCTTTTTACTATAACATTTTTGATTAATTATAATACAGGCTGATTGCAGAAAATTTACAAAAATTAAAAAGATATCATTACCTAGCGATAATGACTATTAATTCCTCGTGTGAATCTTAGATTATTTTACCTGTATTTTAATGAAATATGGTACTTGCTTTGTGTGAAAGCTGAAAAATACAGAACTGTACACTCAAGAAATTGACAATTATCTAGAGTTCTAACTCTGGAAAATAACTAGTGTTAGCACCTTATTTATTTCTGTCTGGTATTTGCCTCTTTACATATGTGTCTGTATATATTTGCATATATTACCATAGTGCTTGTATAATTTGTATTCCATTTTCTTAAAAGCATTAATCAATAGTATTTGCACTTAAAATTCTTCAAATTGTTGATTATATTTAGTTACGTGGATATACTGTACTGTATTTAACTTTCTCTCAACCATTCTGCGTTAGGTTGTAGCCCATGGTGTTTCAGCATTCAGCAGATTGTTTGAGGCTGCTACCTAGCACAAGATCCTCATATTCTAGGCAACGAGAATAAAATGATGACTATGATAGTCAGGATTTCTGTTCCACCCTTAAATTAGGTTGTGATCAATACTTTACGTATACATCTTTGTTCACATCTCTAATTTATTTGGGGATAAATTCCCAAAAGCAGCATTACTAGGTAAAAGAATATAAATATTTTTGCTATTTTTATATATACTGCTTACTTGTATTCTTAAAGGACTGTATAAATGTGTGTGTATGTATGGAAATGGGTTTACTTATCTCACTGAACCTTTACAAACATTTTATACCTAATTTTGAAAAGTAAGTTTGTGCTTTGACTTTATATTTTATATTAATAGCTTAACACATTTTCACATATTTATATCCTTCCTTTATTTTTTCTTACTATCTGTTTTAATGACTTTCTCGTGGATTGATATGAGCTTTACATATATTAAGGATTTGAGCCTTGTATGCCACACATGCTACAGAAGTTTTCTCCCTTTATTATTTGTTGTTTGTGGCTTTGACATGAAGAAGTTTAAAATTTTATCCAGTCAAGTCTATTGATTGCTTCCATTGAGCTATCTCTCATTAATTTTAAGCATGGACATTTTGCCTTATCAGGATTGGGCAATTATTCATTTATATATTTTCCAATTTATTTTATTCCTAATGAAAGTCTTTAATTCATCTAGATTTTATTTTGATGTTTAGCTTTATAGGAAGATCTAAATTGAATTCTTTTTCTCATAAACCTAGTTTACTTTCCCAGTACTATTTATGGCATAATTGACCTCTCTATCACTAATTTGTGATGCTTAATCTATCACATACTAATTAAGCACATACATTCCAGGGTCTGCTTGGGGGTTCTGCTTATTGGTAGATTTTAGTACTTGTTGGCTATTTAGTAGCATCACAGAATTGCTAGGTATACTCTATTTTCAGAAGAATACAGAGCCATACAGAAAGTTTTTAAATGGCTTTTGTGATTTAAAAAATCTGGGCTCAGATCCTGACTCTTCAACCCAGTGACTCTATAATGATCTGAGCAGATCATTCTGCACCTCAGCTTTCTCATCTATTGTTGAGACTGTGTTGATAATAATACCGTCTCGATGTGCTGCGTGTGAAGCAAGGGAGATAATCCACGTGCAGGAACATGGTAAAGCGCAGAAGCATTGCCAATGTTGATTCTCACAGTTGGGGTGGATATAATCTGAGCTCTGGCTTCATTATGAAGTCCTATCGGACATGGCTGGTTTTGCACTCCTAGAAATGTAGGTAAAGAAAGGCGAAAAAAGAAAGTAAAAGGCAGCCAGAACCCTGCTCTATTATGCAGTAAAGAGCCATCTACTGAAGCGTGTCTCCCATTTTTGTTCCATGCAATGGAAATCAGTGTTGTAGTACCAAGCAGGATGGGTATTAATTACCAGGGTTAAGTGTAAATGGCATTAGATACAGAAGAGAGTCAGTAAAGCAACGAATGGGACTCTGTAGAAAGCGGCTTAAACAGGACTATAAACATGCACACCTAGTTCACTATGAAAAAGGAGGGCATTGACAAAGTGACTTCCCCTTTAAACCTGTGAACTCAGCATTAGCTAGGTACACATGAATACACAGCAAAGTACTGCTTCTCAACAAGAACAATTACCCAAACTGGAGTTCATGAGTTTGGAGAATCAAGAAGAAACAAGGTTCATTTACATTTCCTTGCAGATATAGCTTGAGAAAGAAAAAAGTGTCCTACAGTATCCAGGACGTTCTCTAAGGTAAAATCTTAAAACAAACAACAAACTCCATCTGCTTGATGGAGATACCACTGCTACCATGATTTCTAAGAGTATGCTCAGCTTCCTGAAGACTTAGCCCATGGATAAAGTCAAAAGGAGCAATCATATCCACATTCTCAAAATTGAATCTGTTTAATGATTAATAAAAAACTAATATTCACTCACCACGGCAGGCTTATGATAAATATTTAATCCATGAGTGTTGAATTGAATTAAATATATTACACCAGCTCAAGATTCATTTAACACTACTATTTATTGAGGCTTGGCTGTGTGATAACACTTCTAGGCATGATAGGGAACTAACGCAGACTTACATTTTTGCTCCAAGGATCTAAAGCTTAGTGAAGGAGATGACATATACATTATAGGTATAACATAAAATGAAAAGTTATGGATGGCATAGATATGATGCACATAGGGTATTTGAATTCGATAGAAGAAAAAATATGCATGTAGGGGAAAAGCATGGACGTCTTTATGGTAGAACATACTTATTATGAAATGAGAGAGAGAGGCTTTTTTGATAGAAAATACAGCATAAACAATGTTGTGGTAGTATAAAGGTGAAGAAGATGTGAAGAGGAAACTGAAAAGATAAAATAAAATATTTCTTTGTGACAAACCAGTGAATATCAAGTAATAGAGTACAGCTAGGAACTTAAACCACTACAGGGGAAGTTCCAACAGTCTGAAAACAGTAGGCGTCAAGTAGATTCTGATCCGTCGCTCCCTTAGATTGCATACTCTTTGAGTGTGGCCACTGTGTCTTATGTCCTCTGGCTTTCTTGCACAGTGGTTAATCAAGATTAGAGGCTCAATAAATGAGTGTTGTGTTGAATTTAACTACCAGCCCAGAGAGCACAATGGCTGGTGCACGATGTGAATCCAACAGGCAACTATGAGCAAGGAAGAGAGTATGAGATAGTGGGGAGAGTACTAGCCTGAGCTCACAGACTCGTCATTATCTAACCGAGTGACCTCTTTACCTTGCAATAGTCTAACCTATGAAATAAGGAAGTTGGATAAACCTCCCTCTCTGTGCTGATTCTGGATGGTTTATGAGGTCAGTACATACATATTACCATGGAATCACAGGTTCATTTATGCTCAACAATCTTTGTGTTTCCAGATGACGTGTATTGTCACTGGAAGGCCTTAAATGTATAAGGACCTAGCAGAAGAGAGATCAGGGTCCTGCTCCCCTACAAGAAGGATTCCCTCTGTGGATCACACCAGTGCCCAAGTACCAGCTGCAGAGGCTGTTTCCGGACAGGTGATACTGATTCTGTTCTCTCCTATACCTCACCCACCAGTGAATCTTAAGCACCTTTTAAATAGCATCTGTTAACCATATGGTCTTTCAAATTCTTTCTATTTTAATCCTAAAGATAGCTGGTTGAAAAATAGGTAATTATACTTCTCCTTGTTTTTCTCACCCCCTCCCCACCTTCTTTTTGGTTCAAATTTTGCTTTTAGCCTGATTGTCAAGTGATTTGTGATTCTGCTATAGTATGATGTGTTAAAATTGAGTGTTAATTACAGCAAAAGCTAGTATTTGTAAAATATTGCTGTATAATCTGTTTTCTTTTACTGTCTTTTCTACTGTGTGTAGCCAACTGTAGACACATGTATCATGTTGTCTACTCAAGCTCACTAGTGACCCATACTAAAATAGAGAATTTCAAGGATTCCAGATGTACGTTGATAAGATTCCAAAATAAAAATAAGTTAAAAATACAGTTTAAGCAGCAGATCTTCATACTTTAATAGAATGCTGAGTGTTGCACTTATAGGCTTGTATTTGAGCCCTGATCTTGCTCTTTACCTTCTGTGTGATTTTCGGCAAATCAGGTAGCCACTCTGAACCTCAGTTTCCTCGTCTGTAGGAATGGAGAATAAAAATGTCCATCCACCTATCACGGCATTAATAGGCTTAAAAAAAGTGTGGCAAAAGTATTTCCTAATCTGTAAAACATCAGAAATATGGAAGAGATCACAAATGACAGAATGTCAAACCTTCCCATACACTCTATTTCTACTTCCATTCAGTTATCTCGTATTCCCATTCTGACGTGTAGCATTATATCAGTTAAAGTCGTACAACATAAATATTCCATATATGTACATATTGCAAAATGATTGCCACATTTAAGTTTAATTAACATCCAACACCTCACATAGCTGCATTTTCTTTCTTGTGATGAAAACTTTTAAGATCTACTCACTTAGCAAGTATGATCCAGCAATTCTGCTCTGGATATATACCTCAAGGACATGAAATCACTATCCAGAAATTATCTGCACCCCCATGTTCATTATCTACAATAGCCAAGACATGGAAACAATTTAAGTGTCTATCAACAAATAAATACATAAAGAAAAAAATATATGTGTGTGTGTATTATATACATATATATAATATACATATAATATATAATACACACACATATAATATATAATAAAAATTATTAGCCATAAAAAAATAAGGAAATCCTTCCATTTGTAACAACATAGATGATGCTAAGTGAAATAACCCAGGCAAAGAAAGACAAATATTGTATTATTTCACTTATACATGGAATCTAAAGAAACAAAAGTCACAGAAAGAGAGGCTGGGGTGGGGGGTGGGGGAGTTGGGAGAAGGTGATCAAAGGTGCAATCTTGCAGTGATAAGAGGAAAATGTCTGGGGGATAAGGTACAGCATGGAGGACGCCTGTATGTTGTAGGCTGCGTCACATATTTGAAAGCTCCTTCAATGATTCCTGCCATCTAGACTATCATATTTCCATTTTTTTGTCTGGGGATAAATCCACATCTTGAGAATTCATTTTAGAATCTGAAAATAAAATTGTATTTCTATGTGGGACTCAAAAAACATCTCTTCTGGCTTTGGGTGGAAACTGCTCTAACTGCCGGCGGCTTTCTTGCTGGTTGAACAGTGCCCTTTTGTCCTCCCTTCCCCCACCCTGCCAGCCTGGGACACGCACTCTGCCCAGTGTGTGTATATCTTCCTGAGCCTTTGTGGATCCGATCAGTGGACAGTGGCTTTTCTGCCCCTCCTGGTGCTCACTTGCGTTCATTCATACTCAGTTTTCTACAAGTACTTCTGTTTTCTCTTAGCTGACTGCCTCATCAGCGGCTTGCTCCCTGAGACCTGATGACCTTTTCTTATAAGGGTAGCATCATTCAGGTGCATGACAATATTAATATCAGTAGCTGTAATTAGCATGGAGGAAGCATACTCCATAAGGTTGGGTTTTACACATGACTATATTAGCTACTATTTTATTTAGCTGGTATTCTCTGGGAGCCAACTCTGTATCGGTGGCTGTGATGGGCCTTGTTTCATTCATTATTAACAAAACCTTTGAAGATGAGGTATCATTAGCATCACTTGATCGATGAACATTTTGAAACAGTCAAGTGGTGTGCCTTGTTCAGTATTACAAAATATTACATGAGCCCGGCCGGTGTGGGTCAGTGGTTGAGTGTGGACCCATGCACCAAGAGGCCACTGGTTTGATTCCCAGTCAGGGCACATGCCCAGGTTGTGGGCCCGATCCCCAGTGGGGGGCATGCAGGAGGTGGCCAATTGATGCTCTCTCTCATCGATGTTTCTATCTCTCTCTGCCTCTTCCTTCTTCTCTAAAATCAATAAAGAAAAAAAATTCTTAAAAAAATATACATACTACATGAAAAAGCTGGAATTTGAACCCCTGCCAAATTCCAAAGCCTGAACCCTTAGTATGGCATGTAATGTGTTAGGGAAATGCTCTGTAGTCTTGACAAGATGCTGAACTCCCACCCTCCATATACTGGCCGGGCTGGTCACCCTCCCGTTTGCAAGGACTTCTCAGGGGCCTTTACTCTGCCGGTTGTGGCCAAAGGGAAAAGAACTGGAAGTGGGCAGATTGCTGCCATCTTCTAGGGGCAGAGGAAAGACATTTAGAAGCTCCGGGGAAAGCACTCCTGGACTGGAAATGCAGGCAAGGCCCCCTGGGCTCATCCATACAACTGTCACCAGCGCAGCCGAAGCCTCCTAGGGCCTGTGGCTTCTGGAAAGAGAGGTTTCTTACCGGCTCAGCACATCAGAGTCAAGCGTTGGACAGTGCTCGGGAACTGGCCAGCTGTGGTGTCAAGGGCGCACCCTAATCAGGGCCTGTTAGGCTGATTAGTGCCCTCATGGGGGCCAGCTGTTCCTCTGGCAACTCAGGCAGGGCTCTGTTTAGGTCACATGGAGCACAGATGCTGCTGCCTGCAGGCCAGAGCACCCTGTCACACCCACAACATCACAGGCTCTGATGGGAGCACCGGGGACCCTGCTTCTCGCCGGGGGTGAAGGGAGGCAGCTTAGCGGCACACTCGCTCTTTCAGCTCTCCGCCCTGTTCAGTTCCCCAACACTGCCCACACCCTAAGGCCGTTGTGATCCTCACACTGCCCAGTAAAAGGGAAACGTGATTAGGAAGGGTGTGGCACACAGGAAACCAGACAGGTCCAATTCGCAATAAGCAACAGTTATAAAACGAGTGGCCTCAGTCACCAAGGGCAAGGGCGAAACTCTGAGCACGTGAGTTCTTTGGGTGTCTGGGGTAGCTCATCCTGGCTGTCACACCATGTGGGGTCCAACATAGCTGTGCGCTCCCACCTGCTACCATCGAGATAACCTCATGCTGCTCATTCTCTGGGGATAGATGAAAGAGCCCTCAGATTAGACGCTTTTTGGAACTGAATAGCTTGCAGGTCCAGGTCAGTCAGGGCAACCAGTGATACACATCAACGCAGTCTGCATCCCATGTTTGTTGCTCTCATCCTGCACAGAATACTGCCGTCAAGTTAACCAGGCAACCTTGCGACCCTGAGCGCCGGCGCCTGGCTTTTCCTCCCACGCAACGCACCGTTTCTCTCTCCTAATTAGAATGAGACGTTCACTGAAGCCTGTTTTCCAATGTCTATGGATACGCACAGATGCACTTTTGTGTGTGGCAAACAGAACTAAAAATGTATAGATTTCTTATCAAACTAGTGAAATTTAGATTTGACATATGCCACCATGTATGATCAACGACCCAAAGGCGCACTGATTTGCAAAGTGAATCAGCCACAGATGCCTTGTTTGAAAAGAAAAAGAAAGAGAGAGAGAGAGAGAGAGAGAGAGAGAGAGAGAGAGAGAGAGAGAGAGAGAGAGAACAGAAACTCTCAACATCTTAACTTCTGTAGAATCAGCATGTTTTTAGTTTCCGGTGCCTTTGCTCTTTGTCACGTGTCCTGCCTGTTAGATAGAGGGAACAGAGGCAGGATGTGCCACAGTGGGACAGCTAAGGTGCCTCTTCCAAAGCTTATGAAATAATATTAATTTTACTTTAGTCAATCATATTGTGATAACTATATGTGGTGCCAGCTGGGTACTGGAAATACTGGGGGGACACATTGTGAAGTATATGATTGTCTAACCTCTATGCTGTGCTCCTGAAGCCAATACAAAATACTATTGAATGTACACTGTAATTGAAAAATAAACAATAAAATAAACACAGCAGAACAAAGGTGACATGTAGACTATAACTATAAATATAGTGAAATAGTTTCGTGGGAGTTAAACAGGTAACAGTTGAGATAACTACTTTCAGATGATGTGATGGGACTATCAGATTCTACTCATAGTACCTTTGGTGATGTTTTGATACTTCTCATTTAATAAAAACTAAAGCACAAAAATCTCTCACAGCCATTCCCCCTAATCTCTATCCAAATGATACAGTGCTTACAACCTGTTTCCATCACCACTCTTCTGCTGCTGTCCACCCTCCTGCGTGAAAGTGGAGAGAGCATGGTGGCATGGTGTTAAGGATGGAGAAATCGAATGGTTGGGTGTGAGTGTCAAAGGAAGTTGTGCTTTCTCTCTGATTCTGTGGAATCCTGGCTCTAAGACTTGGACAGTTATTTCTTCATCTCATGTTGGGAGTCGGACTTTTAAACCCCACAGGTAGGGATTAAAGGATATCACAGAGACGCAGCGCTCAACGCAGTGCTCAGCACATGGGGAGCCCTTGATGAATTTTAGCTCCTTTCCCCCTCCTCTCATTAGCTTCTACCAAAGTCGTCATCCTCACCATGAAGGGCCAACTATACATCAATCATAACTGTGAAGTGTTAGAACTGGAAGTAGCCTTAGATGCCACCCACAGAGTCCAGCCCCTGTAAGAAAGGAAACAGAAATGTCAAGGACAGTCAAAGAGGAGGTGGCCAAGCCCAGGAACCTGGAATAATGAGAATACCCCCCTCAGGCTCTTTCTGAGAATTCAGCCTACTGATAATTTTACCAGCATGACAACACCTTCTGTAAACAACTCAGATGCTAGGGGAGGTGCCAGGAAAAGGGGGCAGGGTGTCTGGCCCTGGCTAGGTAACTCGGTTACAATGTTGTCCCCATCCAGGAGTAGGGAACCTTTTTCCTGACAAGGGCTATTTGGATATTAATAACATCATTCAAACATCATATAAAATTATCAACTTAAAAATTAGCCTGCTGTATTTGGTCAGGCTAATTTGGTGAGGCTGTGATGTGAGCTGGTGTTGATTTTGCGGGCTTTCGGTGGATGTCCCCCACCCCTGGGTTTGATCCTTGGTTAGGGCACATACAAGAGTCCGTCAATGAATGCATAAATAAATGGAACAACAAATCCATGTTTCTCTCTCTGTCTTTCTTTCTCTCAAGCCAATTAAAAAAAATAAAAAAAGAAAAGGACTGGTCTCACTCTTTTCATTGCTTTACCCACCAATTGGGAAAAAAAAGTTGATTTTTTATTTCCTGAGGCCTAAATTAGCAAAGCAAAAGCTGAGTTAAATTCTCAGTGTTTCCCTTTGTCCACCAGCTATGATTTACCTAGACCTGTCTCTTCCCCAAGGTCACATCCCAAGAAAACATTCCATTATGGCAGAAGAGAAGAAAAAAAGGTGAAAAGTTGGTCTTGTTCGTACCGTGGGCTGGTGGGGAGA
The DNA here is from genome assembly GCA_030848825.1 of Tadarida brasiliensis. Lineage (NCBI taxonomy): Eukaryota > Metazoa > Chordata > Mammalia > Chiroptera > Molossidae > Tadarida > Tadarida brasiliensis. Next base: position 26,452,716 of record CM061277.1, on the reverse strand, counting down.
CTGCACACAGATGTGCAGGCTTGCACGCGTGGGATACAGGTGTGTCCGCTGTGCTACTGGGGCCAGCAGCAGGGCCCCTATCGCAAGAACAGCATTTCAGAAGCTCCATGGCGCAGACAGCTGAAGATCATGTAAAGACCTTTTTTTCAAGGTCAAGACAAGGATGATGACTGAGGCCAGGATAGGGAGGCCCTTCCACAAATTCCTTTCCTTATGCAGAACAAAATTTCCATCCCCCACCCCCCCTGCAGTGCAGTGTGAGTGGGATGTCCCTTCTCTCCGGGGCCAAGACAGGATTCTTTGGGAAATACACACCCTCTCAGCTAACCACCTTGACCACATTCTCTTAAGAAAAAGAACAGATTTCTCCAGACCATGCTATCCTTAACATCTCTCTTTCCCGCACTTGAAGGGTCTCCAGTTTCTTAAATTGCCTTCAGTAATTTGTGCGGTTTTCATCCCAGCCTCTCCAGAGATGTCCCGTCAGACAACAGTACCGGGCAAGCCTTGTCTTCTTCCCTCACGGGGTGATGTTCCTTTTTATTTTTACTCCCACTTCTTGCTAAATGCTGTCATTCGAGACGGACAGAAAGAAGCCTGACATGATTAGTTGGGTTTCCTTAGGCAGGAAATGCCTCTTCAGACTCCTGTATTGGGATACCAGGATTACCGCTTTCCAAAACTGAGTCTGTAAAAATGATTGAAATGTAATATTGAGACAAAGAAGCGGAATGCAAATTAGTGTAGAAGGTACAGTTGATAAGATGTGTATGCATGCAGACAGGTGTGGGAAAATGGCAGGCACAAACCAGACCAGTTGTTTGGGGTGGTGCGATTAAGGTCCCCTCCCCCCCGTTATCATTAATTAATATTCTCATTTAAAAAAAATTCTAATCACCATCTAGGTCTCGCTGTCCCTAGGTTCACTCAGCTTGGGTAGTAGCTTGGTCTTATTGCTGATGGCTATATCCAGAATTATAAGCATTATGGGATATATTTTTTTCCTGATGAATCAAATTGCCACTAAAATTCAATAGAGGAAGAACAGAGAATGAGGGAACTAACTATTAAATTATATACATCCAGCTGAATCTGCCAGTAATTATGAGTCATTGAAAATTAGGACTTACTCCAGAGCTTAATTTAAACTTTAGAAGCTATACTAATTACCATTGTCTACCTTGGAAGAAGGCTTGAACAGACAAGAAAACTTACAAACATCCAACCTTGAAAAGGATGGAAACTGAATATTTGCTACAAACTCAGTACAGAGTTAGGAGACTATATAGTGCAATTGTATTCAGAAAATAAAACAAAAGCCTAACAGACTAATGTTTAAAAGACTAATTTATTCTTTTATGTTTTCTTCTTTCCAGGATTAGCTTCTTTTTTTTTTTTTTTTATTAACAGGTTTGTGGGCCCAGAATCTTATTTGTTTTACTAAAGGAAAACAGATATGCCTTGCTCATTTCACTTGATCCTGGTAGATTTGGTCATTGCTTCTGATCATCCTGTAACCCTAGAGAACAATCCATGCTTAAAATAACATCTTTAAACCGGCTGATTGCATGGTAGGTGCCTGGTGAATAATTTCAGGCTGGGCTATCACCCGAATTTTCCCCTCTTACCACTTTACACTATATTTATTCCCCTTAGCTATTCAAACCAAGCGTTTAGCTACCATTAATATTGCCTCCAACCAAAGTGCAAAGTCTAGTGGACTTCCTTAGTAGCAGAAACAGCATAGCCGGTTACTGTAAGTGATATTTGCACCTGCTACCTCTTCTCATACTCTATTCAAAAAACCAATCAAGTGGATAGTTTTTCAGAGTAAAACTAAACATCCACTGCCTTTCTCCTTTGTGATGAGACTCAGGATGGAGCCTGATGCTTTCCTGAGCTTGAGGCAAGAGATACACCAGGAGCAAGGCCCTTCTTTGCTTCTCTCACTGTCCATTCTGCCTCTCCAAAATTTGTTTTGTTCGATTAAAAAAATACTTCAATTTTATCTATGCAATAAAGAACAGCTGTAAGACGCATACCTTAATAATTTACTCATTTAAAAAACAACAACATCTATTGATCATTGTTAACACTGGGGAACATATGTGACCTAAAGAACCGAACAGGGAGATACGCAAACATTCCAAACCTTTCAGCCAGCATGGTCCAGTGGAACTTCTGCAGCGGTGAAAAGGGTTTTACATTGCGAGGTCTGGGATGGTGACCTCTAGCCATACGTGCTATATAACATTTAAAATGTGGCTGGCGTAACTAAAACCCTGAAGTTTTATTTAACTTTAATTATTGGAATTTTTCCAGTTTTACTGAGAAATAATTGATTAATAAAGCGGTAAGATATTTAAAACGCAATGCGATAATTTGATGTATGTATATGTTGTGAAAAGATTTTTCCATTGAGTTAATGAACACATCCATCCCCTCACATGTTTTTGTTTTTTGGTGGGAATGTTTAAGTTCCACTCTCTTAGCAAATTTCAATGATACAATGTTATCAGCTATAGTCGCCATATTTTCCATTAGATACTTAGACATTATTCATCTCATAACTAAACGTCTCTACCCTTCACCAACCTCTCCCTGTTTTCTCTACCACCCCCCGCCCCAGCCCCTAGCAATCACTTTTCTACTCTCTGCTTCTGTGACTTTGACTTTCTTTTAAAGTTTTCACATAAAGCTGATACCATGTGGTATTTACCTTTCCCCTTTGGCTGATTTCACTAAGCATGATGCCCTTCAGACTCATCCAAATTTTTTTTAAAAAGGACAAGATTTACTTCTTTCATAAGGGTGAATACTATTTCATTATATATAATATCACATTTTCTTTATCCAGTCATTCATTGACTGATACTTAGGTTGCTTCCAAACCTTGGCTATTGTGAATAATGCAGCAATGGACATGGGAGTATGAGTAGAAACAAAATAATTTCGTTTCTTTTGGATATACACCCGAAGTGGGATTGCTGGATCACGTGACAGTCCCATTTTTAATTCCTTGAGGAACCCCCATATTGTTTTTCTTAATAGCTATACTAGTTTATACAGTAAATTTAAATATTTACATGCAGCTAGTGGCTATCAAATTGATGGTGTGTGATAAGCTTCTGAAAGATAAAAGAGCCAGGTCCACTGAGACTGCAAAGGACAGACATCTCACTCAGACTGGGACAGTAAGAGATGGCGTCCTGAGGAATCTCCAGTTTTTTTGTTTTTTGTTTTTTTAATTTAAGAGTAAGTAAGAGTTAACAAGGTAAAGATGGAAGGGTGGGAGAGTACTTCGGGTGGATGAAACAATACATGGACAGGTCCTGAAGTGAGGGAGGGCATGACATACTCCAGCAAACGCTAACAGTTCCCGGCAGCTGCAGCCCAGGATTTTTCTGATCACGAAGAGTCTTGTGTGGTGGTTAAGAAGCAGGTCATCCTCAGAGGTATCATCATCAGGTTTGCTTCTTAGAAAGCTCAGCCCAGTAATATGGAGAAGAGATTTGACAGGAAAGAGATCAGTCAGGGAAAACAACTGGAGGCTAGTAAACCAACCCTACAGGGAGGCATTAGAGGCCTGAATGAGGGTGCTGGTAGACTCAGTGGTTATAGAAACACTTTCTGAACCCAGTGTTACTAAAATGACATTACCTGGAAATGGCATAGTCTACTTCAAAGAGGAGATGGGGAACGTTCCCATGTGCTCCTCAGGTGGGAGTGGACAGAGCCAGGGATGGGGACAGCATCTAAGTATGCCTTCCACTAGAATATATTGAGATGCTTATTTTGATTCTAATAATTATTGTCATTTGTAGCCCAAATCATATAGCATCCAGCTTCACTATTAAAAATATTTGTTTTGCCATATCCTGTGTGGTTCAGTTGGTTGAGCGTCATTCCATGCACCAAGAGGTCACCGGTTGGATTCCCAGGCAGGGCACATGCCCAGGTTGTGGGCTTCATCCCCAGTAGGGGGCATGCAGGAGGCAGCCAATGTTTCTCTCACATCAATGTTTCTCTCTCTCTCTCTCTGTCCCTTCCCCTCTCTCTAAAATTAATAAAAACATAGTTTTTAAAATATATTTATTTTGAGGGAAGGAAAAGGAAAAGACTTTGCATTCATGGAATACTCTTACTTTGATCAACACATGATAAAGAAGAAGCAACTCCAAGAAACTTTCTAAGTGTAAGCACAAACATCGCTTCCTCAAGGAAGCTGTCTCTATCAGACACCACTGGGCACTTCTATTCAACACCATCATGGCAACCTAGCTTTTCAGTGCTCCACACAAATGCAATTAAGTCCTGCTTTGTGTCCGTCTGTGTAACACCTGTGTGCCTGCCGTTGTAGAAGCTCTGTGAGGCCAGGGTCTGCTCAGCCTTGCATCTCACTACAGCACCCATTTGCACACACTGAGGAAACAGGCCTTGCCTAATGAATGCATGATAAAACGCAGAGAAATGGCTTCAACACAAATTACACCCTTCTTAGTTTCCTCTCTAGAAATGAGAAATGTTCATTCAAAGGGTACATTCAAAGGGTTCCTATGATTCCCTTGTTTTTTAATCCCACAGTCAGTTTTATTCTTTGTATCACAGGGGCTGAAATTTGACTCCACAACTTTCCAAAAAGACACTCAGGCTTTAAAGACTGGAGCCCCAACGTGATTCATTCAACACATCCGAAATACAGGTGAATTGTTAATAAAACTGTGTACCTCCCATAGTTAGATTGTGACTATTGCACCACAGACATGGTCTTGTTCTGTTGAAGACCACAGCAGGGAATGGCGGTGATGTAGTTAAGGGTCCCTTGTTGTGCTGCATGAAGTGGATTTCAAGGACATGAGTTGATGCATTTACTGTTCCAGTGAACTATAGAGATGAATCAAAAACTGCAGTAAGAAAAAACCCAACTCTATCTTCCCCATTTGCCTTTCAGGCTATAAAGGACCTAAGTCCAGAAAAAAGAATGTATTTTGTGGGAATTATTTTTTCTTTTATCTTCGAAGGAATGATAACAAATGTTGATGCTTTCAGCAAGGACCCCAGAAGGACCTTCTCTTTTGCAAGAAAATCTCACCTGTTGGTAAGATCAAAAGACATGGCAGGGCCTCAGGCACTAGACCTATGAGGTCAATATTATTGAGGGCATTTGGTATTGAGCCAATCACTTTTCTCCATGTGGAATATGATTTGGTCAAAGAGATGGAAGTGACCTCTGCGAGAACACAGATCCTGGGTCTGAATAAACACCTCTACCGTTCCAAGCCTCTGCATTCAGGTATATGAATTTAAAATGGCTAACAGCCCAACTCCTAGGACTCCACCGAGCAAGCCAAGCTTTCTCCTACAATAAAGACAGTGGTTCATTTTAATTTACATAGATCATTCCTCTTCAACTCTATAAAATGAAATATAAATCTATTGAGATTTGTTTTGTCTATTATGATGTATTGAATATAAACTTGGAATGAAAATATATGAGGTCAAGTGCAGATTCCATATTCTTTCTCAATGCCTGACATCCAATGATTTGAGTTTTAAATTTATTTAAAGCCAGTGCTGAGAGAGATCTCGAGGTCGTAGTGGTAATAAGCCAAACAGAGGCAATAATACAGCTATCTGCTCAGACCAACCTCTGTGGACACTGGGAACATAAAACTGAAAATGGAGAAAGGCCCTAACTGAGCACAACAAGACCAAATGTAATGGATAGAAGGTTGGGATTCAGACAGGGACAAACAAAACAACTTATAGAATCTGAATATAAAATATATGTAACCCTACTGAACAGGAGAAGATATGATACATCCAATAAGGGGTTAGTATCAGAAGTTTATACAGAACTCATAAAACTCAACACTAAAAAACAAACAAAAAAAAACACAAAAAAATTCAATTGAGAAGTGGGCAGAGAAGGTGGAGAGACACTTCTCAAAGAGGGCATAGAGATGGCCAATAGACATATGAAAAGATGCTCAAAATCACTAATCATCAGAGAAATGCAAATTTAAGCCACAATAAGATATCACCTCACACCTGTCAGAATGGCTATCATCAATAAATCAACAAATGACAAGTGTTGGCAAAGCTGTGGAGAAAAGGGAACCCGCATACACTGTTGACAGGAATGCAAATTGGTGCAGCCACTGTGGAAAATAGTATGGTGGTTCCTCAAAGAATTGAAAATGAAACTGCCTTATGACCCAGCAATTCTACTTCTGAGTATATATCCCAAGAAACCCCAAATACTAATATGAAATATATGCACCCCTATGTTTATTGCAGCATCATTTACAATAGCTAAGATATGGAAGCAACCCAAGTGCCCATCAACAGACAAGTGGATAAAAATGTTGTGGTTCATATATGCAATAGAATGCTACTCGGACATTATAAAAAATGAAATCTTGCCATTTGCACCAGTAGGAGTGGCCCTAGAGGGTTTTATGCTAAGTGAAATAAGTCAGACAAAGAGATTTTACTTATATGGGGAATCTAGAGAGCAAAATAAATGAACGAACAAAATGGAAACAGACTCATAGATACAGAGAACAGACTGCTGGTGGCCAGAGGGGATGCGGAGTGGGGTCTAGGTGAAAAGGTGAAGTGATTGAAAGTACTAATTGGTAGCTACAAAATAGTCTGGGCATGTAAATGACAGCTTGGGAGCATGCTCAATAACATTGTAATAACTGTGTACAGTGTCAAGTGGGTACTACTTGAAATATTGGGGGGGAAACTTTGTAAAGTGTATGCGTGTCTGTCTAATCACTATGCTGTACACTGGAAACTAATACAAAATAATATTGAATGTAAACTGCAATTAAAAATAAAATTTAAAAAACAAAGTTGACTTTATTTTTTTAAATATGTTTTTATTGATTTTTTTAGAGAGACAAAAAGGGAGAGAAATATCGATCGGCTGCCTCCTGCATGCCCCCTACTGGTGAACAAGCCCACAATCCAGGCATGTGCCCCGACTGGGAATCGAACCAGGACCTCTCAGTCCATGGGACAGTGCTCAATCCACTGAGTCACACCAGCCCGGCAAGGATGACTTTTAAAGTAAAAGAGAAACTAAAGAAATGACAGAGTCAACAGGCTTGCTGGATCTTATTACTTTGTTAATTGAGACTAGCAGCTGGAGACTCGGGTGCAAGTTTCCATTTCAAATACAATTTTTTGAAATAAAAGTGTGATAACTTTCAACATAAAAAAGAAAAGAAAATGTATGTATGTTGCTGGAAAACTAAGCATCCTAGAAATTGTGAGTATTTACTAGGTTATTACTAGTTGTTATTCTAAACGTAGCCAAGGAATTGTTAACAATCCGACTAATGCTGACTGTCTCTCACGAAGAATGTGAGCTCCATGAGAACTATGTACTTTGGTTTGTTTTGTTCACCAGCCTATCTGCGGTGCCTAAAAGAGGGCCTGAAACAGTAAACCATCAGAAACATTTACTGCATAAATGAACAAGTAAATGAACAAAAGGACATGGCTTATGATTGATCTGTGCAATCATTTATCACATTTGTACGTTTAAAATCCATTTTTCCAACTAGACTGAAGTTATCCACCAAACTACTTATTTATTTATTTACTTACCTATTTATTTATTCATTCAGTCATTCCTATAACTACCTGCCTTGTAACAAGATTAGAGTGAATCACTTAAAACTCAATAGGATGAATGCTGTTAATCATGTATTTTATCCACATGCCTTACTTGGCACCTCTGTTTTCTTTAAAGAGAAGACTAATGTTTTTCAAGCCCTGCAGAGTGGATTCACGTTAATCAACCCAGTAAATATTTATATTCAAGCGCGCGCGCACACACACACACACACACACACACACACACACAGTTCAGAAACTACATTAGTAACTGTAGGCCTGATTAATTCTTGTTTGCAGGGCCACTTGAAGGAAAGCTTAGCACACAAATCCAGACATGCCTACCGATTTGTTCCCAGCAGACAATGCATGCCACCTCTTCTCCCCGTGAACGATTCCCACCTGTCAGATTATAGATGGCAAGCGGAGGCACCCAAGGGAGACTTGTTTCTAAGCATCTCAGAATGTAGTGCTTCTATGAGACTTCTCTTTACCTGAAGATATTAGGACACAGTGTAAACATAGAGGCGATATTATAAAAATGGGTTCTAAGATGAAGGAAGACTTGGGAGTAGTATTCTCTTTAAGGCAATATATTTTTTTTCCTAGAAAAAGTCCCAGTATACAATCACCACACAGTCACATGTCACTTAACAATGGGAATAAGTTCTGAGAAATGCATCATTAGACAAGTTTGTTGTGTGATCGTTACAGAGTGCACTTACACAAACCCAGATGGTATACTCTAGTACACACTAGTATAGAGTGTAGCCTCTCGCTCCTGGGCCACAGACCTGACCAGCATGTCACTATGCCAAACAGTGTCGCGCAGTTGAAACCCAATGGTAAGTATGTGTGTATCAAAACATATCTAAACATAGAAAAGTTACAGCAAACATATAGTAAAAAATATTTTTAAAAAGCTGCATTTGTGCAGGGCACTTACTGTGAATGGAGTTTATAGAACTAGAAGTTTCTGTGGGTGAGTCAGTGAGTAAGTAGTAAGTGAATGTAAAGGCACGTTATTGCACACTACTATAGACTATATATATATATATTTGGGCTACACTAAATTTATTTTTAAAATTCTTTCTTCAATAATAAATCAACCTTAATTTATTGTAACTTTTATACTTTAAAAACTTAATTTCTTTAACTTTTTTCACTCTTGTAATAACACTTAGCTTAAAACACAAAGACATTATACCCAGGAGGCTTCCAATCAAGATGGCTGTGTAGGCAAAGGCAGTACGGCCATCCTCTCAGGACCACATCAGAATCACAACTAAACTGCAGAACAACCAACATTGAGAACCACCTGAAGTGTAGCTAAACAGAAGTCTTATAACTGAGGATATACACAAGAAGCCACGTTGAGACTGGTAGCACGGGGAGAGACACAATCCCACACCCATGTGTGGTAGTTAAAAATCAGGAGGAATATCTCAGCCAGGCTCCCCAGTCCCACACCAGGCACCCCAGACTAGGATTCCAGTGCCGGGAAGAGAAATCCCCATAACTTCTGGCTGTGAAGTCCAGCAGAGATTGCAGCTGAGTGGGAGAAAGGGCTTCTGGAGTCCCAGGAATTCCTCTTAAAGGACTGGCACATAGACTTACTTGGACTCACTTGCTTCGAGCTCCAGCGCTGGGGCAGCAGTTCCAAAGGCACTAGGGACATAAGGGGAGGAACGGAATTTTCTGGCTTGAGAGCATGGGTTGGAAGGGCAGCTTTCTCCCATACAGAAGTGCTGGCAGAAGCCGTTGTTCATGTGCTGAGCCTTCCTTGAAAGTGCAGTGCTATGCCATATCTGAGTCTCATCAACCTGGCTAACACTGCTCACCTTGTCCTGGTGATTCCCTGAGACCTTGTCCCACTGAACTTGCCTCCCCACCCAAGCTGCTTCCAGTGGCTTTCCTATACAAATAGCCTGTCTTGGCTCATGTTGCAGACTTTCCTAAATCCTCAAAGGTCTACAAACTCTAAACAAGCAGCATCTGGCCTCCAAATGCCTTGTACCTCTTGCTAAGTGGCCTCCAGCCCTGCAAAGGAGCATCCATCTGCAGATCACTTTTCAGCCCATGCCGGTGGCCCCAAGGAGGGCACAGGTGGTGGCTGAGCTAGGACTGCACCTCACAAGAGGCCACAGAGCCAGCACACCTGGTGGCCAGCTTCAGACCACCCTGGAGCACCACCCAACCACCTCCACAAGTGACACACTCTGGGGGTGAACTCAGCAGGTCCAGAGCTTCACTGAAATGAGTTCTGCTCACTGGGGCCTGCCCCTATACAGCAGCTCCTCCTCTGCTGTCACCAAAGTGCTCATAGTCAATTGGCATGGGGATCAGTCCCTCCCATTGACATACCAACAGTAATCAAGCCTCAACTACAACAGGAAGGTGTACATAGCCTACAGGGGAGGGCACATCTGGAACATCCAATTTGGGTGACTGTGGAGGCTGTGCCACTGATCCCCACAAGGCACCTACTACAGAAGTCCACCTTACCAAGACTGAGACACTCAGCAGATTTACCTAATACATTAAAACAAACAAGAGAGACAGCCAAAATGGGGAGACAAATAAATATATTCCAAATGGAAGAACAGAAGGAATTTCCAGAAAAAGAACTAAATGAAATGAAGCAAGCAATCTACCAGATACAGAGTTCAAACCAATGGTTATAAGGATGCTCAAGGAACTTGGTGAGGACTTCAATGATATAAAATAGGACAGAGAAACCATAAAGAACCAGTCAGAAATGAAGAATGCAATAACTGAAATGAAGAATACCCTAGAAGGAATCAACAACAGATTAGATGAAGCAGAGGACTGAATCAGTGATTTGGAAGACAACATAGCAGAAATCACCCTGTGAGAGCAGCAAAGAGAAAAACAAATAAATTAATTGAAAATAGCTTAAGGGATCTCTGGGACAACATGAAGCATAATAGAGTTCACAGCACAGGGCTGCCAGAAGGAGAAGAGAAAGTGCAAGAAATTGAGAACCTATTTGAGCAAATAATGACTGAAACCTTCTCTAACCTGGTGAAAGAAAAAAACAAAAAGTCCAGGAAGATCAGAGAGTCCCAAACAACATGAACCTAAAGAGATCCACACCAAGACACATGATAATTGAAATGGTAAAGGTTAAAGACAAAGAAAGAATCTTAAAAGCAACAACAACAACAAATAGTTAGTTACCTACCTACAGGGAGCTCCCCGAAGTCTGTCAGATAATTTCTCAACAGACTCTTTTGCAGGCCAAAAGAGATTGGCAGGAAATATTCAAAGTGATGAAAGCAAGACTCTACAATCAAGATTGCTCAATCCATCAAAGCTATCATTGAAAATCAAAGGGCAGATAAAGAGCTTACCAGACAAGAAACAGCTAAAGGAGCTCATCACCAACAAACCAGTATTACAAAAAATGTTAAAGGGTCTTCTTTAAGAAGAAGAAGGAAAATAAAGGTAAAAACATGAATAATAAGATGGCAATAAATACATATCCATCAACAATTTCTTTAAATGCAAGTGGACTAAGTTCTACAATGAAAAGACATAGGGCGGCTGGATAGATAACACAACAAGACCCTTGTATATGCTTTCTACAAAAGACTCACTTCAAATTGAAAGACATACACAGACTGAAAGTAGAAGATTGGAAAAAATATTTCACAAAAATAGAAACAAACTAACAAAAGCTAGGGTAGCAATACTTATACCAAACAAAACAGACTTTTAAACAAAGGCTATAACAAGAGTCAAAGAAGGACCTAGCAATTCTATTTCTGGGTATTTATCTGAAGAAACGGCAAACACTAAATCGAAAAGACATATGAATCCATACATTCATTGCCGCATTTTTACAATAGCCAAGATATGGAATCAACTTAAGTGTCCATCAACAGATAAATGGATAAAAAGAAGTGGTGCATATATACAATGGAATATGACTCAGCCATAAAAATGAATGAAATCTTGCCATCTGCAACAACATGGATGTATGTAGAGAGTAATTTGCTGAATGAATCGAGTCAGACAGAGAAAGGCAAATGCCATAAGATTTCACTTATATGTGGAATCTAAAAAACAAAATAAACAAACAAGCAGAATAAAACAGACTCATAGAGAGAATATTTCAATGGTTGACAGATGGGAGGGTGGTTAAGGGGATGGGTGACAAAGGTGAAGAGATTAAAAAGTACAAATTGGTAGTTACAGAACAGTCATGGGGATATAAAGTATAGCATAGGGAATATAGTCAATAATATTATAACTATTTATGGTGTCAGATGGGTGTTTTATTGGGGTGCTCACTTCATTAATCATATAAATTTGTGATCTCTGGGTTGTATACCTGAAACTAATATAATATTTTATGTCAACTATAATTGAAAAATAAAAAAAAATGTTTAGAAAGGAAAAAAGCAAACACATTGTCCAACTGTACAAAAATATTTTCTTTCTGTATATCCTTATTCTCTAAGCTTATTAATTTTTTTTTTTTACTTTTTTATTAAGACACAAACACATGCATTATTAGTTTAGGCCTACAGGGGGTCAGGATCATAAGTATCACTGACTTCCACCTCGACATCTTGTCCCACTAGAAGGTCTTCAGGGGTAACAACATACATGGACCTGTCATATTCTATGATACCAATGCCTTCGTCTGTAGTTCCTCCTGAAAAAGCTGCCTGATGTTCTTCTTGAGGAGGTGTTATTCTTCTCAGAAATGTATCTGTGGTGGTTTGTTTGCTTTTTCTTTTCATCATAGATTTGCATATAAGCCAATAATGCACCATAAACATGTCTCTCTATTGAAGAAAACTTCTGGGAGGTTGGAGGTTCATGTTTTATAGATTTTATAGGGAGATTATTGAGATCTGCAAAAGCTTCTGCTAAATGTTCCACTGTGAATTTTCTTGGGGTTTCTACTTGTTTTTCTTCTACAGTTTACTTTTCTCCCTCCTCTTCTTCAGCTATGTGTTTCAACAAGTCCTCATTAGTCAAATCCTTGAAACAATCTCTAGGAGCTCCTCATTGTCATCTTCATCCACACACAGGTTAAAGCTGTTTCTCATCTTACCATAACCTTGATGTTTGCAACCTCCTCGTTCTTGGCAAATCATCTGAAGTCCTGGAAAAACCTCTTGTCTTTTTCCAGATGTCATTCATACTCTTCTTGATGACATCACCCCAAGCCAAGCAGGATTCGTGATGGGATCATAGATGTTATATCAGAACTGTGTCAGTATCTTCCTCATTTACATCAATAGCCTGGGCAAAGGTCCTCCTTAAGTAGTAGGACTTAAAATCTGCTATAACTCCTTTACCCATTGGTTGGATCAAAGAAATGGTGTTTGGAGGAAGAAACACCACTTTGATATTGGGATGACAATCATCAATAAAAGGAGGATGTCCAGGAGCATCATCAAGAATAAGCAAAATCTTGAAGGTTATGTTATTCTCCAAACAGTATTTCTTTATTCCACTAGCATAACAGTTTAGGAGGGCATCTTGGAAGAGGAGCTGAGACATCCATGACTTTTCATTGCTCCTGCACTACATTTGCAGTGTCTGCTTATTGATATGAAGGCCCTGGGGTTCTCAAGATGCCAGACCACAAAGGGTTTCACTCTGTAGCCTGCAACATTGTCCCCAAGCGAGACTGTTATCCTGTCCTTAGAAGCTCTGAAACCTGGCATTTAATTGGCCTCCTTATGAATGAAAGTACTTTCAGGCATCTGTCTTCACAAAGAAAGGTTTCATCCATATTGACTATTTGTTCTGGCAAGTAATTTTTCTTTACAATCAGCTTATCTAGAGTTTCCAAAATTCTTCTTTAGCTGCATTCACATCAGCTCAGACACACCACTCACTGTCACATTGTGTAATTAAAAACAATTCCTGGATCTTTTAAACCGCCCACAGTCAGCAATAAATTCAACATCCTAGTCTGGTCCAGCCTTTTCTTCCAACATTGCAAACAAACACTTTGCTTTGGTTGTGATTGTCACGGTTCTGAGAAGAATATGCTTCTGTGTCTAGTCTTCAGTCCAAAGTTTTTCCATGATGAATACAGGCCTTCTCAAATTTTTGTAAGTCTCGTTGCCTTCCAAAAAAACACTTCCTTTCACAGTTTCTGTTATTTGTTCTCGTTCTTCAAGATCATAGCTCTGGTGGAATGGGACATGCCCGACAGGTAAGCAATAACCATCACTGATTTCCCAACTTGGTAGATCTCAACCAGCTTTTAATTTTGTTTCCAGGTCAGTCAGTTGAAGTGACCTCTTACTGGCAACATTAGCAGTGGATTTTGTATGCTTAGGGGCCATGATGAACAAACACAAAATGAAATTGGGCGCCAGAGAAATGATGCAATCATAGTAAACACATGTAAGACTGCTACAGCTATAACATGACATACTGTTTTCCAGTAAACTCTTTTCTTATAAACAGAAAGAGTAAACTCTAAAATAATTATTTAAAGTAGAGTACAGTAAATACGTAAACCAGTAACAGTCATTAATATCGTTATCGAGTATTATGCACTGTACCTATTTGCATATGCTATCCTTCCACATGACTGCAAGCACGGTAGGTTTGTTTACCCCAGCATCACAGAGTGATATGTTGTGCTATGGCGTTACGATAGCTACAGCATCAAGAAACAATAGGAAATGTTCAGCTCCATCATAATCTTATGGAACCACCGTCATATTTGCGGTCCTTCTTTGATCAAAACGTCATGTGACCCATGACTGTAAGAACTTTACATGGATTGGGAGGAGTGGCAAATAAGAGCAGATACAATCTATCATAGGTTTCACCTCAATTCTAATTATTCTTGATATTAATAGTAGCCCCTTATAGATTAATGTACTGCAGGGAAAGGTAATGTACCTTCTTTCCGAACATTTCCATTTTGTTCTCATGACTGAGGTACAAAAATGATCAAATATCAGGTTCAATTGGATCTTGCAAGATTTTCTCCTGAGGGAGAATGTGAAAAGAAGATGTAGCAAAGAAGAAGCAAGACAAAGAAATCATTTCTTAATGAAATTCCGCGGCGAACATCAATAATGTGAACTGTCCCTTCCTTCACCCACTCATTTCGGTAAGGTATTAACTTCACACCTACAGAGGTCATCTAAACCAGAATGTGATTAAGTAGTTGAAATACTTTCACTTTTTTAAAATGAATATTAAACCCTGGAAATTTATTTTAAAACAGATCTACATTGGCAAATTAAAACACACAGAATTTAGTAAATGTGAAAAGGTCTGTACAATATTCAATGCTATAAATAAGTCTATTAAATTTCCAGGGTTTTGAATCTTAAATTTTGCATGTTTTGACATAAATATATTCTGATTTGTAACTCATCATGACAGTAAGGGAAGTTGTTTTGCATTTTAGAAGTAGAAAGACAAATACAAACTGATACAAAATAGTACAACGTAGCAGGAACATGAATAATGTAATTTCCAAAGGCCTCAATACAATAGCATATGCTCCATTTTTTTCAATATGATAAATGCAAGTAGCTGAGGTTTGTTAAATATATGTGTGTATATAATTATACGGATGACGTTAATTAAAGCATATCTCAGGTTAGCCTCAGAAAATGTTAATGTGAGCCCCAAAGCTTCAAGTTTACCATTTTTAGTATAAAAATATATATCTTTAAAATCTATGATCACCTCTATTTACGTAGGTTTGTATTAATCATTTTCCATTCCAAATACAAAAGTACCTCCAGCTGTTTGGTTGAGGAAATGTAATTGCTATTATTCTGATTGTTATTGATAACAAATAATACTAATCAAGAAACATCTCCCCTGGGAGTTAGGATACTTGGTTTCTAGGAACAGCTCTACCACCAGCTAAAGTTCTTACCTTTGGGAAGTAATTAAACCTCTATAAATTTCTTCATTTGAAAAACAAAGTAGTCAGTTTAGCCAACCCCTAAGGTCCTTGCCAGATGGAATATTCTTAATATCTATGATCTATGACTCTCACTAGTTAATCTAATTTAAAAGGCAATGCCAATTTTTTATCTGTTTTCTTCTCCACTGTTGTAATTATTATTGATCTTGCAGAAATACTCTCCGTCCGATGCCTCTGGGAGCATTTGTAAAATAGAAGGGCAAGCTCTACGTGCAAACAAAATAGAAGTTTCTGTAATAATAAATATTTCATTCCATTCTCTGGTTAAAGCATTGCAATGCCTTTCCCTTGGTCTCAGAAGAGTTGAGGTTAGGGCCTTACCCACAGACTCGGGGGCTCTAACCCACAAGCTTCAGGAGTTAATGTTCACACTCTCTCACTCTCAATGTTGAGCTGTGTGCCCCCATACAGGGAGAAAGCTCCCATCTATTAAGGATTGGCTTGGGACGAGGACATGCTGCATTTCTGAACTGGTCCGAACTGTGCCTTGTGCTGGCCTCCTTTTCTGGTCTGCTGAACAGTCCTGCCTGTGTTTTCCCCGGCACCAAAGTGAGGCCGGCTTGAACTGGCTGGGGGATGGGGAGGGTTTGGCTTGGAGAGAGTTTGGCTCTCACGACTGCTTTACAGCTCCTCTCAGCTTGATTGGCAAAGCTCTGGATAGCAACACCGCCCACTTGTTTCTCTTTTTGTCTCCTGTTCCTATCAACCCTCTCTCGGTTTCCCTTGCTGAGATCTGGAGAATCAAACCTCATGGCCTGCCATTCTGAACACAGATGCAAACAGAAGACTCGGAGTGTTTGGCTTCCTCCAGCCAGTGTAGTCTGTAGGATAATCAGAGACCCCTCTTTAACACAGAATGACCCCCCCACCTCCACTCGCAAAGTGATTCAGCCTCTAATTGTTCTAATTGTTTATGCAAAGGACCCATGAGGAGATACGGCTGACTGTTTAACTGACAATTATAGAGTGATTAAGGTTGACATTTCCAAAGAATTAGGTGAAAAACTTACTAGACTTTGGTAGGGTCAAAAGGCTAGGCACCTTTGTGAATTTCAATACGGAAACATCTGTTTAGTGGAATGAGGCATATTCGAAAATATTCCCAAATTTTAACAAAGATTTTATGCTAATGGACTATTAAACATTTAATGCTCTGTTAACAAATGGTTATTTCTCCATTAAGCACCATCATGACCTATGCATAGTTTATGAATATTCCTGTTGTCCTTGAGAGAAATCACATACTGTAAGAGCTAAAAATAACAGCCATTGGAGGAGCAGAGTGTAATTTGCATCTAGAGTTCAGCTGACATCATCTACTTCAGAAGCTTCTTTTCAGGGATCAGATTCAGGGAGAAACTTCAAAAGCCTTTCACCAAAGCTGAACATCCTGGAAGCGACTATATTCCGTTGCTCGAGGGAGCTGGTGTGGGGTGGTGAGACTTCTCCGCTAACGGTGAAAGGCACAGAATGACTTTCTTCTAGATTCAGCCCTATTGCCCCGGTCGACACACCGCCAGTCCCAGGACACACTTCCTTCTCCATCCAGCAAGGACCACCCTCCCCTTGCTCCTTCCACCTTAGAGAACCACACAGACCAGCCGCAGTTGGGAGCCAGTTTACAGTCTTCTAACGTCACTCTCCACCTGGACAACATAGAAACTGATTCTCAGAGAGGTGACGTCACCTGATATACAGCCGCATGTATTTACAATAGAGCCTGGCTTATAATTCTGAGTCCCGGACCGGTGTTCTTTCCCATTGCTCCTCCCATCGATTTAGATTGCAACACTTCTTCGACAGTTGCCTCTTCCATAAAGCCTGCGGTGATGACTCAAGCTAAGTATATTCTCCCCCATTTCAGAATAGCCACGGCACATCCTGACTCTAAATTCTTCACCATTTGTGGTTGCTCTGAATTTCAGGAGGCCCTCATTTTAAATGATGGAGGCAGAATAGATGGCTGAGAAAAATGAGACAAGAAGTACACGAGGACAGGGAGGGAGCTTACAAAATACAAGCAACTTCATTTTGGCTCGTCTCCCTTATCCAGACCTACTCCTCTTCCACTTAAATCACAAAGTGGCCCATTTTTCCTCAAATGAATACTCTTTAGTCTTATCCTACCTACAAGATTAAATTAAAACTTGGGCATAGCAAACCAAGCCCTATTGTGTGGCCCTTATTGTGCCTTTCCGATCCTTCTCCGACAGCCCATGCCTTGCCCTTGACCTTGCAGCGGTGTTGAAGATTGGCACACCTCTGCCACGCCATGCTCTTTCAGGTCTGATGGCATCTGTCCATTCCCTTGGTCTCATCATACCGCCCATCTTTCTTTGCCAGGCTAACTCTTACGTATCCTTCAGGCTCTGTAGAGGGATCTCTCTCTGGGCTCTTCCCCTTAATCTCCAGGTGGAGCTGCCTCCCTGTGCTCCCAGACGCCATCTCACCAACCCCCTCTTGGAGCACACAGCATACGGCATCCTGAGTTCCTCACACACCAGGGCTGCGTCTTCCTCGACTCTTAGCACAGCACGAAACACACGTCAGCTCTCCTGTGGAGGCTGTGGGACGGGAGGGGCACGCTTGGTGAATCGATTTTTCTATGTAACAACTGTGTAGGAATAACTGGGTCAGTAGATAGGATGGTAGGAATTTATCTCAAAATGCTTGTGTTTTTGTTGCTCACAGTGAATCAGAGGATGAAGAAAATTTTCCCCCCAATATGCTCTTTACTCAACTCTCGTAGACAACTGGGATTTCATAAAAATATCAATTTCGTATGCTTTATAAGCTCCGGGTTGTTATACAATGTACAGCACCTTCACATTCATAATTATGTCACACATTTGAACCTAGAAATCAAGGCTACATTTTAAGTGATGATCAAATAAAGGACAAAACCTAGTGTTATGTTACAGCAGGCAATGGCGGTCAGACTCGTTGACTGTAGAGTTCCCCTGTGGGCAAGAACCCAAGGCATGGTGCTGTTCACCCACTGATCTCGCTTCTCTGCCTCAGACTCTCTTCTGGCGAGTTGAAAAGTCATCATTTGCTGTGGAGATCAAGGTCCTATCGGGACATTCAGTAGGTGCTGACTTTCCTCTGCAGTGTGTGAAGCATCTCAATACTTTTCTCTACCTCCTGACTACTCTCCAGTGATACTTTCTGCTGAATCTCTGACACTTGTAATTACTCCAACCTAATGTTAAATGGAGCATTAGGTTGTTTTTGGATTTTGATCTGTTCTGTGGACAGGATTCTAAGCACACTCTTCTTGATTTTTTTTTCCCCTGAGAGAAACATGCACATATTTATCATAGACTCTGTCAAACACGGTGTCGAGTACTTGACCAAGTCACCTGCACCACCACCTAAACCTTCACAATTCTACACGGTTCGATACTCAGAAGTGCATGCTAAGCAAGGTCTGTTCTCCTCATCTGTATCTGTAACACAAATTAACTCTCTCACATAAAGGAATGTCATCAATAAAATACAGAAATCTCACCCTGGCTAGTTTGGCTCAGCAGTTAGAAAGTTGGCCCAAGGACCAAAGAGTCACAGGTTCAATTCCAGTCAAGGGCATGTACCTTGGTTGCGGTTTTCTCCCTGGCCCTGGTCGGGGTCATGCGGGAGGCAACCAACTGATGTGTCCCTCTCACGTTGATGTTTCTCTCTCTCTCTCTCTCTCTCTCTCTCTCTCTCTCTCTCCCCCTCCCACTCTGTCTGAAGATGAATGGAAAAGTATCTTTGCGTGAGGATTAAAAAATAGCAGAAGTCTCATTGGTCAATAACTGGTTTTCCCCAGCCCACACATTAAATTCTGTGCCACCTGAACATACAGTGCACTAAGCTGAGTGAAACAAGCTGCAAAAGGACCGCATTGTACTTACTGCCATTCATCCCACCTGCTTCTGTAGGCTCAGCCTCACACATGCTGTGTTTGGGAATCTAACTGGTGGCCGTCCCAGCCCGGATGCACTGTGATCGTGTCTCCATGCTCAGCGCTCTCATCCTTCCTTATACTCCCTGGAGTCAAGCTCCCTTCATGTGTTCTTTTAAAAGTTGTATGTTTGCTTTTTATTTAAAGGACTTTTCCCTTTCTGTCATTGCTGTGTTCCTTGTTGGCGTCTTTGTTTCTATAATACTTTGTTAGTGTTATTAGTTACCAGATTGTATAGATTTTAAATAGTCTTCACCCAACTCTATTTTTCCTTGACCTGTTATTTTTAGACAGTGGGTTCTCAGAATACCAGAAATACATATAAAACATTAAAGCAGAAATACCTGTACACACTAAGTCCAGGCACAAAGGTAGGTATTATTTTCACAACTCGGTGACTAAATAGGATCACAAGGTTGAGAGTAGGTAATGGCTCTGGTCACCTCGCTAAAGAGGGGCACATGTGGGACATGAACCCAGTTCTATAACCCTTGCTCTTTCCATCCAATGAGACCATGCTGCTTACCAGCTCTCCCTTCTTCCTGTCCATCACCTCCTGATTACCAAAGCGAGCAACAGTGCGCGGGGAAGAACATGCATGCTTATGTTTGTGTGTGCGTGCGTGTGCATGTGTGTGTGTGTGTTTGTGTGCATGCCTGTCTATGTGTGTGACTGACTGTACACCTGTGTACATGTTACATGTTTATTCCAATGGTCCCCACCCCACCTCCAGGCAATGAGAGGGTGTCAGCACTTTGGTGAATGCAAAGATCTCAGGGAACGCCGTGCCTCTGGGAGAGGAAACACCTGGCTGCAATGACAGTGTTGTTTTGGTTCTCAGAACAGCTGCCTGAGCAGCTGCGGCGTGACCTCGCCCCGCATGGATGACTCCAGATTGCTCAGTGTGGAGGGACTGCTGGAGGACACAGGGCAGGTGTGGCTCCGTGACAAATGAAACGTTTTGCTGTTTGAACTGCTGCCAGTTTTTGTAACAATTTCCATCTTAAGCTGGCTCAATACATATTTAATAAATTCTTCTATAAAACCTTTAACAGCCCTCAATTCAAGTGGCAAATGACCCAGCAGCTTGAAATGACAAGAGGGATGCTGCCTCTATATTCCTCACCTAAGAAGAAAAAGTGGTTTAAAAAAAACAAAAAAACCCAAAAAAGCTCTCTTTCCTCCTTGTGCTTACATTCATCTGATGTGAAAACCCTTATGTCTGCCCATCCTTTTTGACTCAAGGATGTGAATTTATAAGAGGCATTCTGTACGGCATATGAAGCATTGTGATACATATACGGATTCCTATCCTGTATTATTTGTGTTGTTCTATATCATACAGCCCTAATGATCTCTTATTACATAGTGTACTCACTTAATTCATTCAACAAGCGCTAGTGGGTATTTACTCCTGGGAGAGTCTCCCTAGGTGTTACGGAGAATTCAGCGGTAAACCAGGCAGGGACATCGGCCTCAGGATGCTTCGATGCATAAACAACACAATAAAGTATTAAGCAAATGCCTCTCACAGGAGAAATGACTTTTAATTTATGCCTGGTGCCAAATACATCATGTCTACAGATAGCCCTCTGCAAACTTCGGCAGCTTTAAATGCTACAATATATACTGACATTCGGCCTGAGCTTTCTTTGACCTTGAGGTCCCTTTTCTACTGAAATTTCTTACATCAGCAATCTTAAATGGGCAGGAAGGCAGTGCCCCCTCCATCCACCCCACATATGCATGTGCCTCTCCAAAGCCCTTCGAAAGCCACACCCGAACACACGTCCCAAGGCCCTTTGCTATCTCTCCAGGCTCATCTTCCATTTCCCTCTTCCTTCCTTTGGCTCCTGCCTTTTGGCCTGGAATGCTTTCCCCTCGGGGTTCTTCCACTTGCTGGTCCCTCTACCTGGAGTACGCCCTCTTACGTAGCTTTAGGACTCAGGACTTCACGTTTCAATTCAAACGCTACCTTATCAGTAATCACTCTTTAAAAATAGCCATTTCAACACTCCCCTTTCCTTCTCCTCGCTCTATTTTCTACCAAGAACATAAATTTTGTCTTATATATTTTCTTATTATTTTATACTTCTGGCCTTTCCTATACAATTGATACCCGAAATCCATAAAGCAGAATGTGCTACTATGTTTCTAGTGCATAAGAACTGTATCTCCTGCCCGGCTGGTGTGGCTCAGTGGTTGAGTGTCGACCCATGCACCAAGAGGTCGCCAGTTCGATTCCCAGTCAGGGCACATGCCCAGGTTGTGGGCCCAATCCCCAGTGGGGGGCATGCAGGAGGCGGCCAATCGATGTTCTTTCTCTCTCATCAATGTTTCTATCTCTCTCTCCCTCTCCCTTCTTCTCTCTCTAAAATTCAATAAAGAAAAAAAAAAAAAAAGAATAGAATCTACCATAAAGCAAGCTCTTTTCAACTCTTTGCTATATGGTTGGATAAATAACATATACATGCATTTTGCTCACTATACAAAACCACACTGTACCCCAAGGTTCCCACCACTTGTGCAAAGAAGAACAGGGAACTCTTACTGTGAGAGTAACAGTTGAACTGTCGTAAAACCAAGTGAGGAATCTACCCTGTGTTCCACTTTAGAAATCAGTTACCTTTGGAGCAGAGCCTCTCAACCTGCCTGAGATTAGGTTAAATAATTTCTTTTTCTATAACATGTAGGCAAGATTTCACAGTATATTTTATAAACATGGTCTCCAGTTTGCATATATTTGCATATTACATCCCCCAAATCCCCAAATTCCAGCTACTTTATATAAGATAAATTAAACCAACTAAGGCAAATAATGGCAGATGTATATTTTAATCATGCCCTCTGGAGTTGAAGCACCTTCCCAGGGGGTGAGGAACAACCTCCAGGGCTCTTCCTCCAAACCCACGCCCTGTCACTGGTCTTGGGAAGTGACAGAGATGCCGTGCCGTGGCCTCACAGGTCATCATAAAACGTAAACAACCACACTGCTTTCTTCCACTTCCTGACTCCACATCCTCTGTGTTATACATATTCTTTAGTTTTACAGACTGAGAAAATAAGGCATCCCTGTTAACCAAAGGCAGGTGACAAAAGAGAAAATGAAAACGGACCCCTAGTCTAGTAAGCAGCATGCTCTCTTTCCACACTATGTTGTTGTTGTTTTCATTGCTGGGGAGAAGACCCTGCCCAGCGATGGCAAGAAGTGCTCGGTACTCTTCCAGGAAATCTGCTCTGGAGTGTCTCTTTAATGAGTCCCCTTCAGAAGGAAATTTTCTGAAATGATTTCCTCAGCATCCCAGAATCACACATCTCCTCGTTAATGGCTTAGCCAGCAAAGGGGACTTAGTACCCAGTAAATTATATTCGATCTGTGTCGTTGCCTCCTAAGGCAATGCTCGATCAGAAATGAGGTGTTCGTGTGCTACTGATGGGTCCCTGCTTCCTGGGGAGGCAGTGCTATTGGAATTTTTTTTTATTATGACCTCTGCCTCCATGGCAGTGGCCAGGGTATCCAGTATCCCTGCACACCTGCTGGACTGCTACCTTCATTCAACAAAAGCAGGGTTTGTTTTGAAATGAACCATCAGTTGATTTATTGAACAGGAACTTCCCAATCACCATTACAGTGTGCCTCTTGCTCAACTTCACAGGGTTTGCAAAGCGTTTCAGCTCCAAGGCTCACAGAAAGGCCTGGCCACACGCCAGGGATGCAGCAGACGCTTCTGAGCACAGTCGGTTTGGCGAAGTAGGGAGTGAACAACATTCCAACTGGGGCCAACTGCGGTGGGTGTTTATTGGAGACCTTCTCAAGAATCACGCCCAGAGATCTCTCCTGCTTAACAGGAGGACATGTCAGGGGCTGATGCCTTGACCGAAGTCAGGTGAAGTAAGAGAAGGATGGGAAGGGCTTGGGTCCTACTCTGGATCCAGCTTCATGGCCGCTGACCTCACAGCACGAGCTGCAGCGGCTCAGCGAGACCAAGGACCAACCCTGCCCTTGCTCTCCCCTTCTCTTCAGGGAGGGTCCTAGTCCCTAGTCACACGACCTCCAGGTCACCAAAAGGAAGGAATGACCTCTGCTAATCCACTAGTGTATTCTCTTTTTTTCCTTCCACAGCATGCCCCGTGTCTTTGATCTTGCCGTCCCTGCTCCTCCTCGGCCCCCTCAACCTGCACGCTGGAACACAATCACCCCTCAGGTCCCAACCCAAACCCTCTTTCCTCTATTAACTCTTCCCTGCTGCCCCGTCTCCCCAAAATGCTGGTGTGTTTTTTCCTGTGCTTCACTATTCATCCATACACACCTCAACAAAGAGGCATACTTATTTTCTCTTTGTCATCTGTCTCCTTTCCTAAATGATCAGCTTCTTAAACTTTGCTTTCCTAATGTTCACAGAAGTGATAGAGTATACATACTCAAAAAACTTCACTGAATGGAAGAATAAATAATTCTTTGGCTCTCCTGGAACTCTGGAATAGTTCTTGTTTTCTTAGTGTCTAACCTTCTTGTATCCCTCCAGGGCTCGAGGAGTGACTGACGGGCATTCTAAATTAGATCAGTACAGGTACTAAAGTTTAAGACCATGGCAGCCAGGCGGCAACTGACTGGCGCAGAGACCCGTTCGGAGGAAGCACAGCTTCAGTCTCTTCAAGTAGAAGCCCTTCTCCTCGGCTCCAGGAATGAGTGGGTTACAGTTGTAGAGCTCTGTGGGGCTTCGATCCCTAGTTAGTCTCATTTCTCCTTATGCCACGTGTACACGAGTAAAGGAACCAGCAGATGGCTGAGGTCCATATTTGTGGACTAGACTTATGGGGGGAAATCCTTGTAACCAGCTCCTAAACTTGGAGAAACTGTCTTTGCTTGCTTATAGATAAGACCTTGGGAAAGGACTGAGGTCAGTGGCAGTGGACCTTGAAGAGCAGATGAACTCATTTTCTCCAGAGGTGAAGTGAGTAAGATTCCATCCACACTCTGGGCGTGGTTTAGCAGTATTTGTGGGACTGTGTCCATCAGTGGGCATTGATGAGGCAAAGGGAACCATGCTGGTGATGACACGAACGTTAATAATGGAGGAAATTGCCTGGCCAGTGTGGCTCAGTGGTTGAGCGTCGACCCATGCACCAAGAGGTCGCCAGTTCAATTCCCGGTCAGGGCACATGCCCACGTTGTGGGCCCGATCCCCAGTGGGGGGCATGCAGGAGGCGGCTAATCAATGAGAGAGAACATCAATGTTTCTTTCTCTCTCTCCCTCTCCTTTCCTCTCTCTCTAAAATCAATAAAGAAAAAAAATTTTTTTTTAAATAATGGAGGAAATCACCACCTACTGAACACACAGAATTAGTTTAAGACTTGTATAGTTGTGCAGTTCATACCAGGCTCACAGAGATTCTGTGCAAGGTATTGTGTTATCTTAAAGCATTTTACCATTTAGGGATGATTTTGTTTTAGAATCCATTCAGAGTGTTTAAGAGTAGTCCCTCCAAATAATTTATGTTTAATAACTGTGAGCTACTATTAGTCTTCTAGGCCATATATATTTAATTAGTCCAATATGGGCTACTTCCACAAGGCAAGATACAGTAAGTCATTCCTAAATGAAAAATAAAAAACCATTTAAGTTTATAGACGTCACGGACTTTTTGTTCTTTGGTGGCAGATCATATTTTATTGATTAGGAACACATGATTTGATGTAAGTGAAAAATGCTCAGACAATCCTGATAAGGAAGGAGTTCAGACTGTATTTTCAGGCAGCACCTTTAAAGCAATTCAAAGTGAGATGTGAGAGAACTTTCTTTGGTTTCCTTAAAACCCTCCTTTGGGTCTCTGGGAACTGAACTGAAATAAGAAAAGCCATTAAGAGAATTGCATTTTCAGCCTATCAAAACCACAGCTTTATAAAGATAAGGTATGTCCCTTATAAATCCTTAATTTTCCACCACACAAATGCAGTTGAAACCAGTTGACTTCCAAAGCTTCGCATTTATTTTTCACAGGGAATGGAGCCACGCCACTGAGAACGCCCCCTGTTGAATCGGGCCACGTCACGTTAAGAGTCCGTGGGAAAGCGCAAACACATTTGGCTGAACGAACACCATCACGGTTGTTACAATGTATGTGCTTCTCTGAGGTTGCATGGCCCGAAAGGGCTAATGTGTGACTCGAAGCAATGGAAAAGAAAAGTTGATTACAACTTGTTAAAAATGAATACAATTCGAAATCAATTCCCATTAGTTAAAGTGTAGCTGTTGCACGTCTTGGAGAATTTCATTATAAATGCATGCTGACCCTGTGACGAATGGTGGTTGTCCATGTCTCCTTCCCTAATAGAAAGGCACAGGAGACTGCAGACAGTACTTTCTTATTAAATGAAATATTTAAAAGATGTCATCTTGTTTCCCTTGGCCATGTCCTGATTATGTCAGCTCAAATTAGTTAAGTGTATAAATTGCAATAAACAAAGGTGACAGATAGATTAGATGCACGTAGACACTCCCATGAAAACCATCTATGGACTCCATACTAGTGACAATTTCCCATGCCACTATCTGAGTAACCAAAAGGAGAAGAAGCCAGTCTTCAAATGGTATTATATCGGTGCCAACATTGTGCTTTTTTCTTTGTCTCTGCCATGTGCTTGATTTTTTTTCCCCCACCTAACGGTCTATGACTTGCTCTATGAAGATAAACAGAAAGTAAGAGAGTTCTGTGATCTTCTTCCATTTGTCTTTCTTTTTAAAAGCATTAATCAATCTATTTTAGTCCTACCTGTTCTTAAACTAAAGCTGCTTCACAGAATGCACGGAATTCTATTTCTATTATCTGGTACTAAATATTCTCAGATTTTGATCCGTAGAAGGCCTTTCCCTTACTCGTGAACACCTAGCCAAATGCAGACAGTTGTCACTGCTCGGAAGCCTGATGAGAGCTTCTGGGAGTTTCCTGCGACCTTAGTCAGCCATTTCACCCTTTTTCCTCTCATGGCCCATGCGCTAATTACCGAAATCCTGCCGCACACCCAGAAAACATAATTTTTTGCTGATCTGGCTGAAAAACAGGTATAATTTTGATTCATTCACACCAAATGGCTATTGTTGTGTTGGCTGTTGTCATTTTTTTTGCCAGTCTAAAAGGGAACAGAGGTCAGTGCCCCTGACTAAATAGTCAAGTATTGCATGTTTTAAAGATTCTCGCTGCACACCGGGTGAAAATCGATGACCTAAGTCACAGGATTAGAAGCAGAACTGTGACTGCTGTGCATGAGCAGGGCACGGGGGTCGGGCTGCAGCATGGAACTGGGGCCCACTGCTCCCCGCTGCGGCCCTTCTCACTGTGAGTGACACGGGAAAAAAAATAACACGAAACTGTGAGCAGTGCAAAGGAGGACCCTGATCTAAATGAGAAAGGCACATACAATTACGATAGAGCGTGATGAATTCTATGCTAAGGGAGTTCAAGGAGCTACGGGAACATTCAAAGAGACTCCTAAACTGACTCAGGGTGAGGGAAGGTTCCCACGGAAGGAGGTGATAATTCAGAATGAAATGATGACTAGAAGTTGCCTAGGTAAAGGGATGAGCTCTGGCTTGTTCCAACCAGGGGCAGCAGTGTGGGGGAAAGCAAAGAAGCATGAGGCCACGCAAGATTTTAAAAACTTAAAGAGAAAAACAAAAGTCTAACATTTGCAAAAACTGATATGACTATGGAATCAGCAAGAAATTGTCTGTGATGATGCTAAGGAGGGGGCAAAGGTGAAGTTAGGTGCAGAAAGGCCTTAATAGCAAGGTCAAGGTTGCGAATTTCACCCGAAGCCAAGCCAGCGACACTACGTTTGCCCGTTAGGAACTTTCCTCTGGCTGCGCTGTGGAGAGTGAACCACAGAGGAGCAGGGGCAGCCTAGAGTCCAGGTGATGACTGCAAAGCAGGTGTAGCGCAACAGAAGAACAACTCAGATTTATTAAGAGCTTATTATGTATCAGACACTATTTTCTAAAAACATGGGTTTTTTTTGTTTATTTGTTTTTTATCCTCCCCCGAGGACATTTTTGCATTTATCTTCAGATAGAGCGGGAGGGAGAGAGGGAGGAAGAGAGAGAGAGAAACATCGATGTGAGAGAGACACATCTACTGGTTGCCACCCACACGACCTCAACTGGGGCCTGGGACAAACTGCAACCGAGGTACGTGCCCTTAGCGGGAACCGAACCTGGGTCTCTCTGGTCCGCAGGCTGACACTGTAACCACTGAGCCAAACTGGCTAGGGCTAAAAATATGTTTTTATTGATTTTTAGATAGGAAGGGAAAGGGAGAGAGAGATACAAGTATTGATGAGAGAGAAGCATCGATTAGCTGCCTCCTGCACGCCCCCCACTGGGGATCGAGCCTGCAACCCAGGCATATGCCCTGACCAGGAATCAAACTGGGACCTCTCAGTCCATGGGATGATGCTCAATCCACTGAGCCATACCTGCCGGGCATTAGACACCATTTTAACATGTGTGTTAAATCCTTTCATTCTAACCACAACCACATGAGGTCATATGACTATTATTTCTACTTTATGAATGAGGAGGTAAGGGCACAGAAAGACTGAGTGATTTGCCCAAGTTTGCATGGTAATTTACCCAAAGCTTTAACCCAGCCTGTCATAGCCCGGAGCCCACATCCTTAATAATGGCTGCCCCATAAAACCTAGAACAGGTGATGTCAGTGAAAACAGAAGACAGATCCAGGCCTCAGAGACAAGCCAGCTCCAGGTCAGAGCCAAGCTTCTGGTGGTCAAGGCGGAACTGCCCATCTGGCATCAGGTGACGCGTTCCTAGTGGAAATGCACCCAAGCTACAGAGGTTGAGATATGGATGCAGGTCACAATGAGAGGCCACTACATAGATCATTCGACAAGGTCAGACACAAGCTAAGTAGATATCAAACATTTTAAAACACAAAACATAACAGAACGTGGAGAAAAGCAGATAGTCAAAGGATAAAGGAAATATTTAGGAACCAAGAATTTTCGGGACAAAAAGGAAGAGCCAAGACACAGAGAGGATGTGGAGGATGCTAGGTGAGACAGGTTTCTGCCTCAGGCCTGCTGCTCTTTGAAGTTCTTGGGCCTCAAACCAGAGGCTTTGTGACTTCTGGGTCTTGCCCGGCTTGGGTAGAGGAAAGGGAGCAAGTAGTTCAGAACATGTGATTGAAATGACGGCTGTCAGGACATGGGGAGTAGCAACTGACAGGAGGCTTGTTCTGAGAAGAACATGAAAGTTATATTATAAACACTTGTCATTAATAGAACAGTGGGTTTCCCTACATCACAGAAAATAAAGATTTGTTATATGAATAAATGATGAACAAATAAAGCATCTATTTCTTACATTAAGTTATCAATGGCTAAAATAAAGGGGGAGGAGGCTTATACATCTAAATTGTCCTTCCCAATATTGAATGATAATGGGCACCCTTTTCAATAATAAAACCATTAATAAAGAAAAATAACTCTAGATTCCTGACCCTTTTATCATTGTTACAAAATTTTAAAATAATATTTGTCTATATTGTGGAGTTATTTTTAAAAAGAACATGAACATTACAGAAAGGAAGACCTACCTCTGGGGGCCTGTGCTACTACTGGAAAACTGGGATAGTCCTACTCAAATCCCAGCAAATTATAAACAGGATTGAGAGTAAGAAATAAAAACTTACATTTATAGTTAATTGATTGTTTTACAAGCCTGTCAAGGCAATTAATTCATTGGTGAAAGTAAAGTCTTTTTATCTAAAGGAGCTGGAAAAATTGTCTATCCATAGGCAAAGAGGTGAATTTACACTCTCCCCTCACACCTTACACAAAAATTAACCCATGATCATAGACTTAAATGTAAAAACAAAAACAATTTTTGCAAGCAATCATAAGAGAAAATCTTTGCAATCTCACTTTAGACAAAGATTTTCTAGTTAGTATACACACAAACAACGAAAGAAAAATGATGTTAGGCCTCATCAAAATTCAGAACTTTTGTACTTCAAAAAACACTATGAGGAAAATAAAAAATGCAAGCAACAGATGCGGAGAAACATTCTCAAAGACCAAATCTGATAAAGTACTAGCATCCAGAATTTATAGAGAATACTTCCAATCAATTATTGAAAGACAAACCACCCAGCCAAAAAATGGGTAAATAATATGAAGATATTTTCCAAAGAGGACATGAATGGCCAACAAACATAAAAAAGATGTTCAACATATGACTCATTAGAAAAATGCAAATTAAAACCACAACTACCATATTTCACCCACTACAGTGGCTAAAATAAATAAAAATACACAATAAGAAATGTTGGTGAGGACATGGAGAAATGGGAGCCCTCAGACCTTGCTGGGGGGAATGTAACATGTTGCAGCCACTTTGGAAAACGGTTTGGGAATGTCTCAGAAGGCTAAACTAGAACACCATAGGACCCAGACATTCCACTCCGAGGTGTACGTCCAAAAGAATTGAAAACATATGTCCAGAAACAGACCCGCTCCTGGATATTCACAGATGTTCACAGTAGCATCATTTGCCATAATCCCAAAGTGAAAATAACTAAATGTTCATCAACTGGTGAATGGGTAGATGAAATGTGGTATATTCTACCCAGAATACTATTCAGCAATAGACGGGATGGAACTACTGGCGTGCTGTGGCATGGATGTCCCTCACACGTGATGCTAAATGAAAGAAGCAGGACACAAGACACCACATAGTTGATGGTTTCTTTATATGAAATGTCACCAAAAGCAACTGTAAAGAGATAGAATGTAGATGAGTGGTTCTCAGGGGCTCGGGGATGTGAGTAGATTACACATGTAAATACGGGGGGGATATATATATATATATTTTTTTATTTTTTTTCTTTGTTGATTTTAGAGAGAGAGAAGGGTGAGGGAGAGAGAGATAGAAATATTGATGAGAGAGAACATCAATTGGCCGCCTCGTGCACACCCTCCCACTGGGGATCGGGCCCACAACCTGGGCATGTGCCCTGACCGGGAATCGAACTGGCGACCTCTTGGTGCATGGGTCGATGCTCAACCACTGAGCCACACTGGCTGGGTGGGGGGAAAATATCTTATTGGGGGAAATGGAAGTGTTCTAAAATGAATTTATTGAGATAATTGCACCACTTGGTAAAGTTAGTAAAATTGCTGCACTTTACACAGGAAATGGGTAAGTTTCATGACATGTAAAATATACGTCAATCAAATTGCTTTTAAAAGGCCAAGTGTGAGAAGTAAGCTCATTGTTCAGGAAACGTTCATTACTTTCTCTTCCGCCGCATCATATGTCCCAGGGAGCACCAGGGTGACATCGCCATGCCTCCTCCTCTTTTTCACCCTCCCCTCATAGAAACTGTTTATTATTATTATTGTTGTTATTATTAGTTCAAAAAATTTAAGACAAATCTAAGTGATCAGTCAGTTTTTACTGTTAGAAAACTCCTCTTTTCGTTATGTATTCAAGACAGGGCTGTGAACAAGCAAGTGTGAATAGGGACTTTGCTGCTTGAAGCCCCTGCCCCCACCTTCTCTCTCCGGGCTCCTGACAGCGCCGCACTGGGCACAGGGCCCAGCTGGTGGAGTCCAAGGCCGCCAGCTTCGCTGAGCCCGCGTGAGCTGCTAGCCTCAGCATGGCAGCAACCCTTATTTGCTGGCTCTAATAGATACATTTTGCCTCCAGCAAAAAGTCTGCGAATAGTTAATAAGAATAACGAGCAGTAGCAGAGAATTAATGGCCTCTTTATTATGAGAGATGGAGTTCAGTGTTCAGTGTTCTTGAATAGGAAAATTGTTTTACAGGCAAAATTAACTGGAGAGACCTTATTTAACCAATTTTAAAATAATGGATTTGGGCTCCTAAATGTCAGTAAAGGCAGCAAGGAAGATTCCAGGTAAGGTGTGGGCCTCTACCACAGTACTTCCTCAGTTATAGAAGAGGTGAGGTCTGTCTCCTCTGCAACAGCTGCAAGCGTGAATATTGGCATCTCTTGCGAAAGAAAAAAAGTAAAAGAGAGAGACAGTCTCTCTAGGTGCATGTGAACTTTACCCTGGTTTACCTTTAGGCGTGCACATGATTTCTATTTTTTCCAGGGATGCTGAAACCATCAGGACATCCGTGTTAGCATTGTCAGTGGTTGTGGTGTACTCGTTTTGGTGAGAGGCCCTTCCCTGCCTTACTGTCGGTGACTTGTGTTCAGCATGTCCTGAGAATGCTTGACCAGACCCCTGCTGGCCAGGTCCTAGGGGAATAGATCTGAGACTCCTTGTTGGGAGCTCTGGACAACAGGGTTTGAGGAATATTGCAACAGGAATGTAATGCTCCGATTGACAGGTGCATCGGGTTACACTATAAAAAAGCAGCCTTTTGCCAGTCATATATTTATTGAAACTGTCTGAAGACAAACACACAAGCAGCAACAAGAACACAATGAGACTATTTAGAATGATAGCTGTTGAAACGGTGGTAAGCAATTTCAAAGTACCAGAGCCAGATTGCTAAAGCTGACCCAATAAGGATGGGGCCAACATACTTGAGAATGAGGTTTCATCAAGAGAAAGGAGCCCAAGACAGACCATCCTCTCTTTGTCCTTCAGAATGGTCACTTCCGGGCAGTGTTCATGTAAGGGAAGTTTTAACAACTGTATTTACTTTAAAACCTTTTTTTTTTAAATTTAAGTTTGCACTATCAACTCACTTTTATACTTCTTCAAAAATAGTATGATGAGGGAGATTCCAAAATGGCGGCGGAGTGAATGGAAGCTACATAGACCATCTCCCAGGACCAAACTGGAATTACAACTAAAATAAAGACAAATCGTCGGGAAAAAGCAACAGAAAAGCAGCCTGCGAGGACCATACAACCAGGGACACTGAATCGATCCTGGTAGGATTGCGGAGGCGCAAGAGGGGGGCTGGGAGCCCACGGACAGCAGGAGTCTTAGCTGTGAGCACCACCCTCGGGGTAAAGGCCAAGCCGGCTCCACAGCGCAGAGGGCCAGGACAGAGCACTAAAATACCACAGCCACTTACCTTGGGCTCCAGCAGAGGGAGGGCGGACTTGACTGGAACTGTGTGGGGACACTCAGGATTTGGAAGGCACTCAGAGCTTTTGCTGAGTTGCAGCCACACAGGAAAGTGGCCATCTTACTCCTTCCCAGGGCTCTGGGGAGAGGTGGCAGCCCCTCCCTCGGAGATCCAGCCACACCCAGGTGGGCCATTGAAATTCAAATTAAGGCTCATTAACTACCAGCATCTGCCCCACCCTCAGTAAATCCTCTCACTCTGAACACCTGAGGGAGGTTTTCATTCAACTGAGAACCCAAGGCTCTTCAAGTAACCTCGACTAATACCTCTAGGCAAAAAGCTAGAGGATAACTTAACCTTTTCTGGGCTTGCAAATCTACCCAGGAAAGTAAGACTCCACAGTGGTGTTTAATGTGGGTCCTCCCACACTCATTCAAACCCAGTAGAGGGAGCCACCAACAGCAGAACACCAACATCCACAGGGAAAATTTGGCAGGCTTCAAAAACCACCGAGATAACCAAAATGGTGAAACAAAGAAACAGATCCCAAATGAAAGAACAAGAGACCTCTACCGAAGATCAGATAAATGAAATGGAGTTAAGCAAGTTAACAGAGCTAGAATTCAGAGCCATGATCTTGAGGAAGCTCAACAGCATGAGTAAGGACATCAACACCATAAGCAAAGACATAGAAACATTGAAAATCAATCAATTGGAAATGAAGAAGCACCAAGAAGAAATAAAGAATGACATAGCAGAAATGAAGAACGCATTGGAAGGACTAAACAGCAGAGTAGAGGAAGCTGAGGACTGGATCAGTGAATTAGAAGACAGGGTAGAAAAAAATCAACCAATCAGAAAACCAAAAGAAAAAAACAATTAAAAAACAGGAAGACAGCTTAAGAGAACTGTGGGACAATGAGAAACGTAATAATATTCGCATCATAGGAGTCCCCGAAGAAGAAGAAAATGAGCAAGGTTTAGAGAATATATTTGAAGAAATAGGGACAGAAAACTTCCCTAATTTGGTGAAGGAAGAAGGCATTCAAGTTCAAGAAGCACAGAGAGTCCCAAGTAAGAACCCAAACAGGCCCACACCAAGACACATAGTAATTAAAATGCCAAAAATTAAAGACAAAGAGAGAATCCTAAAGACAGCAAGAGATAAGCAACAGGTTACCTACAAAGGAACCCCCATAAGGCTATCAGCTGACTTCTCAACAGAAACACTACAGGCCAGAAAGGAATGGCACGAAGTATTCAAGGTCATGAAAAACAAGGATCTGAATCCAAGACTACTCTACCCAGCAAGGCTGTCATTCAAAATAGAAGGTCAAATAAAGAGCTTCTCAGACAAAAAAAAAGGCTAAGGGAATACATTAGCACCAAACCAGCACTGCAAGAAATGTTAAAAGGACTGCTGTAATTAGTAGAAGAAATAGGAAGGAAAATAGGACCACACTAAACAAAAATGGCAATAAATCAGTACATATCAATAATCACCTTAAATGTAAATGGATTGAATGCTCAGATAAAAAGACACAGAGTAGCGGATTGGATAAGAAAGCATGACCCATATATATGTTGTTTACAAGAGACCACCTCACAACAAAAGACTCACATAAGTTGAAAGTGAAGGGATGGAAAAAAATCTTCCAAGCAAAAGGAAAGGAAAAAAAAGCTGGGGTAGCAATACTCATATCTGATAAAATAGATTTCAAAATGAAGGCCATAACTAGAGACAAAGAAGGCCACTACATAATATTGAAAGGATCTATCCAACAGGAAGATACAACCTTGGTAAACATATATGCACCCAATATAGGAGCACCAAAATATATTTAAAATCTTCTGGAGGACTTCAAAGGAGAAATCGACAGCAATACAATCATAGCAGGGGACTTCAACACCCCGCTGACATCACTGGAAAGATCCTCTAGGCAAAAAATCAACAGGGAAACAGAGACTCTAAATGAAGCATTAGACCAAATGGATTTAATAGATATTTACAGAGAATTACACCCCAAAACTACAGAATTCACATTCTTCTCAAGCGCACATGGGACATTCTCAAAGATAGACCACATGTTAGGACACAAACTAAGTCTCTACAAGTTCAAGAAGATTGAAATCATATCAAGCATCTTCTCAGATCACAATGGCATGAAACTAGAAATCAGTTGCAACAAGAACATGCAAAGACATTTGAATACATGGAGGCTAAATAGCATGTTATTAAACAATGAATGGGTTACTGAGGAGATCAAGGAAGAAATTAAAAAATTCCTGGAAACCAATGAAAATGAACACACAACAACACAAAATCTATGGGATGCAGCGAAAGCAGTTCTGAGAGGGAAGTTCATAGCACTACAGGCCTACCTCAAGAAACAAGAAAAATTTCTAATAGACTATCTAACCTCACAACTTAAAGAACTAGAAAGCAAACAAAAAGAAAAGCCCAGAGCAAGTAGAAGGAAGGAAATAGTAAAGATCGGAGCAGAAATAAATGACATAGAGACCAGAAAAACAATTCAAAGGATCAATGAAACAAAGAGCTGGTTTTTTGAAAAGATAAACAAGATTGATGGACCCTTAGCTAGACTCACCAAGAAACAAAGAGAGAGAACCCAAATACACAAAATCAGAAATGAAAGAGGAGAAGTAACAACTGACACCACAGAAATACAGAGGATCGTTAACAAATACTATGAACAATTATATGGCAACAAACAACAATCTAAGCAAAATGGACAAATTTCTAGAAACACATAGTCTCCCAAAACTGGACCAGGAAGAGATAGATAACTTGAACAGACCAATAACAAGGAAGGAAATTGAAGATGTAATCAAGACTCTCCCAGCAAACAAAAGCCCAGGCCCGGACGGCTTCATGGGGGAGTTTTACTGAACATTCAAAGAAGAACTAAGACCCATTCTCCTCAAACTATTTAAAAAAATTCAAGAAGAAGGAAGACTTCCAAACTCGTTTTATTTTTTTTATTTTTTATTTTTTTATCCTCACCTGAGGACATTTTTTCATTTTTTGTCCAGATAGAGTGGGAGGGAGAGAGAGGAAGAGAGA
Source organism: Tadarida brasiliensis (assembly GCA_030848825.1). Classification (NCBI taxonomy): domain Eukaryota; kingdom Metazoa; phylum Chordata; class Mammalia; order Chiroptera; family Molossidae; genus Tadarida; species Tadarida brasiliensis. The sequence continues at coordinate 26,417,029 of CM061277.1, read as the reverse complement.
GAGAGAGAGAAACATCGACGTGAAAGGGACACATCGAGTGGCTGCCACCCGCGCCACCAACCAGGGCCGGGGACAAACTGCAACCGAAGTACATGCCCTTAGCAGGAATGGAACCCGGGTCTCTCTGGACCGCAGGCCAACGCTCTAACTGCTGAGCGAAACCGGCCAGGGCCAAACTCGTTTTATGAGGCCAGCATAATTCTAATTGCAAAACCAGAAAAAGACACTACAAAGAAAGAAAACTACAGGCCAATATCCCTGATGAACATATATGCCAAAATCCTGAACAAAATACTAGCAAATCGGATCCAGCAATATATCAAAAATATTATTCACCATGACCAAGTGGGATTCATCCCAGGGATGCAAGGCTGGTTCAATATTCGCAAATCAATAAATGTGATACACCACATAAACAAAATGAAAGGTAAAAACCATATGATCATATCAATAGATGCTGAAAAAGCATTCGACAAAGTCCAGCACCCATTTCTGATAAAAACGCTCAGCAATTTGGGAATAGAGGGATCATATCTTGATATAATAAAGGCTATATATGAAAGACCTACAGCCAACATCATACTCAGTGGGCAAAAACTAAAATCATTTCCCTTAAGAACAGGAACAAGACAGGGATGCCCACTTTCACCACTCTTATTTAACATAGTACTGGAAGTCTTAGCCACAGCAATCAGACATGAAGAAAAAATAAAAGGAATCCAAATTGGAAAGGAGGAAGTGAAACTGTCATTATTCGCAGATGACATGATATTATACATAGAAAACCCTAAAGACTCCATCAAAAATCTACTAGACTTAATAAATGAATTTGGCAAAGTAGCAGGATACAAAATTAATGTCAGGAAATTGATGGCATTCTTATACACCAATGATGAACTCACAGAAAGAGAAACTAAAAAAACAATCCCATTTACCATCATGGCAAAAAAATTAAGATACTTAGGAATAAACTTAACCAAAAAAGTAAAGGACTTATTTGCAGAAAACTACAGGACATTGCAAAAAGAAATAGAGGAAGATATAAAAAAGTGGAAGCACATACCTTGTTCATGGATTGCAAGAATTAACATCACTAAAATGTCCATATTACCCAAAGTAATCTATAGATTCAATGCAATCCCCATAAAAATACCAATGACATATTTCACAGAACTAGAACAAATATTTCAAAAGTTCATATGGAACCAAAAAAGACCCCAATAGCTACAGCAATCTTGAAAAGGAAGGACAAAGTAGGTGGGATCACAATACTGGATATCAGGTTATACTGCAAAGCTACTGTAATCAATACAGCCTGGTACTGGCACAAGAACAGGCATGTAGATCCATGGAATCGAACCGAGAACCCAGAAATTGACCCAAGACATTATGCTAAATTAATATTTGACAAAGGTGGCAAGAAAATACAATGGAGTAAAGACAGCCTCTTTAATAAATGGTGTTGGGAAAATTGGACGGCTACACGCAAAAAAAAATGAAACTGGACCATAAACTTACACCATACACAAGAATAAATTCAAAATGGATAAAAGACTTAAATGTGACTTGTGAATCCATAAAAATCCTAGAAGAAAATGTAGGCAACAAAATTCGGACATCATATGCAGCAGAATCTTCACTGATACATCACCTAAGGCAACAGAAACAAAGGAAAAAATGAACACATGGGACTACATCAAACTCAAAAGCTTCTGCACAGCAAAAGAAACAACCATCAAAACGGAAAGGCAACCCACTGTATGGGAGAGCATAATTGCCAATGATACATCAGATAAGGGGTTAATCTCCAAAATATATAGAGTGCTCATACAACTCAACAAAAGGAAGACAAAGAACCCAATTAAAAAATGGACCGAGGAGCTAAATAGACACCTCTCCAAACAGGACATACAAATGGCTAAGAGACATATGAAGAAATGCTCAACATCACTAATCATCAGAGAGATGCAAATTAAAACAACAATGAGGTATCACCTCACACCTGTCAGAATGGCCGCCATCAACAAATAATCAAACAACAAGTGCTGGCGAGGGTGTGGAGAAAAAGAAGACTCTAGTACACTGCTGGTGGGAATGCAGACTGGTGCAGCCACTGTGGAAAACACTATGGTGTTACCTCAAAAAATTAAAAATTGAATTGCCATTTGACCCAGTGATCCCACTTCTAGGAATATACCCTAAGAAGCCTGAAACACCAATCAGAAAGAATACATGTACCCCCATGTTCATAGCAGCATTATTTACAATAGCTAAGATCTGGAAACAGCCCAAGTGTCCATTAGTGGATGAATGGATAAAACAGCTGTGGTACATATACACAATGGAGTATTATGCAGCTGTAAGAATGAAAGATCTCTTATCCTTTGAGACGACATGGAGGGACCTCGAGAGTATTATCCTAAGCGAAACAAGCCAAGCAGAGAAAGACAAATATCACATGATCTCACTTATTTGTGGAATATAATGAACATAACAGTCTGAGGAACAGGGTAGACCCAGAGATGTGGAAGTAGGGTACAGACTGACAACCCTCAGAAGAGGGGGTGGGGGTGAGGGAAGAGATAAACCACAGAACTTATACGCATGTATGCATAATGGATGGACATGGACAACAAAGCTGGGGATGGGGTGGGGGTGATGGGGAGGAGGGTGTCAATGGGGAAAAAAGGAGAAACATCTGTAACAAAAATAATTTTTTAAAAAATTGTTTTTGAAAAAAAAATAGTATGATGATATGCCAGGCACTGCGCTGTGTTTGGCAGGAAAGAGAGATGCCATCACCACCCTCTGATGTCTCCCTGAGCATCAGGGGTAAACGAGGGAGAACATGCAATGTGCCTTCAGATAGCATAATTCATAGAATAGGTACTACAAGGCTGCAGAGAGAAGGTGTGGAGACATGCTTTAAATAACGATTAGAGGAAAGGAAGCAGGGAATTTTCAGGAACTATTCCAGAGAGAGAAACAACTCAAGCAAGCCTAAGAGACAGGAAAGCGAGAGGGCTTTGGAAACCAGTGACTTTTAGGGCATGTAGGATAGCCGGTGCAAAGCACTGTAAGGAGTCTGGGAGAGTAGACAAAGTGGTTGATCATACTCCTTTGGTTAAAGACCTCGGTGTGCAGTATCATGGAGACAGTTGTACAATTGCATGGGTAATCTGGTGGTCGTGTGTACAATGGGTACACACGGGGAGAGTTGGAAGGCAGGGGTCTCTGCTGGGACGTTATCTGGTCCCACAATGCTCCTGCTGGAGGTGTGGCTGAACTGTAGGTATATTGAGATGAGCCCGGAACTGAGATCACTTCAGAAGCCACTGTAGTGATCCAGGCAAAGATAATAATTTGGATTTGACTTATGTCGGTTATGTTGAGAAAAAGGAATGTGAATGAACTTTGGAGGTCAGCTGTGCTTCAAACTAAGGATGGAGAGAATGTCAATGCTACTACCAGACTCTGTCTGTGGCACGGACCAGGCGCCTTTCTTCACTTCTCCATATCTCTGTTTTCCTCGTCTCCTCCTTTAAATGTCTCCCACCTTTTAATTTATTGTTTTCTGAGAAAAACATTGAGAGCAAGATTCAGTCCCAATTCCTGTTCTCCTTGCCAAAAACTAGAAAGGCAAAGTAGGATCCTTTGGAACCGGCACTAGGCAAACTTCTCATAACCTGAGGAGTGACCGTCCCTAGCATTCCAGTGCTTAGCACATGGCCTGAGACCCAGTAAGATTTCGTTAAGCATTTCAGGAATGAATGGATGAATGAATGAAGGCATGTTTTTATATACCTCAGTTCAAATTAAGATGAATAAATTCTAGTGGCTCTATCTTCTTTCAAGTGTTCAACCAGAATTGAAGTAGTTCTGGTCTCCCTATCCCTGTGCTCCTCAGAACACCACATTAACACTGGTTAGGCATTTTCTTTCTTTCCTTCTTTCTTTTTTCTTTTTTTTTTTTTTTTTTGGTTAATCCTCACCCAAAGATATTTTTCCATTGATTCTTAAATAGAATGTAAGGGAGGGAGGGAGAGAGAAACATCGAATGAGAAACACATTTATTGGTTGCCTCCTGTATGACCCTGACCAGGGCCAGGGATTGAACCTACAACCCAGGTACCTGCCCTTGACTGGGAATTGAACCCCCGACCCCTAGGTCTGGGGGCCAACGCTCTAACTGGTGAACCAAACCGGCCAGCAATGAGCAGATGTGTTGAGCCCAATGAACTATGTTTGCCTCTATGTCTACAGCTGCCTCTCACATGGCAGAGTTAAGCCCAACCAGACAGAGCAACTCACCTGGAGAATCTCTCAGTGAACATCTCAAGACAGAAGGAATGGATTGTCTTGAGCTCCTTCTAAGAAAGCATTATTTCCCCCAACAAATCTCGGCAATTGACCACATGTACCTCACCCTCAAGACAGCTCCCACTGCATTCCTTGAACTGCTTTTGTCAAGGAGGGGATGAGTATAATGCAGCTAAGTGGCAAATTATTCTGGGATACCAACCACAGGCTGGCATCAAGCTCTAGGGTTTTATAGAACCAAGTGGAAGGTGCCACAGAGGAGACTGATTTTGAGGGAAACTCACAGAGATAATCAATTTAATCACACAGTGGACACTGAGGTATTTGTCAAAATGTCAGGGTTATGGATAGCGCCAATATATTTGCTTTTCGATGCATTAGTCTTTAAAAGCCTGTATCTTATGTGACATTGAACACAATTCTGGTTTCCCCATCCCATCTTCTGTTAAGGAATAGTAGATGCCAGTTTTCTTTTGGGAATAGATATTATACAGCCTTCCTGCCACATAGAGAAAGAAGAGAAAATTATTATTTGTTTGTGTGTTTGTTGTTTATTTTAGGGAGATTTGAGAAATAAATAACAGTAAGTGACTATCAGGCCCATTCTCTCTCTGTCTAACCCTAAAAGCCAGCCGAGGGGGTTCTTAGAGGGAATGGGAGACTTGGCACACAGCAGAGCCATGGCCCACGTCCTTAACAAAGGCCAGGGGACACCCTACACCTCCTGTGGGTATTAACCCGCATCCTCTTGCTACTTCCAGAAATCTCTGAAGTCCAGGTGAGCCCTTTGGCTGCTACGGGATGCCTGGCTGCCCTGCAGAGGGGCTTGACCCTGTGTTTTCCGGGGTGATGAGTTAAATGCCAGAAGACCTGCATGGGTGATCTCCCTAACTCAGAGATGATGTCACAAAGCGGGAAAGGTAAAAATAATCAACTGTTACTGAAATGACACAGTATGCATATACAATGGTGGCATTCAAATGCTATTTTTTTTTTCATATAAGAAATACTAAAGAGAAACAATCTGTTGCTCCTCAAGTGAATTATTGGGACAGCTAGAGAAAATGTTTTAAAAAATATTGTGTTGGAGAATTCTTAAAACAGAGACTGGTCAACTGTAAAGAATATTATGTAAAAAAAATAGAGATATACAGATAGATGATAGATAGATAGATAGATAGATAGATAGATAGATAGATAGATAGATAGAAGATAGATAGAAGATAGATAGATGATAGATAGATAGATAGATAGATAGATAGATAGATAGATAGATAGATAGATATGGCTATTGATTATCTTGGTTTCTGTAGATTTCAAGGACAGTCTCTTGTTTTCCTCCAAGGATGAGTGGTGCTAAAAGAGGTAGTAAGCTTTCTGCTCTTTCATGAGTCTCTTTATTTTTTTTCTGGCCAATAAAGAAGAATTCTTCCCCAAACTCCCCCTCTTCTGTGCCCGCATGTAGCTGGGACCTGCCTATTCTGCCTTGGAAGATTAGCCCCGTGGAATCATGAAAGGTCTTTGCAGCTAATTACATAAAAATATTTCCGCTATGTCATTTTGGTTCTTTCAAAATAACTTGGACCTGGATTTGGATCTGGGTTTCTGTCCTATTTCCTTATCAGCTGACATGTTGGCCAAGTATTTAAAATTCTGAGTCTCATTTTCTTTATATGTAGATAATTATAACAATTACCAGGATAACAGGAAATATGTAATAAGTGCTAGGTACTGTTTGAAGTGCATTAATCAATTTTACACACTCTATAACTTCAAGGGAGGTATCACAGATCTCCTTTGCAGATGAGGAAATTAAGGCTCAGAGAAGTCACATGATTTACGCAACGTGAGGGTGAATTGACATACATGGAAAAGACTGTCAGCACGGATCTTGGGAACGGTGCTCAATAAACGTCCTTCCTTCCTCCTCCCTCCCTCCTTCTCTTCTTCCCTAACTTCTACATCCTTACAAATGTTTCTCTACAAGCCTTAAAAACCACCATGAATATAAAGAATGGAGCACAATACACTACTTCCAGAATTCTGCCACTTTTGCTAAAGACACAAAATATGCAGTTAGAATTGAAAACTGGTCATTTTGCAACTCTGCAGTGACTGTTTTTCTCTTGCTCTCGGAGTCTAGTCTGTCTGCGTTGCAAAATATAACAGCACACACGTGGTGATACAGGAGTGTTGGGCTGCAGTCAAGACGCTGGTGCCTGGCCTAGCTCTGAAGCTGTAATTTCAACACACAGATTTCTGCTTGTTCCTTGGGTGCAGTGCAATTGTTTGGCCTCAGCTTACCTCTCTATATAATGGAATTGGTAATAACTGCTTTCATCTGACTCATGGCAAGGATACAATGGATCCTTGTACAATGGATGTGAAAGTAATTTGTAACTAAAGGCCCCTTTTATCTTGAAAGCAACTGACCTCACGTCCCTGAAGAAGGGATGAGATCCTAAGTGGCCCAGCTGCATCCATCTTTACCGGGGCAGAGAAAGCTCAGCAGTGAAACTCTGTCTCCATTAGCAACTTTGCTCTGAGCACCAGCCTGTTAGAGTGACCAAGGCAATTGCCATTTCTGGCCACACTTCAGGGGCCGTTTGTATATCTCAGCTCAGTGTGTAGTCTCTACTGAGCCCACTAGACAAACTGTGTTAGAGAGGCTTTGGCTATTAATGGATCTTGCCCAAAAGGTAGGTGAAAACAAATCTGTGTTCAGAGTACCTGTAAAAGCACAAGCTGTACCATCTTTATTCCTGTGGATGGAGAAACAGGAGACTTCCTGGGATTTCTACAAACATGAATCTTGCAGGGTGGTTTTGCTAAAAGGCAGAGAGCAGGTCAGCGACTGCTGCCCCACACCCAGCTTAAACCATAGGCTAGAGAGACACCATTTAAATGCATAAACCACAATGCATGCTGGAGAGTCAGGACAAACTTCCTGAGCACACTCAGCATGAGAATGCTCAGGCAGCTGAGGAAGGAGAGCAGATGAGATTTCAGTCTCAAGTTTTAATGGCACAAAATAAGAAGAACATAGCAATTAGTCTTCCAGAAGAGAAAGTGCAGAGATCCGTTCCCCTTCAAAGAAGGCACATAGTATTGACTATTCCTCCTTCCCTCCCTTCCTTTGATATTCATTGAGAAAAATGCTAATGCATGAAACACCCTTCTGTTGCAGGTATCCCCAAATGTAGTTTCCTCGAGATTACATAACCCAGCTTCATTGTGATCACCATGTTGTTCTTGACCATGAGAAAATAGAATTGCATCAATTCACTCAAACCCCTAGCCCAGGCCTCCCACAAAATTCTGAGTCCTAGTTTGCAAGACAATCAGCTGAGCGTTTATTGCAGACTGGGACCAGTGAAGAGAGCAAAGACTCCTCCTTCTCCTCATCAGCATTCTTCTCTAAGCAGCTCCCTGTATAGCCTTAAGGTCATTGTACAAATTAACCAGGGATTGAAAGAAACCATAGCATTGGTCAGTAGAATTTTTAAGGCAATGTATATCACGTAGCCATTGTTCCAGCCGCTGTTGTACGTGCCATAAAAGACACGTCCACCACAAGCCCATGCCTTCAATCCGGAATTCATGGATTGAATTCTGAGCAGTTTGTCTCACCTGCTCTCTTCTCCACTGTCACTTGTGCTCTATTTTTAAATCTATTTTTCCTGAATTTCTTGGCTGCCAACCTTCCTGTCTATCTAAGGTTTATTTTCACACTGCTCAGACTTCCCACAGTTACTCCTGGTCCTTCCACCCCCTCCTTCCTGTGTTCTCCTGGGATCTGGCTCGCTATGGTTAATCTTTCAGGAATAGTCCTTCTTGTTTGGCCTTGCCATCCAGATGTCTTTGCCTAGATGTAGCCCTACCGGATCACACTCACCCTCACCCCAACCCCATTTAACTGGACTGGATTTTGTGACAAGGGATCTGGAGAAAGTTTATTATCAAGCAGCATCACTGTCATGTATCTATCACATCCAAAGTTCTCTCTCAGCAAGCATGGGATGGCTGAAAGTCATAAAATTAGATCAGTGGCATTTAAAAAGAGTTGGCCAAATTTATCTTGTGAGTAGATGTCATCTCCAAAACTTTATCCATTAAATTTTGCCTTTATAACACATATAACATAGTATGCCTTCCTTTGATTTGTCATCTAGATTTTGAGAGAAGGCATGAAAAAAGTTAAACAATTCAATACTATACAACAAAGACCGCGAGATAGGAGAAGCAGCAAGGTTGGGTGTGATTAATTGCTGCTGGAGAGGCTCAGTGGAGTCTCTGCGTTTACTAGTGGGCGGTGGTGGGAAACTGCCTCCCCAGCTGAACAGCGCCAGGACTCAAGGGTGGTAATATATCATGAACACATCATGAAGAGTCAAAAACCCTGACACATGGATGGCTCAGCTGACACCCAGAGAGGCCACTCTCGGTACCAGTTCTGTGTTGGAAATTTAAAGTATTTAATAATGAAGTTGAATTGACTTATGTCTTTGCTGTTTCCACTTAAAAAAAAAAAAAAGCAAAAACAAACAAATAAAACCCAGACATTCTTGATGATCTCAGGAAGCTGCATCTCATTTTAAACTCTTGTAATCGGGGCACAGAAATAATTTGTTTTGCAAGTGGCCTTCGGAAGGACTTGACGTTTGGCTTTGTTTAACTAAATAACACTTCCCAGATGCACAGCAGCACAGTCGTCCCTGGAAACATGGACACTCTGCTCAGACATCGCCAGACAAGCGAGACTGATGGTTAGTCTACTCAATGCTTCCTCTTTGCTACAGCCCATGACCCTCATCTTATTGACTGGACGCTTTGGAAGCCTAACTCTGCCTTTGACCCTCTCTGACTCCTTATTAGCTCAAGTTCTTTGATAATTTATAGGTCATAAAAGTTCTGATGTTAAGATTTCCAAGAGTCACTTACCTCATATGAGCTCGGAGGAGAGCTTCCCAGAAGATCCTTTGCCCCTGGTATCCTGAGACCCATCACCTACGGGCTCCCTTGACAAGGCCTTGTTAAGATGACCTTGGGCCTTTCTTCTGCTGGTGATAATGGAATGGCAGCAAGTTTAGGCTGGAGGTGAAGGTACTTTCAGTAGCTGAGTACCGTTCAGTTCTGCTCTCCTGATTTTAAGGGCAGAGTTTTATGTTGCTGATAGAAGTGTCTCTTCCTACCAGCCCATAGTTGAAAAGCAGTTGGTTTTAACAATATAGGCAGTGCACGATGTAATGCAAATTAGACTATGCACTGCGGTGATGAATATGTCTTATCCAGTGTAGTGCCAGCAACATGATCTGAACTCACAAATCCACTGTTGGGTAGCAACATCAATCCACAGGGTTTCTTAGCAGCAGCAAAGGACAGGGGGAAACTGAGGGGAAGAGCTTGTCTCTAAATCGTGGCAGAGGTAAATAAATATCTTCCAAATCTAGATGATCATCCTTTCAGAAGGTGGCCATGGGGACAGATTTATTCACCCTGCATTAAAAGCCACCACGACTAGAAGAAATTCTAATCTGCAACCATTTTTCACAGAGGCAGGCCAAGGACAGAGTCATGCTATGTCTCAGATTTCTGAGAGAATACCACCCTATTTTTTTATATTCTTTCATATAGAGTTGAAACATTACAAGTTATCTTAAAGTATTGTAATTATTATAGATTTTCATAAAAATAAAGTCATAAATCAGTGGGAAAAAAGCCTTTGTCAGATTATGTGTCCCAGCTTTTGGTGTAGGAATGGATGGTCATCGTGAGCTAGAAAGTTCATGCTGTGACGAGGTCTGCCTCGGTGAACGTGAAGAGCTCCTACCTACGGCGTTTCTGTTTTCTGGCAAGAAACAAGGGATAATGGGAAACGATCCTGGAATTTTTTATGTTTATTCACTGCGGCTCTTCTTGTTATTGCCATAACAACTATAACAAAAATAATTATAATAATGCTACTTTAATTTTATATTCTACTTCTTCACAATTTGTTAGTATGACATACATAATAGGAGGATGGTAATTATTAACCCCATTTCACAGGTGAAGAAATTATGGGTAGAGAATAAAAGAATCGTGCAAGGTTACAGGGTGTGTAAATAATTGAACTGAGCTAGCTGCTAGATCATATGTCTTCCCAAGAGATGCTCTGTTATGTTCATCTCCCACATTATTATAAGTGTCTTGGAGTTGCCCTGATGCCCTGTCATCAGTGGAGAAATAATGAGAAAAAAATGTAGCTATTGTGCAAACTTTCAAAGACCTAAGAACCAATTTGTTTTGAATAGTAAGGATAGTTCCAAGACCGATTTTTTAAAATATAAAGAGACCTCAAACTTGGCCAAGGGGAAACCACACTTACCCAGATTAGGATACTGTGTACTTCTTGGATGAATTTCTTATAGTTGAAAATTTAGATTTAATTGTGTGTGATCACTTAATTAGCTCTGTCTTTCTCACTAGGCTGCAACTTCCATTAAAATAGGGATTTTGTTTGCTCTTTTACTCACCAGTTTATCCCCTGTCTAGCACAGGGCCTGGAATTCAATAAGTATTAATTGAATGGTTGAATGAATGGACTAATGAGAAGACCAAAACTCTAGAAAGGATAGAAGAAAGAAAATAGAACATGGCTTTCAATTTGAAACAAAGAATCTCATATTAAATATGACAATTGGGTGGGTCAGTCTTGAGCAACACAACCCACTTTTTGATTCTGTGTTTTGGAATAGAATCATGTAAGTGTAGTCCTATTTCAGCTTTTGGTGCTTTATCGTGGGAGAACAAAAAGAGTCAACTCTGCTGAAGATGAAAAGAAAGGAAATAAAGGAATCAATAGCTGCCTGATTAAATGATAATCAAATTATTGGCATTCTGGTGTAGCCACAATTATGGAGAATGCTGCTTCCCAAAATGTGCAGTTGGAAATAACCACAATTATCATTGCTTCTAAAAGAGGTCACGGTAACTCGAGTCCTAGTACGACATGCACAATGCATGATACTCCTGGGGTGGAATTCCTTTGCTTTCTGATGGTATCCACTTAACGAAGAACATCCAGGTTTTTTGGAAGCACCAAAGCCTATAGAATCTATAGAGGTAGGTAGACTAACTGGAGGTGGGCTTACATCTCAATCCTGGCCTTCCTAAGAGTAAATTTAACTAAATAAATCTTAGTAAGTCAAGTGTCTTTGGTTCTAAGTTCAGCTTCTGTGTTTCTGTGTTCTTTTTTCTTCCATCTTAACTGATGTCTCAGGAAGGTCATTGTGAGGTCAGGTTGATATACGCAGCATCTCAGAATGTTAAATGGCCTGTAATGAGGGTCATGATTGCCATGCACCGGGTACCACCGATTTCTTGTAAAAGAATATTGGTTGTAACAGCAATACAACATTCACATTTGTTGCTACTGAACACCAAATTTCTAATTTGCTGCTCTTAAATCAGGTCGGCCTTTTCCGTCAGTAAGAAGTAAACAATTTATATGTAAGTTTACAATTATCAATATATCTTTTTGCTTTTATCTTTGAACAGCAGGTTGGGGTGGGGAATTGATTCTCCAAATGTAACTAATAATATAAGAAGTATCTTGTTGACAGCTCTCTCCAACTTTCTGGGTATGTTAATATTAATTAGGAATATTAATTATGTTGATATTAATTAGGAAAACCAGCGATATATTAGTTAAATATTAAGTTAGGTCTTAAAAGCCAGGTGCTCTTCATCCTCAGTGGCCTGTTTTCCCATACTATGGCTCACTGTCCCTTTTATCTGTGCTAGCCCCTTATTTTTCTCCTATTACATGACTCATTGTCTCAGGTTCCCATTTCAGGGCCTCAAAATGCTTAATATATGCTGAATACATAGTAGATACTCCAAGGAAATTCTGAGTAATTCAATTCAATTTGGAGTGGGTGCAAACCTTTGAAGCCATTCAGAGTTATGCTCCTCCTTCAGGAGATTTGCTGACATGAAAAAGTATGCCATGAATTAAGACACCAGAGGCAACTTGACTGCTAGAATTGAACAGAACTCAAATAAAAGCATCATTGCTAGATTGTTCCTAACAGGTGCCCCGTCCATACTTGGAATGCCAAATTCTGCTTTTTTGAGTCTTTTTCAAAGATAGGTTCTAAGGCTTCATCGTTGATATAAAACATTTTGAGAACTCCCTGAAAGTCACTAAGGGATGAACCGCTAGTTATAGTTCTAGCCCAGGTGGGAGTCAAGTTCATCAAACATTACCAGAAAGAATAATCCAGCTAATTGAAATTGGCTTATTTTCAGACACCTGCTACAGTTTTTTTACACCCATAGGTCCTTAACTACATTATAATTTCTGAGAGTTGGTTTGATCTCTATTTCAGAAATTCCCAGAAAATATCTCTTGCATCAGGCCACTCACGTTTTTAAGCACCCCATGAAATTTGATGGGTAGGGAATGAAAGAGGATCTGGAGGGATTATTTTGAATTGAGGCCCTTCAAGGAAAGTTTTTTTTTTTTTCTCCATGTGATGAATCATGGTAGAGATCGAACTAGAACCCAGAGCTACTCTTCACTAAATGATGAAAGGAAATTTCCTGGGTAATGTTATTGTTTCTATTTATAGGCAACAATATTCAAAGGGCAACATGAAGGTATCTGTGAGATTTCAAGGTGCAAATTGAGCTCAGTCTGATCATCAGCATGAGAATAAAGAAATCTAATTTTGCATGCTCAGACTCCAGCTGATCTCTAGCCCGGTGGATACTAGAGCACATTTCCTTTGATCACCTATTGGTCACCCTCTTACTCATTAAACCACTGTAGATCAATGAGCATGTAGAATCAGGAGACAGTTCTGTCCTAGGGAAGGCGAATTACAGCCCAACTACAAAGCAACACGCCTGACCTCATAGGAAAGTGCTCCAGTTTATTGCATTGCATGACAGTATGTTTCAATGTATTAATTGATGACTTACCTTGTACTACTCTGTGTTCAATTATGTATTTCCTGGTCTCATTACAGACCTTCAAACGACCGCAAAAATATATTCGTTTAATGCTTTTTCTGTTCTTTTAAAATTTTTATCACTTAGAAAGGAGGAAGAAAATGGCTTGAGCATTAGCACTAGGTATAAACTCAGATTGATTCCATGTACTATACTTAAATTATTCTCATAATTGGAACAAAGAAACTCTTTCACCTGAAATAACTTAATGTAGTTAATATATATATTATTATGCATATATATATGCATCTTAACTATTTAGATAGTTTGCATATATTAACATACCCAACATGTAGCTCAATACAAAGAAAGCAGTTCATGTAAAACTTTGTGGGGGTGGGGCAAAAGAGACCAAGTGCACCAGGGTGGGATTTTGGAAAAAGATGGGCCAATAATTTGAGAAACTTATGTTTTAGTTGTTAGTCTTCCACTTACTAAGTTTGCAATTTGAGGAAATGAAAATCTTATTTGTGGAAAAAAGGTGATCTATGTAATTGTTCCCCATTCTTAAATTATACGTTTTTATGTTAAAAGCCATGAGTAGTCCAAGCTAAAATACTTAATAAGATCTATGTGATGAATGATGAATGAGTCAGAGTTTTCTCTTACTCCATAGAGAATGGACAATGAGGATGCTCTAGGCGTTGTCTCCTTCTGAAATAGACTCTGTCAGTAGGTTATGACTTAAGGAACAAAGGCTATAGCACTCATTTCATCACTTTAACTCTCTTTTCTGATGCTTGAAATGTATTTTCTGAGGAGAACAATGAGATAAGGCTCAAATGCAAATGCCTCTGAGAGAGGTAACCCAGTAACTTACATTCATCCTAAAGGATAAGAGAATGATGTCAATGTCTATCCTGAAAAGTAATAAAAACCAGAGAGCAAGGGGCAATGGGTTCCTGGGTAGGAGGCAGTATCGTAAGTGTCATACAGGAGCAAGAGAAAATGGCATATACCCAATGGGAGACCTGGATAGGTAGAGAAGGAAACATTCCCCTGAGCTTGAATTTGGACCAGACCTGATGACCAAGAGAAGAATCAAAAGAGTTTATCTTATTTTTATTATCAAAAAAGGGAAAGGATCCATTTCATGTTTAGATTGCTTGCTTAGATTTTAAGCAGCTGTAGTGTGAAGAATAAGTTAATTTTGGACAGTTAAATCCCTCAGTTGCTGGGACAGTGTCAGGTGAGAAAATGTAAAAGAATCAAATACCTGTGACAGTACAGGTGATACCTGGTTGGTCAACAACACTGCCTAATTAGCTATTCTACGTTCTTTCTCCCATAAAGGAGCAAGTGGAGACTATACGTAAAGTTGGGCACTCTGTATTCTGAGGTGTGGAGCCATTGACTGTATCCAAAGGGAGACTAAATATTAAAAGCAGTTCCACCTGTCCCTGGATGGGTCTCAGTTGGTTAGAACATCCTCCCACTATGCCAAGGTTTGGGTTCAATCCCCAGTCAGGGCACGTACATAAAGCAACCAGTGAATGCATAAATAAGTGGAACAACAGCCCTGGCCAGTTTGGCTCAGCAGTTACAGTGTTGCCTTGTGGACCAAAGAGTTGTGGGTTCGATTCTGATCAAGGGCACGTTCGTCTGTTGAGGTTCCATCCTCGGCCCTGGCTGGGGTCGTGTTGGAGGCAACCAATGGATGTATCTCTCTGACATCGATGTTTCTCCCTCTCTTCCCCCCTCCACTCTATTAGAAAATCAAGGGAAAAATATCCTTGGGTGAGGATTTAAAAAATAAATAAATAAAATAAAAACATTAGTGGAACAACAAATCAATCTCTCTCTCTCCCTCTCTGTCTCTGCCTCTCTCTTTCTCTCTCTCAAAATCAATAAATTAAAAAAACAATAATCATAATGATAAACAAATAAATAAAAGCAGTTTCTCCTTTGTGAAACCCTGCCATTCCTCTGCCCACAATCATTTTCTGCTGTTGTCAAGGCTGGCCAATGCTTGCCCAGATTAAAAGATTAGACATCTTTTCTTAGACTTTCCATTAATAGTTTTAGTATCTCTACACTTCAGTTATAATCATTTTTCTTTTAGAATGTTGTTAAATTCTCCCCCAAACCTGATAATAAAATAATTGTTATCCTTATTAATCAAACAACATGTCATTCAGCATTTTTAAGTTGGAAACAAATGATATTGTCACTATGAGAGTATCATAACATTACGACTCATTACTTGAAACATTAATTCAAAGCCACAGGTCGAATATGAAAAATATTGGACAAGCAACCATTTGTTTAGGCTAAACAATGGCAGGCTGTCTATTTGTTCTTCTGACTCATTCTTTTCACCAATTTAATTCAATTTGAAAGTAGTAAATCTCATGGATGGTGTATGGTATCAGACTGTATCCTGACATTTATTTGTTGCTGTTTTCTTCATTCATTGTATTCATTTGCTAAACATTGTGAATTCCTAACACACTGCTAAGTACTGTGCTAGGTGCTGGAAATATAAAGATTAAAGAGAGGGCTCCTGACCATGTCTTCTGCTAGTGTTGGGCTTCTGGAGATTGCAATTGCCCTCTTTTTTCTCTTTAAAAACATTTTTTCCCTTTATTGATTTTAGAAAGAAAGGAAGGGAGAGGGGAGAGTGATAGAAACATTAATGAGAGAGAACATCAACTGGCCGCCTCCTGCATGCCCCCCACTAGGGATTTGGCCCACAACCTGGGGATGTGCCCTGACTGGGAATTAAATCAGTGACCTCTTGGTGCATGGGTCAATGCTCAACCACTGTGCCACACCAGCCAGGCTGCAATTGCCCTCTTATCCTCCCTTGTTCATCTCTTCCTAGGCCATTATAAGGACGAAGACTTGAAGTTTCTGGATTGCTCATCTTTTCAAGGTCATTGAAACAAATGCATAGCATCCCTATTATCCAGCATTTCCAAAAAAATATTTGCATGTCATCTGGCACCAAACACAATTCCTCGTGACTTTACGTAACTATTTTTGATTTAAATCATCTTATTCTGATCCCCTCTTTTAACAACACAAAGCTATGCTTCAGCATCACCCAACTGTGCCTCTTCCTTGTCACCTCCTTGAGGTGAAAGCCTTTCCGTGGTGTGTAAAAAGAAAACCTCCTTGAAAGGCAGAGGCACAATCTGGAGCTGCCTTTGCTGAGAAACTCTCCTCATTACAAAGGCATCAGATAAAATATAAAACAGGCCTTTCAGGTTGCAGTTGAAAAACATAGTATTTTAAGATTTGTCTTGAATGTTTCTTTTCAAAGGCTGCTTAATGAATTCCTGAGTTTAGAGGGAGTCAAAGAAGAAAAGTATTCTCTTTGCCTTTTCCTTGTTCTTTAAGAAATTAATGCACGGTATGATTTATAGAGGTGATTCCCAAGCATGATGTATGTGAGATCCCATTTGTTAGGCACATTTTGCAGTGATTCACTCCTAGAACTATCTTCAGGGATGGATAGTGCACCAGGCATCTCCCACAAGGAACAAAAGGCACAGTCAAATTAGGATAATGCCAGGAGAGTGCATTTACAAAAAGATTAACCAGAAAGGGGTAGATGGGATGCTAGGGAAACCCGAAGGGTGGTACAGGAACCCTGGGCTAGCCCTAGCCCTAAAGGGACCAGGGAGGAAAGGTTACCAGAACCTGGAAGGAGAAAGAGTCAGTGCAAGCAAGCTGTCTTGAAGGGTGGCATGGCCTTCGCTGGAGGGCCACAGCTAGTGTGGGGTGGCCTTTAGGGAAGGGGCCAGAAGAACGATGCTCCCTCCCTTTATCTCCAGCTGGCATAAGAGTCCATCAAAGATTTCTTTATAGGTCAGGCTCGGAGCAGAGAGTGGGATGGAGATAGGTGGAGAGTGGACCCAGAGGAGCAACTGGAAAAATCTGGCACAGGCTGGAAACAAACCATTTCACCATCATATTCCCAGTAGCCTCCAGCTGGTCCCCTGCTTAAGGGTAAACACAGATCCCAGTTTGCCCAAGACAATGTCTATGTCTATCTTGCATAGCTATGAATTGTGTCCATTTTCACTCTCATAAAGTGCCCTCCTTTAGATCATAAGTTATATGGTCATCTTCCCTTACTTCCACTCTTCCCTGCATCAAGCCTTCTCCAACAGCCATCAGAGTGACTCTTGAAAATTGAGGATCTATTATGTAAATCAGATGATGAAAACTCTGCCATGGCTTCCCACATCATTCACAAACATATCCAAGCCCCTCACCCCCGCCTGCAAGGCTTCAGTACTCTGCCTCCTACTCGTCTCTCTGCTCTCAGCCTCTTTCTCTCTCCCCTTGCTCCTCTGCCCCAGCCACGCCAGCCTCCTTTCTTGCCTTCAGGAAACAACCACAATCCAACCTATGCCCTGTGCCCTTGCTGTTCTCTCCACTGAGAAAGCTCTTCTCCGAGATGTCCTTCTGATTTTCTCTCTTTCATACCTTTATAGCTTTAGTTTAAAAAATCACCTATTAACCCAGCCTCTGTGGCTCAGTGGATTGAGCGTCATGGACAGAGGGGTCCCAGTTCCATTCCCAGTCAGGACACATGCCCGGGTTTCGGACTCAATCCCTGGTAGGGGGTGTGCAGGAGGCAGCTGATTAATGTCTCTCTCTCACATTGATGTTTCCATCTCCCTCTCCCTTTCTCTCTTTCTAAAAAAAAATCAATAAAAACAATTAAAAAAAAAAAACACCTATTAAAGAACTTTTCCTTAACAAGCAGTTCTAACTGTATCCCCTCCTATAGTCAAACTCTTTCTTTTATCCTGCTTTATTTTTTGACACTTCAAAAATCTGTATATTTATTAGTTTATTATTTGTCTTACTCCACTAGAGAAGAAGTTCCTGGAGAACAGAGGTTTTTGTTTTGTCAATTACTGTATTCCTAGAGTTTAGTAGGGTTTATGGCATATATTATATGTTCAATAAATATTCATTGGACAAATAAAAAATAAATGAAGATTATAGGTATAGAAGACAGAGTTGAACTTCAATCTGTGGATCACAAGATGACAGATATTAAACAAGCTAAAAGTGTGAAGAATCTGTGTGATATAAATTGTAAGACGTAATGCAAAATAGGAAAGATGATTAATTTTGTTCTTGTAACTATCATCAGAACACAGTGAGTGAATAGACTAAATTATATCTATCTTTGGTTAAAATATTATTTTTGCCCTTATTTTTCTTAAATTTGCTAATGTTTCTGATAAGGTATCTTTTCACTGCATCAATAAACGTAGGACACTGGATTCTGTGTTTGATTAATTCAAGTCCAAAGAGGGTAAGCAATGTAAACACACACCAAACCAATGATGAACACAGTCTTAAAACATAAAGAAAAAAGACCATGTTTCACAGAATAAAACTGTGAAAGGTTGAAATGAGAGAAAGGTTTGCTTTAAGAAAATTCGCACAGGAGTTGATCCCACCGAAATTTCATCTGGATTGTCCGCGGACCCTGTCGTCCAGGAAGACATCCTTTCCTTTTTATCTGGCCAAACGACAGGCGGCAGACGGCACAGTACAACATCCCATCTGCCCTGACACAGAGCATAACGCAGCATCGACTTTACATGGTTCACATTTTCTTTGACAACCTTAGCATTTCGTATATTTGGAAGAAAATTTGAAACTAAAACTATGATTTAGCTTATGACAAGTTCATCTATTTTCTTATAATTATTATCACGCAGAGTTTTGGGCTGTCCCACATCTTAGTCCTTAGTGTTAAAGAAAGTCGTGACCTGATTGGACTAAAAAAAAAAAGAAAGAATATCTGAGCAGTGACAACTTGGGGAGCATTTACGTCTCCCAAGTATGGTTCTCGTCGTTTTTACGGAAGAACATTCTGAAGCCCGACATAGTTACATAACGTGCCCACAGTCACTTCACAGTTGTGGCTTTTGATAGGCCAGGAGGGTTTCACCCTGCATCTGTCTACCTCTAAAAGCCATGACCTGTCCTGAGACCACGTGCCTTTTGATTCCCAGACTTACGGAACTAGAAGGACATTTGATTGCTAGGATTGAAGCCAAGTTCACGTCCAGGTCCTACCAGCTCAGAGATCTAGAGCAGTTTGAAGTAATTAGAGTTAACTCACTTGAATGTAGAACCATTTTTTCCCATTCTCTTGAGAAAAGGAGGTGTCAGCTATTGCCATTCTTATCTGATGTTATCACTTTCAAAGGACCACACTGGCTCTGCCCTCACTGAACTCTTGAGTCCTGAGATTTTCAGAGTCCCACATGAGGGCTTGAGGTTTGGCTGTGAAAGCATATAAGTAGGAGTAGTCTCTTTCCATAAAAACACTTAAGTTAGGTTTACCTTTCTAAAGCAAGATCACGGGAGGAGCACATTTGTTAATGAATATCTCACTCCATTAAATAAGTTTAACAATTATTCATACGTCAAAAGGATTCTCGAGCACAACGTTTGTCTAAAGATCAATTCTAACTCGTCAGCTTCATAGTTCCTTCCCCAGCACCAAAAATATGATTTACCTTTAATAAAAAAAAGTCAGTATTCTGATGTTTTTCAGGAACACACTAAATTGAATAAATGTTTATTAGTAGCAAGTACTGGGTGCTCACTGGAGTGCAGCAGAAAGATTGTGATGTATTCGGTGACCTTTAGGGAATTCTAATTTCATATGGGAGCCAGAAAATACACACACATATGATACATTTCTATTTTTAAAAATCTTCTTGAATGTCCATGGAGACCTTTGGACAAGACATAGCCGGGAACAACTGACAGAACTTGGCTAGGAATAAAAGGGAGGTAGAGTGTGTTTTCTCTTGGACCTCAGCAACGTCTCAGAGGCATCCCCTCCTCTCTGTTCCTACTACCGTGGCTTTAGTGTGGACTCTTCCTATCTGTCCTCTAGCCCCTTGAGTCCTGTTAGAAATGTGAAATATTGGGCTCCATTTAGACATCCTTCCTCAACTATTACAACAACCTCTCCAAGATTTAATTTATCTGTGTCGGGCTTGTCCACTCTCTACCAACACAGTAGAACAATCTCTCTGAATGTACGTCTGGCTCAGTTACTCTCCATTTTTAAACCCTGCACGAGTTCTCCTGCTTACAGTGTTACACCACACTCCACGGCATGTGTGCAGCTCCGTGATCTCCCTCCCTTTCTGACATCTCTCCTGTTATTCACCATCCACCGCCCCTTCCAACCCCAGACCCTTGCCACATCCTCAGATGTTTGTGCATATCCACACCCTCTTGCTTTTAGAGTAAAATCATTCCATACAATTGGAGAAATCTTTTCTTTTTAGCATTCCAGATTCCTATTGATCTTCCAACACCAGGCTCTCTCTTGGTGAAAATTTCTGAGGTTCCTTCACTCAGAACTCACAGTTCCCATTCTGTGAGCCAGAACCCTTCGTTCATAACTCACTTGTTCCACTTGCCTCCCTCCAGACTTTGTCCCCCGTGGATTATAGGTTAAACCTGAGTGATGGTTTTAAGGCAGCTGAAGAGAGAGCAAGGTCATTATGCATTTGCTTATCAGTTGAATTCTAGTATGATAGATGGGTCTGCATGAGCAAAGTGAGTTTGAATTTTAAGGCAATTGCTCAAGATAGTTTAGTCTTTTTTTTTCCCCTTCTTTTTTTCAGCATGATGGGATGGAAAGAACGTAGGACTTTATAGTTATAAGACTTCCTATCTCTGTCACTCCCTAGTTTCAAGGCACTGAATAATTAATCTCTCTCAGTTTCATCATTTTTAAAATATGAATAATAATTAGAGTTGTTTCCTAAGATAATTGTGAGAATGAAAATAAATAATTGATGTGACAGCATTTAGGTAGCTAGAAAATTCTGTATACATCATACTCAATATTTTTCATGGAATTATTACTTTAATATATTTTGAACACTTATTATTTCCTGAAAATTGTGCTAGATATAAGAATTATCAAGATTTTTCAGATATAGTATCAGTCCAAATAACGAAGTGTAATCAGGGGAAAGAAACACACACACACACAAAAAAAAAAAAAAACTTGGAGGAAAACTATACACAGATACTCTAGACGGACATGGAATTTTGGAAAAGACTTCACTCAGGAGCTAACATTTCAGTTAGCCCCTACCCACAAGAAAACACTTTGACTGAGGATAAAATTATGAAAGTCCTAAATTAGAAAGATTTATAATTATTGACTCTTTGTCTAGAGTCTAGTGGTTCTCAACCTGTGGGTCGCAACCCCTTTGGGGGTCGAATGACCCTTTCACAGGGGTCGCCTAAGACATAACAGTAGCAAAATTACAGTTATGAAGTAGCAATGAAAATAATTTTATGGTTGGGGGTCACCACAACATGAGGAACTGTATTAAAGGGTCACAGCATTAGGAAAGTCGAGAACCACTGGAGACAGATATAAAGGCAAAATTCATATAATTCTAGAATCTTAAAGTTTTTAGATCCTTAGGTGCTAGAGTTTTCCCTCCTCTTCATCCAGACCCAAATCCGTGGCTCAGTGCCGGAGCCTGTCCTAACTGTCCCTATGGTCCTTCTGCTCCGCACCTGCCTCCAGGCCTGCCCAGGGCGATGCACACTGTATCCTAATTGGGCTGTACTTGGCCCCGATGCCAAGTCTGTGCCAGTGCTTGCTGCATCTGTAACGCCTGGAATTGTATCACTGGCAATGTAAATGTTACTCTCATGCCAAGTCACTTCAAGCCCTGACATCCTCTACAAGGTACCCCATGCTTGCCGAGGCCCGCAGGGTGCCTCAGTCACTCAGTCATCCACACGGCGGTGCTTCTTCACTATTTCATGGCGATGCCATGGCTGGAGCTGGGCTGAAAAGCACCACGAGGGATGGGGTCTGGGCGTGACTCCCTCCTGAGTTCTTCCACCCTTACTCGGAGACCTGGAACAGGACACCTCTACCCACCCCACTTCAGCACTCTATGGCCCAGTTTCCTTATCAGTAAAATAAAGGTGTTCTGCCCGGCCGGTGTGGCTCAGTGGTTGAGCATCAACCCATGCACCAAGAGGTCGCCAATTCAATTCCCGGTCAGGGCACATGCCCAGGTTGTGGGCCCGATCCCCAGTGGGGGGCATGCAGGAGGCGGCTGATCGATGTTCTCTCTCATCGATGTTTCTATTTCTCTCTCCCTCTCCCTTCCTCTCTCTCCAAAATCAATAAAGAAAAAAAAAAGGTGTTCGACTATGAGATGAGAGTAGGTGATTTTCAAGTTTGCCAACAGCTGAAACAAGATATGGCTCTTTCCATGGGAGAACTCTCCCCTCATCTTTCTTTTTTTTTAATTAATTTATTTTTGATCCTCACCCGAGGACATTTTTGCATTTATCTTCAGATAGAGCGGGAGGGAGAGAGGGAGGAAGAGAGAGAGAGAAACATTGATGTGAGAGAGATGTGGCGACCACATCGAGTGGTCGCCACCCACACAACCCCAACCAGGGCTGGGGACAAACTGCAACCGAGGCACGTGCCCTTAGCGGGAACCGAACCCGGGACTCTGCGATCTGTGGGCCGATGCTCTAACCGCTGAGCCAGACTGGCCAGGGCTCCCCTCATCCGTCTAAGTGCAAAACTGACCACATTTTGCACAGCAGCCCCACCTGTGTCCTAATTCTGTGAGTGAATAACTCAGTCTCTTCTGCAGCCCCCTCACTGTCCTACCCATAACTTCTATCATTCTTCTGAAATGGAAGGTTAAGTTTCCCCAGCATGTCTGACGGAAAGCCCAATATCATCAAATACATAACCATTTGCCTGCAATTCCCCCAGGGAAGGTTATTAACAACAACTTAGTCCCTGATAAATGACTATGTTTCTAAGGTAGTGGGTTATATCAAGGTTTCTAAATACACATAATTTAAACTTACCCAGACAGCCATGTGTCAAATAAACAGCCACTGGTTATTAAAAACACAGTCGTTCTTAGGCTAGACGTTGCTGTACAGCTCTGTCTATGCTGAATCATTTGTTTGCCTTAAACATGTCAGTGTATTTACTGATCAATACTCTCCATTACCCGAGTAAAGAATGCTTACAGTTTTGCTGAGAAAGGAGTGGTTCACCGGTTGTCACCTGCAATCCAGAAACACACCTGCTGATACGGGTTAAGTATTGCCAAAGGCTCACAGAATGTCAAGGCCAGAAAGAACCCGAAGGCCTTCCATTCAAAGTCCCCATTCAGTGACCAAGTGCCTTCCACAAGCATCCCCAGAAAAATAATGATATGGCTGCTTATACATGAGTATGTCCAATCAGGGGACAATCTTTAAGAGGGAGCTCATTCAAGATGTAGACAGTTCTCAAGTCTCTAAGAGTGGTTTTCTGTAAGCTTCCTAACCTTCTTTCTAGCCCTGCCCCCTTCAGGAAAAGAAGCCAACTTGTGATGATTTATTTTATGTGTCAGCTCGACTGGGTCACAGGGTGCCCAGATTAAATATGACTTCTGGGTGTGTTTCCAGATAAGACTAGCATCTGAGTCAGTGGAGCGGAGAGGCCATCCCAAATTGGATCCACATTATCCGACCTGATGAGGGCCTGGATGGAACAGCTGGCAGAGGAAGAGGGAGTCTGCCCCCTGTCCTTCTGCCTCAGTATTGACTTTGACAGCTCATCACATCTTCTCCTGCCCTCACACTGAGACTTACACCATCAGCTTCTCTTGTTCTTGGGCATTTTGACTCAGGTTAAATTACACAGCTGGTTTTCCTAGGTCTCCAACCTCTAGACAGCAGATCATGGGACCTAGTCTCCATAATTACTATCTATCTATCTATCTATCTATCTATCTATCTATCTATCTATCTATCTATCGATCTACCTATTTTTATTGATATACATATATATTGTGTATATATATATATATATATATATATAATTTCTCTGAAGAACACTGACAAATACACACCTCTATTTGAAAAGAAAAGAAGGCAAGGGAGGAAGAAAAATTTGTTCATTATGGAGCATCTTTCCTTCACATTATATATTTTATCTTAATAATGAGTCACTAAGAGCATGGTTAAGAACACATCATAAGCAATCACACAAAACCTAGGTTTAAATCCTGGCTTTCTACCATAGTAAGATGTGGCCCTTGACAAGTAATATAGTCTCATAAGCCTCAGTTTTTCCACTTGTAAAATGGATTATATTCTTCTCACCAGATTACTGTAAGGATCACCTGACATTAGGTATAGGAAGTATACAGTGCTCAATGCAAAGAAAATGCTCAGAGCCTGGCTGTATTAGTAATACTAGCAGCAACGCCGACCTGCACGGTAAAGCAGGAAAGGGCTACAGTTCCCTGCAAAGGCAGCTAGCCTCGAGGGCAGCAGTTTTCAGGGTTTACGTGCTCCTTGTGCTGAGGCGGCCCCACCTCACTTGAGAAAGCGAACTGTCTTCCCGTTTCCGTTATTTGCTTCCTACTCTCCCTTTCATCAAACCCCGTCCTTACGTTCCCCCTGTTTCTTCTCCCTGATGGTCCTCCTCTATTCATGGAAAGGGTGAGCATTCCATTATCAGGCTTTCCACAGCCCCTCCCCCGATCACCTTCTACCTGAAGGTGGGCTGTGGTCCAGATCTGCACAGGCCTCACTGTTACTGCTGCTTTGACCATACTTCCAGGACAGGGCTAGAGGATTCCAGCTTTCCCAGAAACCAGACACAGTGCTTAAGACCCAAGGAGAACAATGTGAACGATTGTGTCAACCAGATCACTTTTATTTAAAGAACTGAAAAACGCCCATCTGACTTCCTTGGTATAACATTCTGTCTGTGTACCTCTCCCCTCTCTGCTCCTTTCCTGGGCAGCTCTTGCTGACTCCTCTGCAGACCTCTTGTAGAGCTCTGTAATACAGGGAGGAGGGGTGACAGGGAGAGGTGCTAGGAGACTCAGCCTCTGTTGTAGCTCTCTGTGCCTGGAGTTGATTCATTCATGATTGTAAATACATGGTTATAAACCCAACATAATGAAACAGTAATTACCTAAGAGGTGATAGATTTGAGGAGTTTTTCTTGGCTAAATAATTTGCAATGTATAGTATTGCAGCGATTAAGCTCAAGTGATCACAGAACAGTTACACTTGACTGGAACAGGTTTCTCCTCCCTCCCTCCCTCCCTCCCTCCCTCCCTCCCTTCCTTTTTTCCTCCCACCCTCCCTTCCTCCCTTCCTTTCTTTCTCCCTTCTTTCTGTCCTCCCTTCCTAGCTCAATTTTCCTTTTTCTGTTTCCATCACTTGTTCTACATAATGGAGATTTAAATTGTTTGGCATTTTGAATTCATTTGTAAGGACTCTGAAACTGGGGTAGTGTCTTTAAAACTGGCTAAAACACACGGATGCACACACACGCGCGCACACACATCTCACAATCGCACTTAGATTTTTAAGGTCTGCACGTTCTCCGAGAAGCTTTGCAGCGTGGCGTCCTCCCGTTACCCTTCTGGAATATTAATGAGAGAAACTTTCAGTGGTATTAGCCAGGTGGAGGAAGCAGGGTTCACTGCTATGAAGAGCCTCTGTGGGTCACAGTACAATCTAGATGCTCTATGTTCAGCCTCAATCTATAAACTGTGGTTTATTCTTCAACATCAGAGACAGAGCAATTAAGACCGATCATTGGACCCAGAAACCACTCCTTGGGTTTAATCTCTCATTAGAAGAGTGGAAAGCTCTCATAGCTGGACAAAATATGAATTGGTCAGGTGACATTGGGAACCAGGGAGTAGGTGGGTACGTGCATTTGATTCCTTATGTCAAACATTTTCTAAAAGATATCTTGTTCTAGCGAGAGATTCTTTGCACCATTGAGAGAAACAGAGGCACAAGGTGCAGTGAGAGAAGCAAACCGAGCCCTCTGAAAGCTTCGTTCTAGATAAAGCCTTGTTTGAACCCCTGGTTGCATTCCACCGTCAGGCCTTCTCCCCGGCCACTGTCTTCACTCTCAGGGGTGACCAAGAGAGTTCTCTCTTGTCTCACATATAGCTTCCTCCTACAGGCTGTCCTCTAAGTTGGAATGGACTCCTTATGTATGTTCTAAACCCTTTCTTTCAGTTACTCACAAACCTTACTTCAAGGTCATGTTGACATTCACTCCAATCCAGTCCCACCAGTCCCCCCTGGATTGCACATCTACCTTCTTCCACAATTAGTAAATAATGGGCAGGTAGGTAGCTGAATAGACAGAAAATGTTTGCATTTGTATTAACTTGCAAGTAGAAATATATAGGCATGCAATCCGGGACACTTTTGGTTACAAGTGATACACATAAATTCAAAGCACCTTAGATCAAAGGAAGACATTATTGGTTCTCTTAACCATGAGAAGGAAGCATCAGAGATAGGAATGCAGAAAAACTGAACGTAGGAACTCCGTCACCGAAGGGATGTTCTCTGTCTCTGTTCTTTTCCCTATATCGAACTCATCCTTCCATTTATGCCAGGTTTTTCCACATGGCAAGAAACAGTCAGTTTTTTATTTATTCTTTCAACAATATGTCAGGCAATGTACTAGGCATTAGGAATACATTAGTAAATAAAACAAAGATTTCTGCTCTGTGGAGCTTATATTCTAGCAGCCATCAATAGCTGTTAAGTCTACCCTCTTAGAGTCCACACACACACACACACACACACACACACACACACACTCCCCATGGCTGAGAAACACACTTTTCCTAGAGAATGGCTGTAATTGGTCAAGTGTGTATCAGGTATCCGACCATTACATGTGTCTAAAAGGATCCCTGAGGCAGGCAGTGGCCAGTGGCTATGGCAATTCTCATTTAAACTTCTAGTTAAAGTAGGAGAAGCATTTCTTAGAAACAGAGAGCTATTTTGGAGCTAGCAGCATATTAGTATGTCTGCCCAGATACCTCCTTAGAAAACATTTCTCAAAATGCAGAGTGTAACTTCTCCACACTTTGAAAAACATCTTGTGATTTCCACTACCTCATCCTATATTGAGGAATGAAGGGCCATCCTCACCTGTAGCAGAGTGTCAACCAGGGAGGAGAAGGATAATCTGCGTGGTCTGTCTTCTTCATGTAGATTCTTGAACATGATGTCACATTCTGTCCACTCTAGGAAAACAGCTATTTTGGTATGTGCTGCTAACCTGAAATGTGCCAAAAAAAGAAATAGCTAGAGATGTTGAACAATAGAACACAGAACTGAAAATGAGACTCGGTGACCAAGAAAAAGAAGGCAAATTAACTGGGAGGCAAAGAGAATCCTTCAGGTCAAAGTACCTGAGGGCCTGGCAAGCTGCACAGGGCAGAGAATACTGAGCATCAATCATAGCTGCTCTAGATCAGTGGCTGGGAATCTTAGGGCAGCCTCTGTACTGAGCAGAGTGAGAGGGGATGGATTTTTCTGCAAGTCCAGAGAAATATTGAGGAATTACACATTTTGCACATCCTATGAAACAATGCACTAGATCAGAAGGATAATAGGATTCAAAGTCAGGCAACCTGAGGTTAAGCTCTGCCTCTGCCATTTGTTCCCTTAAGAAGACAGATGAACCTCTCCGTCTTATAGTTTCCAGAACTGTAAAATAAAGATAATAACATACCTGCTCTTTCTACCTCCTAGGACTGCTGTACGTTGTCAAGAAAAATAAAACAAACAAACAAACAAAAAAACTCCTTTCCAAACAAAGCTGGCCACGTCTTGATATTGCATCTACCTTGTGTCTGTCACAAAGTCCTACAAAAAAGGGGCATTTTGAAGAGGTGCATAAAAGTTTGGGGGGAGCCTGTGGTCCCAAGTAGAAAAAAAAACAAAAACAGAATTCACCATGAGCATCAGAATAAATTATTTTAAAGGCACAACCAGCACATGGAAAATGAAAACAAACCTTGGGTCGATAGCCATCCCAGAAATATCCTCCCACGACATGCCCCCTTGGAGATAGTGCATTACTTTCTCTGAGCTCTAGCTGTCTCCTTCCATATACCTTTCTAGACATGGCAGCATGTCATGGCCAGGCAAAGTGATTTTCCCATATGCTGTACATAGCTCATAAAATACTTTGGGATTCTGCTAGGGGAAAGGCACTAAAAAAGATATTATTACTCCACATAAATTTTAAAAAATCTTCTTGACAAGGTAATGATATTTGATCCATTTTCAATTTCTTGGCAGCCTCAACCCCCCAGGGTTTCCAGTTTTCCCTTTAAACTCTGTAGGAGACAGGTGAGCTCACACATGAGGGAAGGGCTACCTCTCGTACAGGATGAGCAGTGATACAACCCTCAGTTGCACGGAGAAAGACTGCAGATTGAGGCAGGCTCATTACTTCTTAGTATGCAGCGTCAATTCTCAGGGTTAAAAATAATCCACTCTGATGTCTTTTAATGGAACGTTTCACCAGAGCAATAATGGAAAACAAATTGTATGGGACTCTAACACGATTGAGTGGTTGCAATCTGCATCTGTACTTTCATGGAGAGTTGTTGAATTGGATTTGATAAATATCAGAAGAATAATGCCAAATGTGGGCTCCTGTGGTTGCTGTGATTGACAGCTGTCAAATACAGTGACAGATCAGGCTGTCTTTCAGAGGAACATGATTCATAGACCTCATTACAGGTGGATGGATGATGCATACAGACTAGAGTTGGGTCTCTGGGCATTTATTCTCTAAAAAGCCAGTGGGGAGTAGACATTTGTATAAATGGCCTAGTCAATCCCTTTATCTACTGTATCCAATTACCTCTTTTTTACCTAACTGTCTAGCTAACAGCTGGGTCTCCATGTCCAACCAATTTTAAACAGCTGTTTATAGAGAGAGGTTTCACATCAATGGACTTATTTATTGCAGGTCTGGCTCCTTATTTGTGCTATTTATCTTTCAACTCTCTGTATCTGCGTATTGATTTTTGTTGTTGTTGTTCTCTGGCTACTGCAATGAGTCAGAATTTAGAAATGACATACAATCAGATTTCTCTTGCCCAGAAGAATTCCTGGGTGTCTTGGATTCTCCTTCAATTTAAGTTATTCTCTTTCCCTCTAGGTCAGGTATATGACCAAGCGCTCAAGGAGGTTTATCATTGATCATAGACCAAAGCTCAGTTTAAACAGGAGGAAGGTAAGGAGAAGGTGGGAAGGACATAAAGGACAGAATAAAATGCGTATGTCCACTGTTTCTGGTTTGGAGACTTTGCAGATGACATATTACTCATCAGAGAATTTTTTAAGGGTAAATATGCAAATCACCTCTGTTTTAAACTTTCTGAATTTTCTAGTTCTGTAGGCTGCTAGGCCTTACCAGCAGACTGCTGGCCAATCTCTCTGGGAAGGAAATGCCTCTTTGGGTGATTGTCAAGCAATCTCAGGGGATCAGAGCTATTCACTAAGTCCTCATATTAATCTCTAGCAGCAATTCCAATGTTAAAAACTAGGAAAAAACAAATATCTATAAAGCAATACAGTGAATCTCTGTTAAAATGTTTCTGAACAGACATGTCAAACCTTGAAAAGACCTATACTATTTAAAAATATGCTAAGAATTTGACTTCTTGGAATTCTCATGAATGTACCTTTAGAAACACCACAAAGTACACACATTTTTATAATTCATTAATGGTTAAAATAAGTCATTCAGATCCCATTTCAGATTTCTTAAAAGCTTACTGGTTTCATTAATTGAAATTAGGGCCAGTCTTATTATATTACCCTAACATATTTCTTGTGGCTCTTCTGGGAAATTTTCCAACTGGACTGCGCTCTTTTAAACAAACTACTTTGCAGTAATATTATAAATCATTTCTTATTTTATTATTATTGAGATTGCTGATAATATACACATTTAGTACTTCTTATTCCTCAATATACCCTCTTATATTTTATCTCAGTTAAATCACTAACAACTCCAGGAGATGGAGAATGTATTATTATTTAATTTCCAAAGAAAAGGAAACTGAAAACAAAGTTATTTTTATGTGACACCTAATAACAACCAACTAATGGCAAAAATGAGACTTGAATCCCCATTTCTTGACTCCAAATAAATATATATATTTTTTATTATATCAGGAGTGCCCATAAAATACTGGGATAATAACAGAGAGGAGAGTGAGTATCTCAACACCGTAAAAGTGCATGCACAATTTTGTGTATATGCATAATGTATTTTATTTTCCCTATGGGGAGAGAGGAGACACACCAATTAACTAGATAATGTTGCTTCGCTTTTTCCAATCTTCAGAGAAATATGTATTCCTAGAGACAGGAAGACCGGCTACCAGAAAGTAGCTGTCAGTCCTTATTCAGTTCACCTGCAACCAGTTTTTCACACAGAGAAGACAAATGGAGACAAGTTTTTCAGAAACTGAGATCAAAACTAGGGACGTGTATATGTGCAAATGTTTATTTAATAAATGTTTTGGAGCAATTGATTTCAGCCTCCAAACTTAGTGGCCCTAGGGGACCTCAAAAAAAAGTAGACCCTATCCTGAAGGCATTTTCATCTAAATCATATACCATGTAACAAATCAATTAGAAAAAAATGAAAAGGGGGTTCCAGTCAAGACGGCCATGTAGGTAAAAGCAATACTCAAATCCTCCACAACCACATCAAAATTACAACTAAACTATAGAACAATCATAATCCAGAACTGCCTGAAATCTAGCTGAACAAAAGTCCTATAACTAAAGATATAAAGACAAAGCCACCCTGAGACTGGTAGGAGAGGCAGAGACTTGGACCAGGCTGGACCCACATCCATATGTGGGGATAAAAATCTGACAGAAAATCTTGGCTGCAAAGGTGCCCCTGAGGACTGAGAGGTCCCAGCTTTATACTGGGTCCCCATACCAGGGTTCCTGTGCCAGGAAAATAAGTCCCCATACCTTCTGGCTGTAAAAATCAGTGAAGGTTGTAGATGAGTGAGACAGAAGACTTCTGGAGTCCCAAGAGTGCTTCTTAAAGAGCCCACACGTTGACATACTTGAACTCACTCTCCCTGAGTGCTGCACTGGGGAAGTAGCCCAAAAGGTACCAGGGATGCACAGGGAAAAACTGAATTACCTGGCTTCAGAACCAGGACCGAAGGGGAAGCTTCCTCCTTGACAGAAGTGTTAACAGAGGCCATTGTGCCTTTTCTGAGCCTTCCCCCCACAGAGCCTGCTGGTAGATGCCATATCTGTATCACCATCAACCTGGCTAACACTTGTTCACTTTGCCCTGGTGATTCCCTGAGACCCCACCCCACCCAACTTGTGGGCCCACTCGAGCAGCCACGTCCAGTGGCTTTTCAATACAAATGTATTCTCTTGGCTCATGTTTCAGACTTTCCTAATATCTCTCAAACAAGTATAATCTGGCTTTGGCATGCTAAGTGGCCCCAGGCCCAGCACTAGCAGCAGCCAGTCTTGGTTTGCTGCTTGGCCTTTCCTCGGTACTGCCAAGTCCAGCAGAAGTAGCAGCCATCAGCAGATGATTCTGTAGCTCATGCTTCAGCAAAGAGATAAGAAACATAAAAGTGGAGATGGAAAACATAAAAAAGAACCAGTCAGAAATGAAGAATATATTACAGGGAATCAACAGTGAAGTAGATGAAGTAGAGGATCAAATCAGTGATTTGGAAGATAAGGAAGCAGAAAACAGGAAAGAGAAAAAATATCCCCCCAAATGAGAATAGTATAAGGAGAATCTGTGAAAGCATACCAACATTTATACCATAGGGATACCAGAAAAAGAAGAGAAAGAGCAAGGAATTGAAAACCTATATGAAAAAAATAATGACAGAAAACTTTACTAACCCAATGAAGGAAACAGAAATACAAGTACAGGAAATACAAAGAGCCCCAAATAAGATGAACTTAAAGAGGCCCACACCAAGACACATCATAATTTAAATGCCAAAGGTTAAAAAAAAGGAGAGAATTTTAAAAGCAGCAAGAGAAAAGCAGTTAGTTACCTACAAGGGAGCTCCCATAAGATTGTCAGCTGATTTCACAACAGAAACTTTGCAGGCCAGATGGGATTGGCAAGAAATGTTCAAAGTGATGAAAAGCAAGGACCGACAACTAAGATTACTCTACCAAGCAAAGCTATCATTTAGAATCAAAGGAACAGATAAAGAGCTTCCCAGACAAGAAAAAGCTAAAGGAGTTCATCACCACCAAACCAGTATTACAAGAAATGTTAAAGGGTCTTCTTTAAGAAGAAAAAACTTTAAAAATATGAATCATAAAATGACAATAAATGCATATGTATCAATAAATACTTTAAATGCAAATGGATTAAATGCTCCAATCAAAAAACACATGGAGGCTGAATGAGTCACAAAATAAGACCCTTATGTATGCTGTCTACAAAAGATTCACTTCAGATAGAAAGACACACGCAGACTGAAAGTATAAGGATAGAAAAGGATATTTCTTGAAAATGGAAACAAATAATAGAAAGTTGGAGTAGCAATACTTATACCAGACAGAAAAGACTTTAAAACAAAGGCTATATAACAAGATTCAAAGAAAGACCCAGCAATTCCACTTCTTGTTATTTATCTGAATAAATCCAAAACACTAAATTGAAAAGACACATACATCCATATTTTCATTGCAGCATTATTTACAGTAGCCAAGATATGGAAGCAACCTAAGTGTTTATCAATAGATGAATGGATAAAGAAGTGGGGCATATATACAATGGAATATGACTCAACCATAAAAAAAGAATGAAATATTGCTATCTGCAACAACATGAGTGGACCTGGAAGGTATTGTGCTGAGTGAAATACGTTGGAGAAAGACAAATGCCATATGATTTTTATGTGGAATCTACAAAACAAAATAAACAAACAAGCAGAACAGAAACAGACTCACAGATACAGAGAACATTTTGAAGGTTACCAGAATAGAGGGGGTTTAGGAGGATAGGTGAATAAGGTGAAGGGATTAAGAAGTACAAATTGATAGTTACAGAATATTCATGGGGATGTAAAGTACAACATAGGGAACATAATCAATAATATTGTAATAACTATGCATGATGTTAGATGGCTACTAGATTTGTCAGGGTGATGACTTAGTAAGTTTTATAATGTCTAATCACTGGATTGTACACCTAAAACACATATAATATTGTATGTTAACTGTAGTTAAATTTTTTTTAACTATTTAAAGTCAAAAGGAAGAATTAAAGAGTTAATCACTTTTATTTCTTTAGCTGTAAAATAGAAATAATAAAAGCAGCAAGGACAGTCCAGTATTTTCCAAACAACACGCAACTGGTCAGTCATATTGTGTGGAGTTTCTCAACAGGTTGGGGCAATTAGTAGGGGCTTTCTACAGGAGGCCCTCTTAACACTCATTCCATTCTCTACAACAGGGTTAGATGCAATCACACCGTCTCTTAAGAGTCACTATAGCCCTGGCCGGTTTGGCTCAGCGGTTAGAGCGTCGGCCGGCAGACCAATGAGTCACGGGCTCGATTCCAGTCAAGGACATGCGTACCTGGATTGTGATTCGTCCCCGGCCCTAGTTGGGGTTGTGCAGGAGGCAGCCACTCGATGTGTCCCTTTCACGTCAATGTTTCTCTCTCTCTCTCTCTTCCTCTCTCTCCCTCCCACTCTATCTAAACAAAAATAGAAAAATATCCTTGGGTGAGGATAAAAAAAAAGAGTCACCATAAAAAAATAACATTCCAAGCATAGTACTTGAATCTCCCCATTGGTATTACTCGTTTTCATTTTTCTCTTCTTTATATGTTATAATTTCCTTGTTAGTAGGAACCATATTTTGTACACGGCAGATAAACAATGAAACTTTGTTCAATGAATGAATCTCTGTGTCCTCTGTGTCCAATACAGGCCTTCAATGTATTTTGGAGAATGAATGAATGAGTATACCAGTTCTTAGAGGCAAAAATGAATATAAACCAGTAAAAAGGCATTTTTTTTTAAAGGAGTGAAAATCATCTACAAAATAAGGAAGGGACATCCACAGAGGATAAATAAGAAAACTGTCAATTTCCCTGCAGTTGAACATCTTTATGTCTTCTCTTTTCGCATTAGCCGTGTGATTTCTCAGAACCGAAGTTGATGGTGTCCAAAATGCTATGTTGTGCAGGTGACATAACGTTTTAAAGGAAGGAAAGTTAAAATTCCATAGCCGTCATCTAAATCTGTAGTTAGTCTCACATTAAATTGTTAGTAAAATTATACTTCTATGATTTTGGTTGTTGTGAATTTCAGAATAGAAGCAATTCTCTGGACAACTTAGAAAATAAATCTGCAAATTGACTGAAAACAGAACATCCAACAGATTATGTACAGGTGTTGAGTTATTCTGGCGTAGTTCAGCCTTCTGCATTAGTCCATCTGCATAAACACTGCTCAAGTCATTACTTGGAATTATCTCAGCGCAACCTGTCAAGGCAGACTCCTGTAAGCAAATGCTTCAAAATTACTCTTGAAATTCCATATTTAAAACCAACCAAATCCCTAAAGTACGAGAATAAAGTCAACAACCCTGTTGTAACAATGAGCTTTCTCTATCTCCAGGATCAACCCTAATTTTGTAGCCAATAGTCAGGTATTTTCACCCACCTAATAATAATTTTAGATCCAACTGTAAAAAAAAAATTAATGAGTGAAAGAACTTTATTTGTTAGATAGAAAAGTCTAACAGTCATGATGAAGGGAAACAAAAGCTAGAATAAGACTCTGGCACCATCTGAGGAGTGGGGTTTTACCAAGAAAGCAGAGCAAAGAAGACTGCTTCAACAATAGCATTTGAAGTACCCCTAAACAAGCTTTCCTGAGTCACAATTGAGGTTCTTTTGGGTGAGAGTTGCCTGAAGAATCAGGATTAATTTGGAGCCAAGAGAAATCCTTAATGAATCAACCTAACACCAGACTTCAAAACCTCATTCAAAGATTGTGCAGAATATAAGCTCGGGCCCTTCTATATGGTGTATGCCCTTCCAAGAATAACTTTCTCTCACCTCTGTTTGCTGAAATCCTTTCTTCTCAGAGACCAGCCCTGGCATGCATTCTCTAAAGCCCTCCCTAATGATCTCAATCAGTGGTAACAACTCTTTCCAATGATCTTTGGGTCACTCATTTGTTCAACAAACTCTTTTGAGAACCTACTATGCATGTAGCACTATGTTAAACCCTAAGCACACAAAGGTAAGTAAGACAGATTCATCTTCCCAAGTATCTTAGTGCCAGTGCCTGTTCTTACTTCCACTCATAAACCAGCATTTACAACACAGGATGCTGAGAACTACTGTGCACAAGTACTATGCACACAGTACTCTACTGTTCAATGCAGGCTATCAAATACTAGGCAAGTATACTGTTGGAGCCGAGCTTAAAGGATGATTAGTAGTTCAAGTGACAAAGGAGGAAAAGAAAAGCAATCTAGGCCGAGGAAATAACTTGTCTAAAGGTCTGAGGTGAGAAAGCATAAGTAATTCAGTGTCGCTAGAGTATAGGAATAGCTGGGAGAAGGGAGGGAAAGGTAGCTGAATAGGTAGGCAGGAGCCAAATCAGAAAAGACCTAGCTAGCTATTCAAAGGAGTTCAGGTTTTATCCCATAGGCAATGAGGAACCACTGAAGAGGTTAATAGTGGATGCGACAAAGTTATATTTGGGTATTTTATAAGGACAAATATTCTGTTGTCTATGTGGAAGGAGGTTTAGAGTCAGACTGGAAGCAAATGGATGACTTTGGAAGTAGTGCAGATAAGAGAAGAAAAGCATATCTATAAAATAGGGAATGATGATAACAACAGAAGAGAGGAAATTGATTCTAGAAACGTGTTTACACTGCTATCACGGCCTGGCATCTACCATGTTAGGCCTGCCATTGTGATCTTTTGAATGCATACTATCTATATCTTTCTTGAAATGTGGGGTTCTTGAAGGTAATGGTTGATCTTGTTTATAATTCTGTCACCAAAAGGCTTAACACAGTCTGTAGAAAATAGTTGAAACTAAACATACTGTATGTTGAAATCTACCAGATGACACTGTACTATACACGAGTCAGTTTTAGACTTGGGCATTGTACTGTGGTTTGACGCCAGTCAGTGACCAGAGATAAACCTGTCAATAGAAGAGGCATATGCTCTAATATCATGTCTTAGAAATAAAGACTAGAATCAGTTACAAACCCAAAAATCAATCATTTGAACTTTTCTGGTAAGAATTCTATTCTATAATAGACAAAAATACGGGATAGCTAACTATAAGTTAACTCTCCATATTGGTACCATTTTCCCATCTAGACTCTAGATTGGAGCGTGTGTTCTCAAGGGAATGATGTTCAGAGCTTCAGAATTGGGTCACTTCCCATTACCATCATTAGGCAGGAATGAGTGAGGCCTCACTGGGAATTCAATGAAAACTACAGTCTCAAAATTGAAATAAGATTGCGTGCATTCTGTCCTAGGGGAAACAACATCCTAAATTGGACATGTTGTGTCTCTGAGTCTGCTTGAGGGACATGCAAGCAGTGTTACTCTTATGACAATGCAATGTAATTCATCTATCTTAACAGCTGGCAATAGGCAACCCTAGACTATTAGTGATTGGCATATATTTATATGAAATACAAGCATGCGTAAAATAATCAAAGTGTATAGATATGTGTATTTCCACCGGACACATAGATGGTGGTATCAACAGTCCTATTCTGCTGGTTGCCTCATTGAACAGAAGTGCAACTTTCCTAGAAAGTAGCCATGATTTCCTGGGTAAACAGACCACTAATGCATCTTACAACATGCTTTGGACAAATTATTTTGAACTTACACACTCAGATGGGTGTTCACCTCCAAGGCCATCAAGTTTTGAAGTTATATACTTATTCAAATGATTTGACATTGCTCAGACGATTCTTGTCCTTCTTCACTAGACTCTGCCTTGACAACAAGACAAGGGACATGTGAAGAAAAAATATACATCAGTCTCATTATTGTTAGGTTAGTTACATCTCATTGGAATCCACATTCTAGTTTTACTCTCTAGGCCAGAAAATTGATGCTAAATCAAGCAGGTAAGAGCCTCTTGTATACTTCACACAAATGTAAATATAGACCATATATAGAAAAGCCACATGCTGTCAACACAAGAGATCAAAATCTCTTAGAAATAATATGGCCATGACCAAGCCTTGGGCATAGGTGCATCCGGTACCACAAGGCTGGTCCTGTGTCTGTGGTGTTTGTCATTCTGTCTGCAACACCTAACAGAATCTTAGCCATCGTAAGCATGTATTTCATAATTATTGAATTTTATTCTTCCCAGATATTGCTTCCTTTTTGTCATAGATGACTTCCTAGGGCAAAAATAATTCTAACTCCTTCGTGTTCCTAATTGTTTCCACTGCTTTCTATCTATTCAAACCTGATGCGACGTAAGTAGACATATGGGGAGGGGTGCATTACTTCTATATAGTGAAATTGTTTAAGACATAATGCAGTATGAACTATACAATTACCTAGCTAGAAATCTAATGAGGGTATAAATGGAATTCTGTAACAATATATCCATCCATAATCTATGAAATGGAATCTTGAAAACGGAAAGATTCTGCTGATTTACATGTGCTTTATAAATACATAAAATATTATGATTCAAGAAATTTGAATGGAGTTTCAGTAATGTGTCTTATTCAGCTTCATCTACTCATCCAAATTAGTTATCAAGTCTCTACTGACTGCCTTCTCAAGCAATCCAACACTAAATTGGATGCTTGGGGATTTCTCCTCGCCTGAATGAATGTATTGTTTAGTTAGGCCAAAAGAGCTGATCTTTATGCAGTTTGTCCTGACGAACCATTATTGCCAACGATCAAGATACAAGACCATTGTCCACTTAATCAACCACAGATATTTAAATAGAAGCCAGGTGTGAAATTTCATTATTGCTTTGGGGGGCAAGAGAAGAAAGAATAAATGCGTGAGTAAAAATGTCAATAGGCATAACCATTCCAGGTAGTTTTCATTAATGCAATTTCACTGGCAATGAAGCCTAAGACAATTTATCCCATGAGTTCTGTTTCAGTGATGTGATTAAAAAAAAAAGACAAAAATGAGAGGATTGAGATAGGTGTAAGTAGGTTATCTTCCCAAAGGAAACAACTCCAGGCTTCCAACTCTAGCAGATGGTAATTAGTCCTATTCAAAATAATGGTTCAAATCCCCAAATAACTGGAGTTTAGAACTTCTGAAGAACATAGGAAAGGCCCAGAGGTCCAGGACGCAAGAGAAACCCCAAGCCCACCTTTCTTAGTTCTTCGGTCAGGCCTGTTGGTCTGCAGAATTTAGTCATTTACAGAAATTCAAAGTTCTTGAGTAATAATAATGATAGCTAAGATGTAATGAATTATTGTGATGTACTGTGCTAATTCTAGATGCATATTTCATTCTCAAAACAATTTTTTGAGGTTTGTGAAATTTTGGTCTCTTTTACTGATGAGGAAATTGAAGCCCAGAAGAGTAATTATCCAAAGCCATTATAATAAGATACAGAGCTAAAAATTCAAATCTAGATCCTCCTGATGACAAAGCAATGCTCTTTACCTGTGGGGTTTATTTGGTGGAATCAATGGCCATCAAGCTATTGGCAAAGGAAAGCCTGGAAGGCGGGGGGGGGGGGGGGAGTGAGAAGGAGGGGCTCAATGGGGAAAAAAAGGGGGACGTCTGTAATACTTCAACAACAATAATAATAATAATAAAAAAAGAATCATCTTGTTATTTTCTTGTATGCTACTGTGAGATAACAGATGATAGCTTGGTAAATTAGATAACACCTATGTTTTCTCTCCCTATTAGCCCCCACAGAGTCACCATGAGTATGAAGACTATCCACTTGGGAAATTCCTGCTTGTCTTTTACTAAAACAATTATTTCATATTCTTTGTCAGCATGAAAACTACATTTCTTCAGGCCTCCTAATGCCAGTTGGTATTCTTAGAGTATGTGAAAAGTGTAAGTTCCAAGCTATCAACAGAACTCTAATGATTATCTAAACCTCAGTGAACACCATTCAGCCACAGCAGAAGTGGCTGTGTTTCTACAGAGGGAAGATCACTAATAAGGGGAGAATTGTGGGAAGAAAATTTACATAATTCCACAAACCCAATATTATTCAGACATTTTAGATTTTGGTCTCTTGGCCACTAATTTAAATTACTTAAAAAAATAAAAAGAAATCTCATAGTTGCCATATATAAGACACTTTATAAACTTTTGGCCATATTCTTTTTGGGGAGTGCCTGCAAGTCTTAGGCTGTAGATGAGCCAATATCAATATGGCCTTCCTGTAGGAATTTCTTCCAAGATCTTATAGACTTTAAAATGTTGACTGTACCTCAGTTGCTCTTCTGAGAGCGCCCACTCACTCACCTGTTGTTGCAGATGCTATGTTGAGCCACCCAGATCCCCCATCAGGAAAATGTTTCCCCCTACCTGCTAAGAATGTGTCCAGAAGGGCCCTCACCTATCAGCCCTCTTCTTTGTGATAGCATAAGCTTGACTAAGGAAATCTAAACCTCAGAGGAGAGGGGTGGCGGGGAGGGATGAGATAAACCAAAGAACTTATATGCATGTCTGCGTAACCAATGAACATAGACAACAATGCTTGGCGGGGTGAGGGGGGAGGGGATAAGGAGGAAGCGTGTTTGTGGGAGAAAAGGAAAAACATCTGTAACAAAAATAAATTAAAAAAAGAAATCTTCATTGTCCAAAGTTATACCTCTTCCCAGTCACCCCAAGCCTAATAACTGATTAATTAACATAAAACTCTACCTTCTCTTGTCCCAGCTAAGCAGCCAAGATCCAAGAGCTACTGATGGGGTCGAGAAAGGAGAGAAAGTCACTGAGACTACATCACAGCTCAACTCTGCTCTCTCCCCAATCCTCCATCCTTGTCTACCTTCCATAGGTGTTGATCTCAAGAGTACTCCCTAATGAAAGTCCTGCATGCTAATAATCTCTGCCTTACGTTCTACTTCACAGAAAACTCGACTTGTTATACCTGTACTAACAGAATTTCTTAGCAGTCTTTTCTCTCTAGGATTCTCAAACATTGATAAAGTACAGGGACCTGTGGGGAAGGAAAACAGAAATAAAGCCACAGGGAAATGTAAAAGCAGATGGCCCATCAATTAGCAAAGAAAAACTTTCACCTTCTTGGGTTACCCAAATGCACTGCCCCTCAAAAAATTTGATGTCACAGGTATACCTGAGATTTTAATTTACAGCTAAACTATTCATGACATCTCTTGGTCCATACCAGGTAAGGCAAACCTGTAAGGGAGAATCATTGTTCATGAGAACAGAGAAGACACAGAGGGTAAGTCTGCTGTCAGCACTTGTCCTGATGCCTGACTTTGAAGCAAAGCTATCTGAGGCTAGAAGGCATCCCTCCCCCCCCACTGCCAGGTTCCCTGAGTTGGATTCCAGTTTTCAGTTTCCAAAGACAGTCAGCAAAAAGGACTGGCTGGGCAGTTTCGTAGTGTTCACGGACCCTGCCAAGCATTCCAGCATCTTCTTACTCTTTGTATGTACTTGATTCTTCCTTGAGCAAAGGTTTTCGAAGTAGAAATAACAGTTCATCAGAGAGTAGGCATATAAAAAGCGAGAGATGGGAATACCTTCTTCTGTATTGCTGAACAAAATTTATTACTTTCTTTTCCATAGCTCCATTTCTCTTATTCCAGTCATGAGAAAACAGAATATCTGCTGTCGCTGCTGATTTGGAAAACCATATTAAGTTACTTCTTACAAATAAAACAACGGTTTTCCAAAAAGTAAGAGTGGTTAAATTGCAAGTCATGCCTCACATGACACATTTATTTTAAATGCCCGACAATTTTATGTAGTCTAACTATGGGATGCAATGTGAATTCCAGCATTCTGGCTGGCCTGAACCTAGCATTCTACCAAGAGGCTCCATGGACAGAGACCCTGCCTCTTAACCGAGTATGGGGAGATGATAAGGCTTTGGAAGCCTGTGGAAAGGGAGACGGTGGAACCAATTCATATTCAGCAAATGAGAATCATGGAATTTTATTAATCATGAAGTCAATACACCCGTCTTCTAGTCAGCCATGCTGGTGAGGCTCACAATTTTAAAAGAATACAAGCTGTCTCACAAAAGTAGATTAAATGAGTTGGTTTCTCTGGGTTTCCTGATGGATCCTTGACTGAATTTCCTAAAAGTGAGTCAATCTAAATAAAACCACCGTATTCCATCTTCTAAGTTTCCCTTTGCAACCACTTTCTGAATGTACTGAAATCTGGTTAATTCGATTCTAAATTGAGACGAAAACGTGACTGAAGCGTGGATTGGTGGTTACCATTCTCCCTGCAGAGCCGCTGTTTCACATACAGGAGGCTCGCAGGCTGCCGGGCCCCACCCCAGACTTGCTTTCGTTTGTTTATCTCATGACATCCATTTATTCCCATGAAACACGGTTCAAACTTTACTAATCACAAATACATTTCTCTATGTTCATTTTCACTCACCGAATCAAGGGCAGAAGCGCAGCTGAGTTGAAGTTCCATGAGTTTGTGGGTATGTTTCTGCAGTATCAGTGCATCTCGGAGGTATTGTGGGTCTGGCCCCGGATCGCCACACCACCACAGTAAAGCGAGCCATAATCTCTTTGCTTATGGAAGGGCCTGCCTTCAATTTGTGGGGGGGGAAATCTATGAAGTGTAATAAAGTGAAATGCAATAAAATGAGATATGCCTGTATTATTATTATTATTATTTTAATGGTGTGGAATTTGGCACAGAAGAGCTTTTGCTCAGGACTGACTTGCCCTAAATATAGCACATACATGTTGGGCTACCTCTTCAATATATCATATTTTGATATTTTGTCTCATTGCTATATTAAGCCATTTCAAACTCTTTATTAACTGCATATTTTAAATGGTGTTC
This sequence comes from Tadarida brasiliensis, assembly GCA_030848825.1. Lineage (NCBI taxonomy): Eukaryota > Metazoa > Chordata > Mammalia > Chiroptera > Molossidae > Tadarida > Tadarida brasiliensis. The sequence continues at coordinate 26,374,800 of CM061277.1, read as the reverse complement.
CAACATACTTTTATTTTATTTTTTACTTTTTTATTGAATTTATTGGAGTGGCATTGGTTAATAATATTATATAGGTTTCAGCCTTGGCTGGGTGGTTCAGTTGGTTGGAGTGACATCCTGTACACCAAAAGGTCTCTGGTTAGATTCTCCGTAAGGGCACATTTCTAGGTTGCATGTTCAACCCCCGATCGGGGCGCCTACTAGAGGCAACTGATAAATGTTTCTCTCCCACATCAATGTTTCTCTCTCTCTCTCTCTCTCTCTCTCTCTCTTTCCCTTCCTCTCTCTCTAATCAATAAAAAAATATCCTTAGTTGAGGATAAAAAAAAATTATATAGGTTTCTGGTGTACAATTCTGTAATACATCACAGATTGCCAAGCCTCATCCCCAGAGTTTTGATACAGTAAGTTTAAGATGAGGCCTGAAAATTTGCATTTCTAACAAGCTTCCAGTAATTGCCAATGGTCCTACTCTGAGCAGCAAACGGAAACCACTGTGCAAAGAAGAAAGAGTCCATCTAAGTTCCTTCCAGAATAGGTAGGTCCTTCCAGAATAGAAACAGAGATGGCAGCATGGGGGGCAAAGGTCAGAAGGTGATTTATTTTCTTCATTAGAAGTCCACGATGGGGTACACAGCCTGAATGAAAAGGGCACTGCACCCTTCCACAGGCGGAGAAGGCCTTGAAACGGGGTCGTATAGAAGTGCCCAGTTAATGGCTAGTAATAAGCAGGTTCTCAACAAAGTGGGGGGAGAAATGGCCAGAAGGTTGATTTTTTTTTTTCTTTATTGGTTTTAGAGAGAGATAGAAACATCGATGAGAGAGGACATTGATTGGCTGCCTCCTGCATGCCCCCCACTGGGGATTAAGCCCACAACCTGGACATGTGCCCTGACCAGGAATCAAACCAGTGACCTCTTGGTGTATGGGTCCGACGCTCAACCACTGAGCACACTGGCTGGGCTTGTTGATTTCTCTTAAAAGAATTATCATACATTTGTTTAGATTTTGCAATAAACAGGAAATTAGTAAAATATGATTTTTCTGTATGGAGAAGGTGTGGGTGTTAATGCAAATGCGCAGGGGTAGAAAACAAACAGAAGAACATTGGTAAGCAAAGTAACACAAATGAAAGGAAAGCTGACCCTCCTTCCTCTGGGCCCCTGCTACAAATCAAGATCGAAAAGCCAAGCACACAGAATGAATGGCACAAAGTAATTTAGCTGCTTTGCAAAGTTCTTTAAGTTTTAATAACAGCAGAAAGATCCTGTTTTAAAATATGGATTTCATCTCGCCTATGTGCCTTTAAGGAAGCATAACTTATTTATACTTTCCCCTTTCTCCTAATTTACTGACTCTCTCCATCTCTGGTGCTCTCCCTTTCAACTAGAACAATAGAGTTTTGAAAATAGGTATGTAGTAACAGGAGCATCCTGAGGTCTCTCTCTGACTCCTCATTATAAGGTTATTTTCTTGTGTTTTGAAATAGAAATACTGCCTTTGATGCTACCGTTTAAATTTTCTTTTTTCTCTTTCTAAAGAAAGTGTCCCCTACTTATTGCCTAGCCTGTCACCTCGACACAATGTGGTAAATAGCCTTCTAAATAAATATTTTCTATTATGCCTTCAAGTACAACTTTGCTGTTGAGTGCAAATAGGCTAGGTAATTGGGCAGAGGAGGAGAAAGCAGCGTTGAATGCCGTGTTGGAAGGGGAGTGTATGACTTTTGTTTAGTTGCTCCTGGTGTAGGGCCTCATCAGCAATTTCCACGAGAGTCTGGGGAATTCAAGAACACCATTTTAGTGATGGGCTGCCTGCATTTGAATCTCAGCAGGGGCAAAGATTTGAGGCACTCTCCCGACTAGAAAGGAAGAGTTATTCTCTTCAGTGGATCTCATGCGGCCTGGGCATTTGTTAGATTTTTCTACTCCTCCTGACTTACTTCCGCTGGCTCATTCACCCTGGGCTGTGTACTTCCCAGAACTGCTTTCATTCTCTCCCTCTTTCCCCCAGTCTCAGTTCTTTGTCATACCTCTGATCCCCTCTGTCTTTCTTTGTGTTTCTTCCTGTCTGTCTCGTGTGTTTCTGCTGATGTTTGGATCTGCTCAACTTGCTACCCAGGGGCTGCTTTGGCCTCCCGACACCAGGAGGCGCTGCCATCCTGACAGGCAGCAAAAGGCAGAGAGGCGGTGCATGTTAATGTCAGGGAGGTGTAGGCAACAGATACTCTGTTGCCAGTTTCAGGCATAAGTTATTTAATTAAAAGCCAAAAACTCTTAGCTCTGGTTGTCACTTCCTCCTGTGAGAGCACAGTCATCCCTTTGGTGTCCTCACTTTTGAGAAACACCTGTCTGGGCTCCTCTCGGCGCTGTGACGTTTAATCTCGTCTCTCCAGCTGACAAGTAACAGGCAAAAGAGGACACAGGGAAGAGGAGGCTGGGAAAGTGGAACATCCATTTACACATCGTTGAACCAGAAGCCAGAACCCAAGATATGGGACTTACTACATTGTCCCCAGACATCGGCTGTGTGCCTCCTAAGTGCCAAGCACTGTCTGAAACACCGACAAATATCACAGCAGTAAGACTCCACCGAAGTTCAAATGAAGGCTGTGTCATTTTTGAGGAGCCAGATGTATAAACACGGAGAGGCTTTTCCATCCCCTGTCTTATATGGACGCCTGAGCCCTACCCCCGCTCCAGGTCAGCTCAATCTAAGCTCACCCAGCCCACATCACTGTTCTTTTATTCTCTTAAACTCTCTCTGTCTCTTACTATAGGTGTTCATATATGCAATTCTCTTCCCATTTCATCTGCTAATTTCCTTCTTATCTTTCAAATCTTAATTAAAGCATTCCTCCCCTGAGTCAAAGTGACAAACACATCCCTATTTGCCTGGATGGTCTCAGTTTTAGCTCTGGGAGTCCCAAGTCCTGGGAATACTTCAGTTCCATGCAAATCAGAATGGGTTGCTCATTTCAGTCAAACCTCTTGATGATAAACACTTTTTAAAATGACAGCTTTATTGGGATATAATTCATGGACCATAAAATGCATTCTTTTAAAGTGTACCATTCAGTGTTTAGTAAATACACAGCATTGTCCAACCATCACGACTCTCTCATTTTACAACATTTTCATCAATCCCAAAAGAAACACCTAAACATTAGCCGTCATTCCCCATCGCCTCCTCCCGTCAGCCCTTGGCAACCACTAATCTACTTTTTGTCTCTATGGATTTGACTATTCTAAGCATTTCTCATAAATGGAATCATGCACCACGTGGCTTTTTGTGACTGGCTTGTTTCACTGAACATAATGTTTTCAAGGTTTGTTCATATTGTAGCATGTACTTCATGCCTTTCCATGGCCAAATAGTATTCCATTGTATGGGTAAACCCACATTTCGCTTATCCATTCCTAAGACTGAGGATATCCATCCATAAATGTTGAATTGTTTTCACTTCTTGGATACTATGAATAATGCTGGCATGAAGATTCATGTGCAAGCTCTTGATGGGCCTATGTTCTCCTTTCTTTTGGGAATTTATTTAGGAGTGGAATTGCTCTGCCATATGATAAAGCAACATTTAACCTCTGAGGAACTACCAAAATATTTTCCAAAGTGGCTGCTTATTTTACAATCCTGCCAGCAAAGTAGGAGTTTTCTAATTTCTCTATAGCCTCACTAGCACTGATTTTTTGTTCTTATTTTGTTTTGTTTTAATTTTAGCAATCCTAGTGGGTATAGGATTCATTGTGGCTTTGAGCTACACTTCCCTGATGACTATTGATGTTGAGCATCTTTTTGATGTGCTTAGTAACCATTTGTATATTTTCTTTCTGAGAAATGTCTAAGCGCTTTGCCCACTTTTATTTATTTAAAACATGCTTTTCTTTATTAATTTTTAGAGAGAGAGGAAGGGAGAGGGAGAGAGAGATAGAAACATCAATGAGAGAGAACATTGATTGGCTGCCTCCTGCAAGCCCCCCACTGGGGATTTGGCCCACAACCTGGGCGTGTACCCTGACTGGGAATCAAACTGGTGACCTCTTGGTGCATGGGTTGATGCTCAACCACTGAGTCACACTGGCCGGGTGCTTTGTCCACTTTTAAATTGAGTTATTTATGTATTGTTGAACTCTCTCTCTCTCTCTCTCTCTATATATATATATATATATATATATTCTGGATACAATCCTTTATTAGATATATAATTTGGAAATAGCTTCTCCCATTCTCTTTGTTTTCTCTTCACTATCTTAATAGTGTCCTTTGGAGCACAAACTTTTTAATTTTGATAAAATCAAATTTATTTTTTTCTTTGGTTACTGGTGTTTTCGGTGTGCTATCTAAAAATGCCTAAACCATTAGTTGAAAAGATTTATTTTATACTCTATTCTAACAATTTCATAGCTTTAGGTCTTATATTTAGCTCTACGATACATTTTGAGTTGATTTTTGTACTTGGTATAATAGGGGTCAAGTTCATTCTTTTGCATGTGATATCCAATTGTCACAGCACCATTTATTGAAAGGACTATTCATTCTCCACTGAGTAGTCTTGGCACCCTCGTCAAAAATAAGTTGACCACAAATGGAAGGGTTTATTTTGGGCTCTCAATTATATGTTATTAATTTACATGTCCATCGTTAGACCAGTTTCAGTGTTTCAGTTATTTTAGTTTTGTAGTAACTTTTTAAATCAGGAAGTGTTAATTCTTTGTTCTTTTAAAGATGGTTTTAGCTTCTCTGGGTCATTGCATTTTCACGTGAATTTTAGGATCAGCTTGTCACCTACTGCAAAAACACAGCTGGGACTTTACCAAGGATTGTGTTGAATCAGTAAATCCATTTGAGAAATGTTGTCATTTTAACAATATTAAGTCATCCAATTCATGACTTTAGGATGGCTTCCATTTATTACACGTTTTTTAATTTATTAATTTATTTCAACAGCCTTGTAGTTGTCAGAGTATATGTTTTGCACCGCTTTTCTTATATTTATTACTATTTTATTATTTTTGATGTTATTGTAGGTGAATTGTTTTTCTTAGTTCTATTTTGAAATTGTTCAATGGTATTGTGCTAAGGAAAGTAGACCAGTCTGAAGCAGTCTGACATTGACATCAGCTGTGAAAGTGTAGCTTGAATAATGACATTGTAACTAGGGGGGAAAGCTACTATTTGAAGTGACTGGCACTGTGCATCGGTTAATGCCTTGGCCTGGATTACCAAGGCAATGCTGTCATTTAGGGCAACTGGGGGCTCTGGGCCCACAGTTAGCCCCTCTGAGAAGGAAGGAGGCCCTGGCCACAGGAAGATGTGCTGCCACAACTTTCATCGCAAGGAAAGTCGTTTCATCAGATGCACAAAGATTCCACTCACATTGCAATTCCTCAAACACTTCTGCGTTGAACAGGAATTTTACTCTAGTAACGTTTCATATTTTCATTGTGTACAACCATTATCGCATATTCAGCTGTTCAAAAAGTAAGGCACGTATTTGTCAAGGTGCAGTTTTAAGTGGATGGCAAGTAAAAGGACTGCAGACATAGAAGAGATTGTTCATATGTTCTGAAATACTTAGAGCACCTTTTCCATGAGTGAGGAGAAAGAAGGCAAGCCAAGCAGCATCTCAGGTAGCGTCAGAATCACCTCTAGTCAGGTTTCTCCTGAAGACAAAAAAAAGAAAGCTTGCTTACTCAGTAGTGTTGTTTTTCTTCCCATTTATGAGTTCTACTAAACAGTCCAAGGTTATTACATGTATTCCGAAGCCCATTGATGTGAAATAAGTGGACTGCGAGGTTACAAGGAAAACACTGTGTTCCTAAATATAGTATTTAAGCACTATTATGTTGCAACTAACTTATTTTTTTAATGTTAGACCTGATTCAAGCATACCCCTATGATAATTTCAATCTCACCACTGCTCTGTACTTAGATTTCAAGGATGTGTTTTATTTCTATTTTTTCAAACTGGTGTGTAGTGTTTAGATACATTTTAGTTACATGTACTTAACTCTAACTTATGAGGCCATGATATTCTAGGTGACTCAGTCATTTGTCCTTAACTGCATCTGAAGCCAGACTGAGGTTAGAGTTGATGAATCGAATAGGCAAGGTTAAAAGGAACAGGCACAAGTCTTCAAGGGCTTTGAGTTACCATATTAAAGGGCATCGGTAATTCTTGTGTAAATAGGTTTTTAAGTTATTCTAACTATTTCTCAAAATGTTTAGAAAGGATAAAAAGTGCATTTCTTTAAAACTAGAGTCCGTACCAACATCCAATTTATAGTGAGACAAAGCAGATACTTTGTTAAAGAGTCTTCTTGAGCTGGACTCTTTAAAATTATTTTTATTTACAGAGCCTTTTGGGGAAGGAGGATGTATGACACGGTTGCTAAGGGAAACTCCATCCTGATTGTAAGAGAGGTCACTACAGGTTTTCGCAAAGAAAAGAGAAAGGATGGCTTTATTTCCTAAGATGCTTTTTCTGCTCTTACAATGGAAGAAAAGGAAGCAGAAACAACAATTGCCTTGTCTGCTTCTTACTCACTTTGTAAACTCACAAAAGGTCTCATAGTAATGAGCTTCCAAGAATGTCCAAGCCTCATGACAACTTTTCTTAGCCTTGTTTATTACTTGAATGTGATATAGTTTACCTCAGTGTTCTTGTTTTTTCTGCCCAACTAGAATGCATATTGCAGTGAAGAGTTACATTTTATCATTGTTACCCAAGTGCCTTGTGCATAAACACTAGAAAAACTGATAAATATTAATATTCACTGTATTTTAATCCACTGTAATTTTTAATGTGGAAAGAGTAATAACTTTGAATGGAAATAGGAGGCATTCCTATGCCTCTCCATTTAGGTAGTTAGAAAGATTAACACAGGCTGAATCTATGCACTTGTAAATGGATGCCCCCGTAATGAGCTTTCAGAGGGAAGGAAGGATCTGTGTTTTCTTATTCACCTCTGCCTGTAACCACAGCTCTGGGAACAGTACCTGGCAGATACAAATGCTTAATAAATAACTGCTGAAAGGATGGAGTCTTCTGTTCCTGATTATAACTGACGGGAAAGCAAACAGCGTCAAGATGAAAATAAGCCTCTCTTCTCAGACAGTCTTAAAAATAAAATAAAATCAAAGAAGGTTAAATTCCAAAGCTCCTTTAAAAATATTTTTTAATGTTGGAAAGGACTCTGAAATTTCAAAAATTGGAATGAAATATGTAGGTGGAAATAATTCATAACCATATACTATCTGAATACCTAATGTGAGGCTATTATAATATTATCTCTTTAGAAAGAGATACCTCTTAGAAAAGATTCAAAGTGATGCGCTTACCTGAAAACTTGTCTTCATGCTATGGTGACAGTTTCTTTTCTTCCTCAACTAACTTCTTTTGGGAACATTTCATATCAAGCTGCTCTTTAACCTTGAAGATAATATCTTGGCTAAAAGAACACCTTGCTGAACATTTCAGTAGTCATACCCTGTATTGGGTGGTCCATGGGATAAGCCCACTGAACAACTTTCACCCAAAACATGAAAGACCCAATTCTTCCCACAAGCCCCAGTAGAGATGATATAACATCAATTAATGGAGACATCAATTAAAGATAGGCAATTGATGAGATAACAATATTAATACCATTTTTGGAAACTCAATGGGTTCTACCAATTGTGGAAATGTTTTGCATAAGTTATTATTAGCCTGTGTTAGAATGATTAGGTAGATATTAGTGCCACTTTTTTAGAGGTGGGGAAATTGAAGAGATATGAAAAATCAGAGATATGAAATGACTTGGCTAATAAAGTTTGAAGTGACCAAATTGAGATTTAAATTCAAGTCTGTTTGGCTATAAAGCCAAACCCCAAGCTTTGCTCAGTACACTACCCAACCTCACATAACTCCAGAAGCCTCCTCTCATCCAGCCAGGCCTTCGATCGTCTGCAAACCAGCACACACTTTCTTTCTACTCTGGACTTGGGTCAATATCAGCCACTGCCCATTTAGTTTCAGATTGCGTAGGCCCCACTGTTCTCATCATTCAGCTCCTAATCACCGCCTGGAGAATGATTGATGGGAAAGAGTAGCTGGCAGTACTCGTCCCTTGTGGGTGTCTTCTCAGAGGGAGACTGGAGAGTATAATGGAATGCTTAGGATTTAGGCTTCATAGCTAGACAGAATTGCATTTAAAGCTCACCTCTGTTACTTCACAGTGTCTTCAGTTAAAGTGACTACATCTTTGAGCCTGGTTTCCCTGTACATGAAATTACATCTCCGCTGGAAGATCCACTGCCTCAGCTTGTTGAAACCAAACTGAAACCTTGCAGAAGACACGAAAACTTACAGCTCCCGCTGGCTTTCATGCAGCCAAGAATGGGGACTGAGAAGCTGCTGCTCTGAAGGGGGTGGCAGTGAATTACTATTCCTACTGACTCCCATTCATTTCTTCTGGGAGGTCAATATCTGTCACTCAAAATAGCGCCTGCCAATGCCTCATTGGTGAGTCCAATCATGTGATTAAAATCTTTCTGCTTAGAAATAAATATCTGGGGACTATAGTGGTTGTGAGAATAACGCGGGATTGGTCATTGCCATTTTAACACTCGTCACACGAGATATTTAAGATCACAGGGTAAATAAGATTTAAGGGATCAATTCACTTCTGCCTCTTGTTAATACATGTCTTCTATTTATGTGGTATCTCCCTAATCAGGAAACACCTGTCATTGCTCTGGTAGGATGACCAACTCCCGATGGCAAAGGTCGGGCAGCGTGTATGTACCATCCAAGCATTTAAAAATAGTTGGCGTTAAGACTGTGTATGTGAGAGAGGGAGTTTTAAGGAGTAGTCATTGGTAACCACACCCATCTCTTATAATACAGAGTGGATTGGAGCTAGCCTAATAGACATAGCATAAAGATGGTTAAGATGTTTTTGACAGTGAAAGGACCAATTTATTGCTACTTTAAAAAAAAAAAAAGTGAAGAGCCTGGCCAGTGTGGCTCAGTGGTTGAGTGTCAACCCATGCACCAAGAGGTTCCCGGTCAGGGCACATGCCCAGGTTATGGGCCAAATCCCCAGTGGGGGGCATGCAGGAGGCAGCCAGTCAATGTTCTCTCTCATCGATGTTTTTATCTCTCTCTCCCTCTCTCTTCCTTTCTCTCTAAAAATCGATAAAAGAAAAAAATTTTTTTTAAATGAAGAAAGGTGGATTTACCCAGAATCCATGATACAGCTATTGAAATTGGGTACGACACAGTGTGCACTAAGGCAAGAAGAGACACTCAGATGCTGGGCTAGAGAGAACCATATATTTCCCTTCCTTTTTAAATCAATTTTTCACTACAGAAGAAAGGGTACAAACTCTTGCTGGATGCTTTGCATGTTTGAAATTACCCCATACCTTTATATATACAAACATTTAATTTCCACAACAATCTAATGAAAGGAGCTATCTCCAAGGTCAGTGAACTGTAGTTCACTGAATCTAGACAGCTGCCTATTTTATGACGGCCTGTGAGCTAGGGATAGCTTTCCATTTTTAATTGGTTACATTTTGAGTGGTTTTAGAAGTGCCTACACGATATCCTCCATTTATCTCTCGCCCTACAAAGCCTGAAATATTTATTAACGGATCCTTTAAGGAAAAGTTTGCCAACCACTGCGCTATGTCTTCATCCCGCTTGCAGATGAGAACATGGAGGCAGTCCATTCTTGTCTTCCACATAACAGGGCAAGGATGTGAACTCAAGCAGTTTCATTCTAGAATGTGTGCTGTAACTAGTGCACTGCACCTGAGAAACGAGGGGCATTTATCTTTGACAACGGCTATGAGGAAAAAGTCCAGTTAAAAATCAGGCCCACCATCGAAATACTCGTAATCATGGAGACTTTAATTCCAGATACTGACTTAGATGGAAAAGCCGAGCTTTGCTGCGGGGAACAACCAGCTATAACAAACATCCATGACCCGGCCGGTGTGGCTCAGTGGTTGAGTTTTGACTCATGCACCAGGAGATCGCTGGTTCGATTCCTGGTTAAAGCACACGCCCAGGTTGTGGAACCAATCCCCAGTGGGGGCATGCAGAAGGAGGCCAATCAATGTTCTCTCTCATTGATGTTTCTATCTCTGACTCCCTCTCTCTTCCTCTCTCTCTAAAAATCAATAAAGAAAAAAAAATTAAAACAAACAAACATCTATGAATGGGTCCTAGAGAAACTTGGAAAGAGTACAGCAGACTAGGGTCTAGGTAGAACTTCCTAGGTACTGCAGAAGAGAGACAAAAAGGGAAATGTGGTCAACATCATATCTTCTGGATTTCACCAAGCCTCTCAGGGACTCCCAGGGAAATCCCTTTTTCTCCAGGAGGTGAAGGTTAGAAAATAATGAAGAGGAACAAATGAGACTGTCTGAAGGTAGGCCAAAGAATCGTCCTCTGAGTCTCTCCCCAGCCCTCAGACCAGTGCCAAGGAGGGATTCCCAAAGCAGCCACAGAATATCTATGTCTGGCTTTTACACCAGTTCTGAAACCAACATCCAGCGACATTTGCCTCCTTTGTACCTTTGTCCTTCATGTGCAAATATGGCCTAGTCATGTGCTGTGTCTCAGCTCTTGTTTAAGGGGCTATTCCAATTCTTCAAGAAATAGTGGCTTTATGAATGAAAGAAATCAGTGCCTCTTTAAAGCGGAGAGAGCGGACCTCTGGAGATTTGCAGTCTGGGAGACTGCAGCTCTGCTGATCAGTCAAAGCTGGTCGAGGCGGCAAACACCGACAGGTGGGAAGAATCCGAGCGCAGATCTGGGGCTGCCCACCGACAGGCCAGGCCTGCCTCCCACCCAGAAGCATGCTCCCAGGAGCTCCAGCCTTCAGTTCTAGCCTGCCTGGTCCTGAAGCAAACTTCAGGGCACGTCTGAAGCAAGAGCAGAAGCTAAAGGTGAGTAGGTAGGAGAGGGAAAAGGAAGGCAGAGGTATACAAACTACAAACCTAGGTTTTCTTAACCTGTGAACCTCAGTGACATCATCGGTAACAGGGCACGATGTCTCTGCCTCACTAGGATTTTGTTACTATTAAAAAAAGGGGGGGGGGCAGCTGGCATGGCTCAGTGGATTGAGCATCCTCCCATGGACTGAGCGTCCTCCCATGGACTGAGAGGTCTCGGTAGGATTCCCGGTCAGGGCACATGCCTGGGTTGTGGGTTTGATCCCCAGTAGGGGGCGTGCAAGAGGCAGCTGATCAATGTTTCTCTAAGAATCAATAAAAACATTTTAAAATAATAATAATAATAAATGGGGGAAATATTTTGGGTCCTTTATTGTATATAAAAGCCTTACACCGAAATTCTTTCAGCAATTTCATTCTAGTATTAAACATCTCCAAGGAAGATCAGAAAATCCTCCTTAAGGGGACACTCATCCTAACCTCATGAAGAAGTTCTGGTGTGTGTGTGAGCATTCAACAGCCCAGAAAACTGGTCTGAGTCCAAGCTGAAACTGTCTTCTGGCCGAGCTGTTCTGCCATTAACAAAGCGTCTCCTCGGCGATGAGAGCCGGGTTCGGGACCCCGCAGTCACGGGCCAGCTTTCCCCAGCAAGGCGACCAGACACTTTGCACCATCACTTCCTGCTTTGGCAGGGGTGATCTTGTTTGAACCACACTTTAGAAAGAAAACAAGACCAGTAAAGGAAAATCAGACTTCCCCTTTTTAACCTATTTCCTATGTTGCTTTTTTCTTCCTTTGGACAAATAAAAAGTAAAAAAGAGAAGAGATCAATAAAATGCTGCAAGCTCAAAACTATTGATCCTTCTCCAACACTACGCTTAGCATCAAAAGAAATTTATGACAGAGACTAAAAAACTTCAAAAAAAATAAAGTAAAACAAAAGGGAAAATTTCTTAATAAGAGAAAAATTAAGCTCTCTATATTTTCTTACAGAGAAAACTAATATTCCAGCTGGAGAAACTTAAAACTAAATGTTTTCTGTTTTATCTGACCTTGCTCCATTTTAGCTTTTAAGTACCTGGAAGCATCTGGAAGTTTTTGGACCCGATGGAATTGTACCTCTTTTATTGTAATTAAAAGGATTAGCTCTGGCTCAGCACCAAACAAATTCATGCCTTATACATGGTAAAGTCTTAAACAAGATCAATTATTTTCAGACTTCTGAGGCCAGTTTTCTTTTTCTTTCTTTTTTATATTTATTGTTGACACTATTACAGATGTCCCTCTTCCCCTTCCCCCCCTCATCTCCCCCCCCATTCCTCCTCCCTCTGGCCATCACCACACTGTGTCCATGGGTTATGCCTAAATGTTCTCTGGTTGATCTCTTCACCTTTTTTGTCCAGTCTCCTCCTCCCCTCTCCCCTCTGACCTCAGTTAGTCTGGTCCATGTACCTATGCCTCCAAGGCCAGTTTTCTGCATATTTGTCTCTTTTCTCCTCTCTCTTAGATAACTGAGACAATTTGCAAGAGGAAAAGAATATGATGCCAGCATGAGAAACGCTCGTTAGAGAGTATCAACTTGGTGGTGGCTCTGAAGGAAACGGATGCAAACTTTCCTTCCCGGCACACACAGTTACCACTTCCCCTACCGTTCTTCCTGGATGCCATCACCGAGTAAAGTGGGAGGAGCAAACTCCGGCCATTGCTTTTGGAGCAGTTAGACCAGCTCAGTCTCCAGTGGTGAAGAAGCCCCTTGTTGGGACTCTAATTTGGGTGCATGCACACTGTTGACCTACTTTCAAGGAGTTTCAAGTTTCTACTACTTGGCTGTCAGAATAATGGTTGTTCCTTTCAGTGTTATTCTGTGCTTTGATTTGGTTGATCTCTGCAAGCTTAGCAACCTTATGTCTTAAAATGTCCTGCCCCCGTGACTGGCAGGGACAGAGCCAGGAGCTTGGGCTCTTGGCTGCGGGACTCGCTGAGGGGGAGGAAAGGCCTGGCTTGCAGATTTCATGGAGGAGTTTGCTGTAATGTCCACATCCACCTTTAACAACAACAACAAAAAACCCACTTTAGTAAAATAGAGTTGACGTGTAAAAATCTGTACATATTTAATGTACATAACTCAGTGAGTTTGAGGTAAGTATATAGCCATAAAACTATCACCACCAAGAAGGCTATAAATATATCTATCATCTCCCTAAGTTTTCTTCCATCCCCTTTACTATTGTGTGTGTGTATGTGTGTGTGTGTGTGTATGTGTGTGTGTGTGTGTGTGTGTGTGTTTATGTTAAGAACACTTAACATCTTAACATAAGATCTAACCTCTTAGTAATTTTTTTAAGGGCTGAGCAATCAAAAGTTCAGAGAGTTATTTTGCTTGTTTGTTTTTTTTTGGTCCAACAATCACAATAAGTTTGGAAGAGAGAGGGCACTAGAACTTGTCTCTGTGCAGATCTTTTTCCATAACACACGTCCTCTGCCTTACCCACAAAACCTCCAAGGCGCGTGGGTTTGTGTGCCTGATCTGAGTGTGATATCACACTTTCTGGGGACAGCACATTGCCTTCCACAGACTTGGAAAGACGGCTCTCTGGTGTCACCGCAGAGCCTGTCAGCAGATGGTGCATCTGCCTCAGGGTCCACGACAGCCTTTACTTAGGAAGCCCTCCCCTGGCGCCCCTCACCTCCCTCTGCGGAGAAGGGCTGTCAGGCAGGTTCCATCTGCTCCATTGTTTTCCAGGAACAATCTGGGCTTCACACGGGGCTGCAATGTGCCTGGGAGCATTTTTCCTGACCTTGCTTATGCTCATTTCCTTCCCTGGCGCTCTCTGGAGCAAACGTTTCAGTATTTCCCTCATACAATAAGGAGGGAAGGGATTCATTTTCCCATCACCCAATCCACCACCCACCTTCAGTCTGTACCCAACTTTGCCTTCCATCCCGTTATAATAACAGCACCCTCCCTGCTACTAGCAAAAGCCAAGTCCACTTGAACACTGCGCCCCGTCTCCTTGGGACACCTCAAGGACTTTGTTCCTGCAGTTGACCCTCCTCTCCTACTTTCATCAAGTTTAGCCTCCCCGGTGGTCATTCCCAATAGCACAGCAGCCCACTGTCTTACGTAGTGATAGAGTCCACCTGAAAGAACACACCCACCCTTCTAGGTACCACTTCATCATTTTACTTCCCTGATGGCACAGCTCTCAGAAGAATGGTTTACACTCACTCTTTTCACTTCTTCATCCCAAATACTTGTTCAGACCAACTCCATTTGATTCCCTGACACTTCGTCAACATTACTCTAACTCTTGTCAAGGCCACCAGCTCCAACGGCATTATAAAACCTAACGGTCAATGGCCAGAATTTATCTTCCTTGGCCTCCCAGCAGCGCTGACCACATCAGAACTTCATTCATCACACTTTCATCACTTGGCTTCTGGGCATCTCCACCCCAGGTTTTCATCTTTCCTCGCTCCAGGTGTATACTCACTTCCTTACCTAAAACTTAGTTTTCAAAAACAAACCTCTTAACTACCCTTTTATTGATTTTACCTTTAGCTTTCTCTATTTCAGTAAATACTTCAACCATTCTCTTAGTCCTTCAAGTCACGTGGCATTTTTCTCATGCCTCGTGCCCCACCCCCTGAGCAAGTCCTGGTGGTTCAATGTTCAAGAAATTTTACGTACACAACTAGAATGATTTTCTCATCCTTCACCACTTTCCCCTACCTGTGCACCAGCATCTTCTCTCACCTAGATTGCTCTAAGGGTTTTCTAGCTCCTTCTACATTTGTCCTGCTACAGTTCATTCTCCACATGGCAACTAAAATGGCCTTTAGCAATAAGTCCTCCAGTCACTTTCCTTCATACTCAGACTATAATCCAAACTCTTAAAGTCATACCCTACAAAACCCTGCATGATCTTCTTTGCATCTGCTAGTTTCTCTGCATAAATCTCCACTCCTTCCCCTAAATCTTCACATGGCTTCCTCCCTAGCTTCATCGAGCATCTCCCTCAAATTTTACTCAATCAGAGTATTTTCATAGTTCCCGTATTTAAAATGGTCCTAGATACGCCTTTATCCTACTAAAGTTTTGTTTACAATACTTGCTGTCTGAAAGTATAATGCATTCTTATCAATTTTTAATTTAAAAAAGGAAGACACTCTCTTCTCTTTATGACCACTGAATCCTCAGAGCCCAAAATGGTACTTAACACACAGTACATGCTCAATAAGAACTTGTTGGGAAAATAAATAAATAAGTAAATGTAAACATCCTTTGAGCTATGTGATTGATTATTTAATGGGAAGTGCATGTGTTGAGGACAAGCCTGTCTATCAGGTTGGTGCTAAGAACAAAGGAATGACCGTTGTGATCGCCCATAGAGTATGCTCACTCTATGTTCTCCTCCTAAATGATCCAGAGAAGTAGGGTTTTTTCAAAACACATAATCAACAGCTTCTCTGTGCATTACCCTGTGTTAATTTCCCCCCAAAAGCAATATATCTGATACTATTTGCATTTGCTTTCGTAGCATACAGTTCACATTTTTCAGTCTCCTAAACCAAATCTACCACCAAATGAACGCAACTTTTGTATCTGCAATTATTTGCCTTCTGTTGTTAATCACATTTAAAAGGCCCCAGCTTTCATAGGAGCACATGCTTGCTGACTCCGTGCCCTAAAGTACGGTATATCCTTCTACCTCTTGAGAACCTGGCAACTTATGTCCTTCTCATCCTTTGTTCTAATACCACGTCTTCCTCAAGACCTTTCTCTTGTTCATTTCAGGGCCTCCGTAACAGCTTCCCTCTGCTGCTTGTAAGTCCCTTAATATTTTCTCCTTCATAACATGCAGGAATATCATATTTTCCATTCAAGAGAATACATTTTAAAATCAGGGACTGTATAGTTGTACACCTAGCAACTAGTAGCCTGTCTAGCAAATAACAGATGGTCAATGAGCCATTACTGAATGAAAAAGTGAATCAATAAATAGATGAAGAAATATGGAATAATATCAAATATGCTGATGGTCTATAAGTAAGAGCCAGGATCAAAGAACAAAAAAAGCGGGTGAGCATTTGGCCCCCAGAAGCTCACAGATGTGATGTTAACCAAAGCTAAGTGCCTACCTATGAAACATCATCCTCGGGAGTGTGCTGTGTGTGTGTAAGTAGTGGTGATAAAAGCAAAAGGGTACTCGGTCTCATAAGTATTCCTCTTCATTCTTGGTCCTCGTAAAAACTGTGCTCCGCACTTTGGTGAAGACACTTGGTGTTTTCCACAGAGAACATCATCCCATTCCCTCTTTGCATGAGTAAGCATCTGTTAGGGAAGGGCTGGCCAACTGCCCCATCGATTGGGGTTGGCATCTGATGGTATTGTTGCTCGAGGCTGGTCAAAGTGTCCTCGGCCCTGCACGTCACAGACGGGACAGAATCTCTGGGATCTTTGAATTAGCGTTCCTCCCAGTCCACAGAGATTGCCATTACTCATTTCTGCTGAAAGGGCAGTATCACTCTTGGTGTGCTATCCAAGTGTCAGAAATCCCAACAAGTGTCACAGGGTCATAGACCTTAAATTATGTTTTCTTTATTGATTTTAGAGAGAGAGGAGGGAGAGGTAGAGAGAGATGGAAACACTGAGGAGAGAGAACATCAACAGGCCGCCTCCTGCATGCCCCACACCGGGGATTGGGCCCACAACCTGGGCATGTGCTCTGACCGGGAATCGAACTGGCTCCTTTTTGGTGCATGGGTCAATCAATGCTCAACCACTGAACCACACCAGCTGGTCTCATGGATCTTAAAGGAACAAAGACCTGAATCAGCTATCAGGTCTACCTCCCAGCTTTCGGAAACATTGGCGGGAGAATGGCCATTGTGGGAAGAGTCACAACCACAAGTGTTGTAAATTATACTTCTTAGGACATGAGTTTAGTTTGTGTATTCAGGATAGTTTTCAAGACAGGAGTCATTTTGGATGCTACTAGCCATCATGGCCAGAGATGAGCTAGATCTTTAATTTAAAATCTGTACACCCAATAGCACAATGCAGAAATCTAAGCATGGGCGGAGCGTTTTCTCAGCGACTTCTAGATTTCCTCACACAATTTGTGTGACTCTGTTGCCACTGCCATACATGATTCTTTGAAAACAGGTAATAAAGGGAAGCCATTGAGCTATTATTTTTACTTAGAAATTGAAGGTGAAAACCCTGAACTGAAATTGAGGCACCAATTTACAAAATAAAATGGCCCTTAACAGGAAAGCCAGCTAACTAGTCCCTTTGGAAATTCTTGTCTTTGAAATGTAAAACTCAGGGCTCTTCTGAGCTCCCCGGTATTAGATAAAGGGGGTCCTCCTGCCCCATCCCTAAGGACCTACACCACTTTGATTTTCACAGCCTTTAGAATCAGGAAGAAAAAAAAATCACAGTCTGACTACAGACAGCAAAATCCCTACATTTCTTAGGGATTAATGGTAAGGCTTTAGCAAAGTGTTTCAGATTCTAAATTAATCTTAAAACATAGGTGTGCTTTCCCACGTGGAAACCCAGACATCTTCTGGCTGAGCATCATTTCATCTGGACGTGGGTAGATATTTTTGTGTTGACAGAAGCAGATCTTGAAAGCAACTCTTTCCTGCCTTGGACAAGTCAACTCCAGAATGTTCTTCCAGGTACAGGAGATAGAAAATGTTCTTAAGTCACTTGGGTTTCTAGCAAGGACTGTGGATGGCGAAAAACCATACATCCTAATGAGCTTGTGTCGCTTTGTTTTCCGGTTCAAGAATCGGCAGGGATATTTTTCCTCTGTGTGAGATTTTCCTAATGGACTCTGCTTAGGCAGCAGGGAAGTCTGTCGTTATTGACCATGTCTGAACATGCACGGCTGACCTAGAAGGGCCTACCCGAGTCCTCCTAGCCCATCTGCCTGGATTTCTAGCAGGTGCCACCATGTGACCTCTGAACCTGTGTAACAGTGTGTGGCTGAGAGGGAGACTTCCCCAATCCAGGCTGATCTAGAGAAATACAATAGTTTCCCTCAAATACAGTTGATATTTTTGGTGCATGCATGCATCTAGTGTACATTTAATCTAGCGGGTCTTTTTGCTCCCCACCCCCCAAAATGTGTTATGAAATTGGTGGTGCATTTTACAAACAAGTGTATCTTGGAATCAGGGAAATATAGTTTAACCCTTCATTTAAAAATCAAAATTATAATGGACACATATAACAAAACAAATACAATATAAAGAAGGCTGCTTAAAAAATTCTCTGTACCAACTGACTTGCTAAACTTAAAATGCATCTCAGTTTAAGTTTTGAAGTTACCCTCAAGTACCTGACGAGTTCACCTGCTCTCTCTCCCTCTGGTCCAGAACTGGAAAGTTTCAGAGGGTTCCACTTGCTTGGGCGCTACTCTCATTTTTCAGAAAACATATTGCTGGGGAAATTTATTTCTGTCTTGTTCTTCCATTTCAAGCTTGACATCTTCCATTAGCTTGTTTACCTTAAGAGGATCCTATCTGCTCCTGTATCTTGAGCATTTGTGACTCGGAAACATTCTAGCTTGCCTTTGTGCTCCTGATGAGAAAACTCCTCTGTATCATGTTCCTCTCCTACCCCAACTGCAAAGCAACCCTCCTCCCCGTCTCTGCGGTAGCCCCTCTCCTGGGGTGCCTTCAGGAAAATGTGTGAAGCATTTCCTTCTTCAGTCTGCTCCAGACTCTTACTTCTCTCCTGCTTCCTTGGACTGACCTAACCTCTCCTTCAGAGATAGTATAAGCCCCCATGAACAGTACATACTCTATTTTTGTCACATGTACATTGAATAACTTGGGAGTATCCATCCCTTTCTTTAGTATCTGTTTTTTAAGCTTTTTAACCTTAATTATAGAAATTGGAAATAGAATTTAAAATCTAATTTCTTCTTAATGGAACTATGTATCAGCAGGCCATGAAGACCTGGCGGAAATTAATTCTTACCCTAAAATCATAAGTCAACATTTTGCATATGTGAAGGAAGTCTAGGGGTAACTTTCCAAACATCTTTTTGTGCAAGTGGGTGAGAATGAGTGGGGAAAGAAAAGTGGCCCATGTCCGGTCAGTGTGGCTCAATGGTTGAGGATCGACCCATGCACCAAGAGGTCGTCGGTTCTATTCCTGGTCAGGACACATGCTCAGGTTGTGGGCCCGATCACCAGTGGGGGACATGCAGGAGGCGGCCAATTGATGTTCTCTCTCATCGATGTTTCTATCTCTCTCTCCCTCTCACTTCCACTCTGTCTAAAATCAATAAAGGAAAAAAAAAGTGGCCCATGATCCCTCCTCTCCAGGTGTCTTTCTGCAGAAAACCAACCAAACTGAACTATCTGTGACCACTTATTGACTAACTGTTCTTGGGAGCTATTAAGGGCAGGAAAATGCGAGTTGAGTTAGTAGCTGCTTCCTCTTGCAGACCTAAATGCCCCTACCTACCCCCATTTCAACCTTATGACACTGAGAGTTCAGCCTGTCATTATTTGTCTCTTGACCAAATATTCCTTAAAGACATTACTACCTGCCCTAGAACGACCAGGGCCACCTTCAAGAGACATATTCCCTGGGATAGAGCTCCGGAATCTGTAAGACACTTGGGTGATTCCTATGCATGTTAAATTTTGAGAACCATTACTCTGTACCCTTTATTAAATTTCTCTTTTATATTTCTTCCCTGCCTATTTCTTTCCACTCTTCAACTGATAGTAACTTATTCTTCCCCTTACCCTACCACAAAATGCATAAATATGTGTCATGCAAAGCCCTTTCTGATGTTGGCTGCTCCGTGCCCTATTCCTTCTTCTGACCGATGTGTGGATGAAGACCCCCCTCACTTCCACCACGGATGGAGTCAGCTTTGGGACCTCAGTGCCACAGAACCTAAGACCCCACAGCATGATATAGAGGCAGCTGAATGTGTTCCTCACGGACATCCCAGTCAAACAGAAGTGCACTCCCCAGATCCAGGGATTCTTTGCTATAGCCCATGGCCGTAAGGGAGGTAGATGCAAAAGACTTGCGGAGGTCTGAGCTCCAAGGCCTTCATTTCATATGGATGAGGAATGTGTGTACACACATATGAGCACAATGAGAGAATTATTCTACACGTGGACAGCATCTAAAAAAATGGTGAATGTTGACACTGTTTTATATTAAGAAAGTTTTTTAAAGCTATAAAATGTATGTTTGTGTAACAGCAATGCTAATTACTGTCATTGATATCTACTATTTACAATGTTTGCCTAATTGCTGTGTAAAATGATATTTACTAGGCATATTATAATTATGTATTATCTGTATTAGTTTCTACATTTTTTAGGGCAAAGATGAAAATTTTCCATACTTTTGTACCCTATAGCCCACTATGACAGAAGCTTACACATTGTACATTTTCAGTAAAACACAATGAATTAATTAATGTTTATGTTTTACTCCTGTTACATTTGGGTCTATGCATATTTATGCAAATGGCTCCAGTAAATCACTGGGTCTCTCCACACCACAAACACATGTATACATTTCCTAGCACTTCTGAAAATATCAGAAATAGGTGATGGAGGCCTTTATTATATAGCTACCATGAAGAGGAGATAGAGAAGGAGGAAAAGAAGGAGAGAGAGAGGAAGAGAATGGAAGGACATCGGGAAGAAGAAGAAAACAATTGTATTACATTGAGTTGTTAATTGATAGAAAATATTCTGTAACACAAATAACAATTATTAAACATATAATCTTCCAAGTCCAAACTGAAGTTTTGGGTGGCTATAGCTGTATGTGTTTCTTTCATCACACACAATGCTCTGGTCCTTCCTCAAATTGGAATGTGAGACACCACAGTGTGTTCGCTTTTCTGTTCAGACCACACTGTGTACTCCCTTCCCACTAAGGCATTGCTCATGCTGGTTTAACTGCTGCAAGACTCATGCTGGATACACATTTCAAGCTGTGTTCTTCCCTCCCTAGAACTACCCTTCACAGGCTATAAGAGGAAAAAAATAATTGAAGGTGAAAATGAAGAAAAAAAGGAGGAAGAGAAGAAACCACACACACACACACACGCACACAACCTTAAACATATCCTGATCCATCCCAAAAGGCAAGACCTAGTAAGCAGGTGTTCTAACTGTGAACTGCTTCCTTTGTAACTTTCAGAAATTCAAATAATGTAGTTGTTGGTTAACCAGTGTCTCTAATCCATGTGGAAATTGAACTGTAAATTTTCTTTTGTTGAAAATTATCACTGTCATCTTTTCTTTTATCCCACACCACCATCCACCCCTAATTTGTTTCTAATTTTACAACTAAAAGATATTGCATTCAACCCTCTCTCAAACCCTTCCATTTCCCAACAACTCCCAATTTCTTCATTTTGCACCTCCCATAAAGCATAATCCTGAGTATTATGTTTACTTGATAAGATGATCAATTCTATTTATGAATGTTTAGGTTTCAGAGATATTACCATAAGGCATGGCTTTCTGCTTATAACTTTAAAAACATGAATAAATAAAAGGAATATTCTCATGACTCTCTTTCCTAATCAGACAGACTTTTACTTTAGTTACCTTAGTAACCAGACTGTCAATCATTTTCTCCCCATGTAAATCCCTTTAGATTTCATATACAACCATGTTTTAAAAAATTCTATTTAACTGTAGAATTTGTTTAAAAATAAACTTCCTACTAATTTGAATGTTTTCTTTAAAAAAATCAATTTTTCTCTGAACTTTTTAAATTTTTATTTTTCAATTATAGTTAACATTCAATATTATTTTATATTAGTTTCAGATGGATAGCATAGATGATTAGACAATCATATATTTTAAAAAGTGGCCCCCCACTGCAATATTTCAAGTACCAACCTGGCACCATACATAGTTATGGCAATGTTATTGACTATATTCCCTGTACTGTACTTTACATCTCTGAAACTATTTTGTAACTATCAATTAGTACTTCTTAATCCCTTCACCTTTTTCACCCAGCCCCACGAACCCTCACCCCTTTAGCAACCATCAGTCTGTTTTCTGTATCTATAAGTCTATTTCTGTTTTGTTTGTTTGATTATTTTGCTCTTTAGAGTCCACATATAAGTAAAATCATGATATTTGCCATTCTCTGTCTGACTTATTTCACTTAGCATAATACCCTCTAGGTTCATTCATGCTGTTGCAAATGGTAAGATTTCATTCTTTTTTGTGGCAGAGTAATATTTGATTGTATATGTGTGACATAACATTTTTATCCACTCATCTATTGATGGGCACAGGTTGCCTCCATATCTTGGTTATTGTAAATAATGCTGCAATAAACTTAGGGGTGCACATGTTCTTTCAAATTAGTGTTTTGGTTTTCTTGGGATATATACCCAGAAGTGGATTTGCTAAGTCATAAGGCAGTTCCAATTTTTAATTTTTTGAGGAACCTCCATGCTGTTTTCCATAGTGGTTGCACCAATCTGCATTCTTACCTACAGTGTATGTGGGTTCCCTTTTCTCCACATCCTCGCTAACACTTGTTATTTGCTGATTTATTTATGATAGTCATTCTGACAGGTGTGAGGTGCTATCTGATTATGGTTTTAATTTGCATTTCTCTGATGATTAGTGACATTGAGCATCTTTTCATAGGTCTATTGGCCATCTGCATGTCTTCTTTGGAGAAGTGTTTATTTAAGTCCTCGGCCCATTTTTGAATTGGATTGTTTGTTTACTTTGTGTTGAGTTGTCTGAGTTCCTTATACATCTTGGATATTAACTCCTTATCAGATGTATCATTAGCAAATATCTTCTTCCATTCCATACATTATCTTTTTGTTTTGTTGATAGTTTCTTTCATTTATTATTTTTATTTCCTTTGCCTGAGGGGATATATAAAAAATATTGCTAAGAGAGCTGTCAGAGATTTTACTTCCTATATTTTCTTTTTGAACTTTTATGGTTTTAAGACTTTCATCCATTTTGAGTTTATTCTTAAATATGGTGTAAGAAGGTGGTCTAGTATTATATTTTGCATGAATCTGTCCAGTTTTTCCAACACTATTTATTACATAAACTGTCTTTTACCCCATTGTATGTTCTTGCCTCCACTGTCATAGATTAATTGACCATATAGGTGTGGGCTTATTTCTGGGTTCTTAGTGTGTTCCATTGATCTATGTGTCTGTTTTAATGCCAGTGCCATGCTGTTTTGATTGCTATAGCCTTGTAGTATAGTTTGATATCAGGTAGCATGATCCCTCCAACTTTGTTCTTCTTTCTCAATATTGCTGTGGCTGTTCAGGGTCTTTTGTGGTTCCATACACATTTTGTATCATTTGTTCCAGTTCTGTGAAAAACCTTATTGGTATTTCTAAATGTTTTATCTTTTAAATTGTTATAAGTAAAAAGAAATTTCTTTTTTTCATAATTTTAACTAGTTTTATAAATTTGTATTGGCCATCAAGGTTGATTTTTTGTGATTTGTTTGCACACAAGTTCTATGATTTTTTGTGTGATTTATATATTATGTATTCTTACTATGAATTCTTCATTGGTTATATACATTTCAAATGTGTTCTAGTCAGTGACTTGGCTTTTTTTGTTTGATTATGGTATCTTATGTACAGAATATATATATATATATAATGTATATATAATGCAGTATGTTTTATTAAGATGTGTTCTTTTTGCATGTTGTTTAAGAAATCTTCCACTACTTCTAAAAGTTTTAAGGTTTTCTTCTGATATATATGTCCTTAAGCTACTTGAAATTTATTATTATTATTATTATTTTGGTAGATCTGAAGTAGGGATTTAATTGCTTTTTTTTTTTAGATAAATAATTAATTGGCCCAGCATTACTTATATGCTCTCTCCGCACTGATTAATAATGTTACCTCTTCACTTATCAGATTTTCTTGCATAAATAAGCATATTTAGGCTCTCTCTACTGTGACAGCTCTTCTATTTGTTAATCCCTACATCATTAACACAGTTTTAATTAATAAAATATAGTAAATATTCTCTCTTACAAAATTGCCTCACAATTTAAAAATTCTCTCAACATTTTTTCCTTTTCGTATAAAACTCCTGTTTATCGATTTTTCCCATTTTCTATACTGTTGCTAATAGTTTTATTCTTGAATATATGAGTTATTTACACATTAAAGAAATTAGCTCTTGTTTTTCATAGAACATACAGGTCTTTGCCTCATTGCTGTTGATCTCTACATTTACTTTCTGATATTTTTTTCTAAACATGAGATCTTTGGGCATTGTTTTAAACATTACAAAAATCGATTTTATTGTGTTTCCTTCATGTCTTCTGGGATAAATTAAAACTTATAAAATAACATTTAATGACATTTCTCAACAATCAGAAATAAAAGTCCTTAAAATAATAGCTTTTCCTCCATTTGTGACAAATAAATGAAGAACTTTATCTCTTGTGACAGTCCATCCCTGCTTTTCACTCATTCAAATTTATATGATGTATAAATTAAATTTAACATATTTTATTATACATTTTGCATTCAAGAATAGACCTTAAAGTTATACTCAATTTTGTAATCATTTATTTAGTAGTTATTCATACTTAAAGTCTTATATTAAATAAATTGTTCTCATGCAGAGGGAATAAATATTTTAAGAAATTTCTTCAGAAAATGTGCACATGTTGGCCTATTGCCTTTACACACAATGGAGAGTTTAGCTGGGTATACAATTCCCCTGTTGACAACCACTTAATCTTGAAAATCTTTAGTTGTTAATGATATTCCATGTAAGCTTCCAAAATTTTCATCAAGATGGAAAAAAAAAAAAAAAAAACTAAGAAGAACCTAGGTGAGGGAGCAATTCCTTTCCAGTTGTAGCTTGAGCCCTTTTTTTCAGTTTGGGAATTCTTTTTCTCTTCTTTCTCTTCTTTGACTATTGCCTCTCTTCCAGTTTTTGTTTTTCACAATTATCTAATCTCCAAATTGCATCTCCTCTCTCTTGTCACTATATTTATAATCTTCTGCTATTGTCTTCATCTCTTTGTCCGTTTACTCTGCATTTTAGGAAGGAATCACCAATTTGTCTTTTGCATATCTGATCTGATTTCCTAAGTGTGTGTTTTTAAATTTCTTTTGCAGTCTTTTCTTTCCTCAGTCAGCTTATTTAAATCTCTGATTTTATCTTAACATATTCTTTTACTGTACTTCTTGTTCACATTCCATAAAGGTCAAAAAATTTTTTATTGTTGAAAGTATTACAGATGTCCCCCATTTTCCCCATTGACCCCCTTCTCACCACTCCCACCCACCTCTTGCTTTCCCCAACCTAATGTCTGTGTCGATTGGTTATGCATATATGCATATACGTTCTTTGGTTTCTCTCTTCCCACCCCTCCCACCCCATCCCTCTGAGGTTTGTCAGTCTGTTCCCTACTTCCATGACTCTAGATCTCTTTTGGTCGACAGCTTATTTTGTTCATGATGTTCCATAAATAAGTGAGATCATGTGGTACTTGTCTTTCTCTGACTGGCTTATTTCACTCAGTATAATACTTTCCACAAAATTTGTTTTTCTACAGAGTTCAAGTAGCGATCTTATTTTGGTTTTATTGATAGTATTGTTCAGAAACAACTTTTCTGAGACACGTTTTTGGGGGAGGGTTTCTGGGCTGTGCATCGAATCCCCTTATGATGTAATGTTTTCCAAATCTCAGTCTGCTTTTATTTTGTCATGTTTGTTCATTCTAGATAGATGAAATATCTACCCAGGTTTTGCATTTTTCAGAATATTGGGGGAGGGGGTCAGTTAGCGTTCTTAGCTCCTTTCTACATCCTCTGAGATGCTAGTGTCAAACTACTATCAGATGTAGATGAAAAAGACATGTACAACTCCTCCATAAATTATACTGCTTAGTATACTTTATCTGGTGTGTCTACCACCATTTCTGTTACTATGACCATGTCTTCTAAGTAAGAGAGTCAGATGTTTATTGTGCTCTCTGTGTCAAGCAAAATATGAAAGCCACTCTTCCCAGAACACACTACTTTTAGGCCTATTTCTCTCTCTGCCCTTGCTTTTCACACTTCACCTTAAATGATGAAGGATTCCAATATGCAAATAACAGTGCCTACTCTTACTCACAGCCCCATTCCTTGGTATGATGTATTTTGAGAGTTCTGGTTTCTGAGTATATGCAGAAAGAGATACACCAATGAGAAGAGAGAGATGCACTGATGAGAACTCAAACATTGGATGTTTGCCTGTCTTGCTTATAGCATGCATCTATGGCATTTGCTCACTTGTTTGTCCAGTAGTGCAATTTCTGCATCCTGGACTTAGGGGCATAAGATGGGTAAGTTGCCAGATTCCTCCACCTTCTCGGCATTCTCAGCTCTGCTAGATCCAAATGTTTCAATTGGCTTGTAGCGCAAAGGCAGAATCTTAGGGCAATCCCCATGAATACGGCAGCTAATAAAAAAGTATCTAAGCATTTACAATCTGTTCTTAAATTTGTTTACAGTTTTGTTGTCATTTAAAATATTTTTGTAAATTCCCATGAGATTTTTTTTTTCATAAAAAATGTTCAAGAGTTGTATTAGGCATAACACATTAATCTAGAAACTAAACAGATTATTGATAAAAAAATTTTTAAATAGGCCTTTGCTTTTTTTATAGTGAATATTGAGTTTATAAAATCTGAAACTCCCAACAAAAAGAAATTACCAAAATTTCCTGTTAAGAACATGTCAGTTAACAAAACCTATTGCAATGTGTAATCCTTCTGTAAAGCACCATGTTCAATTTCAAGGCCATTGAAAATAAGATTTTTTAAAGTATGACCTGGATATTCCTGATGGGCTTTGAGTATCGTCGAGGAGCTGTGTTTATCCATGTCTGCACTAATTGTGTGAATTAATGTCTGTGTTATTGAAAGTAGTGCTATAATCCCCATTCATTCCGGCGACATTTTTCTTAAGTAACAAGGGAGTGGAGGAAGTGTTCCATGGACTACAAACTGGAAATCACTATGTAAAGGGCATGATGGAGTATGTGATTTGTGTACCAATGATGGGGTATGTTATTAAAAGAGGATATTTCTTAAACATAAAGTTAAGCAGTGTTATGGAAATGACGGAGTCAGAAATGTTGGATAGTCAGCTTTTTCTTGTCTCCTTGACTCTGGTAGGGCAGAGATAAACTATGCATTAATAGTTTCTGTCTTTAAGAAGCTTATCTCCTATGTATGGCCATTATTCATATTGTGATGAGTGCTCTGACAGCACTCATCTCATGGTCCAAGAGGAACACCTAACCAGGATGATCAGACCCAATGCGTTTGATCTGAATGCACAGGAATTCTCAAGGCAGCCCAGCTGCACAAGGGCTTCAGGGGGCAAAGGGAATTGCATGTTCAGGAACAAGGAGGTGAAACAGCCTTTGCCACAGGGAAGCAAAAGTGGCTGGTAAGCCTAGGGAAATGTCACTGAAGGGACCAACGAGGGGTAGCTGGTGAGGAGCCTTGTATACCATGCAAAGGAGATGGCAATAGTTGAAGTAGCAAAGATCTGTGAGCAACCTAAATGTCCATAAACAGGAGACTAGATAATAAATTGTGGATATTTATCCAATGAAATACTATAGAGTAAGGAAAAAGAATAAGCGATAGCTCTGTGCATCAACATGGATAAATCGCAGCCAGGTACAGTCGAATGAAAAAAAGAAATCACTGAAGTAGCATAAAATGTCTCCCTCCATTTATGTCATTTAAAAACATCCATCAACATACATATCTGATGACTACAGAAAAAATACACTTTCATCTAGACAACAAAGACATTGACATCTGTAACGATTTTGCTTATCTTGTCTCAGTAATCAGAGAGACTGCATCCAAGAAATCCAGAGAAGGCTGAGACTCAGCAGTGGAAGAATGAGGACAGATCACCAAGAGCAGAGATGTGTCATTAGAGACCAAGGCTGAGATCATCCACACCTTCATATTCCCAGTTGCTATGTATGGATGTGAAGGGTGGACAGTGGAGAAGGCTGATAGGGAAAAAATGGATTCATTTGAAATGTGGTGTTGGAGAAGAGCTCCACAGATACCCTGGACCACCAGAAACACTGACAGGTGGGTCCTAGAGCAAATTAAGCCTGAAACGTTTCTGCAGGCAAAAAATGACAAAATTGAAGCTGTCCTACTTCTGGCACATGTGACAATACAGAAAAAACAATGAGCCAGGAGTCAGAACCGACTTAACAGCACATACCACACACATATACAATATACTTTATACAGTGCATAATATATAATAGATATGATATATGATACAGAATATAATTATATGAATAATACATTTACGTATATTATCTATGTAATATATATTACATATTTACATATATTGTGCATGTAATTTGAATGTTATGTATTATATATGTGTTTTACATATTTACATATACATATATGCATGCATAATCTACACATATATTTAAAGTAAGTCAATAATAAATACAAATATCAGAAAAATGGTCATCTCTAGGTTTTCTTCTAAGAGGGAAGGGATTTGGGAACCAGATGGCAAGAGTATTGGTATTATTCTGTACCTTAGACAAATCACACATTGCTTTATGTTATCTTTATTTTTCATTCTGTACCTATTTATTAAAGTACTTTTTTTTCTATTTATTGAAAAATTAAGGAAAACAATACAATTATTTTTGCCCTAAAGTTAATTACTCTACTTTAATTAGCCTTGCTATTTCAAGGGAAAAGGACTTATAGTGATTTCCTAATTTTAATGATAATGAAAATCTCAATTATTAAAACTCTTTGATGCCCAGAAAGTTAATCTGAAGGGTCAAAAAAATTTTTAAAGCTCTTTCTTTTTAAACCATAAATAAAGAAGTGAAGGGAAAAAAAAAGTCCTCAAGTCTCTAAGACAGCAAATGGCCGGATTGCAAAGAACTTCACAGCCCTTGATTGGACTGTACTGTGGGCTCGTTGCTTTGGCCACAGAGGAGACCCCACCTTTCCATTTAACGAACAAAGTGAATGTAAATTTGTTCTCTATCACAATATACCCGTATTAAATTTAGTAAAAGAAAATTGCACTAAGAGCTGAATTTTAGGCTTAACTCTGTGACATGCTCTTTTTTGTATGGAACTGATCAGCTCAAACTGAGAGCTCATGACTGGGAAAATGATCGCTGTTGCCTTGTTCTAAATTTTAATGGTGCCAGGGCCCCCTCTGACACCAATTTCAGTCTCCCTCCCCCTGATTGTCTAGCAGGACCCAGCGTTCTTCCTTGGCTTCCCTGTGGGCAAGGCGGCCGTGGGATGGAGTCCATTTAGTATTAATCATTGCAGTTTCCAGCTAGCCTAGTGAAAATGAAGCAGGCCATCTGCAGAAGGAAGAAAGATTATCTGAGGAAAACGTGAAAATGTGAAACTTCTTCCTGACTTATCAGTTTTGCAGATGTCTTTCCTGAAGTTGGATCATCTTCATTTTGTGTGTGTGTATAGCACTATAGACATAGGATTATATAATTTGTTATTTCCACCAAAGAACTGACCCTAACCTAATTTTTGGTTAAGTGATATTTACAAAATATTCTCAGTAGTGCAAATGATTATGACATGTTGCACCTGAAATCGACTCCTGGACTGAGTGCTTCATTATACTGATTGCAGCGTGACTTGCATTACTAGCACAAAACTATCCCCATTCCGTTTTTACAATATCTTTTCCTGTCAGAAAACTTTCACTCCAATCTCTCCTAATTAAGTAATTTTGCCCCTACAGAAAAGGATCTGATGGATTTGAAATATATGCTATGGGAGGTAGTCTTGATGGGAGCTCAGATTGCATGTATGAGGAGGAATTGCTGAGATTACCTTGATCATCGTGAGTGGAAGGGTAAAAGTATACAGATAGTGTGTTCATTGGTGATGGATTAGTAGATATTTGGAACATGAGAAAGCGAGAGAGAGAAAGTGTTTGTACTGGGCTGCAAGAGAGGAACATACTTAGATTAAAATGTTCCTCTTTTCAGAGATATATTTACTATTTTCATTTATTTTCCTGAGAATTCTGTGTTCATGTTCTTTGCCTTGTCCATCCCTTTTCTACTTAATGGACAAGGGCATTTTAAATTTTGAAAAATGTCCTTTGTCACTCATGCTGCTTATATTTTTCTGGCACATCTTTTGTTTATGGTAATTGTTTCAATTCTGAAGATTTAAAATTTTCTTCTTGTAAATTGTATCAACCTTTTCCATTATGGATCATTTTTAATGATATAATTTGTTATTCTTTTCATATCTGGAGATGCCCTGCCTCAAGTATCCTGCCTGTGCTGTGACGTGTGATACCTTCCTCTTTGCCTTGAAGGATGGCCTTCACACATATCGAATTAGTTACCTGATACCAAACTGTTAAATTGGGTAACTGACATGGCACTGAGGACCTGACCTTTGCAAGTACCAAGTGAGAGATTAGCAGATGGATGGGCCTTGGGCCCAGAAATGCCTGAGAGTCCACTTAGGAGAAAACCATGCTCATGGAAATTGGCTAATAGTATTTTTATTGTATTCTTACTTTCTTCCTCTTTTTAGCCCTCTGATTTTTTGTTTCCACCAATGCTCATCAATTCTCAAGAAAGGTTCCTCTCCTCCTTTAGAAACATTTATTTTCTTTTGGGCAACAATTTAAAATAAGTAGTACTCACGATTAGTTTCTGGGTAACTTAATTCACACAGACATTGGAGGCAGGTTTCCCACAGGGGCACATCATCGAGTTCAGTTCATCAGTAGATCTCCAGGGTTACTTTACTATTTAACCCCCAAGCAATGCTTTCAATGGCACAAACTTCTCCAGACTTACAAAGTCTGGAATGTGAAAGCCCTTATTGGGAGCTTTGAAATGTATTCTGTCAGGTGAATTTCACAAAGATTATTTGAAAGGGGATGTAAATTAAGCTTCTCTGCAGTTATTTCTGTAATAGTATTTTACATTTCTATCGTACAATGTCTTTATAACATGCTCATACACATGATTTCACTGGGTCCTTCCATATCCCCTTGAAATAGAAAGGCAATTTTTCTTTTTCTCTTTTATCAAGTGAGACCATAGAAGCTCAGAATTGTTAAATGACTTGTCCCATTCTATCTGTCAAATATTTATTGAGCATATACTATGGGAAGAGCATGAGGTCAGCCTTCTGAGTTAAATACAGTCCAGGGCAAGAGCTTACCAGTATCTAGTGAGGCATGATCATTATGCAAATAATTCTATTAAATGACAAAGCGGGGTGTAACTTTCATGAGGAGTATAAGCATCTCATGACATACATGTACAGGGTAGGGCAAAAGTAGGTTTACAGTTCTTCATGTGGAAAATAATACAATAATGAATAAATAAAAATACAAGAATAAACTCTGTGTTTCAGGTACTCACAACTGTAAACCTACTTTTGCCCTACCGTGTATGTAAGGAAAGGAGAATTTGATCAGGAAGTTTGGAATCAGAGGTGTACTTTGGACAAGACTCCTTCTCTGAGCCTCAGAGTCTTTATCTGTAAAATGGAGCTGCAGTGAGCTGTCAATAAAAAAGGTCTTAGAGTCTGCCCTTGTTGGTTTTGCTCAGTGGTTAGAGCATCAGCCCTTGGACCAAAGGGTCATGGGTTCGATTCCTGGTCAAGGACATGAACTGGGGTTGCAGGTTTGATCCTGGCCCCTGTCTGGGTTGTGCGGGAGGCAACCAATCAATCAATGTGTCTTTCTCACATCGATGTTTCTCTCTCTCCCTCCCTCCCTTCCTTCCACACTATCTAAAAATCAATGGAAAAATGTCCTCAGGTGAGGATTGACAGCAACAAAAAGGTCTTGGAGTCTGAATGTATTTGTTTACAATCTGCCACTACCACTTGCAGCTCTGTAACTTTGCAATGTTACTGAATATTTCAATACTTTGGTATTTTTTTCTCATTAAATAAGAATAACAGTACCACCTCATAGGTATTCTGTGACTATGGAGATAAAACTGACAGTACCTACTGCCAGGTAAATACTCAGAGTGTGTCAGTTGCCATCATTATTATAGTTCTAATAATAGTATGTTTGGAAGCTCAGAAAAAGACTTGATTGACAATATGACAATGAATAGGTTTTGAAAAGTGAGTTGGATTATGATTGGCATAGGATCAAATCATATACAGTTCCTTGAAATGCAGGAGATTCTTGAAGAACACAAAACTATCACCTTTACTGATCATATGCTATTGGTAGGTTACTAGAGGGCTGTTTAGTAGAAATAATTATGAAGGCCTTTAAATGGTAGCTTAGAAATCTGTGGCTAATTTAGTAGGCACTTTGGGGACCTCTGAAACATTCTCATCAACAGTTAATATTGCCAGACTTTTAAAGATCTGTCGATCTGGTTGGTGTAAAATGGTATCTGATTGTGGTTTTATTTGGACTTTTCTTGATTATCTATGAGATTAGGAATTGTTATATATATATATATATATATATATATATATATATATATATATATATATATGAATTGCTAGTATCTCTAAAACGTATTATGGTTTCTACTACCCAGTGAGGGCCTAAATAAATATTTATTGAATAAATTACTAAATGAATGAATGCTTGAATTGAATGCAAGGTGTCTCCCTTTTTCACAGACATCAGGGACTTTTAACAGGTTTGTATAGAAACCATTTGCTTCTCCCCTAAGGCAAAAGTTTAACAAGTTTAGACCATGTTGGCTGAGGGAGACATGTCCTGAAGTATCCATCTTGGCCATTCTCTTAGTTGCAAAGGTGCCCCTTCACTCATACTCTGCCGGTAACTCTCTCTTTGAGAGGTGTGAGGCCTTGGGCCTTTCCAGAAATGGTCATTATAATGTGGAAAGAAAGCATCACGCAATTGAAAGAGGAGACAATTATTAACTAGCTGTTTCAGAATGAGCTGATCCTAGACCAGAAATGCCAATTTGAGAATCCTTACTGAGGGGATTTGGTCCTGCAAATGGATTGCTCAACAACTCCTTTCTATCATTTGGAGACTCTTTGTTTCTATCATTAGGAGACAGTTAAGACCTGATAGCAAGTACCCACCTGATGGAATCTATCTTAAAATATGGGTTTTATTATTATTTAGGTATGGTGAGACCAACAGATCAGGAGACAATTGTCATGGAAAGATAGTTTGTTTTACTTAGAGATCCCAAGAAGAGGGGCACATTGTGCCCCCAGGGGCAATATGCAGAAGCATTGGGGTGGTCAGGAGGCAGAGGGATGGGGAAGCAGTGGGCAGAAATCTTTTTTTTTTAATTATTTTTATTAATTTATTTTTGTCACAGATGTTTCTCCTTTTTCCCCCATTGACACACTCCTCCCCCCCCCCCCAGCCCACCCCATTCCCAGCTTTGTTGTCTATGTCCATTGGTTATGCATACATGTATATAACTTCGGTGGTTTATCTCTTCCACCCCACCATCCCCTCTTCTGAGGTTTGTCAGTCTTTACCCTACTTCTATGTCTCTGGGTCTATTTTGTTCATCAGTTTGTTTAGTTCATTATATTCCAAAAATAAGTGAGATCATGTGATATTTGTCTTTCTCTTCTTGGCTTGTTTTGCTTAGCATAAAACTCTCCAGGTCCCTCCATGTCATCTCAAAGGATAAGAAATCTTTCTTTCTTACAGCTACATAGTATTCCATTGTGTATATGTACCACAGCTTTTTTATCCATTCATCTACTGATGGACATTTGGGCTGTTTCCAGCTCTTAGCTATTGTAAACAGTGCTGCTATGAACATAGGAGTTACATATATTCTTTCTGATGAGTGTTTCAGGCTTCTTAGGGTATATTCCTAGAAGTGGGATTACTGGGTCAAATGGCAGTTCAATTTTTAATTTTTTGAGGTAACATCATACTGTTTTCCATAGTGGATGCACCAGTCTGCATTCCCATCAGCAGTGTATTAGAGTCCCCTTTTCTTCACACCCTCGCCAGCACTTCTTGTTTGATTATTTGTTGATGGTGGCCATTCTGACAGGTATGAGGTGATACCTCATTATTGTTTTAATTTGCATCTCTCTGATTATTAGTGATGTTGAGAATTTTTTCATGTGTCTCTTGGCCATTTGAATGTCCCATTTGGAGAGGTGTCTCTTTAAGTCCTTTGCCCATTTTTTAATTGGGTTCTTTGTCTTCCTTTTGTTGAGTTGTATGAGTACTCTATATATTTTGGAAATTAACTCCTTATCTTATGTATCATTGGAAATTATGGTCTCCCATATAGTGGGTTCCCTTTTCGTTTTGATGCTTGTTTCTTTTGCTGTGCAGAAGCTTTTTAGTTTGATGTAGTCCCATGTGTTCATTTTTTCCTTTGTTTCTCTTGCCTTAGGTGTTGTATCAGTGAAAATTCTGCTGCGTATGATGTCTGAAATGTGGTTGCCTACATTTTCTTCTAGGATTTTTATGGATTCATGAGTCACATTTAGATCTTTTATCCACTTTGAGTTTATTCTTGTGTGTGGTGTAAGTTGATGGTCTAGTTTCATTTTTTTGCATGTAGCTGTCCAATTTTCCCAACACCATTTATTAAAGAGGCTGTCTTTACTCCACTGTATGCTCTTGCCACCTTTGTCAAATATTCATTGAGCATATTGTCTTGAGTCAATTTCTGGATTCTCTATTTTGTTCCATTGATCTATCTGCCTTGTTCTTGTGTCAGTACCAGGCTGTTTTGATTACAGTGGCTTTGTAGTATAACCTGATATCTGATATTGTGATCCCTCCTACTTTGTTCTTCTGTTTCAAGACTGCTGTGGCTATTCGGCATCTTTTTTGGTTCTATATGAACTTTTGAAGTATTTGTTCTAATTCTGTGAAATATGTCATTGGTACTTTGATGGGGATTGCATTGAATCTATAGATTGCTTTGCGTAGTATGGACATTTTAACGATGTTAATTCTTCCAATCCATGAACATGGTATATGCTTCCACTTTTTAATATCTTCCTCTATTTCTTTTTTCAATGACCTGTAGTTCTCCATGAAGAGGTCCTTTACTTCTTTGGTTATGTTTATTCCTATATATCTTATTTTTTTTTGCTGAGATGGTAAATGAGATTGTGTTTTTAGTTTCTCTTTCTGTGAGTTCATTATTGGTGTATAAGAATGCCGTCAATTTCATGACGTTAATTTTGTATCCTGCTACTTTGCCAAATTCATTTATTAAGTCTAGTAGATTTTTGATGGAGTCTTTAGGGTTTTCTATGTACAATATCATGTCATCTGAAAATAATGACAGTTTCACTTCCTCCTTTCTCATTTGGATCCCTTTTATTTTTTCTTCATGTCTAATGGCTGTGGCTATGACTTCCAGTACTATGTTAAATAAGAGTGGCAAAATTGAACATCCCTGTCTTGTTCTTGTTCTTAAGGGAAATGCTTGTAGTTTTTTTCCCATTGAGTATGATGTTGGCTGTAGGTTTTTCATATATGGCCTTTATTATGTTGAGATATGATCTCTCTATTTCCACATTGCTGAGCATTTTTATCAGAAATGGGTGATAGATTTTGTCAAATGTTTCTTCAGCATCTATTGATAAGGTCATATAGTTTTAATCTTTCATTTTGTTTATGTGGTATATCACATTTATTGGTTTGCAAATATTGTACCATCCTTGCATCCCTGGGATGAATCCCACTTGGTCATGATGAATACTTTTTTTGATGTATTTCTGGATTCGATTTGCTAATATTTTGTTAAGGATTTTGACATCTGTGTTCATCATGGATATTGGCCTGTAGTTTTCTTTCTTTGTAGTGTCTTTATCCAGTTTTGGAATTAGGATTTTGTTGGCCTCATAAAATGAGTTTGGAAGTCTTCCATCTTCTTGGATTTTTTGGAATAGTTTGAGGAGAATGGGTATTAGAACTTCAGTAAAACTCCCCTGTGAAGCTGTACAGGCCTGGGCTTTTGTTTGCTGAGAGTTTCTTAATTACATCTTCAATTTCCTTTGTTGTTATTGGTCTGTTCAAGTTTTCTATCTCTTCCTGGTTCAGTTTTGGGAGACTGTGTGTTTCTAGAAATTTGTCCATTTTGCCTAGATTGTTCAATTTGTTGACGTATAACTGTTCACAGTATGTTTCAATGATCCTTTGTATTTCTGTGGTGTCAGTTGTTACTGCTCCTCTTTTGTTTTTGATTTTGTTTATTTGGGTTATCTCTTTTTGTTTCTTGGTGAGTCTGGCTAAAGGTCCATCAATCTTGTTTATCTTTTCAAAGAACCAGCTTATTGTTTCATTGATCTTTTGAATTGTTTTTTTAGTCTCTATGTTGTTTATTTCTGCTCTGACCTTTACTACTTCTTTCCTTCTACTTGCTCTGGGTTTTTTTTTTATGTTTACTTTCTAGTTCTTTAAGTTGTAGGGTTAAAAAGTCAATTAGGAATTTTTCTTGTTTCTTTAGGTAGGCCTGTAGTGCTATGAACTTCCCTCTCAGGACTGCTTTTGCTGCGTCCCATAGATTTTGTGTTGTGTGTTCATTTTCATTGGTTTCCAGGAAGTTTTTAATTTCTTCCTTGATCTCATTGGTAACCCATTCATTGTTTAATAACATGCTACTTAGCTTCTAAGTGTTTGAATGTTTTTGTGTGTTTTTGTTGTAATTGAGTTCTAGTTTCATGTCATTGTGATCTGAGAAAAATGCTTGATATGATTTCAATCTTCTTGAATTTGTAGAGACTTAATTTGTGTCCTAACATGTGGTCTATCTTTGAGAATGTCCTGTGTGCACTTGAGAAGAATGAATATTCTTCAGCTTTGGGGTGAAATGTTCTGTAACTATCAATTAAGTCCAACTGATCTAGTTCATCATTTAAGGATTCTGTGTCCTTGTTAATTTTTTGTGTAGAAGATCTATCCAGTAGTGTCAGTGGGGTGTTAAAGTCACCCATTATGATTGTATTGCTATTGATCTCTCCCTTGAAGTCCTTCAGAAGTTTTAAAATATATTTTGGTGCTCCCACATTTGGTGTGTATATGTATACCAGGGTTATATCCTCTTGTTAGATTGATCCTTTTAATATTATGTAGTGACCTTCTTTGTCTCTTATTATGGCCCTCATTTTGAAGTCTATCTTTTCAGATATGAAATTGCTACACTAGCTTATTTTCATTTCCATTTGCTTGGAAAATTTTTTCCATACCTTCGCTTTCATCCTGTGTGAGTCTTTTGTTGTGAGGTGGGTCTCTTGTAGATAGCATATATATGGGTCATGTTTTCTTATCCAATCAGCTACCCTATGTCTTTTGATTGGAGCATTTAAGCCATTTACATTTAAGGTTATTATTGATAGATACTTATTAGTTGCCATTTTTATTTTATGCCTGTGTTCTTCTCTCTCTCTCTCTCTCTCTCTCTCTCTCTCTCTCTCTCTCTCTCATTCTTCTTACAACAGTCCCTTCAGCATTTCTTGCAGTGCTGGTTTGGTGGTGGTAAATTCCTTCAGCTTTTTTTTTTAATTTTTTTTTTTTATGCGACGCTCTTTATTTCTCCTTCAATTTTGAGTGATAGCTTTGCTGGATAGAGTATTCTTGGATTCAGACCCTTGCCTTGCATTACTTTGTACACTTCATGCCATTCCCTTCTGGCCTGCAATGTTTCTATTGAGAAATCAGCTGACAGTCTAATGGGAGCTCCCTTGTAGGTAAATTTCTGTCTCTCTCTTGCTTCCTTTAAGATTCTTTCTTTGTATTTCATGTTTGCCATGTTTATTATGATGTGTCTAGCTGTGAGTCTTTTGAGGTTCATTTTGCTTGGGACTCTCTGTGTTTCCTGGACTTGTGTGACTTTTTCCTTCACCACTTTAGGGAAGTTTTCTGTCATTATTTCTTCAAACAGGTTCTCTATTCTTTTTTCTGATTCTTCTTCTTCTGGTACCCCTGTAATGTGAATGTTGTTATGTTTTGTATTGTCCCACAGCTCCCTTAAACTCTCCTCCTGCTTTTTAAATTTTTTTCCCATTTGCTGCTCTATTTGGGTGTTTTTTTCTACTTTGTCTTCTAAGTCACTGATTCGGTCTTCAGCTTCTTCTAATCTACTATTGAACCCTTCTAAGGTATTTTTCATAACAGCTATGTCATTCTTTATTTCCTCTTGATTTTTATGCATAGCTTCTACCTCTTTTTTTAAGCTGAAGTAGTTCCCAGTGAGCTCTTCATAATTCTTATTAAGTTGCTTGTAGTTCTCACCAAATTGTTTGAGCACCCTTAAAATCATTGCTTTGAATTCTTTATCTGACAAGTTGCTATCTCCTATTTCCTGTAGTTCCTTTTCTGGTGATTCCTTTTTTCTTTCCTTTGGGTGTTGTTTCTTTGTCTCTCCATTTTATCCGTCTGTTAGATCTAGACCCTGTGAGGGATGTTGGCATGTGTGGGCAGCTCACTGTGTATCAAATAAGACTGCTGTGCCTCCCAGACTGTTCTGTTGCATGTCACCTCTTGTCTGCTGTGGGTCCTGGAGAACTGACTACTGGGGGCTGGTGTTAGTCTGTCCTGGTACATGCTGCTGCTGGATTGCGTGGGCCCCTCTGAAGCTGTGTTCCCCGCTGGTCACTGGTGCCACCTACAGCTGTATCCTCAGGCCCTGCTGGAACCTCACTCCCTGCCAGCCCTGTGGGCAGCTGGATCGCACAGGCCCCTCTGGAGCCCCGGCTCCCCAGTGATCCTGTGGGCAGCTGGATCGCACAGGCCCCTCTGGAGCCCCGGCTCCCCACCGATCCCTGGGCAGCAGGATCGCACAGGCCCTGGTGGAGCCCCAGGTCCCTCCGCTGGTGGCTGGGGAACACTGCTGCTTGGTGGGGCTCAGCTCCTGCTCAGCCTTCGCTGCAGCTTTTGGGGATGGGTCTTAGCTGCTGATCTGTGTTTTTGTTGCCTGGGGATGGATGTCTGCTCCTGAGCCTTTGTTTCTGGGGGTATATCTCGACTCTGATTGGGCTGCTACTGTGGGGGATGGTGCTGGACTCCCTGCCGTCTGTGGCTTCCGCAACCGGCACCTTGGCAGCTCCGCTACTGTGCACTGGTCTGTGTTGACACAGGGTGTCCACTGGTCCGAGGGTGCCAGGTGCACTGCTGGGCTCAGGTTGCTGGCCCTAGCCGCTCCCACTGCCTCCTCCCAGGGAAGACCCGAGATCTTCCAGAATGGTGGGACCTCCCTGCAGCGCAGGGAGAAGCACCCTGAAGAGCTGCTGACTGCAGTAGCCGGCTGCTCCGTCCACAGCACAGGAACCTGCTGCTCCACGTCTCTGCGCTGCTCGAATTTGGTCATCCACCTTCACGTCCACTCACTCTCTCACACACTAACTCACTCTCTCATGCACTCACCCTCCCTCCGGCCCTGCCTGCTGCCATCTTCCTAATTAACTGTCCAGAAATCTTTTTTGGGGTTTCTGAAGGCAAGAACTGGCAAGGCAGGGTAAATTCTAAGAAAATTTGGTAAACTAACATTTTCACTTTATGCTTTATTATTTGCTTTAAGGAATTAGGATTGGCAGGTTTGAATAATTACAGTGGGCTCTGGGGCAGAGAGGTTGTCCCTACTTGGGTGATACCTGGCTCTGGGTGATTAGAGCAGGCGGATAGCGGCCTGGAAAGTGAGAGCCCAGTAAAGGAGGTGACTGGGGCACAAGCTTTGCCATGGTTGATTTGCATATGAAAGACTTGCTCACAGGTTAGTTGTTTACAATTTCTAGGAATTGGCTAACACTGGGTGGAGACACTCCAGAGTCAGCTAAACCCCAGAAGTTAAAGTACCAGAATACAGCAAATAAAAGGCATGGTTAATACAGAAACAAAGATAGTTTTCCATTTCAGGGCATCATTTCCTCTTATATTTTTAAGGAAGCCTGTGGAATAATAATAGCTATTATTCATTAAAAATGTCGTAAACACTAGATTTTGAATTAGTTGTTTAACATACTTTATTTCAACCACCTGGATGTTAGTGTCATAAACAAAAGCCTCTATCATCTCAAACATTTGCCACAGTGAGAGAGAGTAGATGTAGTCCCTGAGATCCAAAGAGCAGAATGACGGAAGAATGGGTAAAAACGATAGGGAGACAGACATAACCCTACAGATGCAATTT
Source organism: Tadarida brasiliensis (assembly GCA_030848825.1). Taxonomy (NCBI): domain Eukaryota; kingdom Metazoa; phylum Chordata; class Mammalia; order Chiroptera; family Molossidae; genus Tadarida; species Tadarida brasiliensis. Next base: position 26,334,639 of record CM061277.1, on the reverse strand, counting down.
ACCATAACAAGAATTTTCCAGAATGCAACAGAGTGTCATGTGACACAAAGAAATCTCCATCAGAGGACACACTATTTTTCCTGCCTGTCTTTCAATCCAGAGAATGTCAGCATTGGCTGGAGTTCTGTATCAAGTGACCGCTCTGCTCCCATTAGATCCAAGAACTGAAGCTTCCCAATCAACTTTATGTTCATACAAACCTAAAAAATAGAGGTGATTTGAAAATAAAATTGTGTTGAATGCTGAATGTTCAAGGGTTAAAATCCATTTTAGGAGTAAGTTATATTGATGTACTTTAGAGATATAGAAAAAACTTGGAAATTTCATCTCCTTCTCTGCCCCAAATCGAAGGAGCATAGAAGACCCTGAGACTGCACACTAACAAGGTAGTCGGATGATGGAGGGGCCACGTCACTGTAGCATTCCCAGCAAAGGGAAATTACACAGTTAACATTATGTTTAAGATTTAAGTTACAGTCAGTCCACACCTCTATAAACATTCACTTAATGATATACTCATCTCTCCCTTCCTTCCCATGAATTTCTTTTTTTTTTTTTCCAAATATGTTTTTATTGATGTTTTAGAGAGAGAGGAAGGGAGAGAGAGATAGAAACATCAATGTGAGAAACATCAATTGACTGCCTCCTGCACGCCCCCTACTGGGGATCAAGCCCTCAACCCCAGACATGTGCCCTGACCCAGAATTGAACGAGGACCTCTCAGTCCATGGGAAAATGCTCAATCCACTGAGCCACACTGGCCAGGCCCCATTAATTTCTTTTATCCACCAGGCTGATTAAGTGATTGAAAGCGTGCGTGTAAGAGAAGACTTCACATGATTGAGTATATGCAGGTCTACTCTTACTTATATAAAACCCAGAGTGAAACAATTTTAAACTGTGACTTTTTAAAGACTCTAAAGAAATTTTCTATGCTAACATTTCTACATTATATTGCATTATTATTTTTAAAGATTAATATCATTAAAACCCAAACTTTTCTTGTTCCATAAATGACCGTAGCCTAATAAGTAAAAGTATAGAATTTCATGCCAATTCAGCTCACACTCAGAGTGGAATGATTACCTCTTGGTGTAATGTACTCAAACATTTTCATCTTACACAGCAAATTCCTAGATTAACCCCAGAGAGAAAAGATCTATCCTTACTCATCATCATTTTGTCTCAAAATCAATAATCTGTATATATTATGTAAGGTAGACCATTACCTCCACCTATCACCTTAGTGCTCTGTATTGCCTAGCAAAGTGTCTGATCCATAATAAGTGCTCAATAAATATTTAATTTTTAAAATTAAAATATAGTTCACATATTGTATTAGTTTCAGGTGTACAACATAGTGATTCTACGTTTACACACCTTACAATGTGATCATCCCAATAAGTCTAGTAACCATCTGTCACCACACAAAGTTATTACAATATTATTGACTATATTCCCTGTGCTGTGCATGACATCCCCATGACTTATTTATTTTTTAACTGGAAGTCTGTACTTCTTATTTTGCTTCATTTTTTTACCCACCTCCCACCCTCCTCAATAAATATTTAATGAATGTTGAAAAGTTACAATTTTTGGCTCATTGGGCAGATATCAAAGGCCAAGGAATAAGAGCTTAAACTCAAAATATTAGGAGGGCTAAGTTTGCTCCATTTGTTTACTTTACTATGTGTGATCATTGCTTGACTCCCTGGCAAACACTTCTCCACATCACTGGACCAGACTGGCCAGGACAAAGTGCAGTGGGGAGAATCTAGGGGTGTGTCCGGCTCCTGAGCTGAAGGCGAACCTCAGAATGCAGACCACAGTGCCTGCGGGGGGAGCCCAGCTGTACTGCAGAGGCCGCTGCGTAGCTCTCACCTGCACCACAACCCCCTTTGCCTCTTTGGGGACTTGGATTAATTTAAATGAGAAAGAGATCAGTCTGGTTTAAAGAAGCTGATTATTGTTATTATTATTATTATTACTATTATTATTACTATATTGTCTCCCTGGACATCATGGAAGTTGGGTCAATAGATTTCTTCAATTTAACTCCAAAACAAGTGTTCTGAACATGACATGTAATATGAGAGTAACTATTTCCACCATAATATTTCACAATTTCCTGTTAGTTTTTATCTCCTTTCAGTATCATAATAGCCATGTCACATGATGATATAAGAAGCACAAAATCAACAAAAATAAGAAGCTTCATTTTTAACTCAGAGATGTTTATCCTCAAATTTCTCAAACTATCATCCCCCTGTTGGCTCTTAGCATCTTGTGACATCACACCACATATACTGATGTATCCAAGGCTTTCAGGATATTTCGTGAACGTTGTGTTTGGACCCTACACTTGATGACCATTATCCATAGATCATACTCTTATTTAAATGACACAGATTATAAATATTCAAAAAGGAGATATGGTGGGGAAATATTCTAATTTTTTAAAAAAATGGTAAGTTACCATGGGATTGGTTTTGTTTATTTGATAAAGAAATATGAGAGTCTCAGATATTTGCGAATAGGTAGTAACAAGAGCGACTTGATGCCAGACCCCTGTCTTATCATTAACAATCCTGTAATAGGTACTAAATGATGACCTAAGATGGGGAACTAAGGATGAACAAAAGGGTCTTTAACAGCCCAAGCCAGATGTTTATAGTAAGAACAAGTTATAGGGACATACACAAGCTACATAGGACGAGAAGCCATGAGATAACCACGGTGCCTTAAAATAGAAGATAAGGCTTACATGTCAAAAGAGCACATGATATTTCCAAGTTAATCTTTGCTGTTTGCAGTAGCTTTCTTTCCTATTTCTTTGCATTCAGAAGTCTCTCAAGAAACGTCTGACGTTGATAGATAATTATTTGATGACGAAGTGAACAATGACGATAATGATTGTGATAATGACCACTGTCATAATGTATGTTAAATACAAAATGAACCATAATTCTGTAAAGCCACCAAGGTTTCCTCACCTGGAAGACTACCTCTCATCAGCTGAAATTATTAGTAAGTACATGGGGGTTTCCAAACTCTCTTAGATACACCTGCTATCTGTGAAAATAGTATAGAGCTTAAAGTAGAGTCAGCCTCTCCTCAAATATATATTTATGTATATGCAAATGCATGTTTATGCATATCGAGTATGCACATATATATATATGTATGTGTGTTTTGTATGTATAAAAATGAAAATGACATTTCCACATACATTATATCATTTAAGCTTTAGAGAAACCTTGTCGGGCAGATATTGTAATCACAATTTTATATACAGAGAAACAAACATTCAAGGAGTATTGAATGTTTTCCAGAGGGGAGAGGTAGCCATCAGAAATAGCAGAATTTTTCAAACCCAGGTGTCTGGGTGCAAGTCTTGCTCCACCTAAAGGGAGAAGAATGGATGAGCTTTGTAGTTGGAATGAAGGTCAAATATTGGCGCTGTCAGTTTGTTCTGCTGGGTGACCAAGCTACAACTCCAAGGATAGTACTAATTGGTTAGGAAATTATTTCCACACAGAGTTGATGCAAGTTCTCATGTCAAGCCTGAAAATAGCCTATTATTGCAAAGCAAACATTTATTAAATGTGTGACCAAGGTTAGTCACTTAACCTCAGTAAGCCTCAGTTTTCTCATCTGTAAAGATAGTAATACCCACTTAATAACTTAATTTGATAATTTTTTTTAATCTTCACCCAAGGACATTTTTGCATTTTTGTTCAGACAGAGTGAGAGGGAGAGGGAGAGAGACAGAGAGAGAAACATCGACGTGAAAGGAACACATTGAGTGGCTGCCTCCCGCACGACCCCAACCAGGGTCGGGGACGAATTGCAACTGAGGTACGTGCCCTTGACCAGAATCAAACCCGCAACTCATTGGTCCACAGGCCGATGCTCTAACTGCTGAGCCAAACTGGCCAGGGCAATTTAATAATTTTTAAAAATATTTTTTCTTTATTGATTTTAGAGAGAGAGGAAGGAAGAGGGAGAGAGAAACAGAAACATCGATGAGAGGGAACATCGATTGGCCGCCTCCTGCATGCCCCCTACTGGGGACTGGGCCTACAACCTGGGCATGTGCCCTGACCGGGAATCGAAGCAGCGACCTCTTAGTGCATGGGTCAATGCTCAACAAGCGATCCACACTGGCCATGCTGATAATTTAATTTAAGAGTAAAGACAATATATATAATGACTGATGTGAAGATGGAGAACGTAGAGGGCCTAGTATAGTGCCTGGCATTTAGTAAGCAATTATTAAAATTCAACTGCAATTGTTTTTATTATTGTTCATAACCCTGCACAGAATTTGAGAGGTTACTCCAGAATCAATGCAAGCTCGGTTTTTAACCTCTTACTTGTAACATAGATTATATAAGGACACTAATTTTCCTTGACTTACTGTGGGTTGCTATATAACCAAGAAGACAAGACACCAACATATCTTTTGTAAGAACAGACACAGTACCAGATAGAAAAGTGACATCGACTGAAGAAATAGGGATTGATTAAAAAAATAAAAGTAGCCTGGCTAGAATGGCTCAGTGGTTGAGCGTTGACCCATGCACCAAGAGGTCGCTGGTTTGATTCCCAGTCAGGGCACATGCCCAGGTTACGGGCTTGATCCCTCGTAGGGGGTGTGCAGGAGTCAGCCGATCAATGTTACTCTCTCACTGATATTTCTATCTATCTCTTTCTTTCCCTTCCTCTCTCTAATAGCATATAAATAAATAAATAAAATTTAAAAAAGATTTAAAAAATAAAAGGTACAGGGTAGAGGAGCTAGAAGAAGAGAGACTTGGCCACCTCCGTGGCTGCTCTGAGGCACAGCTGCACTTTGTCCCTCTGCCGCCTTGTGCCGGCTGATTCAGACTGGGAACATTTTCCCAAGTTGTGTGAGAGAAGCACAGCTGTCGTGTTCAGGAACTCAAGAAAGAAACGTATGCTTCCTGCCAAGCTTTCACTGGGTACAAGCTCAAAGCTTCACAGAAACAGAATGGTTTTGAAAACGATTGGAAAGATTCATTCTCCCTGACAGATGGAACGTATCAGAGATTAGGGAAGTGTGCCTGTGTGAGCGTGCACATATGCATATATGCGTGTGCACACCCACGCTTGCACACATGCATTTGCTGAGTAGGCTGTCAAGAGAACTTGAAAACTTTATTAAGAGTTTAGGGTTTCTCTGTCACTGCATTGTGTTTCTCTGTTACTGCATTGTGTTTTCTCACAAAGCTATTGTTTTAAGAGAATAATAATCATTTTTCCATGGTTCTAAATGGTTAAAAAATAAAGGTTTACTCCAGCATTGGCATATATATGCATATAGTTTGTACCACCTTTTTCAAAAGCTTACCACCCCCCCACACACACATACACAAATACACAAACATACAATTTACCATTCTCCTATAATAAACTCATAAAATGGCATACCCTCTCAGCTTTTATGATACGAATAACAGACCTGCTTCTTGATTCAAAAAAATATTACAGAATTTCACAACCAAAAAAAGAAAGAAAGAGAGAGAAAAACAGGGATGATATTTTTCCTCTAGATCCTTCTATTCTTTGGATATTTTAATCTCACCTCCCATGTGGGATGATTAGACCAGTCAAGGTAACTATGGCAACACTCAATCCCAGAGTTGACTTGCTGCCTGAAGTTTAGCCAATTGTTTCCAGCATCATTGCCTTTTTACCTAATAATTGTTAGAGCAGATGATGGAGGTTTCATGCAAATATGATTAAGGGCCATTTTCAGAGACACTCTTCCATTATTCTGAAACCTTAGGTTAACTTAGAGAACAAAATATTGGTATTGCTGGAGTCAGAAACTATAAATGCACATAATCTCATCCTCAGAGTATCATCCTTGGAATATAGGCATTCCTCAGTGATTCTGTGGGTTTGGTTCCAGACCACTGCAATAGAGGGAATATTGCAATAAACTGACTCACAAGAATTTCTTGGCCTTTCAGTACATATAAAAGTTATACTTATACTGTATTCTATTAAGTGTGCAAATAGCAGTATGCCTTAAAAAATGTACATACCTTAATTTAAAAATACTTTATTGCTAAAAAGTAAATAAATAAATAAAAGGCTAACTATCATCTGAGCCTTCAGTGAGTTGTAATCTTTTTGCTGGGAGAGGGTCTGGCCTGGATGCTGATGGCTGCTGACTGATCAAAGCAGTGGTTGCTGAAGGTCAGGGAAGGAAAGACTGTAGCAATTTCTTAAAATAAGAAAACAGTTTGTTGTATTGATTGACTCTTCCTTTCATGAAAGATTTCTCTGCGGCATGCGATGCTTTTTGATAGCATTTCACCCACAATAGAACTTCTGTCAAAATTGGAATCAATTCTTTCAAACCCCTGCTGCTGCTTTATCAGGTGTAATTATGTAATATTCTAAATCTTTTGTTGTTATTTCAACAATCTTTACAGCATCTTCACCAGGAGTAGATTCCATCTCAAGAAAACACTTTCTTTGTTCATATATAAGAAGCAAGTCCCCATTTGTTAAAGTTTTACCATGAGATTACAGCAATTCAGTCACATCTTCAGGCTCTACTTTTAAATTTAGTTTTCTTGCTGTTTCCACCACATCTGCAGTTACTTTTTCCACTGAAGTCTTGATCCCCTCAAAGTCATTCACGAGGATTGGAATCAACTTCATCTAAACTCTTATTAATGTTGATATTTTGACTTCTTCCCATGAATCAATAATGTTTTTAATAGCACCTAGAATGGTGAATCCTTTCCAGAGGTTTTCAATTTACTTTGCCTAGATTCATTGGAAGAATTACTATGAATGGCAGCTATAGTCTTATGAAATATATTTTTTAAATAATAAGAATTGAAAGTTTAAGTTATTCCTTGATCCATGGGCTGCAGAGTGGATGTTGTGTTAGCAAGCATAAATATATTAATCTCATTGTACATCTCCCTCAGACTTCCTAGGTGACCAGGTACATGTCAATGAGCAGTAATATTTTTAAAAGAATCTTTTCCTCTGAACGAAAGGTGTCAACACTGGGCTTAAAATATCCAGTCCACCATGTTGTAAACATATGTGCTCTCATTCAGTCTTTGTTCTTCTATTTGTAGAGCACAAGTTGAGTAGATTTAGCATAACTCCTAAAGGTCCCAGGATTTGGGGAATGTTAAATGAGCACTAGCTTCAACCTAAAGACACAGCTGCATTAACCCCTAACAGAAGAGTCAGCCTGTCCTTTGGAGCTTTGAAGCCAGGCATCAACTTCTCCTCTCCACCTATGAAAGTCCTAGATGGTATCTTCTCCCAGTACAAGGCTATTTCATCTACATTGAAAACCTGTAGCTGAGTGTACCACCTTCTTAAATTATCTCAGCTAGATCTTCTGGATAACATGCTGCAGCTTCTACATCGGTACCTGCTGCTTCACCTTCCACTCTTATGTTATGGAAATGGCTTCTTTCCTGAAACCTCATGAACTAACTTCTTTTAGCTTCAAACTTTTCTTCTGCAGCTTCTCACTTCTCTCAGCCTTCACAGAATTGAAGAGTTAGGGCCTTGTTCTGGATTAGACTTTGGTTTAAGGGAATATTGTGGCTGGTTTGATTTATACAGACCACTAAAATTTTCTCCATGTTAGCAAGAAGGCTGTTTTGCTTTGTTGTCACTTGTGTGTTCACTGATGTAAACTCTGAATTACTTTCAAAACTTTTTTCTTTGTATGCATAACCTGGCTGTTTGGTACGAGAGGCAGAGTTTCAGCCTGTCTCAGCTTTTGACAAAGCCTTCCTCACTAAACTTAGTGTAAAGTGACTTTCATGTGAAGTGAGACATGTGTAACTCTTCCTTTCCCCTGAACACTTAGAGATCATCCTGTGGCCATTAACTGGCCTAATTCAATACTGTACTGAGGGAATAGGGAGGATTCAAAGAGAAGAAGAGAGATGGGGAAACGGTCGGTCAGTTGGTGGAGCAGTCAGAACACACATATTTATTGACTAAGTTCACTTCTATGGGTATGGTTTGTGGTATCCCAAAACAATTACAGTAGTAACATCAAAGATCACTGACCAAAAATTATCACAACAAATATAACAATAATGAAAGTGATCAAATGTGACACAGAGACATGAAGTAAGAAAATGCTATTCAAAACAATGGTGCCAATAAACAAAACAAAAACAAACCAACAAACAAAACACACTATCTGTGAAGTATAATAAAGTGCAACACAATAAAACAAGGTATGCCTGTAACTACCTATTGGACACCAGAACATCAGTGACTGCACTGAACTGGCAAGCCAGCAATACTTAGTCTAATAAAGCCACAAAAAGCTGGAACCTAGGTTTGTTGATTCTTGTAAGCATTTCTATTTGACAAGCATTCTTTTGCATATAAAGTAATAAATTGTGCTAGTTTAAATGAAATTTGAAATGTCACTTTGGCTTTCAGCAAAACTAATAAGAGAAAGAGTAAATTCATATGATCGAGGGGAGGGAATATTTCATATTCTAAGATTTGGACCTAATCCCTTAGCACCTAGGACAAAGACATACATAGGGAGTCATTCTTTGTAAGTAACTTGTTGTTCTCAGTGGTAGAAATACTCCTTTATCTAAAGTGGGAAACACAAAGACTAGCCAAGTTCGCAATTAAAAGCTCTAGAAAGCTTATAAGCAGAGCCCAACCGGAAGTCGACTGAGTATTTCTAAAGCTCAGTCTCTGATGAAATGACAATGATCACCTGCACCCTCTATATGCTCAGCAGAGTAGAGAGTAGACTACCTCTTCATAAAAACACCTTCTAAAGCCTCTATAATTTTTAAAACACAATGTTCAGCAGTTAAAATAAAATTACTAGGCATGTGAGTAGACAGGAAAAAATAATTGATACATATATGTGTGAGAGAGAAAAAAGATAAAATAGAAGCAAATTCACAAGTTTGCCACATATTGAAGTTAGCTGAAAAGACGATCAAGTAATTGTAAATCATCTAAATAAATAGAGAATAGCTAAATAAGTATAAAAATGTAGAATTTAAACAGTGTATTGGAACCTATAAAAATTAAAACCTATTTAAAATAAAAGGTAACATTGTTAGAAGTCAAGAGAAGAGTAGATGCAGATAAAACATTTGATAAAGTTTAAGTTAAAACTATTAGTAAGATAGCAGGATTCTAGAATAGCAGAGTAAAGAGCTTGGCAGATCCTCTCCCCAGAAAATAAATAAATAGATAGATAAAAACAAACAAACAAATATATAAAAATTACTAAACAAGCAAAACAATTAATTGCCCCTTGGTATTTGTGGGGGATTGGTTCCAGGACCCCATGAATACCCAAATCCACAGATATTCAAGTCCTTTATGTAAAATGATATAGAAGAATGCATACAGTCTGCCATCCACATTCGTGAAATCCTGACCATGGATCAAAAATACTGTTTTGGTCCAACCATGGTTGGTTGAATATGCAGAGGTGAAACCCACAGATAGGGAGGGCCCACTGTATTTTAAATCTCTAGAATTGTACTAAGAGCAGCATGCAGCAAATAAAAAGTATATTCATTCACAAAAATATATCAGTCAGAATAGTGATAGTCAACGTCATCTGAGTCCTCACCTTCCCTCACCCCCAGGTCCAGTTGTGTAGGCAAGCCGAGAAGACCAGGGGCTGCAACAACCCTATTCAATGCCCTTTTTATAGAATATGGATGTCATTCTAAGGAAAGCAAGTCCACACTCACCTGGTGCCATGTTGCTGGGGTTCTTCCCATAAGGGAAGGCATCCATAAAGGTGAAAAACCCTGCAGTTCTGCCTAAGGGGACTCACTGTAGCAGAAAGAGACTACAGAGAACTCGATACCTAAGAACATTGTACAACAATGGAGATTTTGGTGGAGAGCACTTCAGAGGAGTCTGGTAGCTCTATGATACAAACAATATGGCCAAGCATCCAGAATTTTAATATAGAGCAGCAATTTTCAACCTTTTTTATCTCGTGGCACACATAAACTAATTACTAAAATTCTGACACACACCAAAAATATATTTTTGGCTGATCTGACAAAAAAATTAGATGTAATTTTGATTCATTCACCCTGAGTGGCTATTGTTGCATTGGCTGTTTTTATTTTTTTTAATTGACAATCTAAGGGAAAAGAGGTCAGTGCCCCTGACCAAACAGTCGGGTGTCGCACGTTTCAGAAATGCTTGTGGCACAGCAGCGTGCCGTGGCACACTGGTTAAAAACCACTGATATAGAGAATCACAGAGACAATCAAGAAGGACCCTGTTTGGATCTCAGCCAACCCCAGGACTCAGGGTGGGTGCACCCACTCAAGAACAATCAGAGCAGGGTATGGGCAGATTTAAATATCTCCCACGACTCACACGGACCCATCAACACAAGATGGATGTTCCATTAGCACAAGCAGCTTAAACACGAGCTCAGACCAAACACTGACTAAGCAATAAGCTACTCTGATGCTGGGGAGATGCTGAGAAAACCAGGCATAAAAATAAAATGACACTCATTTCTGGCAGTCTGAAAGACTGGGTAAATGTGAAAAGTTGTGTCCCTTCAAAGTGATTCTAAAGGAAACCTACGACTGTGAGTCCCTGGTTGGACAGTGGGAACATGGTGTAAACTCCCTGAATGGTGGAAGCAACTTCTAAGCCACACATACACATTCAATAGTAAAACTCTAACAGTCTAAAAAAGCTTAAGCACAACCTTTGAACAATAGGTTAACTCCAGGCAACCCCTATGTAGGCAAACTAACAGAGAAAAACAAAGGGAGAAAATATGACCGAAGACATCAGAGTCTGCATACTGTGAAGAAATAGAATTAATGCAAACAGCACTACCAGGTCAGCAAAGAATTGCCAAACAACTAAAATAGCAATAATATACCAGAGAGAGAATTCGTATGCATATTTGGCACAACATAGTATTTAAAATACCTAGTTTTCAACAAAAATATGAAACATGCAAAGACACAGGGAAATGTGATGCATACACACAGGGGGAAAAGGTAATTAAAACTGGCTCACTCTGGCCAGTGTGGCTCAGTTGGTTGGATGTTGTCCGTGCACCGAAGGGTTGCTGGTTTGATTTCTAGTCAGAGCTCATGCCCAGGTTGCAGGTTCGATCCCCATAGGGGGTGTGATAGAGGCAGCTGATTGATGTTTGGCTCTCACATTGATGTTTCTCTCCCTTTCTCTCTCTCTAAAAAAAAAAAAATCTTTAAAAACCTGGCTTTAAAAACACTCAGATGATGAAATCACCTATTATAAATCTGTTAAAAGAACTAAAGAAAACCTTGCATACAGAATTAAAGGAAAGTCTAGTGACAAGGACTTCTGAAATAGAGGTTCTAAGTTAGGAAATATAAATGATTTTAAAAGAACAAAATGAAAATTATGGCGTGTAAAGGGCAACAACAAAAGAAAACAATCCACTCGAGAGATTCAAGAATAGGTTTGGGATGGCAGAAAAGAAAATTAGTGAACTAAAAGATAGATCAAGAGAGACTATGCAATCTAAAAACAGAAAGGAAAAATAATTTTAAGAAATGAAAGAAATTCTGAATAAGAAATCAAATAATTTAATAATTGGAGAGATATTACATGTTCATCCATAGCAATACTCAAAATTGTAAAAATACTAATTTTTTTCCAAATTGATCTACAGATTTTTTTTAAAAATCCCAATAAAAGCCTTAGCAAGTCATTTTGTGGATGTTGACAAACTGATTTTAAAGTTTGTGTTGAAAGGTGAAAGACACAATCAACACAATAAAGGAAAAAGAATAAAATAGAAGAAAAACACAAATTTGGAAGAATGACACTTTTGAATTCAGGATTAATTAAACTAAGGTAATAAGGCAGTATGGTACCAATAAAAACATAGAAAAATAGGTCAGTGGATCATAATAGAAAACCCAAAAATAGACCCACACAAATGTAGTCAACTGATTTTTGACAATTAAAGAAAAAGTTATATTGAAACAACTGGATATCTACCTGCAAAACAAATTTAGATACAGACCTTACATTTAAAAAATATTTTTTTTATTGACTTTAGAGAGACAGGAAGGGAGAGGGAGAGAGAGATGGAAACATCGATGAGAGAGAACATCGAATGGCCGCCTCCTGCATGCCCCCCACTGGGGATTTGGCCCACAACCTGGGCATGTGCCCTGACCGGGAATCGAACTGGTGACCTCTTGGTGCATGGGTCGATGCTCAATCACTGAGCCACACTGGCCAGGCCAGACCTTACATTTTAAAATAAATATTAACCAAAGGATTATAGGCCTAAATGTGAAATTTAAAACTATAAAATACCCATAAGATAACAACAACAACAAAAAATCTAGACGACCTTGGGTTTGGCAATAACTTTTCAGATGTAGAACAAAAGGCATGGTCCCTAATAGAAATACTTGACAAGTTGGACTTTATGAAAAGTAGAAACTTTTTCTTTGTGGAAGACATGTCAAGAGAATGAGAAGATAAACCATAGACCGGGAGAAAATATTTGCAAAAGATGTTTCTGAAAAAGGATTATTATCCAAAATATAAAAAGAAATTGTAAAACATAACAACCTGACTAAAAACTGTCAAAGAATATGAACAGCTGCCTCACTAAAGAAGATACACAGATGGCAAATAAGCGCATAAACTGCTCAAGATCGTATGCCAATAGGGAGTTGAAAATTAAAACAATGAAATTCCACTATACACCTATTAGAATGACTAAAATTCAAACACAGACACCTCCAAATGCTGACAAGAAGGTGGAGAAACAGGAATTCTCAGTCATCATTGGTTGGATTGCCAAACAGTAGGAACACTTTAAAAGACAGTTTTGTAGTTTGTACAAAACTAAATATACTCTTACCATATAATTCAATAATCACAGTCCTTGGTATTTAATCAAATGAGATAAAAACTTATGTTTATACAAAAACTTACATGTGGATATTTATAGTAGGTTTCTTCATAATTATCAAAACTTGGAAGCAACAAAAATGTTCTTTAATGAATAGATAAGTAAACTCTGGTACATCTAATTTACAACAAAATATTATTCAATACTAAAAATAAACTATGAAGACACAAAAAGAGATGGAGGAATCTTGAATGTAAAATACTAAGTGAAAGAAACAAAACTGGGAAAGCTACATATTATGTGATTTCAACTAAATGACATTCTGGTACATGCAAAACTATGCAGACTATGAAAAGGTCAGTGGTTGCCATTGTTTGGGAGAAAAGAAAAATGAATGAATGAAACACAGATTTTTAGGGCAGTGAAATTATTTATGTATGATATTCTAATGGTGGATACATGTCATTACATATTTGTCAAAACCCATAGAACGTACAAAATCAATAGTGAACCTCAATGTAAACCATGGATTTGGGCTGATAAGGAGATGTCATTGCGGCTTGTGAATTGTAACAAATGTACCACAGCTGTACTACCAGCACACTGATGCTGGGAAAGCCTGGGGGATGGGAATATGGAATCATCTGTACTTTTTGTTCAATTTTGCTGTGCATCTAAATGGGCTTTAAAAATAAAATTTTTTTAAATGAAAGAGCTTTATTGAAATGTGGGACTCAATTAAGTGCAGTGACATACACATAATGACTGTGCCACTAATAAAAGAGAGAGAAAAAGGGACAGAAGAGAATATTTTAAAAATGTCTAAAAACTACTCATATTTGATGAAAAAAATTAAACTACACATCCAAGGAACTCAACAATCTTCAAGTAGGGTAAATGCAGAGATTCAAACCCACACATGAGTATTATACTGAAAACATTGAAAGTTAAAGATAAATAGAACATCTTGAAATCTGTAAAAGAAAAATAACTCAAGTACAAGATTAATGGTATATTTTTCATCATTAAAAAATGAGGCCAGAAGATACTGAGATGATATATTCAAAGTACAGAAAATAACCTATCAATCAAGAATCTTATATCTACTAAAACTTTAAGAAATGAAGACAAAATAGACATATTCCCAGATAAACTGAAACTAAGAGAAGACATTATTAGCAGATTTTCCTTATAAGAAATATTAAGGAAATTCTTTTAGTGGAAAGCAAGTGATACCAGACAATAATTTCAGTTTAAATGGTAAAGCAAAAAATACCAGTGAAACCCTGGTCGGTTTGGCTCAGCGGACCAGAGAGTCCTGGGTTTGGTTCCCACTAAGGGCACGTGACTCGGTTGCAGTTTGTCTCCAGCCCCGGTTGGGGTTGTATGGGTGGCGACCACTCGATGTGTCTCTCTCACATGGATGCTTCTCTCTCTCTCTTCCTCCCTCTCTCCCTCCCGTGCTATCTGAAGATAAATGCAAAAAAAAAAAAAAAAGTTAAAAAAAAACAGTGAAGACAATTATGTAAATAATTACAAAAGACAACATAATTACTCATTTCTTCTCTTTTCTACCACTGACATTTAAAAAACAGTATATTGTATCATTTTGTTTTGTTGGACCTATAATATATGAAAATGTAATGTGTTCGACAATAACAGCTCACAGGAGGAGGATGGGAACCAAGCTGTATGGAATAAGGAAATCCACAGGAAAAAAACGAAGAAAATCAGAAAGGATAAAATATAAAGTTAATATAACAAATTATATAAATTTATATTTGCTCTCTTTTCTTTGCTCAACCTTTATAAAAGACATAAAATTGTATAAAGTAATAATTATAAAAATTATTTTTGTATTTGCAATACATAGTCATAATATTTATAACAACAATAGCACAAAAAGGTGGTGGAAGGATGGAGCTACATAGAAGTGGAGTTTTTATATTTCACTAGAACTAAGTTTAAATTCGAAATAGATTATAATAAGATGTATGTTGCAAATCTTAGAGGAATTATAAGGAAAATAATTCTAAAACTAATTTCTAAAAATATGTTTTACTGATTTTTTAGAGAGAGAGGAAGGGAGCGAGATAGAAACATCTATGTGAGAGAGAAACATCACTCAGCTGCCTCCTGCACGTCCCCTACTGGGTACTGAGCCCGCCATCCAGGCATGTGCCCTGACCAAGAATCGAACTGGGACCTCTCAGTCCATGAGACCATGTTCAATCCACTGAGCCACACCAGCTGGGCTCTAAAAATAATTTCAAAATTATTAGAGTAATTAAAGTGTTACACTACAAAACATCCAATTAATATAAAATGAGGCAAAAAAAGAGGAGCAGAGGAGCAAAGACATATAACATGAAAAACAAAAAGTGAAATGGCAGACATGATTTGAAACATATCATCACAAAAATAAATGTGACTAGATTAAACACTTAAATCAAAAGACTGAGATTATCATATTGAATTTAAAAAGAGATTCAAGTATATACAGGAGACACACCTCAGACTCAAAGATACAAAGAGATTGAAAGTAAAATAAGAAAATATATATCATGCAAACAACAACCAAAATACTGATAGAGTGGCCAGACTAATAATATCAGACAAAATAAACAAAAACAAAAATATTTTAGATATAAAGTAAGGTATTTAATAATGTTGGAAGAGTCAATTCATTTAATATTAACAATTAGGAACATTTATGCACTTAATAACAGAGTCTCAAGACAGATAAACAAAAACTGGCAGAATTAAAGAAAAAATATCCAATACAATAATAATGTAATATTTGGAGACTTCAATATTCCAATTTCAAAATAAAATTGAACTATGCATAAGACAAAAATGGAAATAGAAAACCGAAACAGTGTTATAAACAAACTAGACTGAACAGACATCTGTGGAACAGTCCACCTATCAGTAGCAGGATACACATTCTTCTCAAGCACAGAAAGAACATTCTCTAGTATAGACTATGTTAGGCCACAACACAAAGTGTCAATAAATTTGAAAAGACTGGACTTCCGGTCAAGATGGCGGCGTAGGTAAACGCGGTACCGCTCCTCCCACAACCACATCAAAGTTACAACTAAACTACAGAACAACCATCATTCAAAACCTCCTGAAATCAAGCTGAAAGCAAGTCCGACAACTACGAAATTAAAGAAGCAGCCACACAGAGACTGGTAGGAGGGGTGGAGGCGGACAGGCTGGTCCCACACCCACGTGTGGCGGATAAAAATCAGGAGGATACCTCGGCTGGGAAGGTCCTCCCCGAGGACTGAGGGGTCCCTATCCCACACCAGGCACCCAGCTCAGGGTTCCAGTGCCAGGAAGAGAATCCCCATCACTTCTGGCTGGAAAACCAGCGGGAACTGAGGCCGAGGCAGCTGGAGCCCCCAGCAGCTCCTCTTAAAGGGCCCGCGCATGGACTTACTCAGACTCGCTCCCTCCAGGCTCCAGCGTGGGGGAGGCAGCTTGAAAGGCACCAGAGTCATATGGGGAAGAACTGAGCTGTTTGGCATTGGAGCGAGGGTTGGAGAGGCAGCTTTCTCCTGGACAGACATGCTATCAGAGGCTTTTGTTCCTTTGGTGAGCCCTTCCCTGGGCTGGCAGACGCCGCCATATCTGGGACTCCAGCAACCTGGCTCACACTGTTGGCCCCGCCCTGGTGATGCCCTGAGGCCCCGCCCCACCCAACTTCCAGGCCCACCCAAGCTGTTGCCAGTTGCTTTACCATAGGATTGGCCTGTCTTGGATCCTGCTTCAGCTTTTCCTAAATTCTTTCAAACAAGCAGCATCTGGTCTCAGTTAGCCCTATACCTCTCACTAAGTAATACATAGAAACTAACACAGGGAGGCAGCCAAAATGAGGAAACAAAGAAACAGGTCCCAAATGAAAGAACAGAACAAAACTCCAGGAAAAGAACTAAGTGAAATGGAGTTAAGCAACCTAACAGATGCTGAGTTCAAAATACTGCTTATAAGGATGCTCAATGGACTTAGTGAGAACCTCAGTGATCTTAGTGAGGGCCTCAAGAGCATAAAAAAGGACCAGTCAGAAATGAAGGAGGCACTAACTGAAATAAAGAATAGTTTACACAGATTCAATAGTAAAGTAGGTAAATCCAAGAAGCAAACCATCAATTTGGAAAATAAGGAAGCAAAAAACACCCAATCAGAACAGCAAAAAGAAAAAAGAATCCAAAGAAATGAGGATAGTGAGGATAGTGCCCAGTCAGGGCACATACCTAGGTTGCAGGTTCAATCCCCAGCTGGGGTATGTATAAAAAGCAACCAATTGATGTTTTTCTCTCTCTCCCCCTCCTCTCTCTCTAAAATCAATTTTAAAAATTAAAAAGAACCTATTCTCTGGTGAGGATTAAAATAAATAAATAAAAATAAAAGAGAACAAAGATCTCAAATCAATAATCTAATCTTCTACCATAAGAAAGTAGAGAAAGAAGAACAATAAAACTCAAAGCAACAAGTAAAAAATAATAATAATAATAATAAAGACTATGGTGAAATTAATAAAACAGAGAAGAGAAAACAATAAATAAAATCAATAGAACCAAAGGTTAATCTTTGGAAATGATCAATAAAAATGATAAATTCCATCCAGATTAACCAAGAAAAAAAATGCAATTTAATTACAAAACTGAAAAAGGAAACATACACACATATATGTAAATACTATGAATAACTGTATGCCACAAATTAGATAGTTTACATTAAATGGATAAATTCCATGAACAATAATCACTAAATCTGACTCAAGAAAACTCAGAAAACCTAAATTGACCTATAACAAGTAAGGAGATCAAATTAACTTCAAAACTTCCCATAAAGAAAAAACTAGACCCAGATGATTTATTAGTGAATTTTACCAACCATTCAAAAATGTATTGTTAATTCTTCCAAACAGATTTAAAAAATAGAATAGGGAGGAACATACCTCGATTTATTTTATGAGACTAGTACTATCCTAATGCCAAAATTAAATAAAGATGTCACAGGAAAACTGCAAGTTAAAATCCTTAATATAAATGACAAAAAACCAAAAACAAATCTCGACAAAATACTCGTCAATCAAATCCAGCAACATACATCAAGGATTATACAGTTAAACCAAATGAGATTTATCCCAGGAATGCAAGGTTGGTTTAACATCACAGTAATGGAATAATAAACAAAACACGTGTGATCGTCTCAATAGATGCAGAAAAAGCATTTGAGAAACCCAACACTCATTCATGATTAAAATGTTCATTGAGAGCACTACAGAAAACACAGAGTTAATATCATACTTAAGACTGAAAGATTGAATGTTTCTCATGGAAAATATGTTAAATTGCAATAACCTAGTAATAAAAATGTCATATTTATGATTGTCACCTCTATTCAGCACTGTACTGGACATTCTTACCAAGGTAACTAAACAAGAAAAATAAATAAATACATCCAAATTGGTAAGAAAGATGTTTGATCCCTTGTCAAGATACACACCTTAGTTGCAGGCTCAGTCCCTGGTAGGGGGTATGCAGGAGACAGCTGATTGATGTTTCGCTCTCACATTGATGTTGCTGTCTCTCTCTCCCTCTCCCTTCCTCTCTCTCTAAAAATACATAAACTATTCTCTTAAAAAAAAGGAGAAAGGAAATGGTATGTCAAGGAAACCAAATGCTGGTTGTTGAAACAATCAATAAAATTGACAAAGCCCCTAGCCTACTAAGGAAAAAAAAAAGTCACTGTTTACTAAAATAAGAAATAAAAAAGGGAGCCTGGCCGGTGTGGCTCAGTGGTTGAGCATGGACCCATGCACCAAGAGGTCGCTGGTTTGATTCCTGGTCAGGGCACATGCCTGGGTTGTGGGCCCAATCCCCAGTGGGGGGCATGCAGGAGGCAGCCAATTGATATTCTCTCTCATCAATGTTTCTATCTCTCTCTCCCTTCCTCTCTCTCTAAAATAAATAAAGAAAAAAATTAAAGAAAAAAAAGAAATAAAAGACGGGACTTCACTACACTTTCTTTGGGTGTTAAAAGGATAATAAAAGAATACTTTGAACAACTCTATGCCTATAAATTTGGTAAAGTGGACCAATTCCTTGGCAAATTTGCCAAAACTCATACAAGATGAAATAGACAATATGAATAGGCCTATATCTATTAAAGAAACTGAATTAATAACTGATAGCTTTCCAAAACAGGAAGCACCAGGTCTAAATAGGTTCACTGATGAATTATAAGAAAAAATTTAAGAAAGAGACTTTACCAGGTCTCTACAGTCTCTTTTAGAGAATAGAAACAGGTGGACTACTTCCTAACTTATTTCATGAGGCCAGCATTACCTTAATAACAACTAGATGATAATATTATAAGAAAAGAAATATTTTTCTTTTCTTATAATATAAAGAAATATTATAAGAAAACAGACCAATATTTCTCATGAACATAGATGCAAAAATCTTCAACAAGATATAAACAAATTGAATTCACTGGTGTATAAAAAGAATTATACACCACTACCAACTGGGATTTATTCTAGGTATGTAAGACTGGCTCAACATTCCAAAATCAATGAATATAATCTATCACATCAACAGATTGAAAGAGAAAAATCACATGATTATATCAGTAAATGCAGAAAAAGCATTGACAAAGTTCAATACTCATTCATGATAAAAACTCTTGGTAGACTTCCAGTCAAGATGGTGGCATAGGTAAATGCAGTATCACCTCCTCCCACAACCACATCAAAATTAAAACTAAACTACAGAACAACCATCATTCAAAACTGCCTGAAATTGAGCTGAATGGAAGTTCTACAACTACGAAATTAAAGAAGCAGCCACATTGAGACTGGTAGGAAGGGCGGAGGTGAAGACGGGCTGGTCCCACACCCACGTGTGGTGGATAAAAATCAGGAGGGCTACCTCAGCTGTGAAGTTCCTCCTCAAGGAGTGAGGGGTCCCAGTCCCACACCAGGCCCCCAGCTCAGGGTTCCAGTGCCAGGAAGAGAAGTACCCATAACTTCTGGCTATAAAAACCAGCAGGAATTGAGGCATAGGGAGGCTGAGGCTTCTGGAGCCCCAGGCAACTCCTCTTAAAGGGGCTACACACAGACTTACTTGGACTTGCTCCCTCCAGGCACTAGCATAGGAGAGGCAGCTTGAAAGTCACCAGAGACATACAGGGAAGAACTGAGTTGTTTGGCATTGGGGCGAGAGCTGGAGAGGCAGCTTTCTCCTGGACAAAAGGGCTGGTGGAGGCCGTTGTTCCTTTGGTGAGCCCTTCCCCAACAGGGCAAGCAGATGGCCACCATATCTGGGACTCCATCAACCTGGCTCACACTGTTTGACCCACCCTGGTTTTTCCCTGAGGCCTTGCCCCACCCAACTTTCAGGCCCACCCAAGCTGTTTCCATTGGCTTTACCATAGGAATGGCCTGTCTTGGCTCTTATTTCAGATTTTCCTAAATTCTCTCAAAAAAGCAGCATCTGGCCTCAGTGAGCTCCATACCTCTCACTAAGTGGCCCCAGGCCCGGCACTAGGAGCAGTCAGCATTGATTCACAGCTTGGCTTTGCCTGGGCACCTCTAAGCCCAGCACAAGAAGCAGCCACCCGCAGATCGCTTTGTAGCTTATGCCTGGTGGTCCTGGATAGAACACAGGCAGTGGCTGACCTTGCCCCAGAGCCAGCACATCCAGTGGACAGCTTCAGAACACAGCGAAGCACCACCACCCAACCACTTACACAAATGACATACTCAAGAAGTGTACTCAGTGGGTACCAGAGCCCTGCTGAAGTAAGTCTTGCTCTATGTGGTAGGCCACTGCACAGCTGGTCCTCCAAGGTAAGTCAGAGGTCAGTGGTCAGTGGGCACAGCCAGTCCTTGAAGTTGATCAGCCTGAGTAAGTCCCTCCCATTGATGTGCCAACAGCAATCAAAACTCAATTAGAACAGAAGGGTGTAGAGTCCACATGAGGGGTGCACCTCGAGGGCACAGCTGGGGTGATCAGGGGGGCTGTGTCACTGTACCCTGAAGGACACCTACTACAATAGGCCACCCTAGGAAGCCTAGGAGACATAGCAACTCTACCTAATACATAGAAACAAACACAGGGAGGCAGCCAAAATGAGGAGACAAACATGTCCCAAATGGAAAAAAAAAAAAAAAAAAAAAAAAAACAGAACAAAACTCCAGGAAAAGAATGAAACGAAATGGAGATAAACAATCTAACAGATGCAGAATTCAAAACACTGCTTATAAGGTTGCTCAATGAACTTAGTGAGGGCCTCAAGAGCATAAAAAAAGGACCAGTCAGAAATGAAGGATGCACAGTCAGAAATGAAGGAAGCACTAACTGAAATAAAGAATAATTTACAGAGATTCAATAGTAAATAGATAAAGCCAAGAAGCAAACCATCGATTTGTAATATAAGGAAGCAAAACACACCGATCAGAACAGCAAAAAGGAAAAAGAATCCCCTCAAAAATGAGGTTAGTGTAAAGAGCCTCTGGGACAACTTCAAGCATACCAACATTCACATCACGGGGGTGCCAGAAGGAGAAGAGAGAGAGCAAGAAATTGAAAACCTATTTGAAACAATAATGACAGAAAACTTCCCTAACTTGGTGAAGGAAACAGACATACAAGTCCAGGAAGCACAGAGATCCTAGACAAGATGAACCCCAAGAGGCCCATACCAAACACATCATAATCAAAATGTAAAAGGTTCAAGACAAAGAGAGAATCTTAAAAGCAACAAGAGAAAAGCAGTTAGTTACCTACAAGGAAGCTCCCATAAGACTGTCAGCTGCTTTCTCAAATGAAACTTTGCAGGCCAGAAGGGAGTGGCAAAAAATATTCAGAGTGATGAAAAGCAAGAACCTACAACCAAGAATACTCTATCCTGCAAAGCTATCATTTAGAATTGATGGACATATGAAGAGTTTCCCAGAAAAGAAAAAGCTAAAGGAGTTCATCACAACAAAACAGTATTATATAAAATATTAAAAGGTATTCTTGAAGAAAAAGATAAAAAATATGAACAATAAAATGGCAATAAATACATACCTATCAACAACTAGATCTATAAACAAAATGACAAGCAGAACAGAAACAGACTCGTAGATACAGAGAACATTTTGTGGTTGCCAGATGGGGGAATGGGTGAAAAAGGTGAAGGGATTAAGAAGTACAAATTGGGCCCTGGCCGGGTTGGCTCAGCAGTTGGAGCGTTGGCCTGCAGACCAGAGAGTCCTGGGTTCGGTTCCCGCTAGGGGCACGTACCAAAAAATAAAGAAGTACAAATTGGTTGTTAGACTGACAAACCTCAAAGGGAAGAGGAGGGGGAGTGGGAAGAGATAAACCAAAGAACTTATATGCATAACCAATGGGCACAGACAATAGTATGGAGAAAGGCAGGAGAGGGGTAGGAGTGGGGAGGAGGGGGTCAATAGAGGAAAAAGGAGGGATATCTGTAATACATTCAACAATAAAGATAAGTTAAAAGCAAAACAAAACAATAAAACCTCCTGGTAAACTAGGAATAGAGAGGAATTTCCTCAACATGGTAAAGAATATCTATAAAAACCCCATAGTTAGCAAGATATTTAATGGTGAAAAACTAAAAATTTTCCTCTAAGACCAAGTACAAGGCAAAAATGTTCCTGGTCACTACTTCTTTTCAACATTGTACTGGAAGTTTTAGGTAATACAACGAGGCAAGAAAACTGAAATAAAAGGCATATCAATTGGGAAGGGAGAAATAAAACTGTCTTTGTTCATGGACGACATGATCATCTATGTAGAAAATCTGAAACAATTGACTAAGAAAACTGGTGAAACTAATACATGGTTACAGCAAGTTGTATGAATCAAGGTTAATAAACAAAAGTTGATTGCCTTCCTATATATCAGCAATGAACAGGTGGAATTTAAAATTTAAAACATAATATCATTTACATTATCTCCCCCAAAATGAAATGCTTAGGTATAAATCTAACAATATATCATAATAAAAATATAAGAAAAACTATAAAACTGGTGAATAAAATTAAAGAAATAGAGAGCTAGTCTATATTTATGAATAGGAAGACAGTACTCTCAAGATGTCAGTTGTTCCCAACTTGATCAATTAATTCAATGTGATCTCAATCAAAATCCCATCAAGTTGTTTTATGAATAACTGATTCTAAAGTTTATATAGAGAAGCAAAAGATTCAGAATAACAAACACAATATTGAAGGAGAACAAATTTGGAAGACTAACACCACCTGATTTCAAGATTTGTTGTAAAGATATAGTAATCAAGACAGTGTGGTATTGGTGAAAGAATAGACGTAGATCAGTGAATAGGACAGAGAAACCAGAAAAAGACCATGTACATATAGTCAACTGCTTTTTGACAAAGAAGCAAAGGAAATACAGTGGAGCAAAGATAGTCTCTTCATCAAATGATGCTGGCACAACGGGATAGCCACTTGTAAAAAATAAATCTAGACACAGACCTTACCCCTTTCACAAAAATTAACTCAAAATGGATCACAGACCTAAATGTAAGACACAAAATATAAAACTCCTAGAAGATAACACAGGAGAACATCTAGATGACCTCGGGTATGGCAATGGCTTTTTATCAAATTTGGCATATTCTATTTGTTAGAGCAGGTGACTAGGTCCAACCCACACTTAAGGGCAGTAGATTACACAAAGGTAATTTACTACAGAAAGCTTTACCTTTAATATCAGAAAAAAGTTAATAATTACTATTACTACTTTTATTCAACATTATAATGGAGGGACGAACAATCACAATATTTCACACAAAAAATGACATGATATGAATCAGGAAGAACATATCTCGCATTATTTGAAAATAAAATGAATGTGCTGGTAGAAAATGCATAGGTATCTATAGATAATGTATGGTGATCAGAAAACAAAATAAAATTGCTAAATACAAAATTAGTATGAAGAAATTCAGTGTATTCCTACTTAAAAGTGAGTTTGAAGATAAAATCAAAACACCATTCAGAAGAATAGCAAAAATTATGAAGTACTTAGGAATAAATCTATGTGGGGGTGGGGGGATATCTATGGATAACAGTACCTAAGTTTACTAAGACATTTCTAAGTAAACCTAAAGAAATAAAGAAATATACCTTATTCACAGATCAACATTTGAAAGAGGCCAAATTTTCTGGCCTTTGCCAACAATTCCTTTCCCCTTTTTCCCAGCATGAAACACAGAGGTACTAGATATCAAAGTTTATTATAAATCTATATTAATTAACATAGTGTATTGTTGGTTCAAAAATAGACAGATGAAACAGAATAGCAGGAAGCCCAGGAAGTGACCCAGGTAGATAAGGACAGCTTAATTCTCACAGAGTTGACATTTTAGATTGTTAGAAAGGATACACTATCAATAAATGTTTCTGAAGAGAAAGAAAGAAAGAGAGGGAGGGAGGGGGAAAGGGAGAAAGAAACTGAAGCCCTACCTCTCATAAGTATTTATATATATGTAAATCAGTTCCAGGTGGACTTAAAAAGTCCAAAAATAATAATTATAGATATCCTAAATAATAATATACAAAAAGATCTTTATTGTTTCATATGATAAAGGATTTATTTATATTTCTTTAAAAAAACAGCATCAGCCCTGGCCGGTTTGGCTCAGCAGTTAGAGCATCAGCCCGTGGACCAGACAGTCCCGGGTTCGGTTCCCGCTAAGGGCACGTACCTCGGTTGCAGTTTGTCCCCGGCCCGGTTGGGGTCGTGTGGGTGGCAACCACCCGATGTGTCTCTTTCACATCGATGTTTCTCTCTCTCTCTTCCTCCCTCTCTCCCTCTCCCCAAAAAACAAAAAAAAAGACAGCATCAATGATGAATTACATTATGTTAAAGACTTCCGTTCATACAAAGACAACATAAATTGAAAAAAATATATACAAAGTAGAATATCTTTGTAATTTGTACAACTGACAAAGGGCATGTATGCAGAATAAAGAAAAAAAAAACAGAAAATACAAGGTGAAATAAATAACGATGTGAAAAGGTGCTTCACAAAAGCAGAAATCCAGATGTATGGCTAAAAGTGCTTAATCTATCAGTGATGGAGAAATGCAAATTGAAACCAAAATGAGATACCACCAAATTGCCAAAAACTATACATCTTAACACACCATCCACCCCGTGAAAGAAGCCCGACTCAAAATAATACATGTAGTGTGACTCCAGTCATATGGCATGCAAAAGCGCGTCTAGAAAGACAGACAGACAGACCAATTATTTTTAAGAGATGCATAGACAGAGGGAATGAGACTTGAAAAGAGCAGCAGGAAGTGATTATCACCACACCCAGGAGAGCAGATTGTGTCCCATGGAGAAGCACAAGGAGAAAGGTGCTAGCCATTCTCTATTTTTATTTCTCCATCCAATAAATAAGACAGGGATTCACTGTATAATTGTATGTTAAACTATACATGTGCTTTATTTTTCTGTACTTGTGTTATATTATATCATAAAAGAAAACAATATTAGAGACACAAAGTTTATGCCTTGTTAAGAGATAGAGAGGGCACATAGCATAGGAAAAGACCAGCAGCTTCAAAGGTATCAGCAATTTATTTTTTTAAGCCAGTGTTGGTTATACATTTGTTCATTTTAATATTATACACACACACACACACACATATATATACTTTTATATGAAAACCATTTTATCATTTTAAAAAAGATCCTAACCCAAAATTATATATCAGTCCCTGCTATATGATAGACATTAATATTATTAGCTGTTATTATACATTGTAAGTTAAAAATAATAGGAATCTCTAACAAAGGGTCAGCATATTGCATCCAGTGGCCAAGCCTGGCCCACCACTTGCTAACAACGGCTATAAACTGAGAATGGAGTTTACATTTCAAATGGCCAGGGCAAGCCCTGGCCCGTGTGGCTCAGTGGGTTGGGTGTTATCCCCTGCACTGAAAGGTTGCTGGTTCGATTCCAGGTCAGGGCACATGCATGGGTTTCGGGCTCGATCTCTGGTAGGCGGCGTGCAGGAGGCAGCTGATCGATGTTTCTCTCTCTCTCTCTCTCCCTCTCCCTTCTGCTCTCTCTTAAAAAATCAATTGAAAATCTTAAAATAAATAAAATATAAAAATTAAATGGCTAGGAAAAAATCAAAAGAATAATGTGTTGTGACATGAAATTCAAACTTTAATGTCTATAAATAAAGGTTTATTGTAGCATAGGCCACCCATTTGTTTACATACTGTCTATGTCTGCTTTCTCTAAAACGCTAGATTTGAGCAGATGAGACAGAGACCAAGGGCCCACAAAGCCTACAATATTTATTACCTGGCCTCTACAGAAAGTTTGCTAACTTTGCTCTCACATGCTCTACCCTGCCCTCCTCAAGGGCAGGCTGCCCTCTGCATTCCGAGGCTACCCTTGGACGCCTACCGCCTGCCCCAGGAGGACCCCACCCGAGTCCTGGCAGTTGGTATGGAGACGAGCATCGCCATCTGGAACAGGGGCTGTTTCTAAAAACGGCTGGCAGCCCCATCTCTCTGCGTCACCCTCCGCAGGAGACTGTCAGAGAGCGATTTGGGAGTCGGGGAACCTCTCTGAGACCTGGGTAAACTCTGTTCTCCTGAGGGGGCTGCTGTGTGGAGACTTGGCCCAAGCTGAAAAGAGAAAGGCAGGGTTTCTCGGTTGGAATTTTAACTCTGTGGCTCATCGGATACACAATCATAGGAAATGTGTATATATTGTTATGGTTTTTGGTTTCCCTTTCTATAAAATGGGACTAATAACACCTACTTTAAAGAAATTTCATGAGATTTAGGGATAACATATGCAAAAATTCCTGTAAATAAGACATTCAATTAATAGAACCTATTAGTATTCATAATTATCAATTCAGAAAGTATCAGGGCAAAGGAAGAAATATTCAAACTAGCCTCTGTGGTATCACTAGATTTCAACTCTCAGCCCTTAAAGACCTCAGGTGCCAGGAAATGGCACAGAGTGTAATTAGTTAATTCAAGGAGACGGCCAAGAAGTCTCTGATCAGCTCTTTTATCATCCTAAGTGATTTATCTGCTCCTATCCACTCTGGATGGAATTCCGTTTTATAGGGACCCTCCCAAGGCACTTAGGGGCCTCTTACACACACATCTCAACTCTCTTTACAATTCCAGATGACCCTCATTGTATCTAGGGCACTGTGCCTCAGAGCCAAGGTTTTAGCAAGTTATCAAGAAAATAAAAAGGTCTTAGAAAAGACATCACTGCTGAAAGTGAATTCCTCAGATAGTGGTTCACCTTATTAGGGCCATTCAAGAAGAAAGGCATTTTCAACCTGAAGGATGACAGAAGAGAACAGCCCAGGGAATTATCTATTTATTCACATTAGAATACTTGATAATTAGGAAAATACATGGACATCTGAGAGTTAGAATGGCTGTAATTAAAATGAGCCTGAATTGAGTTTGCTTTCAATTTAACTAGATATAAAATTATATTATTAATGTATCAAAACATGACATAATAAATTATCCCTTGTTGCTAATTCATTGAGTCCCACATTAGAGCCTTTTAAAAAGGATTAGAAGTAAGCGAGAATATTATTTCAAAATTACTTCAAACAAAGCAAGACGTCACGTAAAGGTGCTCATTTCTGGGGAGGTGGTGATGGGTAAGGAGATAAATTTGCATATCTGGAAGAGCTAGACAGCTCCGCCCCTTGCACAAGATTCAGAGCCTCCCATACACGCACCGTGGGCTGGGGCACCTGGGAATGGAAGCCTAGCTCTTCTTGCTAGATGCCTAAGAACTGAGTCTAGGCATGAAGTCTGTGGGATGCTTCAACATTTGTTCTTCCTTAGAGAAGCCTGGAAGAAAACTAAGCCTCCCTTTGAACTTCCTACTCCTCATGGATCAAGGAAGGGCTGACGGCCTTTCCAAAGCTCACAAGTTGTGCTAAGAAATAATGATGGTCATAATCATCACGTTACCCGTAGTGAATGTTCCCAGGTGATCGCACGGTGCTGGAATTTGTGCTGGGTGTTTCACATGGACCATTTCATTTAATCTTCAAAACAGTTTTATGAGGGCCTCAACGTGTTCCTATTTATACACCAGGAAACCGAGGCTTAGTAAGATGAAGTTCCCCAAGGTCACACCACCAATGACGGTTTCAAACTTTGTGTGCAAAGTCCATGCTCTTTGCCTTTCGCCTCTCCTCGTCTGCCCCCCTGATGCCCACTCACCCTTGTGCTATCCCACGGGATAGTTTTATGTGATAGACGCACCTTCCTGTAATACACGTATTTTATTCCATTCATGGTTTATTTCAGTTCTTTGCATGCTCTTCACCCATAAGTGTCTGTGAGAGCGGCTATTTATGTCTGAGTTCTTGGAGAGTACAGACTGTGTTTTAAAAACATGCCTTGTGTACCATTCAGCAGAGTGTGACACATTAAGTGATAAATAAGTCTTCTGGTCAGAAGGACATGACTTCAATCTGTTCACAGCTCGATTCCACTCCTCCGGAAGAAGGAGAGAAGCATACAGAACCTGCTCAGTTTCCAGGTGACACAGAGTGCCTGCATCTTCCTGTGATGTCCCTCTGAGCAAGTCGAAGAATTTGACATGTGATGAACACAAAGATGCCCGGAAGATCTCACCGAAGCTCCAAAGCAGTTCAGGCCTGGGACTGAGTTCTGGCTTTAACAAGCAGCACCTGTGTGATCCTGAGCCCAGTACCTTAACCTGCCCAGGCCTTGGCATTCTCATCTGTAAACAGCTAGGGCTGGTGATGTCATGGTTTGTTCTCTGGATTCCATCAGGACCTGCAGACCACACTTGCTGACCAGGCCCACCTCATCTCCTCCTGGTACTGAAGACCCCTTTGGGCCCGGGCCACATGCTTCTCCTTGCCCAGGGTTTAAGCTAAACACCCTGGAGTGGAGCCGTGATGGGGGCATCTCTTTCAGCTCTGTGTGGCATCTCCATGGAAAGCCCCAAGGCTCTATAATTGGCCACCTCTGCTTTTCTTGAACACCATTCAGAGACCCATGACCCCTTCCACTGAGGTGGACAGAGGCCCAGGAAAGCCAACACATGTCCTCTCTCTGCTCAGATGTGCTGCACCTCTGTGTCCACTCCACTGGCATGCACTGGCAGTGGGAGATGACCCTGTGCAGTGGCCTCTTCCTGGACCCTACATCAGGGAAGAGCATTTGCTCCCTCATCTTCAGCTCTCCCCTCAATCCTCCTTACTCCACCCCTCCAGGGTTTTCCCACCAATAGGGACGCAAATATTGAAAACCACGTTTCCCACGTATCTGCCTCTTGTGCCTCCCATATGCTCCCTTGAAACTGGAAGGGCTCTCTTTTCTCCCCCTCCCTGATGGGGTGACTTCCCCTATAACATACCCTCCTCCTTCTCAAGTGGTAGACGTCACCTCTCCATTATCAAGGACCCTAATGGTAGAATGACCGTATGAGAACATAACTTGTGATTGGGAGGGTGAAGAGGATGAAATTATTATAAACTTACTATTTTCAAAATCTTATTCTCATTGTAAGCTTTTGTATTTTACAGTCACAACCCACTGAGATGAGCATTATCATTCCCGTTTCACAAAGAAACCGAGGCCCAGGGAGACGTAAGTCTCTTAACGAAATCACGCAGTAGTTGCTCTCTGCTCTGTCCAGCTCCAAAGACTTTGCTTGTCCACGGCACGATCCAGCTCACACGCTGCAGGTATTCCAGCAGAGGCTAGCACAGCCTTCACGTGTCTTATGCAAGTGATTAAACCATTAGGAATTTGAAGTCTGTGACTCTGAGGTCTTCCTAGGGCTAAAATTTCAATAATTGTATATTTCTGCTTCTCTGTCTGCCACGTGAGTTTGAAGATTCCAATTGGCTGTTTTTTCTCTTCCATCCTCTCTTCAGAGAATGACTCGAAAGCCAAAAATAAGTAAATTGGGTCTCCTTCAAAACTCGCTGAACGGCCCTGCAATCACATCATACCAGCCATATAATAATCCTGAGAGGAGGTTTTCTCCATAATTTACTCGGTGCACGGGAGCTGGAGCTGGACAAGAGATACATAATTTATACAGGCAATTACACATCAATTGGTTATTAAAAGTGCCCTCATTGAGATGTGCTGTGTAGAGGACACTGAGATAGATCTGGTTCCCCAGGTAACCAGCTCCGGCTCGCCGACAGGAGGCAAATTTTCTGATTTTGGATTGGCCTAGCTTCTCCCGACCCTGCTATTCTTCTTTGCCGGCAATGTTGTGATCCGCCCACGCATGGGTGGGTGAAGACAGGAGCAGTGGGGAGAAAGCCACAGTATGAATAATAGGTGCTTTTCTTGGAGCGCTTTCCTCCTGGGAAAAACAATTATTATTATAATTAATTAAACGTTCACCCAAGAATTCACTCCTTCATCAATACATCAGTATAAATAATAAGGATTGGGATGAAAGTAACTCCTGTGCTAGACACTGGAGGAGACAGAAGGGTGGAAACAACATCATCCCCCCCTTCGCAGAGCTGACTGTTCTGTGAGGAGAGACACAGACAATCAAAGCATTTTAAATATTCTGGTAAGTGCGGAAATGGAGAGAAATGCAAATGAAAGTGGGGTGGAGGGAGCCATTGTTCTCTCCAGGGCAGCTGGGAAAGGCATCCCAGGAGATCAAAGATCTGTGGAGCCTTGTGACAGTAAGTGAGGGTTTATAAATGAGATAACTAAACTCTATCTAGAGCCCAGCCGGTGTGGCTCAGTGGTTGAGCCTTGACCCATGCATCAAGAGGTTGCTGGTTCAATTCCCGGTCAGGGCACATGCCTAGGTTGTGGGCCAGATCCCCAGTGGGGGGCATGCGGGAGGCGGCCAATCAATGTTCTATTTCGTTGATGTTTCTATCTTGCTCTCCCTCTCCCTTCCTCTCTCTCTAAAACCAATAAAGAAAAAAAATTTTTTTAAAACCAAAAACTCCATCTGGAGAATCCACCATACAGAGAGTGGAAAGGAGGTCTGGAGAGAGGGACAGGATGTGAAGAGACGCCCAGTTGTCCATCTCACTACGGATGTCAGAAACATCTGGAGGAAACGACCGTACAGATATCCATGCATTCACACCTCTGGCCAACAATAAGTGGAAACATTCAGTAATTCTAATGGATGGGATTGGCTGCACCAAAATCTTCTGGGAGTGTGTTTTTGTTTTGTTTTGTTTTTTAATTGTTGTTGTTTTGGTTTAGTTTAAACACAGAAATTTTGATTCAGAAATTCTAAAGCTAGACCTTTGATTCTGTATTTTAACAGCTCTCTAAGTGATGCTTCTGAAAATGGGGTTCAGACCACCCGAGAAAAACTGGGTCTCTGTCTAGGCTGTTAGCCTTCCCAAATTCTCGTTTTCATGCCTGGGCGGAAACCTTGAGGTCTCCTTTAGTTATCAAGTCTCAAGCAGTTTGCTTGATGTCATCTAGTCAATTGTATCAGTTGCATCCCCAGAAGAGCCTGACGTCTCTCCAGTTGTGTTTAAGATTTGGGGGGATGCCCAGATACACTGACAGTCCTCTGGCACCAGCACCCCGTGAGCTTCCTCAGAAATATGGCAGTGGTGTATCCAGAGACACAGGCTTTCCAGAGGCGCAGAAGAAAAGGGATCTGTCTACACTGTATGAACTGCCTCGGAAACTCCCAGGAGTGGGGCCAGAAATAAGGCCGATGGCTTGAATGGGTAGAGATTAAGAGGAGCGTCTCGTAAAGTGAAGCATGGAACGTTTAACATAATGGTGGAGAGCCTTCATTAAACAACCAATGAACAGAATGTATTGAAAACTTCTACAGAAAACATATATTACAAAGCACAATGGGAGACACAGGTAGCTCTTATAATCTAATTGAAGGAGGGTACCATACACACATATGAAAAATAGCTATAGGAATTCAATAATCAAATGATATTTTTAGCTGTCCTAATAAGATAGGTTAATGGCCTGCAAAGCACTTTTTATTGATGATATATATTCTTTAAGCACTTAGAAGTAAGAAGCTGTCAAGAATTCATAAAAGAAATAATGCCTACCCCCTAGGAGCTGTTGCTATGAAAATGCATTACTTTATAGCTTGGTTTTATTGCCTATCAAAATAAGAAGAGAGGGATTAACATTTGTTGAATGCTTATTATATGACAAATAACAAGTGAGGGGCTTGTTGCTTGCATTATTTTAGTCTTTCAACGACCCAGGGATTATTATTCATTAGAGATGCAGAAACTAAGTATACACCTTACCTGGGGTTAATACTTAGGTGGTCAGTGAAAGAACTGGAATCACCCAGCCCATGCTCCTTCCCTAATATTAAGATACAGTAAACCCTCTATTTTGAGGACCTCAATTTAATGAACAAAATTTCCGGTCCATATGTCATATGTAAAAATTAATACCCTGTTAATTTTAAAATGCTATTAACCGAGATTTGCTTATAATTAAATTAACAGGTTATTTTTTTTGTTACTAATTCACTGTTATTTTTAACAAATTTTAGTGAATAGACCATATGTTGGAAAAAACTCAGTAGTAATTTCACTGACATAAGTAAATAGTACATATCTAAAACTATAGTCTACACATGTAAATCTCAGAGTCACCGATCGGAAATAATGTTCGGCGAATGATTAGCAGGTGATCACACCAAGTCTCCCCGGTCATCTGTTCTGTTGTCTCCTGACATGACTTCCTGCAGCAGTCTAAAAATGTTTTTTCTTTATTGATTTTAGAGACAGAGGAAGGGAGAGGGAGCGAGAGGGAGACATACTGATGAGAGAGAACATCAATTGGCCGCCTCCTGCATGCCCCCCACTGGGGATCAGGCCCACAACCTGGGCATGTGCCCTGACCGGGAATTGAGCTGGTGACCTCTTGGTGCATGGGTCAACGCTCAACTGCTGCAGCAGTTTTTTTGTTTTTTGTTTTTTTATCCTCACCCGAGGACATTTTTGCATTTATCTTCAGATAGAGCAGGAGAGAGAGAGGGAGGAAGAGAGAGAGAAACATCGACGTGAGAGAGACACATGGAGCGGTT
This sequence comes from Tadarida brasiliensis, assembly GCA_030848825.1. Lineage (NCBI taxonomy): Eukaryota > Metazoa > Chordata > Mammalia > Chiroptera > Molossidae > Tadarida > Tadarida brasiliensis. The sequence continues at coordinate 26,301,581 of CM061277.1, read as the reverse complement.
GCCACCCACACGACCCCAACCAGGGCCGGGGACAAACTGCAACGGAGATACGTGCCCTTTGTGGGAACCGAACCGGGACTCTTTGGCCCGCGGGCCAACGCTCTAACCGCTGAGCAAACCGGCCAGGGCTGCTGCAGCAGTGTTAATGGGTGCCAGCTGATGTTCCCAGGTGCTCTAAGCCACGCCACAGCCCTTTACATCTGTTTACTCTCGGTGACTGCTGAATGCACGCATTTACCGGACCTATTCAGTATAAATTTAAAATTACTGTAGTACATATAGAACACTTTTCTTTGAAATTAAACTTTACATACATACTTAATTTTAATTACACAAACATGTCTACATAAGTAAAAACAGGTAAGCTAACTAATTTGCTAATTTTTTTTAACATACACATTGGGAAAACCTACTTTATTATATAACGGACTTTCGGCTGTATCCGACACCCCCTCACTCGAGTTAGTCCATTGTGGCGAAGATTTACTGTAGTTTCATTCGTGGCTTCCTTGGATAGCTCATCCACTGCAGTTAATCTAGGCAGGTGAGTGAACTGGAGGAACACTGGTATTCTCTGTCCACCTACCACTAGAACAGGACGTAGAACGAGTAGAAACTCCATAACCAATTATTGACTCGAATTAAAACTCTCTGTAAATATCAATTCATTCACTTGTTTTGTACAAAAATAGCTCACTTGCTGTACTTTTCCAGATGTTTGGATTATAACAGTGAACAAAATATAAAAAATTCTCTGTCCTCATGGAGCTCACATTCCAGTAGGGAGAGACTAACAGTATCAAGGAACACCACAAATAAGTAAGTATGATATGTTTGAAGATATACTAAGGAAAAAGAAATAAAGAACCGTGGCATCAAAGCCAATCACAGCTTCTGATCAGCTTTAGATAGCCAGAATTCCCGAACTGGGCTGATTTAATTCCAAGAAAAAAGGAAAGATTCCAAACATTTTAGTTAATCCATCATACCTTTCTCCAAATAAAGTTACATTTCTCATATTTAAAAAAGCAAAAAAATGGCTCATGGAATTTCCAATTATCTTTATGAACCAATAGGTTGGGAATCATTTACCTATTTATCTCTTTCTTCCATGATCCCAGTTAATCGTCAAAAGTCGGCTGTCAGAGAATCAGAAATGGAAACATGGAGAACCAAACAACAAAATAAGATGTAAAAATTCAAGATCGGGTGTGGTTCAAATGCATACCTGAGACAAGCTTGTCCCTTCACTCACACTCGGTCCGCTATTCCCTTGGCCAAGAGTGAAAGATGAATGAGAGCCTGGTGTGTACAACAGATAGAGGGAGACCATTGTGTCTGGAGACAGGGCCTACACAGTGTGCTCATCCAAGAAACGCAGGGCATTTATTTACTGCCAAGGACATTTATTTACTGCCAAGGACATTTATTTTCCAGAAGCAAATAACTCAGTAACCTCTGCCCCCAACTTTGAAAATAGAGGTAGTCCTGGTCACTAAGCTGCCACCCCAATTTAGGGGCAAGCCTGAAATTCTCACTAGCCCTCATAGACAGGTTTTGTGTGGAGAGTCTGTGGAAGCCCAGATCAGCAGCAACCTTCTTGGAAGAGAGAAACTCAGACCAGAAAGATTCAGATCAAGAAGAGAAGAAAAGCCTGACCAGAGTGGCTCAGCGGATTGAGCATCATCCCATGGACTGAGAGGTCCTGGTTCGATTCCCGGTCAGGGCACATGCCCGGGTTGCAGGCTCAGTCCCCAGTGGGGGGCGTGCAGGAGGCAGCGGATGGATGTTTCTCCCTCACATCAATGTTTCTATATCTCTCTCCCTTCCTCTCTTTAAAAAAATCAATAAAAACATTTTTTTAAAAAGAAGAAGAGAAGAAAAGCTGATGAGCTTTCTGGACTTGAGACTATTTTTAGAAGAACCAGAAAAGAAGTTGAGAGGCATTTCCTGGTCAGGGAAGAATTTACTCCTCCCTCTAACCCAGTGATTGAAGGACTCTGAGCCCCACCCCTTCCAGGAACCAGCCTTATCTCAAGAGTATTTCTTTAAGGATACATAAGGAATATCGAATGAGATCTCAAAAAACTACATTCCATATGAAAGGAGAGAAATAAGATGATTTCCTTCCCCTTGAAAGTCTCCTGTGGGGCAAAGGGTCCCGATGAGCAGGAGAAGGTGAATCAGAATAATTGTCTTCTCTACCATTTCCCTGTGGCCATCCTCCTAGGACTGTTTGTCCTTAGCTGTTTTGTTTTTTTTAATTATTTTTTTTTCTTTATTGATTTTTAGAAGGAGAGGAAGGGAGAAGGAGAGAGAGATAGAAACATCGATGAGAGAGAACACTGATTGGCTGCCTCCTGCATGCCCCCCACTGGGGATCTGACCCACAACCTGGGCATGTGCCCTGACCGGGAATCGAACCAGCGATTGGTGCATGGGTCGACGCTCAACCACTGAGCCACACCACACCGGCCAGGCTGTCCTTGGGCGTTTTTGAAGAGCAGTCTTCCCTCAGCCTCGGGTCCCTTTCATCCCTCCTCTGCTAGGCTAGGTGTGCTAAGCCTGCTGGGAAAACAGACAGGCTGCTGGTTCCCCTAATGCAAGGGGTGCAAGGTCAAGGCAGGTCTGTGTAATCATGCGTTTCACCTGGCCTTCGTAGCTGAGCGCTCCTACCTCTCTTCTTCTCGGCTACCTTTTTACTTTGGTAACATTAATGGGGCTGAATATAGCCATACTTAAAAAAAGAAAAAAGAACGAAAGAAAAAGTCTCCCCTGATCTGGAATTACTAACCATTTCCTTTTCTGTGCTTCAAGGCTTTCATTTTTTTCTCAAACATCCTCTTAATAGACCTACCTGCCCACCCTACCTTGATCCTCCTTTTACTCTGTTCTCTGTTTCTTTTTCCACCACACTTTTGATTTTCTAACATGTCACCAGCACCCTCCTCACAGTCTCTCTTCACTGCTTCCTATTTTTTAGCGAGAACTATGCAGAGAACTAGGCTACAGTAACCATCAAAGGTTAGAAGGGCGCTAATTCAGGCATCACAAACAAACGAAATCCGAACCCCCTAAATGTTCCACACAGCAACGTATCCCTAATAGTTACTGTGTATGTGGGGGGTAACTAATCATCAACACGTTAATGGGTCTCACCGTGACCTCAATTAGCATACAATTTCCAAACAAACCTTACAATGTTTCTCTTGTTTTCTTGTTACAGGTGTTAAAATGGAAACTAATTGGAGTGTATTTGCAAATCTAATTGGCTTTATTGAGCAGTTCTAGGGGGGCGGCATCCCACCTGGCACATGGAGGCGAACACCTCAGAGTGAGGCTTGGTATAAACAGGAGGGGGGTGGGCAAGAAAGTTAGGAGAGTGGGTGATTTCAGGCCGGGTCACCTTTCCTGGGAGAGATCAGGGGGTTTTATGGAGCAGGTTACCGCCCTCGTGTTGATCAGGTGATTCCAGACTGGTTTACAATTCCACTCCTGGCAGAGACCGAAACTACATTACGTACTAAGTCTGGGTGGGGCTCAGCAAACTGGCTCCACTTGGGGTCTGTTGCTTCTTTCTAACACAGGTCTAATGTCTACAGCCAGCATCGGCGGTGACAGATTGCTTTAATGCCATGTTCAGTGAAGTCTTCGCTTCATGCTTACTGACCTTGCTGGCCCAGAAATGTTAACACGTAGGAGCTCTCCTGTCTTTCTGCAACTTCCCTCCATCATTGATACCCCCCTTTCCATCCCTGGGCTCCCACACCAGCACGAGGAGAATCCTGCGGTGTCCACAGGGCCTCTGATCTCCAGTATTACTACTGCTCTGGGGGCTGTCCCTCCCTGAGCACCGCCCAGCTCTCTCCCCTCTGAGCAGTGAGACCCCACTGAGCTGGGAAAAGACAGTAGAGGCCAGAGGCCTTCAAGGCAACGTATCCACCTACATCCCGTTTTGTGAGGGCTACCCTCTCACTCTCCAGGTATGCTTGGATAAATAAAAGCTGTGGCCATGCCCGGCCAGTGTGGCTCAGTGGTTGAGCGTCGACCCATGCACCAAGAGGTCGCCGGTTCGATTCCCGGTCAGGGCACATGCCCAGGTTGTGGGCCCCATCCCCAGTAGGGGGCATGCAGGAGGCAGCCAATCGGTGTTCTCTCATCGATGCTTCTATCTCTCTCTCCCTCTCCATTCCTCTCTAAAATTCAATAAAGAAAAAAAAAAAAAAGCTGTAGCCAGAAGTTTTGCTTTTTTGACCTTCATGCTTGAGTATCTGGCGGAAAACTGCTATTAACTACTACCCTTAAATCATTCTCTGTGTGGCTTTCTTCTGAAGTCCTCACCCCAAACTGTAATTATTTCTTGTTTCTTAACCATCCCTCTGACCACCACTGTCTCCTCTTTCTCCTTTCTCCTTGAGCGCTGTAGGTCCTGAAAGAGAGAGGTTCTGTACAAGTTAAACCAGAGACGGCAGCACGTTGAATAAGCATAAAAGCAGCCCATCCATTTCCAGGAAAGACACGTGCGAACTATTGCTATGAAGACCTGCGGCAGCTCAGGAGAGCTCACACGTTTGCCCTGTTTCTGCATAGCGCTTCATCACTGACAGCTTCCCCCCTAATTACCCCACTTAATTATTCCGTTCAATACAGGCGTGATTATAACCCCTTTCCAGATAAGGAAACTGAGAATTTGAGAGATTGAGTGATGTGCTTAAGACCCTATCTGCGGGATGGGATGGCTACGTAATCTGCAGGGCTCTACGCAAAATGAAAATGGAGGGTTTCTTGTTAAAAAAACAACAACACTAAAACTTTCAGGATGGCAACAGCAGAGCATCAAACCCAGGGTAGACCACTCCTGTGTGTGGGGCCTGTGTGATCACATAAGTCACACTCTCTAAGGCTGGCTCTGTTGCTGGATGGAGATGGAGCCAGGACTCCAACTCAGATCTTTGAAGACCAAGAACATCTTTTTCATTCCCTTCTGCTGGGTCAGAATTCCATTCCCTGGCCTGCCCCAGCCATCTCTGTGACATTGCGTGTGCCCTGCTGAACTGACATACATCCCAGTGTCCTCCGCTGGCAACCCAGGGCTTAGAGTAGTCAGTGCAGTCTGCGTCTCCAAAATTCTATGATCTTTTCTCCCTACATCCCTGAGCACCAGTGGCCTATGACCTCTACAACGGTTCTGAAAATGAAGGAAAAAACAGTCTCAGGGATAGATTTCTCTGCATTTTTAATGTTTTTTTATTATTGATTTTGTTTTAGAGAGAGAGATAGAAACATCCATGTGAGAGAGAAACATTGATCGGCTGCCTCCTGCACGCCCCCTTGTGGGGATCAAGCCCACAACCCGGGCACGAGCCCTGACCTGGAATCGAACCGGGACCTCCCAGTCCACGGGACGACGCTCAATCCACTGAGCCACAGCGGCCAAGCTTCTCTGCATTTTTAAACTGTCCATGTTCCTTTCTTTCTTTCAACTCCACGTCTCATATTCACTTCCCTGCCTACTCTGATTTAAGTTATTATTCAAGTCTGATCATTTGGAAAGGCGAAATGAAAAAAAGAAGAAGAAAAAGAGAACAGGAGGGGAGAAGGAAGGAAGGAAGGAGGCCGGAAGGCTCACACTGTGCGGACCCTTCCAGATGCTCCCTCTGCCCTGTTATCAGCGGCTTCACTCCAGGCACGATTCGCTCTGCAATTTGTAAGGCGAAGACACGTTTTTGAGACCAAAGTGGTTATTATTGCAGAAGATCCTGCCTCGAGCAACAGTTTGAATGTTTTTCTCCCCGGAATCTGAACAGATTCATCAAACTGCGTTGCGCTCCTGGACTTGCAATTAATCACAGCTCGTTTCGAGCTTTGTTAATTAATACCAAGGCCGGGGATCCAGTAGAGGCCCCAAATTTAATCTATGACACTTTAAAATTGTTATAATCTGCTAGAGGAAAAGCTGTTGCGTTTCAAATAGCCTTTTAAAAAATTTCAATACTGCATTGCCGAGAAATTAGAAGAGATAGGACAGTCTTGGTGAAGGAGCTCCCCTGGAATAGCGTCATTTTGCTGCTGTGAGGTGACATCTGGCCAGCAGAGGGCACAGAGCTGAGCTGCAAGCAACATGTTTTCAGAGCTGCACAGAGTTACTGCTTTAAGGATGGACAGAGACAACCAAACAAGAGTCCACCAGGCAGCTTCTGGCAAAGACAGAATCAACAACGGAGAGGGCCGCCCCGTGGATTCTTGTCTGGTGAAACTGCAAAGAAACATTTTCTGTCTCTTCTTCTCACCTTTGAGCTACTAAGTAGGAAGAATCCCTGCATCTGATTTTCACCCGGCAAGGGAGAGGGAAAGGACTCCGAAAGAAGCCTCTTTCTTTCTAGTTTATCTGAAAATATACTCAGTGCTTACTGGTTAATCTCATGAGACTGAGGTTACTACAGGCTTTGGCGTTTTGTTTCCTTGGGTTGCCTCCCCATGTCTGCAGAAAGGCAGGTACATCTCTGTTTCTGATGAGCATTTATTTTTCACAGCCCAAACATTTGTAGGAACATTACCCAACCACAATTTATACATAGCCTCCTCCCGGTGCTTCCCATGTTAGCTCAGTTGTTGAAAAATTTGGGTTTTGAAATGAAACTTAAGAGGATAAATGATCTCCGCTTATTAATAGAACACCAAAATATTCCAGAAAATATAAGAATGTATGCATAAATGAGTATGAATGTGTAAATGCCCCCAAAGGAATGACTTTCTGAAACACCCCAACATAACACGCACAGCTGTACGAACCCTTCTCTGAGGGGACCTGCAGCCTGTTTTCCTCCCACTTCCTGTCCCACACGCAGCGCCTGACGCCTCTGGGCTCCACACACGGCACCCCTTACCCCGGAGTCCCTGCGGGATTCTGCTCACACTTCAAAATGTACACAAAACCCACTTTTAATTTTTTTTTTTAAGTTCTAGTTGACACAACGTTGCCGTTTACTCTGAAGTCATCCCTGTCTGCTGCAAGGGCTCGTGTTCAACGATTACACACATTTCTGGGCACACTTATGCTTGCCCTTATCACACTGCTTTTTAAATAATATGGGCATATTTTTGTACTCTCCATGTATAGATCCTTATCCTCAGTTATGACGGATAATAAATAGGTACATAGATATAAAGATACAGGTCTTTGCTTCCAAACTTTAAGATGCCCAAGAGTGGTGACATTACCTTTTTCATCTATTATATACTCAGCTCCTCCTAGGACAGTGTCTGTGATATAGTAGGTATTTGATGCCTATCACCTGAATGAATTACTTGAATCAATAAATACAGGTCAATCTTGGTCTAGTCTTTTTTTAAAAATATATATATATTTTTATTGATTTTAGAGAAAGAGGAAGAGAGAGGGCAATCAGTTGCCTCGCGCACACTCCGACCGGGGATGGCACCCACACCTGGGCATGTGCCCTGACTGGGAATCCAGCCGGCGACCCGCAGAGGCACAGCGGCCCCGGCAGGTGGAGTCTATTTTACAAAGGGAAAGGGAAGCACTAGTGGGCAAGTTACTTGTCTAAAGTCACACAATTAATTACCAAACACATTAGGCATAATTCCAAGCCGCAGAGCTGGTAGACAGCCTCAGACAAATTCGCTCTTTAGAGCCGCATAATCTGCGAGAAACCGCATAGTTACAAGCACGGGAGGAAGGAGTCAGCGTCCTGCAGTCGGCTCTCGGTGGGCAGGGTGCAGAGCCAGCGGACAGCCCCCGGATCGACCTGGGCCGTGCAGCACCATGTAAGAGTGCGTCCAGCTGGGGGATCTCTGACGGGGCAAAAGCTCCAGGCTATAGGGCTGATGAGCCTGGTCTCTGCCCCCCCACCCCCCATCACACCACCATCTTTTTTTTTTTAATATTTTATTTATCTTTTTTTTTTTCCTTTATTGCTTTTACAGAGAGAGGAAGGGAGAGGGAGAGAGAGATAGAAACATCGATGAGAGAGAACATCGATTGGCCACCTCCTGCATGCCCCCCACTTGGGATTAGAGCCACAACCTGGGCATGTGCCCTGACCGGGCATCGAACCGGTGACCTCATGGTGCATGGGTCGATGCTCAACCACTGAGCCACACCGGCCAGACTCACACCACCATATTTGAGACCTAGGAAGAACAATTTGGAGATTTAAATAAAAACAAAACAAAAAGCAAGCAAACAAACAAAAACCCGAATGCCATTGGAGGTATTGTTCCCACAAGCAGATTCTCACAAATGTTTCTCAGATGGGGAGATGCCCAGCCCTGCGGCTCACGACTAAGCACCCGAGACCAAATCCAAACACTCGCTGAAGGCCGAGAGCAGAGGCTCTTGCTCTGAGACGACATCACAATGTTCTCGGGGACTTGAAAGGTGGGAGAAAAGGAAAGAGCTGGTGGGGTGTGAGAAGAACAAAGAAGCCTGATTGCACCCAGCCCCGCCTCAGTGTCAAAGATGCAGGGAGGACCAGAGGGGCTGGTGAGCCGGGAAGGTGCCAGGACCAGGGGCAGTACGTGATGACGTGGTTCCATGTTGCCGGGTCTTCCTGTTATCGAAAGCAGAACCCGAGATGTGCGTGTCCTCTCTCGGTTTCGTCATAGGCAACAATGATGTGTCTGTGTGACTCTGCGACCCACAAGGAGACGTCTGCTGGCCGCATCTGGGCCGCGAAGCACGGAGGTCTGACCCCTGCCTCCCACCAGCGTGCACCTAGAAAATGCACCTGCTGTTGGCGCCTAAGGGACAAAATCCCATCTCCAAGCGACTTTTCGTCGATGGCAGATGTTCGTGGGGGGAGAAGATGTGTATATTTCCACTTGAGCAGTGTGGGGATTCGCAGAATTTCTTCCACATCCTGTCTGAAAATAACCTCTGCCTCAGGACAACAGGCCAAACCAGTCAAGCTGCATTTCTGAGACGGTCCGAATTTAAAACCTCCTTATTCTGGGCCAGCACTTTTGAGCCGATGTGATGCGGCACACGGGCGTGCTGCGAGGAGTTTGGAAACACGCAATACCTGTTTAGTCGGGGGCACTGACCTCTTTTCCCTGAGATTGCCAAGGGAAAAAAATGACATCAGTCCACACAACAACAGCCGTTTGGTGTGAATGAATCAAAATCATACCTATTTTTTTTGTTAGGTCAGCAAAAAATATAACATTTTTTGGTGCGCCGCAGAATGTTAGTAATTAGTTTACGTGTGCCACGGGATGAAAAAGGTTGAAAATCACTGCTGTAGGCAAATCCTGGAGCAAAGACGGGGTCCAGATTTGAGGGTTGGGACGTGTCGTGAGAAGTTATTACAGGGTTGTGAATGGACAATTTCTGCAGCTCGATGCTCTGCTTCCTCGGGGACATGTGCTTTCTCCTACAGTTACGCAAGGGGACTGTGGCCGTCCGCCTCTTCCTGGGGCATCCTTGGAGCACTGCATGGTGGGAGTTTCCCATGTGGGGTAAATGGTCGGGGGTCAAGCCAAGTCGCACAATGTAGATGGCTGCTGGGTGGTCACTGCACAGGTGCTGCTGACTGTGGGAGGGGAGTCCCCCCTTCCCGGCGGGTGCTGAGGTAGGTGGCGGCCAGCAGTGGTACTGGGGCGGTCCTCAGACAAGGACTCAGCTCCCACAGAGCATCTGGGCATTCAATCAGCGGCACTTCCCACTGGGTCCTCTTCCCCTGGGCTCTCCTGAAACCCTTTCTCATCTTTCTTCTCTGTCTTCCCACCCTAACCCAGCGGACCATTGTTGCTACCGGGGGCGATGGGGAAGGAACCAATCAAAGTACAGAGATTCAAGGACTGTTTATTCCCGGCTCTCTGCTCTGTCATACCCTTCCCTGAGGCAACTCTAAACCAAGGATCTGCCTAAAGGTGAAATGCTTCGGGTCCAATCCTGTGCACTCACGATCCCTGAGAGCTGCCTGGGAGTCCCAATTCTCTCTTCTGCCAGGACGAGCCCTGAGCCCCCAGCAAGCAAAGGTCCCCAGGCCTCCGGAATCCACCTCTCAGACCTCCGCACAAGACTTCGCTTGGGTTTGTCTGTGAATGTCCAAAACATAGCCTTGCTGCAAACAAGGGGGACGAGGGAGCCCAGGCCTCCGCAGGCACAGTGGAGAAGGGCGTCTGTGTTCTCCCTCCCTGGCTGCCTCCTGATGGAAAGGCCTTGTACGAATCCCACCTTCTCTTCTAAGCTGCTTTGTTCCCGGAGCCTCATGCAGGGTCCGGAGATAAAGCTACTGCCGCATAAAGACAGCAGCAGGTCAGAGGGAAGAGAGCAGAGAACAGTCAGCTTTGCGGACACACTAAGGACTTCCCTGAGCAGAGCAATGCCCAGCATCACCCCTTCCGGTCCTTCTCCGGGCCTCCGTCCTCCACCCCACCCAAATGTAAAGACCTTTGTTCAGCAAAGAGGTTGGAGGCTGAGAGTGTACATTTCAACCTGTTATTTGAGGGATAAGTGAAAGTTCCCCTAACCCTCCAAAGAGTTCTGCTGCCTACCGGAGGGTGTGACCACCAGAAGGGCAGCACTCTGGGACCAGGTGTCTGTCTCCATGGCTCCCCGTTAAAACGTAGTTTTCTGCTGCATAAAACAAAGGGAGACAGGCCTTACTTCCAGAAGTTTACAGTCTAAAAAAGCTTACACTCTAAAAGCAACATGCATTTTCCTAAGTAATATGTACAAGTAGTGTTTATGCGTTGAGTGCATATATTGTACTTTTGATTTTGTCTGTGGCCTGGTGAGAAGGGTCTAAGTTTATAATCAAGACTGAAGTCCGAATTTCAGCTTTTTCACTTACTAATAGCTGTGCAAACTTGGACAACTCAGTCACTTTCCTAAACTTCCTAGAAGGGTTCCTGGCAAAGAATAAATGCTCAATGAATGTTAGCTATTTTATTGTTTAGTATTATGAGTGTTACCATTATTGGTATTACCATCATCATTGTTATTGAGTGCAGGCAATAGTTCCTACTCTACACAGCCAGGTAGCTCCAAGAGCATCTGACCACCACCAGCCTGTCCCAGGATCGACTGATCTACGTGTCCATCACAAGGAATAGCATCCCAACTGGATTCCGGGCTTCTAGTATCTTCTAATCTATGCTGCATACTGTTTCCAAAGTTATCCTTCTGAAATTGAAATCTATTCACCACATCCTCCTTAGAAACCTCCACAAACTCCTTTACGCTTATAGAATAAACTTGACAAAGAGTTATTTCATCTCCAAGTGGAAGGAGGAGTAGGGAGAAGATAAGGCCATGCCTCCATTTAGGTTTTTACTTTTACAACTTTGAAACCTCTTTTTATTAGTAGTACCCCAGAATCACAGAAGACAATTGCCTAAATACGCACGAGAATGTTTTCATCCGTTCATTCAGTGGACATTCATTCAGCACCCAACGATGTGCCTTGTGCTGAGACACAGCAGTGAAAAAGACGTAGGTGTCCTGTCTTTATGGAACTTACATTCTACTGGGAAAGAGAGACACAAACAGACAAATAAATAGATAAGGTGATAGTATATTATCACCACAAACTCAAGCTTAGGGGTCAGAATCACTCTGAAGGCCGAGACTCAGACCCTACCACTGTGTTCAGGCACTGATCCAAGTGGACACAAATGAAGAAATGCGTCTGTCATATTTCACCATGGTCTGTATTCCTTCTGTCCCACAAAACCAGTTCTAACATGCCTGAGCCAATTCTGATTCTCTGAAGCCTAGTTTTACATTGGTAAGTGTGTGTATGCATGCATGTCTCTCTGTGTGTGTGTGCACATATGTGTGTGTGTGTGTGTGTGTGCGCGCGTGTATGTTGGTGGAAATGCGTTCTTGACCATGGGAACTCTAGCTAAATCAATGCTGTGTGGGACCGTAGAGCAAGGTCCTTATGGAGCGACCTTATTCCTAACCTAGGACCATCCCTCTGCCCTTCTCTTCCAGTGTCCTGAAACCCCTGCCTCTGGCCACAGCTTCTTCAAGCTGCCCTCCATTCAACTGTTTTGATCTCTCTTCCCAGGCCTCAGCGACGCCCTTCACGACACCACAGGCTTCCACCCCTTGCTGCCTGGAAGGAGAGTGTGCAGTGCACTGGCTGGAGGGGTCTGGGATTCATTTTGCCAACATAAACACCGTATCTATTCCGACGCAGGTAACCTGCGTGTCCCCATGCCTGCATGTTTCCAAGTCTTCCTCCTGGCCCTCCGCTGTTCCCTCGGGAATCTATAGGACTGAACTTTCACAGAAAGAGTTCTGGGACTGGAGCCCTCTCTGAAATTGTAGCCGAGCACACTGGACTGCCCTGAACAGCCTGCGCTCCTAGGCACCTGGGCACAGCGCTGGCTCCTTCCCCTAACTACCCAGCGCCTTGGCAGAGGCCTGTGATGAATGAACCAATCGCCTACAGTCACATTGCAAGGATCTGGGTATGGCTTGCCACCTGGAATCCCAAAACTGTTCTTCATCTGACTGATTGAACTGACTGAACTATTTGTCTTAAAAGACAAAGAGAAGAAATATTTATCTTGCCAATTGTTTCACATACATTATCAATTTTAACTTTCAAAATATCCCTATAAAGTAATTATCCACGATTCCTTTTTTATATATACAGGGTTGGACCAAAGTAGGTTTACAGTTGTGAGTACACAAAACACAGTTTATTCTTGTATTATTAGTTATTCATTCTTGTATTATTTTCCATATGAGCAACTGTAAACCTCCTTTTGCCCATCCTGTATAGTTTAATATACCCGCCACAGCGTCACAGCTGGTCATGTTGAAAGCAGCATTTTAACACCGTCCTGGTACGACAGAACCATGATACCCTGGCTTTAGCCATTGAAGACTGTGCAGCCCAGGGGTAGAGACAGGTTCTTCTTCTCTCAGTGGGCCTAGTTCAGGTCCCGGCTCTGCCACTTGCCAGATATATAAACTTGGGTTGCGGTTCTCAACCTGTGGGTCGCGACCCCTTTGGGGGTCGAATGACCCTTTCACAGGGGTCGCCTAAGACATAACAGTAGCAAAATTACAGTTATGAAGTAGCAACGAAAATAATTTTATGGTTGGGGGTCATCATAATGTGAGGAACTGTATTAAAGGGTCGCGGCATTGGGAAGGTTGAGAACCACTGGGTTAAGTAGTGATGGTTTACCTAACCACTTAGAGTCTCGGCTTCCCATCCAGAACAGAGCATACAACACTTGATTCATAACCTCGACTTACAGATTGCGATAGCCAGTGCCTCACTTAGCACAGCGACCTGCGTGTTATGGAGCACGCAGGATGTACTTCAGCTATTAGCAATGCCATCGTTGTTGTTATTGCACCCTGGCTCCCTGAGCTGTCTTGTACCTAACACATTAAATCTCTTTGACATTAGGGTCTCCTGAGCCGGCTTGGGCTGCCGAGGTGCGTGTGTGTCTCACAGAATCTGATGCAGCCGCCGCCAGACTGGTCCTTCCCACGTTAGCAGCAACCACTGGCCAAACCAGACACGCACAGCACTTCCCTAGACTTTATGGAAGACTCTTCTTTAAAAAAAATATATGTTTTCATTGGTTTTTTAGAGAGAAAGAAGGGAGAGAAAGATAGAAATGTGGATGTGAGAGAAATATCCATCGGCTGCCTCCTGCACGCCCCCTACTGGGGATGGAGCCCGCAACCCAGACATGTGCCCTGACTGGGAATGGAACCAGGACCTCTCAGTCCATGAGATGATGCTCAATCCACTGAGCCACACCGGCCGGCCTGTGGAAGACCCTTAACTAGTAACCTCTCACCTTTGTCTCAGGTCTTTTCTAAACATTATTCAGCACTCCCTATTGCTGTTATCTCCCAGAAACAGATCACATTAGTCCCCTACGTTAAAAATTAATATATCCCCATGCCTACAAATAAATCAATGCAAAATTCCATATCCCGTCACTTAAATTTTTAACAAATATTGCCAATCTAGTTTTGTCATTTTGACCTTACTGCTGTGTCTTTTTATAAATGCCTTTGCTTTACCCCTTTTCTGTCTACCTAAGTCCACATCATTATCTTTTAAGGCTCAACTTAAATTTAAATTCTTCCAAGGGCTTAGCTTGTTCTTCCTATTAGGCTGTAATTAATTAAGGAAAAGTGGAGCCCGGCTGGTGTGGCTCAGTGGATTGAGCGTCGTCCCATGGACTGAGCGGTCCTGGTTTGTTTCCTGGTCAGGGCACATGCCAGGGTTGTGGGCTCAATCCCCAGTGGGGGGCATGCAGGAGGCAGCTGATCAATGTTTCTCTCTCACATCAGTGTTTCTCTCTCTCTAAAAAAATCAATAAAAAATATTAAAAGATAAAAAGAAAACGTGGAAAGGGCCCTGGCCAGGTAGCTCAGTTGGTTACAGCATCATTCCAATATGCCAAGGTTGCAGGTTCGATCCCTGGTCAGGGCAGATACAATAATCAACCAGTGAGTGCCTAAGTAAGTGGAACAACACGTCAGTCTCGCTCTGGGCCCAGCTTCAGCATAGTACAAGCACAGATATTAACTTGCAGCAGTGTGGGTACCTTGGGCTACAGAGTATTGCAAACCAGCAAATACTTAATGTGCTGCTTCCCCAACTCCTTCCAGGTATTGCCAGAGGTGTAAACTGTGAAATGAGTCAACCTTGTATCAGACCCAAAAGTTGGAAGGAGCTATACTTGACTTAAAAAGAATACTTGATGACATGTGTTTCATTTTATAGAAAGACATAAGTCAAGCCAGAAACAAAAGCAAACGTTGGACTAATTATTTTCGATATGGCATGACATTGGTGCCTAACAGGCTTCATTCTAGTGGCAACTGACATCTCTTAGGTCCAGGTTCCAGAACGCAATTCTGCCCTGCATAATTCTGAGGAAGACATTCCAGACATAGGTAGATTTCTCCCTTGAAAGAATAGCATTGTGTCTGGCATTTGTTGTCTGCACCATTCATGTGACACTAATCATGATCTTACATTGCAGACATTTTCGCTCATGCCTAATCTTTTGTGCTTGATTTTAAGTCCCTGGAATTCGGGGCCCACGTCTGACTTGTCTGTCAAACGTCGCAGAGCCCATTAAAAAGTCCGACATCGCCACGTAGGCGATGTTTTCTGGGTAAATGCTGCAAGTTGAAAGACTCTATCATGCACTTTGGAGTCAGCCTGTCTTGGGTTTAGTTCGACTGTAATCTCTTCTGGTAAATAACCCATTTTAGAAAATTGTGCTGAAGATAAGTAGAATGAGGTTTGTAAAATACAATTTTAGCGACCACCCCATATTTGGTGGGCCATTATAATAGATGTTGTTATGAAAGGACAAACAATTTCACATTGAACTTTCCTTCCACTGCCCTCTGAAACAAATTTCCTCTCAATTCTTTCATTTTCCAGTCTTTGAAAAAGCATGCTAACCGGTTTGGGCTTCTCCTGGTGCAGAATTAGGAGAGGAGGAAAAGTGGGGGAGGAAGAGGTCTCAGGCTAGGACTGAGAAGTCCACATGCCGCAGAGGGAGCGATGGGATCAGCTGGGGAGAGAAGAGCATTTGGGAAGCATTGCTGTGATCTGTGTATTTTCTTGTATTTATAAGTGTGACCACGGTCTAAAGATTCTGAATTATTTTGGAATTATTTCTTTGGCTTGCTTGAGATTGGAACCAATAGGCCACAGATCTGCGCACACTAGTAGATATCAGTGAATGATACATTGTATTAACTACCATAGCCTTTCTAATGTGATAGACAAGACACAGATCTAGAGAAACAAATTCAAGTTTACTCTGAAGTAAGCGCTTGCCAGGGGCATGCACAGCCACAAGAGTACCAGCTCTTGTCACTGCAGGAACTGATCTGTGGTCCTGATGACTGGCACGTAGGAGAACAAAAGTAGGAACGGCCTCGAGGTCCCAGGGCATTACAGGAGTTCTTCGTTGGTCAGTAAGACCTACAGTTTTGGTTCCCACATTCTTAATCTTTAAAAGCTAAGCCTGCTGATTCCTGGATCCTTCAGTGAGGCCTTTGGGGATTAAGAAATATATAAATTAGGAAAAGACAGACAGAAAGACAAAAGACATCTATTTTAATCCCCTGGGATTTCAGGCGTTTTTGATTTCAGACAATCAAAGCTCTACAGAAATCCCAGGACCCTCTGAGATGATTTTATTCCTGTTCATATTTCAACAAATATTTGTGGAGATCATACTCCTGACAGTGGCTACGGTAAGTGCTAGAGGTACACTGTGACATTTAATCCTGCACAGTGATGTGATAGATCATTCTGCCATCCCCATCATAAAGATGGAACTGAGACTCCAAAGGAATGGACTGTCTCCTTAAACGGAACAGCTAAGAAGTGAGAGCCTGTGTGATTCCAGATCACAGCTGTCAACCACGAAAGGATGATGGAGCAGAACCAGACGGGTCCCGAAGCAGGTTCTCGGGGCTCCCTGCAGGACTGGATACTGAATCTGTGGGTCCCAGTGTCCAGTGAAGTATCAGGGCCCATGCTCACAGCTTACGATTTTAAGATAGCAGCAACAAAGCATTCAATGGAGCAGGAGGCCTGTCTGCACAGGTGCGAGCCCATGAAGCCACCTCTGAACTTTGGATTCCGTCCCCAAAATTGATTCCATGGGCTTAACTTCCCCAAAGACAATATCTTTTCTTTTTGAAGCACTTTCTTGTTTTAATTTTTTTTTTTTAAATCCTCACCCGAGGATATTTTTCCATTTATCTTCAGATAGAGTAGGAAGGAGAGGGAGGGAGAGAGAGAGAGAGTGAGAGTGAGAGAGACACATGGATTGGTTGCCTCCCGCACAACCCGCCCAAGGTCGGGGACAAACCACAACCCAGGTAGGCGCCCTTGACCAGAATCCAACCCAAGACTCTTCGGTCTGTGGGCAGACGCTCTAACCGCTGAGCCACACTGGCCAGGACAAGGTGTTTAATTCTGAAGTTTTATATGTATTCAATCTTCTTCTCTTCTTCTTCTTATTGTGATTTTATTTGCATCCTTAAGTTGAAAGAAGCAGAACTTGCCCAAAAGGTAAGCGGAGAAGGATCGGACCAGCTCCTGCTGGCCAGAGAAAGCCCTGCTTTCAGAGTAATGACGTTCACTTTTGAGTGTCAGTGCAGCGGCCCCTTAAACCAGATTTTTCTTGGTGCGGGGACGGGAAAGTAAAAGAACAATAGCAAAACAGAAAGCACTGAGAAAAAGGAAAAATAGTGGCAAGACAGATCAGCCACTCTGGACCCCACGCTCTCCTCGGGGCTCCTCCGCGGCCCGCCAGCTGCTGAGGCTGGGCAGGAAGAACCTGTGCGTTATTACACAGTCACACGTGCACAGCACATTGGTGCTGTACTTAGAGCAGAGACATCAAGGCTGTGAAGATACGTTCTCTGTGCTTGTTTCTCATCATGTCCACGTGCCAACACCACATGTTTTCCACTGGATTTATTCATTTATTTTAGAGAATATGTTGCTGGAGTAGCTCCTGCCGTGGCAGCTGGAAGCCTTTACACAATTTAAGGGCCACGGATTATCGATAGCTGCTCACAGAGATGGCATTAAATTCTAGTCACTGCCACCCCCAGGACTTTCTCCTACTGGATTGATCAGAAGTCAGGTGAGTTACTGAATCATTTTCTCCCGGCCCCGGCTTTCCCAAAGCATTCCAGAAGCTGAGGGTCCAGCCAACCCAAGAAGCCCCAAGGAGCCATTAGGAAATAAATCTTAATACAGAAAGCATCAGTAAAATCAATAGGATTTGGCAGGTCCCATCATACATCAAAAAATGCAGGAAAAAGAAAAGAAGTAACGGTCACCCTCTGTGACTTGATATCATTGTTCATTCATCTGTCATTCAAGCTGGTCTCAGAGCCCAGAAATGTTCTCCCATATTCCTGGAGTGACCGTATCTTATGGGTTTTCTGGGACTGTCTCAATCTTAAATATTCTGTCCCGTTGTCCCCATAGGTGTACTTGGATTTGTCAGGCCTTGTGCCCTAGTTTTTTGGTTGTGAAAATATGTTCTCTGTGCTTGTTTCTTACCATATCCACAGTGAAACTGAGCTGTATAACCCTGCATGAGTTTCTTAAGCCTAGCTGGGCCTCAGCTATTCTTATCTGAAAAACACTGGAAAAGTGAAGAGGCTTACCAGGCCCATTAACTATCCCCCCACCGTTCATAAGCACTACAACATGTTTTTAAATAGTATCTTCTATAAAACCACAATGTGTCATCGCGATGAGAGTGGAGCTGTTCTGCTTGAAGTGGTGACTCACCCACGCGCACACCTGAGCAAGGTGTCCTCTAGAGCGTTTCCTTTGAAACTCCAGCCTCTGAAACACGCAATTTGAAATCCTTGGACTGATGACCTCTCCGTCTTCTTATAACTCTAATGAATGCCATAAAGACCCTGAAAAGTGTGCTAAATTTAAAGGACTGGGTGGTCAGGCATGGGAGAAGCTAGAAGGAAGTGAGGGGGTCAGCAGACATAGCTCCACTGAGGGGCTCTTGAACACATTTGTCGATGATCATGAAGTATTATCTAAGTGTTTTTGGTCTGATTTCCAGTGTACTGGGTTACTAGAGAAGTGACTTGTGATTTCTTGAAGACAAAAAGGTAGCACAGGTTAATGGAAAGCTTTCTGTTGGGGAGTGGGAAGAGTTGAGTTCTAGGCTTGGTTCTGTCATCAGCTAGCGTGGCACGTCATTCAACCTGCCTGGATGTCCATTTCTGACACTGGTACATTGGTCATTTCTAATATGTGCTCAGGAAGATCTCCTCCAACTTCAATACATTCAATGATTACACTGAGATGTAAAAAAAATTATTAGAAAGTCAACCCCATTTCTAAACCTCAGGAAGGGGAAAAACAGTTCTCATGTTTCTTTTTTCTCCTTTTCATCCCAACCCAACTCTTAGCTCTGTTCCATTATGTTGGACATTCTGATTGCCCTTGCCTGAGGTTCAAGAGATATAAACAGCAGTTTCACAAGGGAAAAAAAAAAGTAATTTTCTCACACTTGGTAGAAAGGCAAGAAGAAAGAGCATGAGTCAGATAAACTTGGCCTTACATATCTACCTGCCACTTAGAGAGACTTGGAATAGAGGGGATGATCTCTTAAGAATTCTCCCTCTTGAAAGCGTTCACATCTAAAGAGAAAAATAACCTAGTAATGTAAGGGGCAATCCTCCAAACAGCTTCAGAAGCATTTCCTCATTCACACATCAATGGGAAAACCAAAGAGATTCCAGCTTTAATTGTCACTTGGTATAATAAATGGCAGCTGACTCTGGACTGTCCAGCATATCCAAGACCCAGGCAGAATTCACACTAGTACTGTAGCCTTGGATTTCTCTTCTGTTCTACCAAGTGGAGACACTTTACCAAATATTGTTAAATAATAGACACTGGTGTTACCCACAAACGCAATTATTAGGCAAGTCTTATTCTTGCTAATGGGTGACAGAGTGAAAGAAACAAATGCAAAGCTCAGAAACTGTGACTGAAGGTGATTTTCCCCAAGGCCATCTGCTAACATCATGGGCCTTAGAATCATCCATGAAATTCCTCATGGTTAGGTGTGAAATTGCATACAGAGAAAACAGTGCTCATGTATGTGCGGTAATTTTTTAAAAGAACCCTTCCATGTACCCTATATCCTTGTGACTTCTTAGTGTGCCTGTGAGATTAAACAGTGCTTCTCAAACACTAACGTGCACATGTATCACTTGGTGAAAAAGAAGATTATGATGAGGTAGGCCTGCCGAGGGACCGAGTGCCGCATTTCTAACAAGCTCTCCAGTGATGCTGATGTTATTGCTCTATAAACCACACTCAGAGCAGCAAGGTCCCAAGAGTCCACCAGGTCTAAGTTTCAGAGGAGTTAATTAAGTACCATGATTATAAGTTATTTTGATATGTGGGTTCTGTAGCTCGGCTGCTGGATTCAAATCCAAGATCTTTCAGTTTCCACCAAGGTGACCTTGGGCCAGCTCTTAACTGCTCTGCGTCTTAGTTTCTTCACGTCGTTCCAGGGAACACAAGAGTCTATATGTTCACACTGCACAGAGCGCTGCCTGACACAGAGGAGTGCTCAGTAAATGTCGTATCACCCTATTGAAATGGTGGGAGATAGTGGAGGTTTCTAGAAGCCATGGTTTAGGAATACCTATTCATTGATGTTTCATTATGCAGGAAATGATTTAAGGCAAGCTGGCTGTCCATTGTTTTTTTTCAACAACTGGCATGAATATCAGTATAAAAATATAGGTTATGAAATAACTAGGAATCTGTGGATTGCCAAAGGTGGTTATTCCACAGGTATGGATTATACTGTTAATGCTGTTAACTGGCCGATCTTAAAGTCATTGAATTGACGATATGCATTAAAGTATTAACTTGTTGTATTTAGCTTATTTTCTGAAATTTTGTATTCTTTGGATTCCAGTTAGGATTAGGATTTAAGATGGAGTTTGATTTCAGGATAAACGAAGATACAGACCTTGGCTGCACGTGTGTTTTCTGTTCGAGTCACTTCATTTTCTTCCAGTTAAGGTCATAAGAAGAGTGTCAGCAAGACTCAGTTGCATATAAATGACCAGGAACTCCTATGGGATAAAATTCTGGACAGAAGAGCTAAAGGACTCTGAAAAATATTACATTTGAGGAGCAAAGATGTGGGGTGGCAGAATCTAGGTTGGCTATGAGAAGTTTCGAGTATGGATAGGATTTCTGTGTAAGCCAAATGTTATGAATGTAGTTTCCTTGAACAGGTATATAATTTATTTGAAGCAGCAGGACCCGGAGGCTGAAGCATAAGTCTAGAAAGCACTAAATCCCTTTCCTAATCCTGAACACTAATCTAAGACACGGTTACTGTTAAATCATTTCATCTCTCCAGGTATCCATGCGCAAAAGGAGGATTCAGGGTGCCCATCTCATTTTTGTAACTCTGGCACAAATTAATTACTGTTTAGAAAAGGTTGCAAAGGACTATCACTAAGAAATGTATATGACAAAGAGCTGTTTGCACACACCCGCGGTCCAGTTGGAACATAAGTAAATGCCAGAGGAAACTGATGACAAATGCCACGAGGCAAAGTGTTTCCCCAGGAGCGAGGGAGGGGTGGTGGCTGCAACAGACAAAGCGCAGCCCTGCACACGGGCAGCGTGATTGTGCGATTTAAACAGAAATGGTGTGCAGGGCCCTGGAGATGGAAGAGGGGGCTATCGACTAGAGTCTGTTGGTCTAAAAAGGTAGAATCAAACACCACTGGCAAACTTTTTCATTCATTTATTTTCTCGGCAGGACTTGACCGTGAAGCAGCGAAGGGCCAAGCAGTGCCCTTGGTGCCAGAAACACTAAATCAAAGGAGACATTTATTGTCCTTCATTTCCAGAAGCCCACAGTCCAGGGGTGACAGACATAATGATCACGGGAGGGTATCCCAAGTGTGGCGGTAGAATCACACATGGAGGTGCTGTGGGAGCAAAGAAGGGGTGCACCTGTTTAAGTCGGACTCGGGGGGGAGCCAGGGTTCTGAGATGACGTTGGAATTGACTTTGAAGGAGAAATCAGAGTTTGCCTCGTTGAGTGAGTTCGGGGCATGAAGACACTCTCAGCCAGCGAAGCTCAGCGTTGAAGTGAAGACTCGCTGTGCTGGGATGTGTATGTGCGTTCTCTCTTTGGTAAGGGAGGTTAAGATGTTAACAGGAACCTTTCCATAGGAGACACGGAGGGGAGTGAACAGGGCTTCCGAAGGTGTCAGAGGTTTCCTGCTTGAGTTTTGCAAAGGCCCCCTTGGGCTCCTTTCCTACTTCTTCTCTCCAATCAGAGGAGCTCTGAGTTTTCCTCTTTTGCACGTTAGTCACCCCCGTAAGAGTCCGATTCAGAAACAGTTACGTGGCCAAAGGAAGTCTAAGAACCACTGCACAGTGTTCGGGGAACCTTGCGTTAGTAAAGAAATCAGCCATCTACGGCAATGTTCTCCTTTCCTCCGTTTCGGACCAGCTCAGTGCCCTCACGATTCATCCTGGCATCCCAGGACCTCTGCGAACCCCATCCCTCCACTAGTTAGACAGTCTCGCCAGTCACAAGCGTCCTCCATCCGACAACACTGTGCACCCGAGTGTCTTCTTCTGGAGACGCAGCTCTGCTCTCGGCCACCCTTAATGATACGTTACGGGAATGGTGGCAACTTCCAGTTTCGGTCTCCAGGAGAGCACGTGCGCTGATTGTCAAAGCTTCGCCCCCAAGAAGTGAAGACGGGGCGCGGGCAGCGCTGGGCGGTGTGGGGGAGGGCTTAACTGGTCTGTTTCAAGCAGCCAGTCCTCCACCGACCCGGTGAGCCTGGCTGCGGCCCGGGCAGAGGTGCGCTGAGCCCCCGGAGGGACTCAGGAAGGGGAGCCCCTGGATCCTGCCGCTGCCAGTGTCCTGGGACGTCTCGAATATCTATCTGATCAGCAACTTGGTGCCACCCAGGAAGAGGAAGAAGGGGAAGGTTTGGAGGGGAAGGGGAAGAAGGAAGAAAGAAAGGAAGAAAGGACTCACACCCTGGCCGGTGTGGCTCAGCGGTTGGCCTGTCGGCCCAAGGACGGAAGGGTCTTGGATTCGATTCCAGGTGAAGGGCACATACCTGGGTTGCAGGTTCGATCCCTGGCCCCGAGGGCAGGGTGGTCGTGCAGGAGGCAACTAACTGATCGATGTGTCTCTCTGCCCCCACCACCCGCTTCCACTTTATCTAGAAAGCAATGGAAAAATATCCTCTGGTGAAGATATTAAAAAAAAAAGAAAAAGAAAAAGAAAGGACCCGTGTAGAGAGGAAGTGATAAAAAGACATTTAGGGAGGTTAAGAAATTATCTCAATAAATAGAAAGGAATGTTGCAAAAAACGAAGTTTACACTCTTGTTTGTAAATGCTAGAACACTAATCTCCCTGGACCAAGAAGTGTTAGGAGGAGAGAGAGAAAGAGAGAGAGAGAGAGAGGCTTCCTGACCAAATTGCTTTTAGTTAACAGTTTAGGTCAATTTCAACTAGGTCACAAGGATGTGTGTATCTTCAGAATAAAGTCTTTAATCGGCTGATGGATATGAAAAAATAAATTACTGTGGCAAAATGTAATAAACGTTAAAGGGAAAATGATGAGGGTAATATAACTACATTGATTTAACTAGGATGATATAGAGGAATTGTCTGTTTTATAGGTTTCTAGATGTCTATTAGTGGCTCTGTATTAAGGAATGGGCTGTTCTCTTGATATACTTAAGAGCTGTCAGTAATTCCTATTTCACAGTCCACTGCTTCAATTCAGAAAGTGTGTTCCAGCCGTGGTGACCCCATCCCAGAGGCACTGGAGGATGACCAGCTGCCAGAGGTGTGCGCTCCGACAGCCACTGGGTAAGCAGCTGTATTATTCAGCACTGGGCTGCATTTAAGAGGAGCCAATCACTTTGCCACCTCCCCCTGCCCTGCCACCTTGCGAGACTGCAGTGTCATTTGTTTTAATCACTCTGGGCATTGGGCTCATTATGTCCTCATCTTCTCTGGAGACAGTAGCCTCCTTGGTGGGTGGAAATGGTAATTGCGGACGCTTAGGGAGCAGGCATCATGCCAGTCCCGGGGGGCATATGTCTCCCAGACATAGGGCACCTTCGCAGGATAAAGCAAGAGACATGAGCTTTAGGTAGAATGTCACTTTTCCTCTATGATAATGTCACTGACCTATAAAAAGTACCCTATCGGTCCCCATGGCCCACTGAATTAAGCCCAAACTATCATCAGGACAGGAAGGAGATAGCTCATCATTCTGGTCACTTTCTCGGCATCCCATCTTATGCCAGACAATTCTGGTGTTAACTCATCTAATACCTGCATTAATGGTCCTTAAATAAGACACCATCTGGGACTCTCCCTAGCAGAGACCCAGCCTAATGATATGTTTTGCTCCTGTACCTAAGTCTCCTTAATGATAATTTTCTTACTTCTTCTGCTTGCTATGGCAAAGGCCATCTGGCTGCTTTTCAGTGTCTAGATAAGAATAGAGGGTCTACACCTCGCTCTGCAGCCTCGAGCTGTGTGTCTTTGGCCCTGGCACACACCCTCTCTGGGCTCCAGTGACATTCTCAGCAAAGGGAAGAATGTTGGACTACAGCAGTGATTCTTCATCAGGAGAGGTTTTGCCTGTAGGGGGAGTCACAACAGGAAGGGAGTGGGTGGGTGCTAGTGGTATCTGCGGGGTAGAGGCCAGGGATGTTATGACACACCCTATAATGCACAGGTCAGTCCCCCACAATGACTTATCCAATCCAAAACACCAATAATGCTGAGGTGGAGACACCCAAACTGGAGTCCTCACAAGTGGCTTTCCAGTCCTCTCCCACGCATGTCACCTCCTGCTTTCTCTGCATTTCCCGTGATCTAGCCAGTGTAAACTGCCTTCTGCCCCCACTTTGTCCCCCAACACGTGATTCTGTCCCAGCTCTCCAACTTGGCTCATGCTGTGCCCTAACCTGAAATGCCATCTTTCCTCGCCTGCCGTTGAGATGCTGGCATTCTTCAATCCCCGCGCCAGTGCGAGGGAACGTTCCTCCTTGTTCCTCCTGCTTGCGAATCAGGTCTGCTCTGCATCAGAATCAGAGATACGGATTCATGTTTTGGATGTTTGACCTCAAATAAGTTAGTTTTCCAGCTTTATCTGTTGTTCAAGGTCTTCTTTTAATATTAATGGTGGCTATCATTTATTAAATTTCCATTATCTCCATGGCACTGTATTTTGTGAAATTTATTTTAAAAGGTATATTATTTCATCTTCATTCAGCCCTGCAAGATAAATAGTGTCCCCACTTTACAGATGAGGAACTGAAGCTCAGAGGTAAACTTTGGTTCGCTGGGCACATTGCTTAATAATCAGGGTTACGAAGTGGCCAGTCCTGGATTTAAAATCAGACCGACAAACCTCAGAGGAGGGGGGCGAGGGGGAAGGATGAAATAAACCAAAGAACTTATATGCATGTATGTGTAACCAATGGACTTAGACAACAATGCTTGGGGGAGGGGGAGGAAGGAGGGTGTCTGCAGGGGAAAAACAAGAAACATCTGTAAAAAAAATAATAAAATAAATAAATAAGTAAATAAATAAAAATAGATATTC
This sequence comes from Tadarida brasiliensis, assembly GCA_030848825.1. Classification (NCBI taxonomy): domain Eukaryota; kingdom Metazoa; phylum Chordata; class Mammalia; order Chiroptera; family Molossidae; genus Tadarida; species Tadarida brasiliensis. The sequence goes on along the minus strand of CM061277.1, from coordinate 26,276,403 downwards.
TTGACTCCAAACCTACAAAAGCTTTTTGCCACTCTACTGCCTATATTTGTGTGTGTGTGTGTGTGTGTGTGTGTGTGTGTGACTGTCTTATCTGTGGCTGGAGCAGGGCAAATACAGTCAGTTCCTGGGAACAAGTTGCCTGCCTATACTTGAAGGCAGAGGCTTCATCATCATTACCCAGAACCCTGGGTTAAGTAGCTTGAGGTGGGACCACCTGTATTTCTACAAGAGATGTGGCCACTCTAAACTACTTAAAAGAAGATAGGGGCAATTTAGCAAAGCCTGTTAGAGAAATCGTCTCAGGGTCCTGTGCAAAGCAGTTCTGTAGCTCCAGGCCTGGGGTGGTTGGGAAGGTAGGGAAGAGACTATCCAACCGCTTTCCTGGGGGAAGGAGCCGTAGAAATGCTTCTTTGATGACAGCAAACTAATCACAGGAATTACCAAAAGTTTCTCATGGAGAGGAACCAGTTAATGATGGAGAACTCTATACATTACTCATCGATAGCTGCAGAAACAATTACTGCAGCATCTGTGTGTCGGTTTCCGTGCGTCCGGAATTTAGAAGCAGCTTAGTTAGGTGGTTCCAGCTCAGGACTTCTCCTGAGGCCACAGTCAGCGCGGCCTTGACTGGGGCCACAGGCTTGGTTTTCGAGGTGGCTCAGACCTGACTTGCAAGTTGGTGCAGGGTGTTGACAGGACGCCTCAGTTCTTTGCCACATGAGTCTCCCCAGGGGGCTGCTTCCATGTCCCCATCACATGGCATTTCCAGAGCGAGTGAACCAAGGGAGAGCAGGTCAGGAGCCAGGACAGCTTTTATGACCGAGCCTTGGAAGTCACGCACCATCACTCCCACACCATACTGTTGGTTGGGGAGGCCAGCCCTGTGCAGAGTGGGCGGGGGATAGACAAGGGCATAAATCCCAGGAGGAAAAGATCACTGTGGTCACACTATGTCACAATCATTTCAAAACGGAAAAGCTCAGTCCCAGAAAAGCTTCCTCAGGCTTTCCTAGGCCATACCAACCTCTGGGCTTGAGGCCACACAGCTCCCTGAGACTTTGATACCAGGCTAGCTCAAGACTGCTATGGTTTGGACGTCAGGGTAAGATTGAGAGTAGGACAAAAAGTTTACATTTTACATCAACTCTGGAATATAAAGGTATAGTTTCAGGGAATTGAAGGATTGAGTGGTCATTAAGGTCCCTGAAGTCCTCAAAATTATTGGGTTAAGTAAGGAAAAGAGATTAGAAATAGAGGAAAAGAAAAAGGGGTCCCCCAGCAAAAGACGAAAATCTTTTATAATGTTGTTGTTGTTTTTTCCTTCTAGAGACTTCTAAAAGTATTTTGATGGTAATATGTGCCTCTGATAAAATAAAAAAAAAAGGACTTGAGAGCAGACCAAAGCTACTGGGTGGCCTATAGATTTTCACAAAGCAGAAATCAAGAGGATTACAGCCTGAGAAATCCCGATGGAGGGGTCAGTACTAGGCAGGATACAGTGGTTCCACTGAAAAGAGCAAGGAGAAAAATACTTGTCCCTTGTCACCCATGAAACTGTCTTATCAATAGACAGCCAATGTAATGTAATTAATACTCATATAATGTTTAACACATATGTTGTATAATATAATTTAATCACATTCCTTAATATAAATTTGTATTAGAAGCCCTGTTCTCACATTTCAGTTGTTCCAAGGATCCTTGTTATGGGATAATATGTGACTTGTAATATTTCATGAAATTTATTATCATGGGGAAGTAGGGGGTAGCTAAACATGGACAAAAATGTCACAATTGGTTAGCATCTAAGACTAATATTAGAATATGTCGTAAAAATAATAACAGCCACCAGAGTAATAGAAGTCAAACAGAGGCAGGTAGCTTTGTGAATAGCAGGGACTCTATAGCCAGAATTTATAATTTATTAATATTATTTCATTTATCTGTGGTTTGATTTCTTACCTAAACATTACAATGTAAATAGTACCTGCCTCACATGGGTTATTGAGATCTTTAAATAAGCTACAACTTGCAAAGCACCCTGACTGACGCCAGGCAAATAGCATGCTTTTGATAGATGTGAGTTGTCATTTGCTCACAGTTGAGGTCATGTTATTCCCAAAGACTATCTAGTTTGACATTTGTTTTGCTTTAATTGTTTTAACAAGCCATTTAAATAATTTATGGAAAGTTGATGTTTTAATACAAATAAGAGTTTGACGAGAGCAGCCCTTTTACATTTCAGGAAAAATATACACTCTATAGTTTGGACCTCATTAAGGTTCGTGGAGGCATTGTAGCTCTTCAGGGGAAGCATCATCTCCTTTGACGTTGAAACTATAAAAAGCAATCATGAGAAGACAGCTCCATGTGAGCCCAAGTGGACATTGTCCGAACTGTATAATTCTCTAAGAAACAGAAAAATCACCATTTTTCTGGGCCTCTTTTAGCAATCTGAAGAGGTTGGTAACGAATTGGACTTATCAGATGCTGTGATTGGCCTGCCTTCTCTGTGTTCAGACTAGCAGGCTATGCCCACGAGAACTCATCACCCTAAATCTTCTCCAAAATAAACCAGGCCCATGTATCTTTCAGGAGCAGGGTATTTGATGTCACTTGTAAAAGTCAAAAGAAAACCTTATCCATTTTCTTTTCAATGTCTTTAGAAGATTAAGTGTTACAACCCTGAGAAAAAAGGGAGCCATAATACCACACTCTGAAGTTTTGTGCTTCCAGCCAGCCCAGCTCCAGAAGTAATAGACTTTTCCACTCCAAGTGTTCTTACTTGAGTGACTGCAAGTTAAACTGATGAAAGAAAAGTAGCATTTACTCAGACACGTTTTTGTGGACGGCTATTGGTCTACTAGCCTTTTCTTCTCCTCTTTCTTCTTCTTTTCTTTCTTTTTAGATTCTTTGGATCTTCCTGCAGAGTGAAGTAATACTGAATTAACAAAAGAAAGAGCTCCTGGGATTTGGGATTAATGCAGATCAAAACTGTATTCTTTTTTTTTTTTTTTTCTTTATTGATTTTAGAGAGAGAGGAAGGGAGAGATAGAGAAAGATAGAAACATTGATGAGAGAGATCATCAATTGACCACCTCCTCCATGCCCCCCACCGGGGATTTGGCCCACAACCTGGGTATGTGCCCTGACCGGGAATCAAACCAGTGACCTCTTGGTGCATGGGTCGACACTCAACCACTGAGCCACACCAGCTGGGTCAAAACTGTATTCTTGACTGTACTCCCCTGACTATCCCCAGGACTATTTCCAAGCCCTGACTTAACCCCTTTCCCCAAACCATGGAAGGGGAACCACTCGTTCTTTACTTAATATTCAAACACACATAAACTCAACATCTCCAGGCTCAACTGTGATGACCTAGTTGCACTTCTGTTCACCCTACCCCTCAAAGCAATGTTTTTTAACCAAGATGCACACCAAAACCACCTGAGTTTTGGAAAATTAGGCTTGCCTAAGCCCCCATGCCCAGAGACACTAATTCAGAAACTTCAAGTATATGGTGCAGGAATTTTATTAACCGTCTCTAGGAGTTGCTGATGCACAGCCCTCTTTAGGGGATAATGACACTCCATGTTTCCCTGGAGCAGAGCCTTGTTCCCCAAGGTGCAGGTGCAGATGCAGACAGCAGGGCTTGCTCTGCTCACCTGTGTCTGCTCATTGCTGTGTCTACTGATGAGCAGATGCAAACTCTACCTAAGCCTTCCCTTTGCATATCCTTTTTCCAATCCTTCTCTTCTTTTCCTCCCAAACCAAAGTAACAGACAGGTTACACTTTTCAGGACATGGCTAGAATTGGGAATTGGAAAACTGTGTTTTGAAACGGAAGGTGCCAATCACATGGCTAGAGTAAGAGGTCTGTGAGAAGGTTTAGAAGATACAGCTCTAGAATCACAGAATAATAAGGCTGGAAACTTTGGAAAATGATCTGATATAAGATTTCCAAGCCATCTTATACCATATTAATTATTCTTGAAGTGTGGTCTATAGACCCCTGGGGGTGCCTGAGACCTTCTCAAGGAGTTCATGAGATCAAAACTATTTTCGTAAAACCACCAAGACATTATTTGCGCTATTCACTGCATTGACATTTGCACCAATAGGTCAAAAGCAATGCTGGTGCTGTAACAGGCATTAAGGTGTTGGCACGAAACTGGATCAGTGGCCGTCTTTTCACTGGCATACCCTTGCAGTCAGAAAAAGAGAAAGCCAGTTTCACATAAGAACAATCTTAAAGAAGTAGTGAAAATTATTAACTTTATTAAATCTCGATCCTTCATTACATGTCATTTTAATATGATAGTTCACAAAACAGGAAGCATACACAAAGCACTTGTACCAAAGAATGACAGTTTTCTCAAGGAAATGCAATTTAGCGATGTTTGAGTTGCGAGCTAAACTAGCTGCTTTTTTTTCATGAAATACCTCCCCCCCCCCAAGAAAGAATAATTGACAAACTATGGTTGTTCAAAATTGGGTATTCTGGCAGATTATTTTTTAAATAAATGAAGTGAGCCTGTCATTTTAAGAAAAAATAATTGATAGTATTTGTTGCCAATGATAAAATTGGAGCATTCAAAGGAAAATAGAATTTTGGAAAATGTTCACTAGTAGCTTGACACACGCCCAATACTAATGAATCTAACTCTTTTGATGTTTTATAATGAAATGTGTCAACATTTGGAACATCTACATGAGTGAGCAAACCAATATTTTCTAAATGAGCAACGAATGATGTTATAAAATAAGTCACGAACAAAAGATTGATTCAAAGTGCAAGACAGACCCATGGATTTTAGTGTAACAGATTATGAAACATCCATTGATGTGGTTTTAGATTCCACATTACAACTAACCTTTAAGTCACTAACACTTTTTGAATTTTGATATTGTATCAAAAAAGAATATTCACAATTATCCAAAAAATTATTAGACTGCTCCTTCCTTTCCCAACCATATATTTTGTGATATAATGTAAAAGCAGATATAAGAACCCTATTGTGTTCTAGGAAGCCTAGTATTGAAGCTTTGCAAAAATATAAAATTCCACTTTCCCCTTTTTCGTGTGTGCTAAAAACATATGTTTTCATAAAATATTTTATATATGTTTATATGTAACGAGTTTAGTATTATTTGTTTGTTTGTTAATCCTCACCCGAGGATATTTTTCCATTGATTTTTAGAGAGAGTGGAAGGGAGGGAGGGAGAGAGAAACATTGATGTCGAGAGACACATCGATCAGTTACCTCCTGAACACGCCCCAATCAGGGCCAAGAATCAAACCTGCAACCCAGGTACATGCCTTTGACCCGGAATCAAACCTACGACCCTACAGCGCTCGGGCCGCTGCTCTGAGCACCCAGCCACACTGACCAGGGCAGTATTGTTATTTTTAAATAAATTAATAAATACATTTTTTTGAATTCTGATTTTTAGATTTCTATTACTGTCAATATAGATAGATATTAATCACATAAACAGAAGCTTTTCATTGTTCTAATATTTATATGAATATAAAGGGAGCTTGAAACTAAAAAGTTTGAGAACCACTGTACTATGTAGTAGCAAAAAATGTAAATTTTCTACTGAAAATCTTGAATAGGAAGGAGAACAGGAGGAAGAAAGAAGTGTGCTTCAGCTATTTCTATCAGGGAGGGAAACTCAGGAGAAAGAAAGTTGGCAGGGGCTAAAATTTGACTAAGAAATTCTTGGACTGTGAACTGGGAAAAATACTAATGAGTATCCATCTGACCTCTGCAGCCTTCCGCCGCTTCCCCAGCCGGCTGTCAATCAAGGCGTGAACACTCCCAGTGAGGCAGGAACTTGTGACTCTAAGAATCTCTTCTGTCTTTAGAGTTGTCTGTCTGTAATAAATTATTTTCCAAAATGTGTTTTCTTATGATTTTTTCATAGCAGTCTGAGTTCTGCTTCCCGAGATCACACAGAATTTTTTTTAAAGATCTTTCTCATATTAGCCTTTCAAATATTTAAAGAGGAATTCCCACATTTTTCTGATATAAATATCCCCAATTTCTATAACTATTTCTCACTCATAAAGCAATTTGTGATTCTGGTTGAAACACTATCTCTAACATATCCGTTATTTTGTTTTAAATAGACCCTCTTTACTGATGATGCGCTATAAAAGCATGACCGGCCCCTACCCCCCAAAACGCATGACATTTCAGACACGTTCTGATCATGTGGGACAGACATCATCTCCCTTTTCCTAAGATCCCGTTAGAATTTTTCTGCAGACACATCAGCTTTTCTATTCATATTATCCTTCTGAGACCAGGTACTTCTGCGTCTTTTGCTGTCTTTATTTGTTTAACCTGTGCCTGTGAAATCTATTCCATTCACACGAGTAAGTGAGGCTGCATTTTTGTCACTCGGCTCTTCCTCCTCCACATGCAAACTGTTCTGTTTGGTAATATCTGTTAGGATGGCAGTCACAAAAATATGGTAAGAGGGCAAAGTCCTCTTCAGCCCTGCTGGGGTTGTATCAGACCTGGAGGAGTTGCTGGTTTAGAAATGAAAGTAGCATCAAGGTTGTTGGGACAGAGACCACTGACATTGAGAGGGTAGGATCTAGTAGGAGGGGGACAGGTACACGAGACTCTGCTGTGGTGATTCATTATCTGCAGATGTGAATTCAATATTGAGCTCTAGCCCAGCCGGTGTGGCTCAGAGGTTGAGCGTCGACCCATGCACCAAGAGATTGCCGGTTTGATTCCCGGTCAGGGCACATGCCCAGGTTGTGGGCCTGATCCCCAGTGAGGGGCATGCAGGAGGCGGCCAGTCGATGTTCTCTCTCATTGATGTTTCTATCTCTCTCTTCCTCTCTCCCTTCCTCTCTCTCTAAAATCAATTTAAAAAAAAAAAAAGAGCTCTAGGTGGCTGAGCAGGAATAGTGTCTCATCATGTTACCCCTGTGCCTGTGAGAAGAGAACATTCCTCCCCATTCCGTTAGCATGAATTGAGTTCTGCGGCCAGAAACTGTAGGTGCGCACCCCAGCGTAGAAAATGCCTTGCCCAAAGTGACCCATTCTTTCAAGCCCATCGCGGGGCACAGCTGGCCTGTGACTGCAGCACTCTTATTACTGTTGTCATCACCATTAGCATCTCCAATTGACTAATTATTCACAGTGGGTGAGGCACAAAGTGATATTTCTGTCTGGAAGCCTGTGACACAATGTCACTAGCAGGAGAGTGTTCTCACAGCCCATTTATCTGAATAGAAATTCCTCACGAAGGCTTGGAAGCGTACCGCAGTTATTAAAGGGGTGCCTAGTGATTTATATTCTAAAGGCCTCGACCACTCTTGAGACCCTGATATTTCTGAGAATTAGCAGCTGTGGCCTTTCAGGGGCTGGTGCCCCACATGAAGCTTTCAGTGCTGTCACAACGCCACGCATTTGCTGCTTGGATCAATACCACAGATCCCATTAGGCTGTGCTTGGCATCTGGCTTTCCACCTATCCTGGCGACCTCCTCTCTCTGCTTCCATTTTCAAGCCTCTGCAGTCCCCATGCCTGGAACCGATTCAGTATCCTGAATTAGGGAGGGTTGATGCAAGGCTCGCTCCCTTTTTCCTGCTATGAGCTCGGGAACCAGAGTGAGTGAAGCTATAGGTCCACAGCAATGAGCCTGTATACAGAGTATGGTTCTCTTTAATAAGAATAACCACGCTATTAGCCCGATGATAATGCCCAGGGACGAACTTCCAAGTTTGTCCATCCCTAGGGACAAACTCGTACGATATATCTCACTGTATCTTTTTTTTCTTATTTGCATTTTTTCCTTTTTATTGAATTTATTGGAGTGACACTGGTTAATAAAATTATACAGGTTTCAGGTGGACAATTCCACAGCACATCATCTGTTGAGTGTATTGTGTGTTCACCACCCCAAGTCAAGTCTCCTTCCATCACCATTATCTTCCCTATACCTTCCTCCACCTCCCTGAAAGACCCTCCGTCCGGCAATCACCACGCTGTTGTCCGTGTCTGTGGGTGTTTTTCTTATGTTTATTTCTTTTTGGCTCAATCCCTCCAACCCACCCCTCCCCCCCAATCTCCCCACAGTTGTCAATCTGCTCTCTATGAGTCTGTCTCGATTTTGCTTGTTAGATAGACATATGAAAAGTTACTCAGTGTCACTAATCATCAGAGAAATGCAAATTAAAATCACAATGAGATATCACCTCACACCTGTCAGATGGCTTTCATTAATAAATCAACAAACAAGTGTTGGCGAGGATGCAGAGAGCCCTTGTGCACTGTTGGAGGGAACGCAGACTGGTGTAGCCACTGTGGAGAGCAGTGTGATGTTACCTCAAAAAATTAAACATGTAACTGTCTTATGACCACGTGATTCCTCTCTTGGGAATGTATTCCAAGAAATCCAAAACACTGATTCACTGTATATTTTCTTCTGGAATAAATGGTTCATAGTTTACCTTTTTCTCCCTTCCTTCCTTCCTTCCTTCCTTCCTTCCTTCCTTCCTTCCTTCCTTCCTTCCTTCCTTCCTTCCTTCCTTCCTTCCTTCCTCCCTCCCTCCCTCCCCTTCCTTCCTTCTTTCCTTTCTCTTTACTTGGTAGTTGTTTTTGAGAGATGCACAGTGAGCTATGGTAACTTTTAATCTCCTACTTAAAACTGAGGTATCTCCCTAGCAAAATTCACTTATACAAATATGCAAATATTTCCACAGAATTACAAGGGATTTAAAACCCACCATGTCCATTCAGGGACTCCCTAGAGATGCAATAGGCCCTAGGTTCTGAGGATGCCTTAGCACCCCACCATGAGGACAAGTCATATCCCTCTAGAAAGGAAGGAGTAGAAAAAATATACACCTTTACAAACTTGCAAATAATTACATTTATTGAGGTCCAATTTATATTCACCCTTTCTTGGTTGTACATTGCAAGCAAAACCACCATCATAAATAAGATATAGAATATTTCCAAAACCTAAAAAGTTCCCTTGTGCCTTGTATAGTAACCCACCTCCCCTCACTTACTATCCCAAACAAGACTGATCTGAGTTTTGTCTCTAAAATTTTATCGTTTATGAAATGTCATATAAATTGATCAATATAGTATGTAGCTTTTTTGTTTGACTTAATTCACTTAGCATAATGTGTTCTACCTCTTCCAAAGGGAAATATAACAAAGTGAGAGTTGTTGTATGAGCTAGGCATCCTAGATAGACATGCAGAGGCGATAGTTTGAAATCAGTCCTTGAGGCTGGTCATTAAGTTATCATAAGTAGCTGGCTACATTTGAAGAACAGTGCTACACTACACATGTTCTTGCATAGATCAGTGGTTCACCCCTTTTTACTACTGAGAAGTATTTCCCTGTGTACATGTATCACAACTTAACTTTTTGTTGTTGTTAATCCTCACCTGAGGATATTTTCCCATTAATTTTTAGATAGAGTGGAAGAGAGGGAAAGAGAGAGAGAAACATCGATGAGAGAGAGACACCTTGATTGGTTGCCTCCCACACAACCTCAACCAGGGCCAGGGATTGAACCTGCAACCCAGGTACATGCTCTTGACCAGGAATCAAACCCAAGACCCTTTGGTCCACAGTCTGATGCTCTAACCATTGAGCCAAACCAGCCAGGGCACAACTTAACTTTGTATTTCTTTAGTTATCCACTTTTTTTTTGTTTATCGTTTTCTTATTTTAGCTGAGCACAAGTCCAACAAAAGTGAGATGTCCTTTGGCTTTCTTCAGAAGATGGTCTTTTTTACCTACCCTACGTGCACAGAGTGGACTTGGCAACCACATTTATTGAGAACCTATTATGTGCTGAATGTTATATAGCAGCAATTTTCAACCAGCATGCCGCAGAATTTAAAAAACATGCAATATCTGACTATTTAGTCAGGGGCACTGACCTCTTTTCCCTTAGATTGTCAAATTAACAAATGACAAACACAGCAAAAGCCGTCTGGTGTGAATGAATCAAAATTATACCTCTTTTATTTGTCAGATCGACAAAAAACATAATACATTTTTTGGTGTGCCATCGAATTTTAGCATTTAGTTTATGTGTGCAAGAGATGAAAAAGCTTAAAAATTGCTGCTGTACAGGCATTTTCTAATTGAATCCCCTAAGCTTTCTGTGAAATAAGAGTCACTGTTCCCATTTTTTTAGAAAAATATTACACCTTTACCAACCTAGAGAGATAAACGGAGGCCTAAGGCACAGGCAAGTGGCAGAATTCAAATCCTCTGATTTTTAATTCTAATACTTTTTCTTGATTTTTTAGAATCTCTCAACTTTGACCATTGGCATGGGGTACAGAAAAGGTTAGAAGGGTCAAACTTGGTGAACACACACAGACTTGGTGATTTAGCTGTAGCCCATACAGACCCCTCACCAGCCTTTCCTTCCTGTCCATCTTCTCATGGCCACTCCCTGCCATGCCAATCAGCACCTAGCCACACTTCTTCTGAGTCAGGAGTTACAGTGAGCCCTGGGGGTCATCAGAAACAGGGTTATTTCAGAAACAAAGCCAGGAGTATCTAGAGGGAGGAAGATCCTCTCCTTTCAATCCTGTGGGGAGGTCTATCTTTGGCCCTCTTTATTTCAAAGAGGATAATGTTGAGTCAATTATTCAGCTCATTTAAGCCCTCAATGGGACACAATAGATCAGCTTTCTCTCTATTTCCCAAAACAATAAGAGGTGTTGGGATCCAGGCAGGAATTGGTGGAGCTCAGAATAAAACACTCCTTCTCCCTCACTCCTGTGGCCCAGAGGTTAACATTCAGTTATCCTAGGGTCTAAGAAATTTCCTCCGTTGCCTGAATTAAATGAAATCTAATGAAAAGAAATCCAGGTCAGTGTGATTCGCTATCCAACCTTCAGCTCTTGCCTCCCTGGCAGCTCCCCTCGTAATAATTAAACAGAAAGTTCTAGCTGGGCAACAGTGAAACCCACGGCTAATCTTGTCCCTCATCAGCCTATCTTCCTAAATGTTCCTTAATTAAGGTTTCTAAATGCTTTGCATTCCCTCTGCACCCAGGATATCAAAATGAAGCCGACTGCTTCAGGGGTGCCCAGCAACCAGAGGTGAAAGGTTTTTTTAGGGATATTTCTCATCCAGAATATTAAAAATCAAAGATTAAATCCAATAAATGGAAATGCATGTGGAGAATGAGCAGGGAGATGGGGACAGAGAGGGTTAGGAAGGGATTTTTTCTTTCTTTTCTGGAGGATTTCACTTTAAGGATTCTGAACGCATATAGCTTGCTTTATCACGGCTTCTCCAACACACCAGGGAGTGGATGAAACAGCTGTCACATTTAAACACACACAGCGGTAATCCTCCACTGAGCACAGTGCCAGGATGGGGCAGAAAATCTATCAACACTTACAACGCATTCTATTTATTTAGCCATTCACCCCTCTTTACCAAAATTTCCATCGCGGGGGTTGAAACTGGGACCACATGTCACTGGTGCTGTTTTGTGGTTGGGCAGCTACTGAGCGAGGGAGCGTCAGATGCATTATGTGAGTGTTTATGTCAAACTCACAGAACTGGGATTGTAAGATCACCAAGGGTCTGCAGCAGAGAACCCATAGGCCTTTCACATTAAGAGGCAAAAGGATGTTAGGAATTCTCCAAGTGCCCCTACCTTAGTCTCCTCTTTCCCAAAGTCTTCATTTAAAAGACCAAGATCTCCACCTCTTCTTTATCCATTGGCCTTGTCTCTCCTTGGGAGATGCGTGCCATTCACTGGGGGCCAGTGAGGGGAAGCAGAGCTGCCTCAGGGAGTCATAAGGCTGCTGACCTGGTGTTGCTTAGGAAGAACACTCAGGAGACAACCTCTAAAGGGCCTTTATCAGTAGGCTCTAAAAATATTTACTTATTCAGTACAGTACATTAAACAATGAGGATTGCACGTCGTAGATCTGGTAGGAATTTTAAAACCATATGTGCAGTTCCTTATAAGGGAACCAGGACCCAGAGGAGCTGTGGCTTCCCTGAGGCCACCTCGATTCCCCAACATAGGAAGGGCAGAGGCCGAGGAGGAATCAAAGACCCCGGAAGCCAGGATTAGTGTGTGTCAACAAGAAAGACATTTGAGCAGAGGAATGGTTGTCCCCAAGGGGATCTCAAGGAAAAAACTGAGGCAAGGAGGGAGAAGGTAAGGAAAAGACACGGATAAAGAAGTCTACCATTATTGGCCTTGAAAGGCTCTCGTGGGTTGAGCTGTGGGCCCACGGGGTTTCAGAGAGCCAGGGCAGGACTCAGGAGAGAAACTACGAGGCCACGCAAGGGCTCTCAAGCAGAACTAGCCATCCACCTAGGACGCTGCTGAAAGAACAGGTAATGAACAGGCTTCTATTCAACTTAATCAATTCTATTCAAAGAAATTTAACTTGGATGATACTTTTGACCCAGCTTGTGTGACCTGGTGTGCCAGCCAGTGGAGGTGGCACAAAGGTGAGCACGCACAGCCCTTCCGGTAGTTTCGATCTGGGATTGGAGAACGCAGTCATGACACATTGTGTGACCGGGGAGGAAGAGCATCAGATTTGGACCCAGACAGACAAAGGTCTGAATCTGGGCTCTGCCACATTCTACTGTGTGACTTTAGGCAAGTGAGCATCTGTTCCTTACACATCACCTTACACATCACAGACTTGTCATGCAATATAAAGGAAAAGACATGAGAGTCCACAAAGTCCTGTCTGTTAGCAAGGCTCAAGAAATCTTAGCTTCCTTTTCCCACAAATATGATAGTACAAGAAAAAGCGTGTGTTGGGGAGTCATGGGGAGTTCACTTTGGCTGGAACACAGGGTTCAGGAAGGAGAAGAAGAGCCGGTGGAAACAGGTTGGGAGTAACCAATGCCAGCCCTGGAACACCTGTGCAGGTAAGAGGGAGGCTGTGAGACAAGCAAAAGCCAGTGATGACACCAGAGCTGGGATTTCGGAGGAGAATGGAAGCCCAGGAAAGAGAGCCTGGTCGTAGTCAAGTCGGAGTGTATGAGTTCCTTAATAAATGATCCTCGTCACTCTGCTCCTCTGCTCCTTAGCACCAGCCCCCTTCTGCCATGCTACATGATTTACATATTGATCAAGCCAGTTTCAGGAGGGCAGGGGTCTTTGTCCCACCTGCTGATGTCATCGAAGCAACTACAAAGTGGCTTGGCACAGGGTGGGAGCACAGTAAGTATTTGTTGGGGTGAAAAGAGAGGAAACGTTCCAGGCAGCTAGGATGGTGTTCACAGAGCGTTGGAAAGGAAAGGCAGGTGAACACGTTCAGACAGCAAGCTGACCAGCTGCTTTCTGTTTCCTGGGAACGAAAGAGGGCTTCAAGGCAACTGTGGACGACGGTGGTTGAAGAGTTCCCAGACCAAGCTGGTTGAAGTATGTGTGTGCAGAGCGAGGTGGAACAGAAGGAAGGATTGTGGCTCGAGCCCTCTGATGGTTCAGACGCCCGGGGCTTGCCGATGTCCTAATACAGAGGGGCTTTTGGATATGTCTGGGGAAACAGAAGGACAAGGGGATTGAGCTCCGGGTCCAGCCCAGGCTCCAGTGCCCAGCCTCCAGCACAGAGCAGCTCTGCAAGGCAGACAGTATGTGCCACCAGCCCTCAGGTGCCCCACGCTGAGGCACGTGTCTAGCCCCAGGGCCTTGTTGGAAGGGGTGATGGGCTGGGCTTTGTCTGTCTCTGCTTCTCGGCTCTTCTTAGCACCTCCCCCTTCAGCAGCTTTGGAGACGTAGAATGTTGTAATCCTTAACTTCACTGTTTTGAAATGTGTGCAATGGCTATAATAATCCTGCAAACGACCTACAACAAGCTCTAATTGCTTCTAATGTTGTATTATGGCTGCGATGTGGGAAGAGAAGAGATGAGCTGACTGTCACAGCCCTGCTCTGATTATATGGTACCTCGGGGAGCAAAAGGCAACAAGCCTATTGTTTTTTCTTCTTCTCGGTGAGCCTGGCTCATTGGAGCCCTCCCCGCACGCAGGCAGCCAAGGGAGGAAGGTCCGAGCCAGCAGAGAAACCCGAACCGCTGGCTCTGTGAACAATAAGGAATAATTTGATGTACAGATAAAGATGCTGCGACGTATTCTCACTTAATCACTGCTGCAGGTGATGGTATTTATGAGCCAGCTCATTTTCCCACGGAAATAGTCCTTAACTGGTGATGACCTCCTGGGCCAACCCAAGACTGAGAGGTTCTGATCAATGAGGGAGTAAATAAACAAATGAGTGGGTCACTGACTGAACCACCTCTTACTGAGAGCCTAACATGGGCTAGGGTTTCACACAAATTACTGCATCTGTCATTTCCTACAACCCTCTCAGGCAGGTTCTAAAATCACCCCAGTCCTTGGATGAGGATACTGGTGGTCAGAGAAGTTAAGTGGACTGACCTGTCCAGGGATCATAAAAAGCATCACTTAGGGGAAAGCCAGGACTCAGGGCCCAGCCCCGTGTTGTTTCTGTTATACTGCATGACATTCCTTTACACTCTGGTTTGGGGAGAATGGTTCCGATTTGGTTCCGATGGTCATCCCTGGTGCAGTCATGAGAGTAACGTTCAGCTCAACTCCACAGTTCTCTTCTCTCCCCAGATCCTGGCGCTGCAGTCTCAGCCTCGGCCTGGGGTTGCCTTCCTCGTCCCTGGAGCACCAGTTCTCAGGCCTGGAGCCTGCCCGGGAAGCTGCGGCCTCTCACTTGACCCCTCCAGTGCTTCTCATGGTCACATAACGTCACAGAACCACAGGTGCTAACCGCTGTCGGGTACATCTATATACAGTCCACACCTTTCAAAGACTTTCTCAGTTGTTTCATTTCACCTTCACAACAACCCTGTGTGGTCAGAAAGTCAGGTGGCATTATACCCCATTGTATGGTCAAGGAGACGGAAGCCTGGAGGGAAGAAATCTCCCACAGGTGCCAAGTGGCCAGTCCATGGAAGAACCGGGACTTGCACCCAACTGCTTGATCACTGGGGCCAATGCTATCAGAGCCAGCCTAGGTCAAACCCAGCCCAGACCCAGCTTCAGTATGTCAGGCTCTCTGAGCAATGAGGATGGACTCCAGACCCATTTGGGGAAGTGGAGGGAAGAGTGAGGGGATCCGACAGAGCAGGGCTCTGCGTGCTGGTTACATTCTCTCCACCCCGACGCCTTTCTGCCATAGGCAATTTCCTATTCCATGGAAAAAGAAAATCCACATTCCAAAACCTCTGAAGATAAGAATTGTATCAGCAGAGTCTTGCCCTCTTCTTAACTCTATTTGAGATAAGTGTTAGGGGTTAGCCTTGTGGGCGGCTAACAGCTTATCGCTCACAGCTTCCCATCCAGAATCCCACGACGGGGACCATCTCCCTCCCAGGATTTAAGTCCTCTGGGACAGCATGTGGGCCCAAAGCTGAGGCCGCCGCCTTCAGCTTGCTCTCACCTGCCCCAGGGCTGGGTTCCTTAGCCCTGGCAGTGAACACGAAGGCCTCCTGTTCCTTCCCTCCGTCTAGAAGCTGTCTCATAAAGGCAGAGCAGTAATTATTTACCGTGCTGTTCACACGACATTAGCCACTCTCCAAGCACTCTGCAGACATTAACCCCTTCAGAGCCTGGTGCAGAACAAGGTGGTGGGTGCACAGAGGATTTATTAACTCAACATTCCGTTGAACAAGTCACCCTGTGTGCCCCACAGCTCATAATCTGGTACACTGACAGGTGGAATTTGCTTGCTTTCAGTATTTTCACAGGTTGGGTGCGGAGGGTGGTGGTACCAGTAAAAGTGAGCAAAAGATACCTAGCTCTAGACGCGTGTTTAATCTGATTATTCCATAATTTTTTATTGCCTGCCTCCTATGCGTCAGGCACATATTTGTCGCAGGTTGGTTTGTATAGAGGTAAGACAGACTGCAATATTTTCTTTTATAATTTACTATCCACTTATCTGGACCCTTAAAGTCCTGGTAAAGTCCAGAGGACGTTTCGAAATCAGATGAATAAAACCAACACAATAATCAGAAGAAAGACTGTATCTCCACTCGACAGGCAGAAGAATCTCAGACTTGCTGCAAAAAGGACATAAATAAATAAATAAAAATGAGACCAAACAGCAAAATATCCAATTCACCCACATCCGTTGACACTTCCCACAATGCACCTCAAAGTTAATTTGCTCAGGCATGCACCAGAGGGGGTCTCCTTCGTCCTCCGTGGGCAAGCGCAGCCAACTCCGTGTTTCCTTCATGTAATTAAGGGAACGTGTCAAAACAATTACCTCTTATAGACAGGGACCGGCAAGATACCTTCTTTTTTAAGTTCAGTTTGAACAGAGCCATCAAGAAAGTTGTTTGCAGAATATAGAAACCTTGTTTCAATTTGACTTTTCCTTTCAAAGGCCACCACACTACTCCAGTCTGGGGACCTCGCTGTCTACTCTTCTACCCACGGATGCTGCAGGAGGTGAGAGCGGTGTCAGGGACGTGTGTGATGCCAGGTGTATGAGCTACAGGAGAGCAATTTGGCAAACAATCCAGGGCAGCGTGGGGCACGATTCTTTTATAAATGAATATGTGCCATTGGTGACTGGAATTAAAGCCATCTTGTGAGAGTGCGGAATAATAAAAAAAAAAAAAAAAAGCTGCCAAGTCAGGATGAGGCGTTTTGACACTGAGCTATAAATGCTACTACAATCTATTACCATAGGAAGCATCCTCCACGCTAGGTGTCTGTTTGTTATAAATCACTCCGGCTCCTTTCCTTTCTCCTGCAGTTAATATATTTTCTTTCAGCAAATATTATTTGCCGTGCATTACCGGCAATGTTCAGCTGTTAACGTGTGTGTCTATAGTTAGCATTTTTATTCAGCTAATATTCTCACTCAGTAACACTTACCAAGCATCAGTTTTATTTGCATCGTATTTGCCAGGAATATTTTCTTCCGTTAGTGTTTGTTTCTCCCTTTAAGATTTTTATTTGCTAGGTGTTTTTCATCCTGTAGTGACTGTCAGCTTCAGCTAGCATTACAAGAAATTCTGATCATTGACTGCAAAGAGCTCTGAGTCCGCAGCTGCTCACCAGACGAACCATCCATCTGGGCCTCAATCTTTGGCATCTTTAAAATGGGGATAATAAAGGTCTTGCGAAGATAGGTGAGCCCATTGCAGGACGTGTCGGCAGGGGCTGAATTAACACATAAATTCAGACTGGTCCAATGAATGAAAGAAAAACTAGGAATCACAGAGAAATAGATGTCATTCTGCTTGTTATAAGAACAAACACTATTACAGAGCTCTGCAAAGAGAAGATTGGATGGCTTTGGAAACAGCAAGTTCTTTTCACCAAAGGCAGTAGAGAAGTTCTGAAACTTTCTGCGGGGTCTCACCCAGAGTTTGAGATTCAGCCAGTCTGAGGTGGAGTCTGAGAATTTGCATTTCTAACGAGTTCTCAGGTGATGCTGCTATGGGCTGGTCTTGGGACCGCACTGAGCAGCACTGACTTAAAACTGCCATAATGTCTGGCAGAGATGCACCTCTCTGGACGGAGGTTTTCCTCCCTCTTCCTCTTCCTCCTCTAATGTTTGCTCTTGCCTGTAGTGGCATGTCCCTTTTCAATGTCCCTACTATCTAAAGCTGTAATTCCCAACAGTTGTCATGGAGGTCCATGCCCGGGGAAGGGGGCACGAGGCCCGAATGGTGCAGACAGTGAAGTAGGAAGGTAGGCAAGATGCAGGGGAAGGGATTCCAGTTTCTTGTATACCCTCTACTAGTCGTCCTGTGACATCGCTTTTAAAAAATACTTGTAGCCATGTCAGATCAATAAACTATGCCTGCTCCTTATCCCTAATCCCTAATGCATTTTCTCCACGTTACATAAAGAACAAAAAGCTCAGGGGCCCGGCCAGTGTGGCTCAGTGGTTGAGCATCAACCCATGCACCAAGAGGTCACCGGTCAGGGCACATGCCCAGGTTGTGGGCCCGATCCCCAGTGGGGGGCATGCAGGAGGCGGCCAATTGATGTTCTCTCTCATCGATGTTTTTTCTCTCTCTCTCTCCTTCTCCCTTCCTCTCTCTCTAAAATCAATAAAGAAAATTAAAAAAAAAAAAAAAAAACCTCAGGGCAGCTCTGGCCCCACCCCCAATTCTGTCTCGTTATTACCACTGTCCAGCATCCCTCAAGGCCTTCTTTCAAACCTCGTATCAGGAGGTATTCCTGCTCCAGCTGAGTGCCTTACTGTGAGCTTTGTTTCTGAGGTTAGATAAGAAATGCCTTTGCAGTTGTAAGATTGTTTGCTTCCACACCAGGACAAAGACTCAGAGTTTCAGGAGTAGACTGCCGGG
This sequence comes from Tadarida brasiliensis, assembly GCA_030848825.1. Taxonomy (NCBI): domain Eukaryota; kingdom Metazoa; phylum Chordata; class Mammalia; order Chiroptera; family Molossidae; genus Tadarida; species Tadarida brasiliensis. The sequence continues at coordinate 26,258,042 of CM061277.1, read as the reverse complement.
CTCTCAGCAGGAGCCCAGGAAGCTGACTTAGATGTCCACACATACTATTTATAGAGCTGCTGGGGTGACCAAGTCAGGCTGTCACAGGCGGAAGCTTTGAGCTCCCTTCCAGATGCTTTATAATACTGAAGCTTTACACTCAGTCCCTCTGTGTTTTGTATTCTCAGTCACTTCTTGGAGACTGATCCTGGGACTCCCGAAGTGAGACGTGATCCCCAAAGCCAAGCGGGGGTCCCGCCAAGCCCGATCCGTGGGAGCGGGTGCAGTGCCAGATGGGAGCAGGGAGGAACACTGCTATCCTTCAGATGCGAGGCCTGAGAGAAGGCCCACGCTGAATCTAGGGACTGAGAAATGAGAAGCAGCAGAGCTCGTGGCCGGCTGCCTTTGCAAAGAGAAAGGGTTCATTCTGCGCTATGGCAAGTCCAATTACAAAGCTGACCCTGGGCTCAAGATGACATCAGCAAGCTAGCTGTCAGCCTCCAATTAGCTCTGGCAGACTCTGCCTGGATTCGGACTTGTCAAGAGAACAACCTCCCACACTCCTCACCAGTCCACCAAGTCCAACTCCAGCCCCTACCAAGTCCAGCAACACACACCCACTGCAGTCCTGTAGAGTTCTAAGGACATGCTCACCCCTCCCCCAAAGCAGGACCTCAAGGTGCTATCCTTTTCTCCTGAGCATCCGCTGCCCAGAGGAGGATGGTGGTGACCATCCAGGAGGAGCAGTTATTACCTATCCTTTCTGAACTTCTATATGCTCATCAATGAAATGGAAATAAGAATAATGCCTAGGCCGAAAGTTTTCTGCAAATCCAAATGATAAAATAATAAAAGATATTGATCACATTTTGTGTGCCACTTTCCTAAGCACTACACACACACACGGCCATGCATGTGCACACACACACACACACACACACACACACACGGCCATGCCCATGCATGTGCACACACACACGCCCATGCATGTGCACACACACACACGCCCATGCACGTGCACACACACACACACACACACACATACACACATTCTCTATGACACACTCATCCCCATTTTATAAACGAGAAAACTGGCATCAAGACCGTAACGTCCGAGGCATAGGGACCCACGTCTCACTCTACGCAGCCACTATTCTATGCTGAGGCTGTGCTCTGGACCTTACAAAGGCTGCATGTAAAACCTTGGGCTACACAGCCCTCAGTCAATGGTGTTGTTAACCCCTCCCCCTTTTTAAAAATATCATCACTTTTATTTTCTTCAAGTGATCTTTTAGACCAGTGGTTCTCAATCAGAGATGATTCCCCCCCGCCCCCGCCCCAGGTTGGGGTGGTGTGTAGGGTGGGGAGGCATTTGGAAATGTCTGGAGACATTTTTGGCCGTCACATCTGGGGGTAGGGAGACATGATCTAGATGCATATAGTGAGTAGAGACCAGAGATGGTGCTAAACATCCTCCGATGCACAGGATGACCTCACAACATCTTATAAGACCCAGAACGTTAACGGCAACAAGGTAGTTCTTGCTAAAAACTAAGAACCACCTCCAGGGTGATCAGGATGATGACCTTAGGAAGCAACTGGTATAAGAAGACTATGGAACGATCTGGAAGCAGCAGAGTCCAGACATGCCAGATGGAGGCTATTCTTAGTCGGGGCTGAGGGTGTAACTAGTGAGAGACATTGGAAATTGTTATTAAAACCTCCTGTGGAACTTACATTTTATGATACTGGTTTATGTCTAAATTAAATTTACAATAAAATGTATATTGTCCTCAGACCCCATGCAAGCTCACAGAATCCTTGTGTGTGTGTTCATAAAGCTCTAGGTTGTTTTAAAGGTAATTCTCTAAAATGAATTAACCCTACCTGACCGTCAGAATCAAGATTTTGGTGCCCAACCAAGACAAACCATGGAAATAGCAATGTGTGTAGAAAGCAATGGAGCGTGTTGTTTTCTGAGTTCTCCACGGGCTACATCGGACTTAGAGTTATCCTGACAAAGCAGGTAGTGATGACGGAAGGAATGGTAGAAACTAGTTGGAGGGGTAACATCCGATCCTTCTCTGCCTGACTCAGCCCTGACTTCTAGGATCTGACTCAACCTTGACTGTATCAACCCCCAGAACAACTGTGAGCACTGACGGAATTATCACATACTGGCCCCGTGATAAAGTCTCTACATGAGACGTCCAATTTAACATTCACAATACCCTTGATGCACATGAGGCCAAAGTGAAGCAGAGAGGTTAGATAACTTGCTCAAAATCACGCTTGGAATAAGAGTTGGAGCCTTGAGAGGAACAGACACAATCAGATTTCAGAATTCCTGTTTGTAGACACGACCCTCCATTGCCTCCCTCTGGGCTTCTGTACTCCTTCCTTGGATCAAATAGGACTGGGAATGGCCTAGAGATGTGTGGGGACACTTTCCCCTCGCGATGCCCATGACAAAAGCCCTCCAAGATTAGATCTGGGTCAGCCCCGGGACCCACCAACAGTATGTCTGGCAGGAGCGACATTTTGTGATTAAACACAAGCACTTAAACCTCATCTCCCTTCACAAGCAACCAAGAGTCTATCTCACGCTAGTTGAACTTTTAATATGTTTAACCTGTCCTACATTTTGTGGGAATTAAGTCTACAAGCTCGCTCCCGACTGCGCACTAAATGTTCTTTGCTCTTCGAAACTGCCTCTTCATTGCTTCAGAGAGGGCCCGTAGGTCTTCCACAGCAAACCCTTGTCAGCAGTTCCCATCAACCTATTTCATGTTTAACAAGTGTCTTCTCATTGTCAGTCTTCCACCTCCTTGATCACTGAAGTGGCCCCTTTCTGACGGTACTCAGTTCCATTGCAGAAAATGCCTGAGGACCCAGAGGGAATATAGAGCACTCAGTCAGAGTATCCTAGACATCAACTGCCTCTACTTAATCAACGCTTCCCCTCTTCAGGATGTTTTTGCCAACACCTAGTATAAGGAAGCTTGGTATCAGAAGCACTTGGAAGAATTTCATATGCTTCTATATCTATCTATTTCTATAACTAAAAAGAAGAAAGAGGTGAAAGATTGTCTATAAGGAGGCACTTTACTGTTAGCCCTACAGACCTGATGTAATTTAATAGTCACAACTCCAGAAAATGGGTAATGCTAAGTTCACTTGATAGATAAAGAAATGGTGATTCAGAAAGATGAGGTGACTGACCCAGTCAAGTTTGGCTCAGAAGCTAAGTTGGGTCCATGTTCTCTCTGCTATACTATATTGGCTCAGTCATGACCTTTGAGGACTGTGATGGTTAATTTTATGGGTCAACTTGAATAGGCCTAGGGATGCCCAGATAGCTGGTTGCACTTTATTTCTGGATGTGTCTATGAGGGTGTTTCTGGAAGAGATTAGCATTGAAATTGGTGGACTGAGCCAAGCAAATAGCCCTCTGATGTGGGTAAGCATCATCAATACGTTGAGGTACTAAATAGAACAAAAAGGTGGAGGAAATCGAATTCACTCTTTGACTGACTGTTGAGCTGGACGTAGATATTCTCCGTTAGCACCCCTAGTTTTCAGACCTTCAGATTTAAACTGGAATCTACATCCTCAGCTTTCCAGCTCTCAGGACCTTCAAACAATACCATTGGTTTTACTGAGCGTCTAGCTTGCAAAGGGCAGATCAAGGGACTTCTCAGCCTCCATCATTGTGTAAGCCAATACCTAGTAATAAATACATAAATAAATCTTTTGATAGATATAGATATAGATTATATAGATATAGATATAGATGATATAGATATAGATGCTATAGAGAGAGGAGATAGATATAGATATGGATAGAGATAGAGATAGAGACAGAGATAGAGATGATACAGCTCTCCTATTTGTTCTGTTTCTCATATGAGGACTGTGAAACCATGAAGAGGGGAACTATATTTATAACTTTATTCTGTGTTCATCAACATTCAAGGGTGACTGGAGGAGAGTGTACCCCATTTGCACAGTCAAGTGCTTGGGTTATCCTCCAAGTCCCACCCTCCTCCACCCATTCATTGGTGGCTCTCACATTTTGGCCTTCTTCATAGCAGAAGCTTACTTGCCTGAGAACCTTTTAAAACACCATAGCTAAACTTTCCTTGATTAAGTAAAATTACAAAAAGGGGGCAGTGGTCAACCAGTCAGCCACCTAGCGTAAATGAAGAAGGTCCTGAGAGGAAATGGAGCTCAGAGAGTCAGTTGTTAATGGCAAGGTGTTTGCAAATTATCACCGCCGTCTTGTTCCCCCAATCAGGACATGGGCATTTGCATTATACACCTGCTCTCAAATAGAAGCCTTTCCCCCTTTGGTTGAATTTGTTAGATAACAAATGTGTCAGACAGCATTCTCCCAGTTTTACCAGTTTTAACTCGTTTACCCCCCAGACAACCTTATGGCATAGGTACTGTTATTATTACTATTTTACAAACAAGGAAAATGGACTCCAGAGAGGTTAAGTAGATTTGCTGGGACCACCCAAGGAGTGAATTGCAGAGCTGGGGTTTGAGCCAGGCAATCTGGCTCCAGAGTCCGTGCTCTCGACTGTGACAGAATAGTGCCGAAAAACCCCAGTTTTTATGGGATGGAAGTGTTGGCTGAGATATTTCACGAGTCCTGTGATCAGGACGGCGAGCGGAGAAAGGGAGAGACTGGGACTTGGGAAAGTACGTCAATGTCTGTGGTCAGCTCCGCATTTTGGAAACTGGAATTCTTCCTCATTTTTGAAAGTCAAACCCTTCCCTCCCAGTCTCCCACACCTGGCATGTAACTATAAAGGCTACTGCCTTTTTGCCTTCTTGGCACTGGACCAGATTCTGTGTCATCATAACCTCCCTGATTCCTCTGTCCCTGTCGGTCTGAATCCTCCCATGATTCTTTCCATATCTTCTTTGGGGCCCGAGCTCCTCTACACCACAGGCTGGCAACGGGAGGGGAGAGTACGATGGTCCCTGATAACAGACCTCTGCCCACTCTGACTGCTGAATACCACCCAATCCAGAATCTTCTTCCTGCTGGCTGAGGCACACTCTTGGCCAGTCCTGAGCCTCCCTGGCACCCCAGCTTTGTGCTGGGCTTGGCACCTGTCACCTGGGCCAGAAAAAACTCTGCCCCAGCGTTAAGTTAGGGCGCCCCCAGCAGCTGTTTCGCCACGTGGGTGCATCCGGCTCTAGGTCTCAAACCATCTAACTTGTCCCTTAACTAGACCAGTCCCTGTTGTGTTCTGAAATTAGGTGGAATAAAGGAATCCAACACCCAAAACAGTGAGAGGGATAAAAATACCTTCGGGAGGTTTCGCAGAAGCCTTGGTTTCTGTTAGAGGTATGGGGTATTCTGCTAACTTTTCGGCCGAGGTGTTAAAAGCCTCTGTCAGAATCTACTTTTATTTTTGCGTCCGTAGCTTTCATTTTCGTTAAGAATGCTTTCAGCCTTAAAAATAACTTTATTTCTCGAGTCTGGAAGGCCCAGGGTTGAGCACAGGAAGCAGTAAGTGGAGAGCATGCTGTTAAACGGTCCTAAACTCAAGAGGGAATCATTAATTATTAGCGTGATCGTCATTTCACGTGGCTGTTGTTGCTGGAATCCTGACGAAAGGCAACGGTTCTGAGCCACTTCATTCTCTTCTTCACCAACTCCAATTTTTAGAAAGCTCATCTTTAATTAGTTGACATTAGCCTCCCCGTGATTTCTGTTCATTGGCCCTAGATCTGCTGGCTGAAATTACACAGAATAAACACACTGCTAAGTTTCCATGGCAAGTCTTCACGTATTTGAAGATACACCTCTGATACACTTAACATGATATTTGTTTTCCTTTTCCAATGAGCTTTTTGTCCTTGCCTCGTTCCATTCATTAGTGTCACCCAATGAAAACCTCGGGGATGCATATGAAATGGTAGCCTTCGTCTTCTGGGAAAACAGTGATTTTGTCTTTCTCGTGCTTGTGAGCTGACATAATGAGGCCAACAGAGCAGAAGATGCTGGCTGTGGGGGACGCTGTGTGTCTCCACCCGGTTAAGGAGCGTGGGCTGCAGCCCTCGGCACGGTGTTGCAGCAGGAACGCGTCTCATGGACGGCAGTACTGAATGTCCCACGTGGCAGGAAAGACACCTGGTGAACACATCTGAAGTGTCAAGCCAATATCCCCATTGGTGGGGCCTTGAGAAGCAACAAGGGATCTGTACCTAAGTGCCGGGGTTCCAGCATCTCACCAACCTAGAGGGAGACACCAGGCAGTACCTTGTGTTGATAACAATAATGATGAAAATGAATAAGAGCTCTTTAGTATCAGGTCATTATGATACTAAATGCTGATAAAAATAATGATACTGTGTTGATAAAAATAATGATGAAAATGAGTAAGAGCTCTTTAGTATCAGGTCATTATGATACAAAATGCTGATAAAAATAATGATACTGTGTTGATAAAAATAATGATGAAAATGAATAAGAGCTCTTTAGTATCAGGTCATTTTGATGACTTAAACACTGGACTGACTTATTACATGTACTAATTTCTGTAAGACTTACAGTGCTACAATAATCCGCATTTTATCAATAAGGCTATTGACACAGAAAGTAGTAAGGAGCATGAGTTTTTCTACCCCCACATCCTTGCATGTAATATGTGCACTATATCGATTTCGTCACTAGTTTTAGAGTTTAGGACATGTCTCTGATTATGAAAAGGCTGACGCATTAGGCGATTCAACCAAGGATATTTAAAAGAAGGAAATCAAGGCAGGAACTCAGATCGAAGGAGCAGGGCAGCCCAGGCAGCGCCGAGTCTATGCAGCTGCCCAGAGCTCACCACGGGGCACTTCAGATCTGGGCCTCGCTGGCAGTGCCCACCAGGTACAGCATGCCTCTGACTCAACACTGAGATGCCTTAGGAATATTGCTTGCCCTCCACCCCAATCGGAATTGAATCAGGAGCCCGAACAGGGTGGGTCTGCAGCCAAAGCACAGCGACAATTAGAGTTGCAATGGGCTGACAGAGAGCAAACCTCGGGCAGCAGGGCAGGGACCGGCCGGCACTGGGATATAGACATCTGGGGCCAGAGCATCGTGATCCTCTGCTCTCTTATTTTCTCCTGAAAATGACAGAGTAGAGCTGGTATCATGATGCTTCCCTCTGTGTCATTTTTATCCTCAGGGGCACCCCGTTGTGCAGTTTTATCTGGGCATTTTTCACTTTCTTCTACAAATTTCATTTTAAAGCGCTTTGGTCAGGTCAGCAACTTTCCTCCTACATTCCCTGCGAGATGAACACCATCTACTGCCAAGAACTTTTTGTTCTGGAAAGCCGTCATCCAGGAAAACAAACCCTGCTTCGACACCACCCATGCAGACAGCTGTCCCCTACTCATACCTTATTTTTCTGCCAAACGTACAACCTGCAATTGGAAAAGTGTTGAAAAAGCAACACTTGTTATTGCCACTGTTTTCTTTTTTTTTCTCTTTTCATCTTATATTAGAACTTCAAAATCATTAATGATACATATCAGTTGTGCCCTGATTGTATTGTTTGGCTTCATGTCAGCCAGTGGAAACTCAAAGTCAGTGTGTTTGATGTGTTTTGGAAATTTTTCTGTTTCTGTAACCCCTTCCATGTCTCCCAGGGATCACAAGGAGCCGGCCTCATCAGCCTTATGGCTAGTCACCTAGCTCTCCTGAAGTGGAAAGTAATGGTTATCATTATTATTTTCATTTTGGAAGATAATGAAGAACACCACCTTGTGTTAGTATTTGTATATGTGAATTGTCCTGTGGATCACAGGATATTTCTTCCCAAAGTCTCCATGTTGCTCTACTTGAAAAGATCTTCATAATTATTGTACTGTTCCCTGAGATAGTTCTTCAGTTCTTCTATTATACTAGAGAGAGAGAGGGAGAGAGCGCACAGCTGGTTTGCTTGGGAGGCAGTTAAAAATCTAGCCTTGGCCCTGGCCGGTTTGGCTCAGCGGTTGGAGCATCGGCCTGCGGTCCAGAGAGACCCGGGTTCGGTTCCCGCTAAGGGCATGTACCTCGGTTGCAGTTTGTCCCCGGCCCTGGTTGGTCGTGCGGGAGGCAGCCACTCGATGTGTCCCTTTCACATCGATGTTTCTCTCTCTCTCTCTCTCTCTTCTTCTCTCTCCCTCCCACTCTATCTGAACAAAAAATGGAAAAATGTCCTCGGGTGAGGATAAAAAAAAAAAAAAAAAAAAAAAAATCTAGCCTTGCTGGAAAACCTTGTGTTGAACAATAGCAGGAAATGAGAGGTTGGTTAAAAAGTGTACTCACAGATGATTTTTCAAATTTGCATGCTAGGTTGTGATGTCTGGACTTTGCAAATAACTGAAGAACGAGTGTTTGATAGCTTGTAAGTAGGAGACTAGCTTGATGGACGTGCTGTCTCTGAAAGATTTTCTTAGGGGTTAAATAGAATTTAGGTTATAAGTCGAGGGACTGAATAGGGAGAAATAAAGCATTAGGAGGCCCCTTCAGTGAGACTTTGCATCTAAAATGGGACCCTTTGCATCTAAAATGGGACCCGGATACATGGTAGGTACCAACTGAAGGATGTGAGCTGATGTGGGTGTGGATTAATGTTCATTAGCTCATAGTACTGGATATGAAGAGAGGCTGAGGGAGTGGGAGGTGCTGCTCCCCACTTCACTCAGAAGGTCCCCTTATTTTCTCAATGGGAGAATGAAGATACATTGAGAATACCCTCTGAAAACTCTAAGATGAAAGTATACTGTCTGGTTTTTGAGGTTCTGTGTCCAGCTCAGTCAAATAAGCATTGTTCAGAAGTCATTTGCCAACGAACAGAAGTGTGATCATCGCTGGACTTAGTCTCTCATCTCTGTTCCACCGACTCCCATCGATACCATGACTGAGGAAGGCTCCAGGTACTTCTTGCTTCCCGAGACACAAGGCATCCAGGACACAACGTTTGCATGTCAGTCTACCTACCATACAGTGGATGTTTGCTCTGAGCCATCACGACTGATGGGAACAAATGTGAATTTTACTGGGGCAGTTAATTCCCCAAGAGAGGATTCTAAGAACTGGCTTCTTGTTCTGGTTTATTAGTTCACAGCTCACTGGAGATGAACAAATGGACCAAAAGCTTCCAGGGCTTAGTAGGATTTACAGGCAATTACTGGATTCCTAAAGCAGCACGTGTCATGGGAAGAACATCTGACTGGAGAAGGCTGAGTTGCTGAAAGAGCTCCCGGAGAGTGTTCTGTGGGCACTCACGGCTCAGGGAAGGGTGAAAAGGGCAGTCATTCCCACGATCATCCTCTCACCTCAGGCTTCTCACTCCCTCAGAACCGTGGCCTGGAAATTGGACTTTTTGTGTGTAATTTTTTGACACTTCAATTTATACCCATCAGTTACTAGAAATTCCAAAATAAAATTATTTGGAAGTCAGTCCCTTTCCTATAAACTAAATTTGGGTTTCACTTTGTTTTTCTGGTTTTTTTTGTTTGTTTGTTTGTTTTTAATTGGGAAGCAGCCTCTTCTGCCAGGAAAGTAATAATACTAGTAGTTGAAAGCACAAGTCCTATAGACAGTCAGACCTAAGGTCTAAAATTCTCTTAGTTTTCCAGTTGGGGAACATAAGATAAATAATGAATTGCTTAAGTTCGATTGCCCCCATCTGTAAAAATGGAAGGGCGATTTACTCTGAATTTTTGTGAAGATTAAACGAGGTGATGTATATAAATCACTTAGCACATTCAAACATAAAATTTGGTCGATTTACCCGCATAGGCAATGCTGGACAGCTGCCCTTATAAAGCTTTTACACCTAGGAAAACCCAGACTGTGAGTTCTCTGAGTCAGAAGATATGAAAATAGAAAAAGCAGAGGAAGAGCTGAGGGTCCAAATTCACCCATCTATCCAGTTTTTCCTTTCAAGGGCTAGAGTGTTGGGGGAGCAAAGAACGATGAGAAGCATCCCTAATGGATATGTTCATTCCCTACAAGGAGGACACACGAGTGAATAATAAGTCCCCATCCCAAACAATAATGTACAAAAGGTGTTAGATGGTTTCCCCTTAATCACACATATTTTTCTATGACGTTATGTCTTGTAAACATTATTTCTAGTGGAAACATTGCAACATATGAGTGATTTATGTAGGCATTCCCCTTCTATTGGACATTTAATTATTTTCCAGTGTCTTGCTATGATAAATAACACTTGGTTAAATATCTTTACATATAAATCTTTGTCTGAATTTCTGATTATTTCCTCAGGATGTTTATATGAGTGAAATTACTAAATCAAAAATGATTTTAGGATTCTCATTACATTTTGCCACATATGGCAAAAATGAAAATACAAGTTACATTCTCAATAGCAGAAAATGAAGTTGCTGGTCTGAGGAGCTCATGGCCAAAACTAAATACAGTTTTTTAAAAAGCACTGTTATATTATTTGAAACAAATAGGTATCTTCTTACATTTAAATTTGTATTTGATTTAGTGCTTTTTTATGTTTACTAGACATGATAAATTTATCTTTTATGAATACCTATTCATACCCTTTGCCCAAAATTTTGAGTGCTGGAGTTTTAGTTGGTTTCTTAACACTTTGCAAGAGTTTTGAAGGTATCAACTAAAACTTTGACAAGTGGAGAAATCAGGATTAAGCAGTGATATCAGGTTTGCTACAGTTGTAAATTTTAGATAATAGAAATTTTATGGGCAGAAATATCCTTATATGAGATCTCAAGTAATGCATGAGTGTTACGGGTAGTTCAGTTGGGTAAGCATCCATATGAGAATGAACTAAAAATTGAGACTTTAAAAATTTTGGAAGTATAGTGTGGATCTTTTTAAATGCCAGGGCTTCAAGTGATAAAGGTGAAGGGATTAAAAAAAAAAAAAACCTCATAGACACAGACAACACTATGAGAAAGGGAGATGGGGGAGGTATAAGAGGGTGTAGGGGGATAAATGGTGATGGAAGGAGACTTGACATGGGGTGGTGAAAACACAATACAATATACAGATGATATATTATAGAATTATGCACCTGGAACCTATATAATTTATTAACCAATGTCACCTCAATAAATTCAATGACAAGAAAATTAAAATAAAGAAATTGGGGCATCATTCAATGATTGGTGAGAAACAGTAATATTTCTCATGTGACCTGAGTCAGTGTTTTTTAACTCTGGCTGCATATTAAAACTAAACATCCCACTGTTTGGGCCTCACCCTGGACAAATTAAGTGAGAACCTGCACATCAGAATAAATCCTTTGAGGGATATTACAGATGAAACCAAATTTCCCTAATGGCAGTAGTAGGACTAAAAGGATAGAGAAGGTAACAGAAAGGGAGGAGAGAGCAGGGGAGGGGAGGAAAGGAAGAAAGGGAACAGAATCTGAATGGAATAGAACAGAGCAGAGCAGAGCAGGGTGAAGAAGAAGAAGAAGAAGAAGAAGAAGAAGAAGAAGAAGAAGAAGAAGAAGAAGAAGAAGAAGAAGAAGAAGAAGAAGAAGAAGAAGAAGAAGAAGAAGAGGAGGAAGAAGAAGAGGAGGAAGGGGGAGGGGGAGGGGAGGGGAGGGGGAAAGGAGGGGAGGGGAGGGGGGGGAGGGGGAGGAGGAGGGAGGAAACTGTTAAGAGATTATTGCAGTAGTTTGGGAAGAGAATAATAAGGGTATGACCTAGGGTGATGGCAAGTTGGAAGTAATGAAGGGAATATGTGCAAAAATAAAATAATGCATCCAATATACTAATTTATCCATGAGCAGAAAGACATAAAGATAGAGGAACAAAGTTTGAGGTTTGAGGGAGAGAAAGTGCAAAAGTAGTTACAAGGATTTTCATGGGAAGTCAACAAGAAATTCATATACTGATTTCCAGGCAACAGTGAACACGAAAATAAGGATGGAGAAACAGACAAGAAAAAATCAAGACAACAGATAGATGCAATACCTAGCACAGGGCCTAGTACGTATAAAGTGTTTAGTAGACAGTTGTTGAAAGAATAAATAAAGAAAAGGGGAGCTGAGGGTAGACTCTTTTCCAGGTCCCCCTTAAGAAGGCAAAGAAGTAGGGAGGAAAATGGAATAATCAGAGGACAGAAATATATTGTTTTGAGTTTCAAAAGACTGTGGCAGATAGAGTTTTAATATGATGGCAGTTGAAGAGTGAAAGAAAAGTAGGCTAAAAGTTTATAAAAAGTTGAAGAAATAGTAAAGAAATTGGGGAAAATTAGTATAAACTCTGGCTGGTAAAGACTAGAAAGAGAACTTAAGGTAGAAAGAAAGTTTGCACTTGTTGCTTTGTTTGGAGGTTTATTATTATTCTTATTATTAAAAAGTCAGTTCCATATAACAACATCTGTATCAAAGTGTTAGATATCACTAGATAGAGACGGGAAAAATTGCTATCTCGAAGTACAGGAGCAGGTAGGAGGGAACAGAAGAATGAGGAGAGGCAGAAGAACGATCATCGGAAAGGAGAAGAGTCAACTCATCTTCTGATAGAGAAGTAAAGAAGAGGGGGTGTTTAAAAATACAGGGAAACATTCAAGTTAGAAGACGGGACCCAGGGGACTCAGGAATGCCTAAGGTTAAACTTCTCACTAAAATCCAAGGGTGAGTTATCAGCTGAGAATGATGGAACAGGAGCAAGTCTGAAATGTGTGTGGAGCCACAGGACGAAAATCACGAATAAGTCAAACTCTTTCCAGACGACGGTGAAGACCGAATTAAGGTAGATAGTTCAAGCTTAAACGGCATCCAGGCATCAGGGTTTAAAAAAACCCATGTTCAACACCCTGAACTCGAGTTGAGAAAAGCTCAATATAAAAGGCTACCCAGTGCATTAGTTATCTATAACTATGTAACACGTTCCGCCAAAGTTTACAGCTTAAAATGTCACACTGCATTGGCATGGCTTACCTGGACCCTCTACTCAGAGTCCCTTACAGGTTTCCATCAAGGCGTTGGCGGGGCTGTCGTCATCTCTTGGTTTGACTGGGGGAGGTTCCACCTCCAAGCTTGTATGGTTCTTTGAAGGATTTAGCTCCTCATGGGCTGTTAAACTAAGGTCCTCTGCTCTTTGTTGGGTGCTATACAGAGTGCCTGCAGTTCCTCACCATGCTGGTCTCCACAGCGTGGCGGTTTGTTTGATTTCAAGTGTGGAATCTAAGAGGACAATAGCAGGGTTTGGCTAGCATGACAGAAGCCACAAGCTTTTGTTGCCTAGTCATGAAAGTGACATTCCATCAAATCTGTCTGCTGTATTGATTAGAAGGAGCCACTTGGTCCAGCCCATACTCAAAGCCAGAGGATTACTCCGGTGCAAACACCAGGAGTCAAGGCTTACTTGGGGTCACCTTAGTGTCTGGCTATTAAATCAGGATGATACTAGATATGACGAATGAATATTTTAAAAGGCACCCTAGTATATTTCTTTAAACATTTTCTAATCTTGTTTTTAAATTATGCCTCTGGTAAAGAATGAAAAACAAATTAAGTCTCTGGGGATAAAAAAAAAAAAATTAGCTTTGAAAGTTGACTGGTATGGTGCAAATAGCAGGAAGGAAGAAAGATGGGTAAATAGGAAGGAAAAAAAGGAAGAAGGAAAGGAAAAGAATTTAAATTTGAGCCACTATAAGTAAGGACGAGGTTTAGAGTCTCATGGTGCTACTGCGACAAGAGTCAGGTGGAGGTGAAGTGAGGACCCAGGAAGCTGTGAATGTCAGAGATCTTGGATGTCACCTTGGTGATCAGGACGGATGCATCCACCACTGATTATAATGACAGCATGTATTACCCCAGTCACTGTGCTCGGTGCTTCACATAGCAATGGCAATGACGACGATGATGATGACCATGACAGTGTTGCTGCTGTTGTGAGTGGCATCCATACATCATATTATTAGCTTGTTGGGGTTCCATACTAAATGCTTTACATACATATCTCAATTCGTCTTCATGATACCTCTACACTAACAGTATGTTAACTTCACAAATGTGGCAACTAAGAATTTGAGAGTTTAAGTAACGTACCCAAGCTAAAAAGTGTCACAGAAATGATGATGATGATAATTTGGATCTTGGTACTATGAAACCTATTTATGCTTTTAACTGCCTTGCTATAAGCCCAAATTGCTGCAAGGGTGGGAAGACTGAAGTCAGTAAAGGAGCAGGAGTGTAAACCTGGAAGTAAGAGTATAATTTTTTAAAAGAGGATATTGAGAGATGAGTAGATTTTGGAAGATAAGGAGAGATAAGACTCAGGTGGCCTGATCAATGATGATATTAGTTTTAAAAAAGAGGAGAGAAAGATGGTGGTAAATAGAAAACAAAGAAGAATGATGGCATGTTTTTATAAAGTGCTCATACTTAATCTAATTTTAACAGTTTGGGAAGGATCAGAATATATAAGTTTTCATTGGGAGAGAAAAAACATTTCATAGGCCAGAGTAAATTAGGGATGGAAACGGTGTTACAATAATCCAAAAGGTTCGTGAGATTTTTGATAGTAATAATTTAACTATGAGTCAGTGAGGTGCTCAAAAAGACTTTTCTTCCAGGAACTTAATATGTATTAGTGTATTTTTTAAAATGTCTTTTCTTTATTGATTTTTAGAGAGAGAGGAAGGGAAAGGAAGAGAGAGAGAGAGAAACATCAATAAGAGAAAACATCGATTGGCAGCCTCCTGCATGTCCCCAAATGGGGATTGGGCCCACAACCTGGACAAGTGCCCTGACCGGGAATCGAACCGGCGACCTCTTGGTGCATGGGTCAACACTCAACCACTGAGCCACACCAGCCAGGCTGTATTAGTGTATTTTTAAAAATAGCAACCACAACACAGCAACAACACATTGTTTATGATGCTTATAATCTAAAGAATTAGGACTTCAAACTTGGACATTTCTGGAGTGACCTTTAGTAATTTGCTGGGACAACAAGAATAGACTAGTCTTATTGCAAGCAACTATAATTTATGCTCATGCTACTAATGAAGAAGGTAGATAATAAATAAGTAAACAATCAAATTAATATGCAGTTATAAGTTTATGGGTCCTTTAAAGGAAATGAAATATATTTGCATAGGATGATCAGTGAAGGATTCTCTGCGGAGGTGACATTAAACTAAGACCTAAAAAATAAAACTGAAAGACCAGTGTGAAGAGGAAATAGCATCACAGAGTAATGAGACCCGAGATGGGAGAGAGCTCTGCTCACCCAAGGGACTGGAAGGGGTGCTGAGCCTCTGGAACGCCCCCATGAGAAAAATGTATGAGACAAGGCAGGAAAGAGGAGAAAGCCCGTGATTCAAGCAGGATTTCCTCTAAGTGAAATAGGAAGCCACTGAAGATGTTTACATAATCTAGTGAGATTATTCAAGGTATGCCTGAAATGTGCAGGGCTGGGGGCAGCTGTGTGAGAATATTCTGTAGGACTGCAGTGAAGATTGAGACAAATGAACAGAATCTGTGTGCAAGCTGAAGCAAAAACAATCGGATCTGCTGATAGCTAAATGCAGGGGTGACAGAGAAAGGAATCAAGAAGGACTTCCAGTGTCTGGCTTGGGCAGTGGATGGGCAGCGGGGCCATTTCTGAGATGAAGACGGCTTTCAGGCAGGAAACCATCTAAATAATAGAGGTGAGAGAACTGATTCCAATTACAGTCTCTCTTTTCCAGTTTGAAAGCAAGGGCTAGGACACGCACATGATGAGTTCGAGTTCTTGGTGGAAAGCAGTCGAGTGGGCTCAGGAGAGCTTAGGTTATGTATGGGAAGATCAGGGGGACTCAGAATCCAGAAGTTAGAGATCCAGGCTTGGAAACAGGCAGACACCAAGGCAGAAATAGGCAGAAACTGATTCCAGCCACTTCTGGAATGAAATGAAATGACAGTCATTTTCCGTGTTTCTGCATCTCAGTGTAATAGATTGTGTTGAGGAAGGAAGCATCTAACTGGCTTAGTTTGTTTAATGTGTCCATCCCTTCGCCAGACCATAACCACCAAGGGCAAAAGGTTAATTGCTTATATGAAGTGCAGAGAATAGTCACTGGGCAGCCAAACCAACATCTGACGTGGGCACAGACTTAAAACTGAAATATCTAATGATCCTGTACAATCAGACACCCTGTCACTTGAGAAAATCTGAGATATTCTAGAATTATCCGCAGGAGGGTCACAAATATGGGGACCAGCACTTGCTTTCCTGATGCAAAGGGAAGAGTCACTTAGCACAAACCACTTTACTCCACCCTGATGTAAAAATAGAATCATTACCAGCATTTTTATCAGATATATTTAATTTCCTTTTCAGTCTGCATTTGGTGATAATTCGGGGGAATTCGTGAACCTGGGTCCTCTTCACTACGCTGGGCTGATTTAGCTAATGACCACTTAATGAGTTGTTAATCACTTATTCAAATTGGGAGGGTTGGGTGACTGAGCAGGAAGAATCTCCTTGCAATGAGATCTTCCTTGCTCCCTTTTCACTTCCTGTGGGTCGTGTTTTTTTCTCCCACATTCTGGTGGGATCTGGAATGAACCCAACTCGTGATGAGTCCTGCAGTGCTGATAGCCGGTGTCTGCTGGCCTTGAACGTTACCTCTCGGTTGCTGATGCAGACAGGAATTATAGGATAGCAGCATTTTGGCTACACCAAGTGGAAAACCCTAAACTTCAGAAAAGTAATAATTGATTGATCTGTCATTCAGTCTTCTGGCAGTAACAAACTAACGTTCTAAACAACTGTATAGAAGTATATGGAATATGAACACATTTTCAGAGACATAATCTTGTTTGATCAGAAACAGCAACCAGGTGAGATGAGAAGATGTATTTTCCAGATGATGTGATGGGGAGTTAAGAAATGTCTCCAAAGTCACTTAACTTGAAAGTAACAAAAGTGGATTTAATCCATGTGTGACTGACTCCAAATTCTAGGTACTGGGCCATATTGCCTTTCCTGGAATCTAGGAAACATTTTAAAAGAAATGGAATTGAGCTGGCCCCTGTGGCTCAGTGGACTGAGAGGTCCCAGGTCAGGGCACATGCCTGGGTTGTGGGCTCGATCCCCAGTGGGGGGTGTGTAGGAGGCAGCCAATCGATGTACTCTCTCACGTCGATGTTTCTATCTCTCTCTCCCTTCCTCTGTCTCTAAAAAAATCAATGAAAACATATATTTTAAAAAAGAAATGGAATAGATATCCTATATTTCATGCATGAAGCATGCATTTTGCTCCTATATTAGTGATTATTAAACGACAGACAAGAGAAAGCCTCCTTAGGAAATGCATGAGACATTGGCTAAAATTCCTGAGCTCCATTCCAGTCAGAGTCTCTGAGAGTAGGTCCCATGAATCTGTATTTTATACACTCTCCAAGCAATGTTTATGCACACTAACGTTCAGGAATTTTAGTCTTTCACTGCTCATTTTACCCATTACCATGACCAATATATTTAATAGGATTAATGATCTAGTCTCTCTGCCTAGAGTATATTAAAAGCATAACATTGGAAGATGAAATGAGAAAGAAAAGACTCCTGAGGCAAGCACACATATCAGGAGATGTGATATCTGACAAACTCCTATTGAGAAATAAGAAAGAAACACTAAAATATAGATAGAGGTCTATATTTATTACAGCAAAGTGGAATAATGGAAATTAATTAAGCCCATCAGACTCAAGGGGAAATACTTTTAAATTATATTCAGTACTCTTTCTCTGTGAATACCCAGAAAGCATAATGGATATTTGTAAACACTTGTAAAACAATGTTAAATGAAAACGTATTTTGGTATTTGTAGAGATAAATTTTATCTTTAAGAGTTCACTGGAGTAAGACGAATATGTGATTATAAATCAAAATACCTGGGTTCAAATCCCACCACGGACAACCCATTTTGTAAACATGAGCCAAGTTTCTTAGCCTATTTTCTTACCTCCAGTTTTCTCATAGCTATAAAATAATCTAAGTTGTGAGGATGAAATAAAATAATGACGTGAAAGTATTATGCATATAGAAAAGCATTGTGTGGATATTAGATATTTTAAGTATCTTTAAAATTCCCATACAACATTTTATTCCCTGATGATTTTTGGATTCACAATGCATTATTATATTCTATTTACCAGCTAGCATAGGGATCAAGGACTTACCTATTAAATGCATACAGGGTGGGGCAAAATTAGGTTTACAGTTGTGAGTACATGAAACACAGAGTTTATTCTTGTATTAACATTTATTAATTATTGTATTATTTTCCATATGAACAACTGTAAAACATTTGCCCCACTCTGTATAACTGTAAGTCCAATGAAATAAATCAACAGATTATTCATGTTCCTGGACTCTCTGTTCCTAGTTGAAATGAGTGGCCTTGGGAAAAATTCCCTTCACTTATTATTACAAGCTTCCTTATCTTCAGATAGGATTGAAAGTCCCTACAGGATGCACCTTGAACAGCAGGTCATAAGAGTACTGGAGAATGACTTGAAAAACTGAACTTTTTGGACATGTCTGTTTTCTATATTTAAAATGGTATTATTATAAGGCGTAAAAACTTATTTTCATCAAAGTGGTTGATCACCAGAGCTGGTAGGTGACCCACATAACTTGCACAATTGCTTCTTTTAAAACTGGAGATTGAAGTTCTAAAGCGGTCACTCCGTTGACAAGTTCTGTGGGACACTTTCAGAGCTGGGTTAATGTGGGGAGACTACAACAATGAGTATATGTTGTTACAGTGTGTTTGCTTTTCTCCTGTGTTCTGTGGTGTGTATGTGCATGCACAACGGTACATGTGTGTGTGTGTTTTTCCTTATTCACTGTTTATTCAAACCCACGGTATGTAAGGCAGAGTTTTTAGAAGATGAGCAATATTTTTAAACCTACATTTTCTGCTGAACCCTAAGTTTTCTTATTTTCTAGAGAAAATGTGGCACTTGAGGTCTACTGACCAGCCAGTTTTGTTAAAAAAAAATAGAAACAGAAAATTTTAAAACCAAGGAAAAATAGGCAAGCCTATCACTTCAACAAAATGTGCTAGTTTGTTCTTTTTCTTAACTCTTTATTGACAAATAAAATTTGAGGAAACAAAAGATCCACATTTTCTAATATATGCTAGGGATTACAAATGCATAGCTGATATATATCTGCCAGATTTATAATATTTACTGCATGCTTTTAAGATAGCAACCAGCCCTGTTTTAATTTATCCCCCCAAAACCAGAAGGGGAATTGTAGTTCATTCTGTAGTCGTATTGATACCATTGTAGTTTAACCTAGTTGTGAATACCTGGGAAGGAGCAAAGGGAAGGCCGAGTAGTATAGGCATGTCATTTGTGCAGCTTTGCCAGGAAGCTGCCGTTTAACACTCCTCCTCGGGAGGCCAAAGGTCTATTCCCCACAGATCACTGGGGGAAGGGACTGGACAGGGGGAGAATAGACCCATGCCCAGTAAAGTCTGGGTGACATAGGGAAGGTACTTGTCTGTCAGTCACACCTGAGAACAGGTCACTGACCAGATTAGGTGTGACCACTGCAAGTGCAGGAAGATTTGAGATACGTAATCTCCTAAACAAAGGAGTTGTGCTCGTGCCTTCTTGCCTCTTTGCTCCTGGAGCTCTTGGTTTGCGCTCTCTTGGCTCCTCTACATTCGCCCACATGGCTCAAGGCCATGTGGGGCCCACACAATGGGCTACTGGACTGCAACTAGCTTGATGTGTACTGGACCCAGCTCACCATGGAACAGAAACTCTGGACGCCGGCTTTGCTTCTAGCTCTACTGAATCCCTAGTTGCACATCTTCCAGGAATGGATTAAGGGAAATGGGACTTTAGAAACCCAGAGATGTAATTCCAAGCAAATAAAAATCACTCATCCTCCCGTGCGAGTCTCAGAAAATTCTTTTTCTCGAGATATCATGAGGACCCTACATCAAGCACTCAGTGGGGAAAAGGAGACCTCACTTTCACTGATAACAATATCATTTATAATATTTAACATAAAATCATCTTGATAACTTCTTTAATATACTACCAGTATGAATATTTTATCCCAGTCCAGTAATTAAAATTTGCTTAAAACATTTTTTTTAGGGTCATTAATTTCTGTTGGAGAAGTAAGACCCAGAATTCCAAATGGTTAACCAAAACTCCCGAACAGATAATATTTTAAAACAGGGAAAAGGGCTTGGTTAAGGGACATTTAGTTTTCCTCTGTGTTAGAAAATTCTACCAACTCCCATGCCTCAAAGATAAATGCATTCATTATGCTAATTGGAGAAAAGGATGTAGTGAAATAAATGAAAGTTATTAAAGAAAGGGAGATGAATGGCAATTGAGACAACCATTTGTTCTGCCACAACCAAATTTGTTTCCAGAAAAAAAGCCCTTATCAATTCCCAGAGAATGGTGTGCTGAGTCCCGGCGGATGCAGCGTTGAAGTCCTCGCAGCTCTCAGGGCCAGCGCTGTGACACCAATCCAAATAAAGAAGAGGTGAGGTTTCATCAAACCTGTCACTGACCAGTTATTAACATTTTCCAACAAGAGCATTAGAGGAAAAAATTCCAAGAGGTCAATTTGTATTTCACAAGTGGAGCCAAACAGAGAAAATTTACTTGAAAGCAAGGTGCTTATGGCAAGAGCAGGTGTGTGAAGTCTGCATCGATTTGGCAAGCCTTTGTTAAGTATTTTATGTTACAGGTATCATTGTTCAAGGAGCTCGTTTGTGTCCAGTAGAGAACATTGTTAAGAAAAATAAATAAATTCCAAAAACATTTGTCAAAGCAATTTGATTAGACATATGTACAAAATACAAAGGAGAAATTGATTACCCCTTCTTGGAAAACTAAAACCAGGGAAGGATTTGATTTTGAAGAATGGTTGTGGGAGATAAAATACAGACACAAGAATTGGCAGGGAAGTTCCAAGCAGAGAACATATATGGACAAAGGCATGGAGGTGAAAATACATGGAAAATTCTCTTGAAAACAATGGTTCCATACTGATGGAGAAGAACGTTTCTGGGAGAGGAAAATAAGAGATTTAGGAGATAAGCAGGACCCTGTAAAACAACCTTATATTAGGAAACCACTGATGGGCATTTATTTTGAAGAACAGTGATGTGATAAAACTGCATTATATAAAGATTGCTCAGGCACCTTACAGAGAATGAATTAAAAGGGATCCAGAGTGGAGACATGCAAATTGATTAGGGAAATATGGTAAGATCTTAAAGTGAGACATACAATAGTCTAAGGTAGTGGAGTTGAAATCAAGGATAAAAATAATAATATAGGTTTTTTTAAATTTCTAGATTTTGGTATTGTTTTGATATAGGAGAAGTGATCAATTGGATGTAGGCTCAATGCCCACCTATTTTATTTTTTTTATTTTTTATTTTTTATTAATTTATTTTTGTTACAGATGTTTCTCCTTTTTTCCCCATTGACACCCTCCTCCCCATCCCCCCACCCTGTCCCCAGCTTTGTTGTCCATGTCCATCACTTATGCATACATGTGCATAAGTTCTGTGGTTTATCTCTTCCCTCCCCCCTCACCCCCTCTTCCACATCTCTGGGTCTACCCTGTTCCTCAGACTGTTATGTTCATTATATTCCACAAATAAGTGAGATCATGTGATATTTGTCTTTCACTGCTTGGCTTGTTTCGCTTAGGATAATACTCTTGAGGTCCCTCCATGTCGTCTCAAAGGATAAGAGATCTTTCTTTCTTACAGCTGCATAGTACTCCATTGTGTATATGTACCACAGCTTTTTTATCCATTCATCCACTGATGGACACTTGGGCTGTTTCCAGATCTTAGCTATTGTAAATAGTGCTGCTATGAACATGGGGGTACATGTATTCTTTCTGATTGTGTTTCAGGCTTCTTAGGGTATATTCCTAGAAGTGGGATCACTGGGTCAAATGGCAATTCAATTTTTAATTTTTTGAGGTAACACCATAGTGTTTTCCACAGTGGCTGCACCAGTCTGCATTCTCACCAGCAGTGTACTAGAGCCCACCTATTTTAAAGTGAACACTGAGGTCAAGTCTACCATGTTGTATGCTAGTAGAGTATATGCCAGTCTGTTCTCCACTGTACTATCAGCACATACTTTTGTGTAATCTCTTACTCCTTACTCAGTCCTACTCTATGTGCAGTGTGTGTGTATGTGTGTGTGTGTGTGTGTGTGTGTGTGTGTGTGTGTGTGTGGTGTGTGTGTATATATATATATATATATATATATATATATATATATACACACATTCTATTTTGGATTTACTTTATTTTGTCATTATTCATGCACTTATTTTTATACTTACTTCAAATGGTAGATAATTGTTTTCTTGCATTTATTTTAACTCTAGATAAAGAATTACAGATAATCTCCTTCCTATTCCCTGTGTCTTCTTATTGCTTCTGTTAACATTAAACTGTCTCCTTTGAGGTTTCTGCCCTTAGACTATACCTTTCTCTAAACACTATTAAATATTGACCTTCAATTTATTCTTCTTTAGTCACTAAATGGTCTGTCCCATGAATTTTAGTCATTAAATATTCCATCCCACTCTCTGTTTTATAGCCAACCTAAACTGTCAAAATTCTAGAATCAACACCCATTACCTCAAATCCCACAAGGATGATTTATTGAACACTTTGATTCACTTCCTTAGCCTCTTCATCTCTCAATGACCTCTCTAATCCATTCAATTTTATTCTTTGAACTTGGTTATATGGTAGACTGCTCCACATTTGAAAATCCTTAAGTCAATCATTGGCTTCTCTAAACAAAACTTTTTTTTCCTTCCACCTTGCTTATTAAATTATTCCTACTTTAACCTTATAGGTACCTCCACTCCACTCTTCTGTTCTTATCTCTGGAATCCAGAATCCATCATTTAAATAGTAATGTCTATAAAAGCTAACCTCATTTTCCCCTCAATGTTTTACCTCATCCCTCTTTCAAACCCCCAATATTGAATGAACCCAAGCAAATATGTCCTCCACGCCTGCACCTGAATTGCTGAGCACAGAGAGATGGGTGGAGGGGAAACCCAACACCCAAGCAGACAGCTTGGTTTTACTACAACACCATGGTCTTCAAACTAAGATGAGTTTGGTACACGGACTGGCAAGTCTGTTGTTTCTCCCACTTCTCAAAAATCTTCTACCACTATTTCAAAGAGAAAATATAAGTTATCAGACAGAAATTGTTTTGTATTCCCCTCCCTAGATGAAAAAATCTTCCATCATCTGCACCCTCACTCTCTTTCTCTTCTGTTAAAGTAAAGGCGTTATCTGGGGTTCTACAAAATGTGCTTTTCATTCCATTCGTTTGGACCTTCTGAAAAAGTTAACACTATTCTTAACCCTCCTTTCTGTAACATTTAACATCTCTTCCTCAACTAGATCTTCCAACAACCTTTAATTGGCCTACATTTTATATTAGTAGCTAAAAACAAAAGTGTTAAACAAAACCCTCCTTTGACCACCACCAATTGTCTTCACCCAAATTGCTGTCTTTATCCTCCTCTTAACGAACAAACCCAAGAGATGTCTATATTCCCTATACCACTTTTCTAGATCTCATGCAATCCTCAAGCCATTTCCATCTGACTCTAATTCTTACACCCCACTTTTCATTAAAACAGCTTTTACTAAGAAAACCAGCGTCCTTCAAGTTTGTAATCCAAAGAGTTATTATTGTCACTCTTCATCTTAATTATAGGCAGTTTAATATCTGAAACACTCTTCTGGAAACCCTGTGAAGACTGTGCTGGATTTTCACTATGGCTGCTTGATTTCCCACCTTTGCACACCCAGCCTTCTCGCCTGGGACAGTAATGTCCCTGTTGCCCAAGACTTGGCCATGGTTCCATTTCTCCTCTCAAGCTGTTTTGTGTCTCTAGACAAGAGATCAACGAACTTTTTTTTTTTTCCATGAAAGGCTAGAGAGTAAATATTTTAGCCTTTGTGGAACATATATTCCCTGTGGTAATTACTGAATTCTGTCATTCTAAAGTGAAAGCAGCCCTAGACAATATGTAAATCAAAGGGGTGGTTGTGTTTCAGTAAAACTGCATTTATAAAATTAGCCAGCAGGTTGGATTTGTCCCATGGAATTTGCCAATTCCTGGTCTAAATCATCTCTTCCATATCCATAGCTTTAATTGCTATTTCAGATGAATCAAACTTATATCCGTCTGTGACCACCCCTAACTTCCAAACTGACATTTGACGTTGGCACTGGAACAATTAAAAGGAAACACAGACTTAACAAATGCTCTCATGATTAAAACTAAAGTCCTTACAATGGCCCACAAGGCCCTATGTGATATGCACATCCACCTGCTAATTTCATTCATTCCACTCCAGTCTCAAGCCTCCTTGCTGTTCCTTGAATATGAGCATGACAAGCAGGCTTCTGTTCCAGGGCCTTTGCACTGGCTTTTCCCTCTGCCAAATGCTCCATTACCAGATATCCACATGACTAGCTAATTCACTTCTTTCATACCTTTGCTCAAATGTTAGTTTTTCAATGTCAGTTACAGCAACTACTCCATTTCAAATGGCATCCCCACACTTTGACAGCCTTACCCTGCTTGGTTTCTATTTCCAGAACATTCACTTTCCAAAATGTTATATCATTTACTTATTGTATTATTTTGCCTGTTCCTCTCACAGGAGGGCAGCAATGATTTGTCTGTTTTATTCTCTCATGTATCTCAAGAGCCTTGACAAGTGCTTAGAATCTAGTCTAATTCAATAAATATAAGAATAATAAATGAAAAAATACCTAAAGCCAAACTTATAGTACTTAAAATTAACCTATGGATAAAGACCAAAATCCTAGCTTCTACATACCATTCAGCCTCATTTAGCTAACTCTTACTCCATTTTTAGCCCCAACTTAATCAGCATTTTCTTAATGAAAACCCTCATGGCTTTCTTAAGTTAATTACTAATATTAAATGTTTTCAGTGTATATTTATTTTTGTGACTTCTACATTATTGTTTGTCTCCTCCACAGGGATTGCAAAATTCAAGAGTACAGAAATTCTCTCTCTCTCATACACATAGACACACACACACACACACACACACACACACACACATCAATCATTTCAAACAGTTAACAACGTGGTTGGCTCATAGTGGGTACCCAGAGTGTAGGGAAAAAAAGAGAGAAAAAACTCAAGGTCTATTTTTGAATGAGATAAATGGTGTTGTCTCCAACTAAATTAAGGAAAATAGACAAGATAATGTATTTGCATTTTAATTTGTTGACCTAGACTTGCTTCTATATTGGAGTATTTGTTACTTGGCTATATAGTACTAGAGCTTGTGAGAGAGAGGTCAAGGCCAGAGTAGAGATTTTAGAGTCATCATGGTATTGGATTGGGTGAGATTCCCTAATAAAGTTGGGCCGAATGAGAAAAAAGTCAGGGGATAGGACCCTGGTGAATGCCCTTATTTAATCTGGCAGATATAGATGCCTCAGCCAATAGGACTGAGAAGTGGTTAGAGGAGGAAGAGAAATAGCAGAGATATTAGCAAGGAGACAGTGAAGGAAATTATATTAGATTGGAAGATATGTCAGTATTGTCCAATGCTACAAACAGATGATTTTTAATAAAGCCTGAAAAGTGTAAGAGATATTTCAGTAAAATGATAAAAGGAGAAACTGGATTGCAGTAGGCTAGGAGGTGAGTAAAGGTAGAGGAAGTGGGAGAAAGCTATGTACATAGCATTTTAAGGCGCTTGAAAGAAAAAAGAGGGGACGGCATGGTGAACTGAGAATATATGTGAATTGGCTTAATTTATTATTCTATATTTCTCAAGAATATTTCCCTTTTTAAAGGATGGTAAAACCAATACTGACCATCTATTGAAACTGTCACCATGGGTCATGTACTAAGCTAAACATGGTGTCCTTAACCTTGTAAGAGAGGTATTGTTTTCCTGCTTTTTCAGATGAGGACAATACAGGATGGAAAGTATGGGTAATTGTCTTTCATATCACACAGCTGATGAATACTGTATATCCACCAGGGATTCAAGTGGATATCTAGACAACACCAATAGATGTTTTAACCCTTAAGACTGGTTTTCCCAAACATCGGTCATCTCCATGTCTGCTTCACTGTTTTTGCCTTAAACCCTTAACTATGAAATATCTTTATCACTATTTAGTATTTTTCTTTGAATCACTCATTTTTTATTGTTGATTAGATTCATGTTCAGGTGTTTATTTTTCATAAAGAAAAATATTCACCATTTGTACTCTATTAAATACTCAATTTATTACATGCATATTTAATAAATTTTAAACAAGTTTATTTAGACATAGATGGACACATAATATTAATAAAATTTTATTAAACCATTTAAGCCAAAGTTAAAATCCAGCATAGCTGAGTCTTTTAAATGCTTCAAATACCTTAAATAGTAAGTAAAATATACATAACGGTAGTTATTATCTATATTTTCTGGGGGGAAAATCACTGTGCTCACTGTAAACCTATTGTAAATTATAGGTACAATGGAGTTAGTTCATTTCATGCACTTGTGTTTATACTTACCTATAGTTACACTCAGATGATACCTTCCTAGGGTTGTTTATAAACTTACTCAGATATGTTCCCAATGTTGTAGTAATTTTACCAGAGAAAAAAAAGGATAAGCAGTACCACTCGGACCAGTCAAGTGATAGAGCTGGGTTGCAAATTAATGGATTCTTGGTCAGGATACAACATGAAGATGCTTTGTTCAAATGTGGCTCCAACTTAAGCTTCCTCTCCATGTCTTAACATCACTAGTTATGTGATAAAGCTTTGCAAAGTACATGTCTTTCATTTATCTTGAAGTATTTTGCCAATTGGGACCTTTTTCTAGAATAATACTTACTTGTATTCTTGTTTTCTTAGCATCATCTGGCTGTCTCGATACTGTATGATATTTACCTGCCATATTCTGCATCATAACACATTTACTAATTTTGTTTTCATTATTATAAACAAATGTAGGCCTTACAAGTATCTTAGTCTAATTAGAAGTGGCCATTGGAGGTTGCTGTGTCCTAGGAGATGCAAAATCAATTGTACAGTTTGACTTTTTTTTAGGGGTATAGACCATTTGACATGTAATATCGTGAAACAAACTGAAATTTGGTAGTAAGTGATAATTTGTGGTTATTGACCAACAGACCCTTTTCTAACCGATAAGCCACCAGGATATGTGTGATCAGTTTTAAAGATGAGTTTTTAATGAATCATTGGAACATCTCCAAATTTTTCTAAAACTATCTGATCCAAGTAGCCTATATTTATCAAATTCTAGTTACACAAATATAAGGAAGCAAATATCTGTGTTTTACAATTATGTATTTAAAAAACTGATAAAAGTCCAGCTGGTGTGGCTCAGTGGTTGAGTGTTGACCCATGCACCAAGAGGTTGCCGGTTCGATTCCCGGTCAGGGCACATGCCCAGGTTGTGAGCCTGATCCCGGTGGGGGGTATGCCGGAGGTGGCCAGTGAATGTTCTCTCTCATGGATGTTTTTATGTCTCTCTCTTTCTCACTTCCTCTCTATGTAAAATCAATAAAGGAAAAAGAAAAAAAATAGATAAAATACTCACATGTAATAATGTTTGTCCACTAATTAAACCAGTAAAATTAACATTTTTCTATTTTATCTTTCTTTCATCTAAAACTTTCTAACATTTAAAAACTGTTGTAATTAATCATAACCATTATCTCTTTTAATATTCAAATAACTTTCCCAGTAGAGCTGCTTTAAGCAAACTTCTTTATTTTTTACTAGCGCCCTTGACAGTCTTAAAGATGTCCTTGCATTCTGTCAAAAATAGTATTTTCTGAAACTATACTGTTTTTTTTTCTTGGGAGTCTTGGTTCTTTTTAAGTGGAGACTATTATAAACTGGACTGTGGGTGCCAGGAGTCAACAAGAAACATGAGTGGTGGTGACAAGGAAAAGGCTGCGGCTACTATTCGTCCATGTTTAGAGTCAGAGCCGAGGAGATATTCACTTTTAGGAACATTCATTAACTCACTTTTTTTTTATTTCCCCATTTTAATGTAGTGTGTTGATGTTCTCTACTTTGGTAAGGGCTATGATTTTCATTACTACTAAGACTTTTCGTTATAGAAACTTATAGTTTAAATGAATTTACTTTTAAAAGGAAACGTTATATCAGTATTGTGAATCACTATCAGTATCATTTACCATAGGTGAAAGGAAATCCTAGAAATAATAGCATCCGACAGTGCACCCTGCAACACACACACACACACACACACACACGCACACACACACAATCAAAAGTACAATGTCAACAATAGTGGTTTGAGGAGCTTTGAGGACGTACTCCCCTGTGAAACAACCATAATTGCTTAAAATTATTTAAAAACAACACTTAAAGTCTCTGGAAATTATCAAAATGTCATGCAGCAAACAAAGACATCTTTATTTAAGGAACTCTACTAAATTTAGTAAGAACAGTGACAGTTGGTGGCACTTGGGCTATGCCATGTTTACTGTGCTCCCCGAGCCAGCTCAGCACGATGACAGCCCCACTCCAGGTGAAAGTGGCCAAGACGATGTCGCTCAGTCACCTACAAACCCAGTCCAGGGCTAAAGTACTGTCCCGGGAGGGGCAGGCCACGGGCATTTCTCACTGACCACAGCTTCACATGGCAGGGGCTAACTTCCAGGTAAGTGTGGCCGAGTAGTCAGTAACTCTCTTTCTCAGCCTAGCCCACTGAGTGGAAGCCTGGCCAGCTGAAAATAATGAGGCCTTGACCATCCTCACTCCAGCTCGCCTGTAAGGAGGAGGTGCCAGGCAGGAGAAAAAAGCCAAGAGCAGAGGCTATTGCCTATAGCTAGCACCCTGGACTGCAAAGTAGAATATGTCTGTGAGAGAAGCAGGCACAGTCCCCGCCCCAGGTCCAAATCAGTGGCTTAAAGATTTTGCTCCAGGGAGAGGCAGTCCATCAGATGAGAGAAGTTTGAAACTTTTCCCAGAGGAACATTCTTTTGAAACAGGGTATAGGGAACGTTGAGCCTTGAAAATAATGGAGATTTTAGGATTAAGCATTTAAGAGGAGGTTGGTAGCTCCATGAGAGTAGTGAGATAACTATAGTCCATCTAGTGTACCAGAGAGAACCATGGAAAAAATAGCCAAGAGACCTCCTGAGTTTAAAGCTAATATTGGCTTCAAAAATTATCCCTGCACAAGGTCCCAAATTTAATTGGATAAGGAACAATTTATGCCTTTTTGGCATTGTCCAAAACGATAGAACAATTAACCAGAAATAGTGCACTTGAAAGCTGGATGTAATCCCAACAGAGGCAGAGAGCTCTGGAGGGAATGAAACAGTCAGAGACAGTACTGCTAAAACCACTGTCATTTCAAGGTGACTGCAACTGCCCGAGGCTATGCCCTCTGTGGAGTGACATCAGAGGCTTCACACTCTGTGGGAGAAATATACTTTAATAAAATATTCTAGCCAGGTCATTAAAAAATATATAAAAGCTAACAACACCAATAGATAAACCCTGGAAGGGGGCATAAGTATCAAAAGTTGCTAAATTATCCACAATGTCCAGTTTACCACAAATTAAGTATAAGACATGAAAACAGAAAAGTGTGACCATGCATTAAAAAAGAAAAAGCAAGCAACAGAAACTGCCTTTACTACAAAAGACATCAAATAATATTAAAGTCTTATTTCTCACCAGAAACAATGGAGGCTAGCAAGCAGTTCATGACATATTCAGCATGCTAACAGCTAAGAATCTTATATCCAGATAAACAATCCTTAAAAAAAAAAGACATTCCCAGATATGCAATATTTGAGAGAATGTATTACTAGCAGACCTATGTCACAAGAAATACTAAGGTTTTTTCATGTTGAAAGTACAATTTTGCTAAGAAGGACTAATTTTAAAAAGTATTTGAACCCACATGAGAATCTACAAATTTGACCACAAATTTACCTGTGCCGACAAATTCGATAAACTAGATGAATGGACCAATTCCTTATGAGGCACAACCTGTCAAAACTCACACAAGAAGAAATAGATCATCTGAACAGGACTATATCTATTTAAAACTTTGAATCAGCCTGGTCACTGTTGCTCAGTGGATTGAGCTTCATCTCATGCACCAAGAAGTTGCTGGTTCAACTCCTGGTCAGGGCATATGCCTGGGTTGTGGCTGGATCCCTGGTAGGGGGCGTGCAGTAGGCAGCCGATTGATGTTTCTCTCTCATCGATGTTTCTATCTGTCTCTCTCCTTTCACTTCCTCTCTCTCTAAAAAAAAAAAAAAAAAATCAATTAAAAAAGATTTTAGCCTGGCCATTGTGGCTCAGTGGTTAAGGCTCGACCCATGCACCAAGAGGTCGCCAGTTTGATTCCTGGTCAGGGCACATGCCCAGATTGTGGGCCCAATCCCCAGTGGGGGACATGCAGGAGGCAGCCAACTGATGTTCTCTCTCATCGATGTTTCTATTTCTCTCTCCCTCTTCCTTCCTCTTTCTCTAAAAACAATGAAAAAATATTTTAAATAGGTAAATAAAACTTCAAATCAATAATTCATAATTTTCCAAAACATACAGCAGAAGGCCAAGATGAGTTAATGGTGACTTCTACCACACATTTAAAGAAGAAATTATACTAATTCTCTACAATCTTTTTCAGAGGATAGAAACAGAGGGAATACTTACTCATTCTATGAGGCCAGATTTACCCTAATACCAAAATCAAACTAAAACATAACAAGAATAGAAAACTAGAGACCAATATTTCTCATAAACATAGATGCAAAATCCTCAACAAAACATTAGCATGTCAAAACCTACAATGTATAAAAAGAATTATATACCATGACCAAGTGGGACTTATCCCAGTTATACAAGGCTAGTTCAACATTCAAAATCAAATAATGTAATCTATCACAACATCAGGCTAAAAAGAGAAATCATTAAGCATTTGATAAAACCCAACACCCATTCATGATAAGAACTCTCAGTAAACTAGGAATAGAGAAAAACTTGCTAAAGAATATCTATAAAAAGTATAAAGCTACCATCATACTAAAAGGCAAGAAACTCAAAGCTTTCCTTCTAAAACTAAGTACAACATAAGGATACCCCATACACTACTTGTTTTCAACATCATACTGGGTGGTTTAGCTAGTGAAAAACTACAAGAAGAAAATAAAAGGTATACAAATGAGGAAGAAAGAAATAAAACTGTCTTCATTTGCAGATGTCACCTATGATCACCTATGTAACTTATTTGATAGAATTAACAACAACAACAACAAAAATCCTTGCTAGAACTAATAAGCAATGATAGCAGGTTGCAGGATTCTAGGTTCATACACAAAATCAGTCACTTTCCTACACAACAGCAATGAACAAGTGAAATTTAAAATTAAAAACACAATACCATTAACATTCTCACACCCCAAAATACAATTCTTAGATATATACCTAACAAAACATGTACAAACTCTGTAAACTAAAAACTATGAGGAAAACTAAAAACTCTGATGAACAAAACCAAGAAAGAACTGAATAAATGAGGAGATATTTCATGGCATAAATAAGAATACTCGATATTATCAGGTTATCAGTTCTTTCCAACTTGATCTAGACATTCAATGTAATCCCAATCAAAATTCCAGCAAGTTATTTTATGGATGTTGACAAATTGGCTCTAATGTTTTTGGAGAGGAAAAAAGCCCAGAATAGCCAACACAATATTGAAAGCAAACAGAGTTGGAATGTTGTACGTTCTGTGGGTTTGGACAAATGTGTGATGGCATGTATCCATCATTATATCATCATACAGAGTATTTTTACTGCCCTGAATATCCTCTATGGTCTCCTTATTTATTTCTTCCCCACTCACTCATCACCGATCTTCATATTGTCTCCATAATTTTGCCTTTTTCAGAATGTTACATAGTTGGAATCATACAAAATGTAGCCTTTTCAGTTGGCCTCTTTCACTGAGTAACATGCATTGAAATTTCCTCTGGGTCTTTTCATGGCTTGATAGTTTATTTCTCTAGTGTTGAATACTATTCATTGTTGGGATGTACCATAGTTTGTTTATCCATTTTGGAAGACATGTTGGTTGCTTCCAACTTTTGGCAATTAAGAAAAAGCTGTTATATATATCTAGGTGCATATTTTTGTGTCAATAGAAGTTTTCAGCTACTTTAGTTAAATACTAAGAAGTGTGATTGCTGAAATATGGTAAGAATATATTTAGTTTTGCAAGAAACTGCCAAGGTTTCTTCCAAAGTGGTATACCATTTTGTATCCCACCAGCAATGAATGAGCGTTCCTGCTGTACCATATCCTCAACAGCATTTAGTGTTTTCAGTGTTCTGGGTTTAAGGCAGGTGCGTGGTAGTAGTTCATTGTTATTTTAATTTGCATTTCTCTGATGGTACATGATGTGGAAAATTGTTTCATATGCTTATTTTCCACTTGTATATTTTCTTTAATGAGGTGTCTGTTAATATTTTTGGTTCACTTTTTAATTGGGTTGTTTATTTTCTTGTGTTTTAAGAGTTCTTTGTATATTTTGAATAACAGTTCTTTATGGAACATGTCTTTTGCAAATATTTCTTTCAGTCTGTGGCTTATCTTCTTATTCTCTTGACATTGTCTTTCATAGAATAGAAGTTTTTAATTTTAATGAAATCTAGGTTATCATCTTTTTTCCCCTCCTGGATCATGCCTTTGGTGTTATATCCCGAAAAGCATCACTATATCCAAGGTCATCTAGGTTTTCTCCTGTTAGTTTCCTAGTTTTGTGTTTTACATGTAGGTCTATGATCCATTTTGAATTAATTTTTTGTGACAAGCATAAGCTCTATGTCTATATTTATTTTTTTGCAAATGGATGTCCAGTTTTTCTAGTGCCATTTATTGAAAAGACTATCTTACTCTATTGTGTTTCTTTTACTCTGTGATCAAAGAGCTGTTGACCATATGTGGGTTTATTTCTGGGCTCTCTAGTCTATTCCATTGATTTGTTTGGCTATTCTTTCACCAATACTACACTGCGTTGATGACTGTAGCTTTATAATAAGACTTGAAGTCAGGAAATGTCAGTCTTCTAATTCTGGTTTTTTTGTTTGTTTTTGTCAATTTTGTCACTATTCTGGGTCTTTTGCCTCTCCAATACCTTTAGATTTGTTTTTTCAATATTTATAAAATATCTTGCTATGATTGAATAAGGTAAACTATGAATTTTAGATGATTATATGTCAATGTAGGTTCATCCTTTGTTTACAACAATGTACCATTCTGGTGAGTGAGATGGCTCATGGAGGAGGCTATGCATGTGTGGGACAAGCTGAAAATGGAAAAATTCTGTACACTTCTCTCAATACAGTTGGAAACCTAAACTGTCTCTAAAAAAGAACACTAGAAAAATGTATAATTCTGTAATTATGAGACATTATAAAAAATATTTTTTCTTTTTTAAATTTATGTTTTAAAATTTATTTTTTAAATTACAGTTGACATACACTTTATATTAGTTTCAGGTGTGCAACATAGTGATTAGACATTTAAATACACTGCAAAGTGTTTGCCCTGATAGATCCAGTACCCACCTGACACCATGCATGGTTATTACAAAATCTTCTTTCTTTTCTTAATTTATAGTTATAAGCATCTATATTAAAAAAAAAAAAAAAAGGATCTCGAATCAGTAATCTAACTTTCCACATCAAGGTGCTGGAAAATAAAGAATAATCAAAGCAGATTAGTTAAATTATGAAAATCAACATGAAAGTTAATAAAATAGGGAAAGAGACACAATAGTGTAAATAAAGAAAGCCAGAGATTTGTTCCTTTAAAAATCAACAAAATAGACAAACTTTTAGCTAGACAGACCAAGAAAAAAGAGAAATCTGTAATTAATCAATCAAAAAAGAAAGACATCACTAGAAACTTTACAGAAGTAAATTTACATTTTGAAAAAAATTTTAAAGAAATTTTAAGAGAATAATATGAACAACTGTATACCAACAAATTAAATAGCCTTGATGAAATGGACAAAATCTTAGAAAGATACAAACAACCAAAATTGTCTGAAGAAGAGTTAGAAAATATAAATAGATCTATATCAGGATTCTTTAGAGAAGTTAGGAAATTAAGCCTAAGAAACAATTTAGGGGTTCAGTGATTTAAATATCTCATCTATAACCAAGTGGGATTTATCCAAGAAACACAAAGCTTATTAATATTAATTAACATAATATGCCATATAAATAGAAAAAGGGATAAAGGATCATCTCAATAGACATAGAAAAATCATTTGACAAAATGATCATGATAAAAACACTCAACAAACTATGATTAGAAGGAACTTCTCTCAAGATGTTAAAGGATATCTGTATGTACATCTACATTTATATCTATAAAATTTACAGCTAACATCATATTTCATAATGATGACACGGAATATTTTCTTCCCTAAGTTCAGAAACAAGATAAGGACGTCTGCTCTTGTCATTTCTATTTACCAATGTACTGAGGTTCTAGCCAGTACAATTAGGGGGGAAAAAAAAGACAAGACATCTAAATTTTAAAGAAAAAAGTAAAACTATATCTGTTTTCAAATGACATGACATTATATGTAGAAAATCACTAAAAACTATTAGAACTAATAAGTGTAGGAAAGTTTCAGGATAGAAGATCAATATATAAAAATAAATTGAATTTTTATACCCTTTCAATGTACAATCCAAAAATAAAATTTAGGAAACAATTTTGTTTACAACAACATCAAAAAGACTAAAGCACTTAAGAATAAATTTACCAAAATAATTAAAAAACACACACTCTGAAAACTATAAAACATTGGAATACATTAAAGGAAATTTATATAAATGGAAAGGCATTTCATATTCATGGATGGGAAGACTTAGTATGATGAGGACAGCAATACTTCCACAATTAATCTTCAAATTGAAATACAGTCTCGATCAATACCCCAGCTGGCTTCTTTACAGAAGTTAATAAGCTAATTCCAAAATTCATATGAAAACGCAAGGGCCACAGAATTGTCAAAATAATCTTGAAAAAGAAGAACAAAGTTGGAGTGCTCACCCTTACCAATTCCCAAATTTACTTCAAACTACAATAAGCATGACAGTGTGGTACTAGCACCAGGGTAGACATAACCTTGTGGAACATTATTGACAATCCGGGAATAAAACCTCACATTTATGATGAATTAAGGTTTAACAAGGGGTCAAGTCAGTTACATCGTGGCAGTGGTGCTGGGCGACTGAATAACCAATGGAAAACAACAAACTTGGATCCCTATGTAATACAGTATATAGAAAGTAACTAAAAATAGACCAGGCCCATAAGTAAGAGCTAAAACTATAAAACTCAAAATAAGCATAGGACTAAATCTTTGTGACCTTAGATTAGGCTATGGTTTCTTAGATATGACACTAAAGCACAAGCAAAAAAATAAAAAATTAGACAAGTCGGACTTCATCACTATTAAAAGAAACTTAAAAAGGATATTATCTAGACCACCAACTTACACTACACACAAAAATAAACTCAAAGTGGATAAAAGACTTAAATGTAAGTAGCAAAACCATGTAATAATCCTAGAAAAAAACATAAGCAGTAAAACCTCAGACATCTCACAATACCAGTACATCTCCTAGGGCAAGAGAAACAAAGGAAAGTACAAACAAATGGGACTACATCAAACTAAAAAGCTTCTGCACGGCAAAAGAAACCATCCTCAAAATGCAAAGGGAAACCACAGAATGGGAGAACATATTCACTAGTGATATATCTGATAAGGAGTTAATTTCCAAAATATATAAAGAACTCATACAACTCAACAAGAGGAAGACAAACAATCTAATTAAAATTTGGGCAAAAGACCTGAATAGACACTTCTCCAAAGAGGATATACAGATGGCCAATAGAAATATGAAAAAATGCTTAATGTCACTAATTACAGAGAGATGAAAATTAAAAACACAATGAGGTATCACCTCACATGCCAGAATGGCTACCGTCAATAAATCAACAAATAACAAGAGCTAGAAAGGATGCGGAGAAAACAAAACCCTAGTACACTGCTGGTGGGAATGCAGCTGGTGGAAAACAGTGTGGAGTTTCCTCAAAAAATTCAAAATGGAACTCCCTTTTGATGCAGTGATCCCAGTTCTGGAAATACATCTTAAGAATCCCAAAATACCAATCAGAAAGAATATATGCACCCCTATGCTCATAGCAGCATTATTTACAATAGCTAAGATCTGGAAACAGCCCAAGTGCCCATCAGTAGGTGAGTGGATATAAAGCTGTGGTGCATATACACAATGGAATACTACACAGCTATAAAAAAGAAGGAAATCTTCCCTTTTGTGACAGCATGGAGGGACCTGGAGACTATTATGCTGAGTTAAAATAAGCCAGTTAGAGAAAGACAATTACCATATGATCTCACTTATATGTGGAATGTAATGAACAAAATAAACTGATGAACAAAATAGAAACAGAGGCACGGATACATGGAACAGACTGCAGCAGTCAGAGGGGAGTTGGGAGGGGGGACCTGATGAAAGAAGGTGAAGGGATTAGCCAAAGAGCATATAGGCTTAACCCATAGACACAGACAAGAGTGTGGTAATGGCCTGAGGGAAAGGGGTGCATGGGTTGGTGAAGGTGGGCAACAGGGTGAAAATGGGGACATATATAATAGTTTCAACAATAAAAAACAATATTAGCAAGAAAGTGAAGACAACCCACAGAATGAGAGAAAATATTTGTGAATCATATATCTGATAAGGGTCCAGTATCCAGAATAAATGAAGAACTCTTACAATCCAATAACAAAAAGGCAATTTGATTGAAAAGGGGCAAAAGACATGAATAGCTATTCCTCCAAACATATACAAATGGCCAATGAGCACATGAAAAGCTGGCCACCAGGGAAATGCAAATTGAAACCATCATGAAATACCACTTTTTTACTTATTTTATAATCAAAAGACATAATAAGAAGAATTGTCAGGGAGGTGGAAAATCGAAACCCTGGGCACGGCTGGCGGGAATGTGAACTGGGGCGGGCGCTATGGAAAACGGTCTGGCATTTCCTCAAAAGATTAAATGCGGAATTGCCATAGGATCCAGTAATTCCACTACTAGGTATTCTCCCAGGAGAACTGAAAACATATGACCCCATAAAATTTACATATGGATGTTTACAGAAGAATTATTCATTATATCCAAAAATGAAAAAAAAAAACAAAATAGTCAGCTGATGAATGGATAAGCCAAAGGTTGTGTACCAATTCAGTATATTTAAAATGTAAAGTAATGGGATATGGCATAAGCTTTAACATGAATGAACCTTGAAAACTGCCTGCTAACTAAAAGAAGTCAGTCACACAGACGCACAAAAACATATATTGTATGACTCTATATTGAAAGTCTAGAATAGACAAATCTAATGAAATAAGTAGAATAGCAAGTAGTTGCCTAGAGCTGAGGAGTGTGGTAGGAAATGCAGAGTGACTACAAAGAGAACTAGGTATCTGTGGGGCTGATGACAATGTTCTAAAACTGATTGTGGTGATGGTTGCATAACTCTATGTGATCACTAAAAATTCACTCTACTGTATGCTTTAAATGAATAAATTATATAAAATGTGAATTAAATCTCAATAAAGTTAAAAAACAAACAAATACCTGTGGAGTGTGATTTTACAAAAACATAGATAAGGGGAGGAGGGGGGCAATGGGGGAAAAATGAGGAACATCTGTAATACATTCAACAATAAAGATAAGTTAAAAAAAAAAAAAAAAAAACTATGGATGGAATTTCAGTAAAAGACATGATATGGCCCTCATCGGTTTGGCTCAGTGGTTAGAGTGCCGGCCCATGGACTGAAGGGTTGTGGGTTTGATTCCTGGTCAGGGGTTCATACCTGGGTTGTGGGTTTGATCTCTGGCCCCAGTCGGCGTGGTTTGGGAGGTAACCCATCAATGTGTCTCTCTCGAAGTGATGTTTCTCTCTCTCTCTCCCTCACTCTGTCCTTCCTTCTACTCTAAAAAACTCAATGGAAAATTATCCTTGGTGAGGATTCCCAAAAAAAAAAAAAAAAAAAAAAAAAAGTGATCTGGTGAGATTTGCGTCTTACCTCTGATTTGTGGTGGATGGATTCTGAGAAGCAGAGTGGGAGGACGAGCCTGAACACAGTGAGACCAGTTAGGACATCAGTGAAATCACACAGGCAACCAATGATGACAGTCTGATGTCGTCCAAGGATGATGACGGTGAAGAACAGTGGAGGACAGAGCAGACTCGAGAAGTGTTGAGGAGGTTAACAGCCGGTGTCATGAGAAGTCTGGTGGGTTCCTGATGCTGCTTTGAGGGTGAGAAAAAAGAGGAATCAAGGATCAGGCTCAGATCCAGTTGTATTTGACCCAACAAGTGAGCCAAAGAATACAAGAGGAAGGCCGCATTTAGAAAAAGCTGCAAAAATCTGGCTCTTGAAGATCAGGTCCGTGTCTTTTTTTAATCTAGGAAATCCATATAGCGCAGCACAAATCAAGTAGCTGACTGGACAGGTTGCAATAGTGCCAGATTCCCAAACGGAGAGCCCAGAGGCTGAAGATCCTGCTGAGCCGATTTCCCAAAAGTCAATAGGAAATTAGCCAGTGTTTGAGGCAAATGCAGGAAGCAGTAGCCAAGCATTCTACTGATTTCTGAGCCTGCCTGGCGTTCTGTAAAACGGGGTGCCTGCCAAAGTTTGCGGTGGCAGAGCTGTGGAGAAGGGGGAGCTGTTGGAGTGGAAAAACTGGAGTGCTTTGCGGAATTGTGATTTAGAGCCTCATCTGTAAATGCCAGTTGTTTCACTAACTTCATTTTGCTAAAGCAAGAACAGCTTTTGCCTTAATAACATATTTCACTGTGAATGTCTTTTTAATAATCCTTAATTTGAGTCCTAATTCCCTTGATAGCCACTTTGAGGAGACAGCTGCACTCCAAAAGTAACACTGCATGAGCACGTTTGAGAAAAGACCAACCATATGCATGCGTACACACACACACACACACACACACACAATGTTACATATATTTTAACACACTGTCATATTTCTTAAATGTCATGAAAGGAAGACCCTGAACGCTTTAATAAGCAATCACTCAGGATTTATAGGCATCAGCAATTAACAGCCCATAGCTTATCATCAGTCAGAATCTGAGCAGGACAGAGATGAAACACAAAGATACTGTGATAAAAAGAACAATAATAGAGAAAGACAAAAGAGATGAATAGAGAAAAAAGCACAACTCATAATGTAACCACAGAGGCCACGGCAAGCTTGCGGTGATGGGGACAGCTGAATAGATTTTATCATGGGAGCTGATATACTGTAGCAACACTTTTTAATCCAGTGGAGAGAGCCAACAAGCTAAGTTGGAATCAATGAGTTGACATTGATGGGTCCAGAGTAACAAAGCTGCCAAGGAAACATAAATGCCAACAAAGAAAGATGTGTGTGCCCTCACCTTTCCCCTCCTGAGCCCTCGGTAGAACGCATTTATTTTTGTGTTATAGAAAATTGTTCACAGACGCACCCGCGCTCCTCATCCATTCCCAACTGTCTTCCATTCTGCTCACCTGCAGTAATTCTTAACTCTGGCCCTGAGAACAGCTTCATGAGGCCAGCCTTGAAATGTTGGCCAGAAGGCTCAGAGAGGCTTAGTCACCATGAAACACCAGAAATGTCATGTTTTTGCACACATATTACCTATCCTGTCAAGTAAGAAGAATTAATTAATAAAGGGTAAATCGAACGTCACTATTCATTATTTCTCTATCTCTTACCTTCCAGGCCAGGTGAAGTCTCGTGTTATTAAGGCTTTGTGTTTGCTTATCATCCTGCCTTCCTCCTTTATTGCACTTATCAAGATGGTCTTGAATAATTAATTTTGTAATCTGTTTTCCTGGCTGTAAGCTCCTCTTTCTCTAACGTCATGAGCACTCAGTAAATGTATGTTTAGAAGTGGCAGGAGAAAGAGTGAGATGGAAGAAGGGGGTGAGTATAGGGAAACAGGAAAGAAGAAATGTCAACTCTGTTGGTTGACATTGGTTACTCATGAGCTGACTCTACAGTTAAACATTTATCAGGCATTTTGGTTCTCTACAGGCACGTGACCACATGACCGCTTCAGAGTTCCACTCGTACATAAGAGAAATTACAATGATCTAGGTCCCACTTGTCCCCGCCTGTGCCTGCTATGACCTATCATTTCTGTTTCCATTACAGTGGACAGCAAAGGGAAGATGAGCTCTCACATTCTATGCAATTTCAGCTCAAGGCGCAACAAAGCAAACATTGAACAGGAAAAGAAGCAGAGTAACCTGAAAGGGGAAAAAAGTAGCAAGCACGATTGTATTTGTATTTGATGACAGTTCTCTAGTCCGCCTATTGGATAGTTCTGTCATTTAATGCACCATTTCCAAAGTAGCCCCATTCATAAGAAGAGGGCTCAAACATCATGAAACATCACCTACACATAGAAAAATAACAAAAAGTAATTGTTTCTTATTTCCAAGTGCAACACACACACACACACACACACACACACGCCACTTATGATGGCCTCTTACTGTGCAATAAAACTTCCTGCAATGACAATGATGTTATTTGTGCTATCTCCAATATAGTAGCCACTAGCCACATGTGGCCACCAAGTACTTAAAATGTGGCTGATGTAACTAATAAATTAAAATTTTAATTTATTTACACTTAAATTTTAGTAGCCATATATGGTTAGTGGTTACTGTGTGGAACAACTCATGATAAAACCAAAATAACTTGGCTAATGAGGAAGGTTGACCTCGACCTCATGCTCTATGACTTTCTGATTCTAAAAATAATATGAGAGGGCACTTCTAGCAATACCTGGCCATACTGCAGTTGATAAGCCAATAACTGCAGATATGTTAAACTACTTAAATAAATCTTAATTCTGTCTTTCCACAACCTGGGTTGAAATGTCCATCTCTGGAGTCACCTCTGTGGTTTGCACAGTCAAGAATGGGGGCATTTTCTCTGCATGCGCATTATAATGAGAAAGTCTACATTCTAGAATCCATATGCTTTCTGTGGAAGGAAACACAGACTGACATAACCTGGTGGGTCAATGTGGTACAAAAGGTGGAAGACAGTCTCGGGCAGGAAAGATCAGCGGAAATGTGTAAGGTTCAAGTTGAGAGAAGGAAGACGATTAATTCTGAATCTTGCAAAACGAAGAGTTGGGAGTGCAGTGGGTGGTCGTTCTCTCGAGGGCTCAGCAAAAACTGTACTAGTAAAAGTCAGTCTGAATTCCACCGCTAGCCCTGTAGGCTGTCAACCCTTTTCCTGGATCTTGAGGCTTGTGGGAATAAATGTCCATCAGATACTGCTTCTGAGAGTACAAATAAACTTTAGGAATGACCAGATTTTAGTTATTGATGTTTTTACTCTCTTACTCTCTCTCTCTACCCTCCCATCATCTTTTACTTAATCAATAATCATTTGTTGATGATCTACCATGTTCTATGCTCTGTAAGGAGCATTAGGGATGCACCACGACACTAGTCCTAGACCTTAATTTCCAAAAAAAATCTACGTTACATTGAGGCAACAAACACATAAACCGTGTTAAGTTGTTTTATTAAACTCATTGAAATGCTAATCTCAAAATCCTCAGCTTCTGCTAACTGAAAGCTGGAATAAACAGTCTATTGGTACATAATTCTGAGCCCAGACACACTACCACCAAGCCCACTCTCCATCACACACACACACACACACACACACACACGCCCAATAACTTTTTCATACTCCAGTGAAAAAAAGCCCAGAAAATAACACAGGGGACTTTTTTTTCTCTCTCTCTCTCTCTCCTTTTTTTAGCTATAAAATATCCACAAAGTAATTTTTGCCTGTCTTTACTTTTCCAGACTTTCCAAGGTAACGCCATTCAAAATAGCTAGAACGTTTTCACAAACGCATTTTGGTTTTGTATTGGTCAATGGGACGAGATGGGAAGCAGGCAGACATTCTGATGCCACCATCCAGGCTGGCAAGCTCTGCGGCCACACATCTTTGACAAAAGCGCTAGCTTGAGCACTGGTATTGGATTGCTCGTTCTAATTTGGAGAAGAGGGTTGTGGTCCTGACACATTTCTATTCCAGAGGGACCCGTGGATTTTATAATTGAGTTGGGTTGAAAATGTGAAACAGATTGGCGTTGCTGGCAAACTCAGAGCACAGGTGTGTTTATTTCTTCATAAAACAATGGTACCCCTAGACAAAGCCCCAGGACCCCAGATGGATCTCCTGTTTCCCTCCACAGAGCCTCATCACCTGACTCGCAGATGAGGAAAACGATTTAACTTATTCTTTACTCCTCTTACTCCTGCCTTGGGCTCACTAATGATCCATAGCTATTACCGAGTTATTTCTCAAGGACATATTATTTTTACAGTATCTCTTAGTTTACCAATGGGGTATGAAAGTTTTTTTGTCTTTTTTTTTTTTTTTTAATAATCTGATGACTCATATGAATGAATAGGTCCTTTCCATGGTGAAAGTGCCACCAGGTTACTAGAGTTTCAGTTTAGTGGAAGTACTGTCTTTGGTTGCGCTGACCTTGGTCCTGACCACCACAGCATCTTTTTAAGATACACCCCCTCCAATGTAGCATTTTGATCCTCACCAAAGGCATTCTCTGTTCTCAAATGTTACCGTATTGAGTTAAGCAGAGTACAAAGTTGCCTTCCATTGATGACTCAGCATTCATAACCCAACCCCTGCTATTTACCTTAGCTCACAGAAAACAGTGTGACAACAGCCTCTTGTTTCAAAGAAAACACTGCAAACAAAGTCAGATACAAATAATTCTATCACATGGTGAGGCATGCAGCAATTTCAGTATGATGACAAAGCTGGATGGAGACCTGAGCAAGCTTCAGAGAGGGTTTGATACCTATATAAAAGCAGGAGGAGACCGCTCCAGAGATAAAGGATATAAAGTCACATGTTTCAAACTGTAGGTGGTATAGGAAACTAAATGTGTATTTAGTACTCCTGTGTGGTAGGCATTTACCATGAGTTTGTGTACATTGTTTCATTTATTCCTACTACAACCCAATGTCAAAGGTAATGCTTTTTCATTTTACAAGTGAGGGAACTGAAATTTGGAGAGTGTCAATAATTTACTTAAAGCCACACCATAAGAAGTAGGGTCAGAATTTTAAACCATGTTCAAAGTCTCGCTAATGTTTCCACTATGTTTTGCAGGATTTTCTCGGCTGATCCTGTCCCATGGGAAACTGAATTGACTGAAGTGGTAGACAAACATCCTCTGCTCCCCACACCCCCCACACACTTCTAGTCTTGTCATCAGATAACAGAACATGTGCACATTCTTTCAGGGAGTAACTATTCTTCAGATCTCCACAGGTAAGCTCTGGAAGCCCAGGATGCCCGGGCTCCTTTGTGCTGTGATGCCATCT
The DNA here is from genome assembly GCA_030848825.1 of Tadarida brasiliensis. Taxonomy (NCBI): domain Eukaryota; kingdom Metazoa; phylum Chordata; class Mammalia; order Chiroptera; family Molossidae; genus Tadarida; species Tadarida brasiliensis. The sequence goes on along the minus strand of CM061277.1, from coordinate 26,214,414 downwards.
CCTACTGAAGTCTGTTTCCCTGGGCCGTGCTTCCTGACTTTGAGGGAAACTGTTGGTCAGGTTATGCTGAAGATCGAGCTAAACTCTGCCTGACTTCCTTCCAGGCTCTAGGCTCTGGAAGTCAGTCCCGAGTCGAGAAAGCCAACAGTGCTTTTCCTGGTCATTAGGTTTATCAACTCTCTGCATATAGTGTACACCCCATTAAGGGAGCTGCGTGATAGCTGCGAGAGAAACAAAACAATAGTCAGGATGATGGTAGAGGCAGCTCTATAATAGTAGAACCACTTCCTTAGGGGGGAAAACCTTAAAAGTTAATTCCCTTTCTCATTTAGTTATCCCTACTCATCATTCACACCTAAGTTCGCTCAGCAGAGGACACACAAGCAGCATTGACAGCAGCGTGTATAGATTCTAACGTTATACAGGATGCCAGTTTTCTGACCTCTCAGGAGTTGCTCTTGGAACTTGTTCTTCTTGGGAATTAGACTGATGTCTATTGGCCATGGCTGGTTAGCTGTGATGATTAGGGCCCCATGACAACAAGGCCAGGCTCTGGGGTTTGATGCCAGTGACGTCCAGTCAACCATGCCCTGTCCCTTTCCGTTCACTCGACAGCCATTGATTCGATGTTTACTAGGTGCCAGATCATGTGCTAGACAATCAGCGGAATAAAAATGTGTCTGTTCTTGCTCTAAAGTAGTGGTTCTCAACCTTCCTAATGCTGCGACCTTTTAATACAGTTCCTCATGTTGTATGTGGGCGGACCCGCCTGGAGATGGATAGAGGAGCGGTGTCTCGGTTCCTAAGACCATCGGAAATATGTGTTTTCCGATGGTCTTAGGTGACCCCTGTGAAAGGGTCGTTTGACCCCCAAAAGGGGTCGCGACCCACAGATTGAGAACCGCTGCTAAAGGAACTCAGTTTAATGGAAAATCAACAACAGCAGCAAAGTAACAGACAGAATAGGACATCAGTGGACACATGGTCAAAGAGCTCTGATGGAAAGAGAAGCAACCCTAGAGCCTTTGCAGTGGTCAGGAAACGGTAGCCTTCACGGAGGATAAATCGACCGCACAGTGAAGAAACGATGGGCCCACCAGCCTTCCAGGTCACATGCATGTGCACAGAGATGTCTGCTGCCAAGTTCATGCCACAGCCTGCCATGAGAAATGCATGAAAGCCGTCCTGGAAGAGCTGTGGTTAATTCCACAAGCTCATGTGATTAGAGCCATGTAACAACCCAGGAATCCCAACTAAAACCAGTGACAGGCAAGTAGGCCTCAGCATCTGAAGTTTAAAGTCCCATGGTAGACTCTCTCCTAGGCCAGCAGCTCATCTTCCAAAGACCTCCTAGGGTTAGCGAGCTGACTACAGGCCAGGATAGTCCCCAACCTGATCCCCAGGGACACCATAGCCATAGAAAACTGTGTCCTGCCACTACCCATAACCACAGAGGAAGACAGCCAGTATATATCTGACCACCATCTATAAGGACAGTGTGATTGGATCAATGCAAGTAGACCCGAAAAAAATATCAAATTGTGCATCATGCAACTATTAGACATGCAGTGTGATGCAGTGAGAGAGCATTACTCTTACCACAAGGCTCTGGCCAAATTACCCCACTGAATTTCTGATATTTGACATAAGGGTGTTCTTCACATTTACCAGACAAGTGCACTGAGTCGTATAGTATAGGAATGACTTCCACAGGGATCTATCATTGTTCAGAAATAAGGGCAGAAATATTGCTGGTGAACAGGCTGGCCCGAGAGTAAGGAAACAATAATCCTGTCCTCAGCAGCTGGACAGTGTCCTCTAGAAGGGGAGTGTGGGAGGATCCCGGGATCTGGATCTAGACAGTCTTTGTATCTAGTCCTGGCTCTACCACTTACCCACTGTGTAACCCAGTGCAAATTCACTGAAGGTCCCCTTGCCTCAGTTCTTTATTTGTAAAATAGAAATGATAATTCTGCCACCAGAGGGTGGTTGTGAGGGTTAAATAGGAGATTGGATGTAAAGTGTTTCGGATGACACAGAACAGAAATCGAGATATGCCCGAGACCTTCCCTCGTTTTGTCTGCATCTGACAAAGATGTATCACCTCCCCAGGTATGCCCAGCATTAAGGTCCTGAGCCGTAGATCTGCTAGGAATCCAAAGTCATTATTTCAGCTCTCACCGTATTCTGCTATTCGGATCTCCTTAGAACAGCCCCAGCAGGTGATTGGGAGAGCATTCGGGGTTTGCATTTCTTTGCTCCTGCTACCTTCCAGGGCTCCAAAACAGGGAGGAAGATTAAGCTCACTGACACATTACATGCTATAGAAACAGGCTGCCCGCATTCAGGCTGAAGATGAAAAGGAGCCGGCCTACAGCCAGAGCCTGTTTACAGCCAGAGCCTGTTCACTGCTGCCATTTAGCAAGCCTGGGTGCTTAATAATTACCTGAAGCAAATAATACAGTCAGCACTTTATAAAGAATGCAAACGCCTCAGCCTTCCTTGGGTTCTCTGAGCAACACCATTAATTATGATAAATTCTTCTGATATTTGTGTGACTGTGGTAGATAATTTTTTAGATACTCCTCTACACTTTGACATCAATCATTGTCCACTTAACATAAATTAAGTGGCCGAGACTCCTTGGCTGAATTTAACCTCTTATTGCTTCATTCAGGGAAGTTAATTCCCTTCTTAAATATGTATTAAATTGTTTTGAAGAGGTATTTTCTTAGCAGTGGGTGTTTTTGGGCTTCGGTTCTGTTGTTCGCAATGCACAGAATTCCTGTAGGGAATTTTAGCGATCCTGTCTTTTAGCCCCACATAAAGGATAAATTACCTGGAGAGCCCCAGGGCTTCTGGATTTAGTGTCTTTAAATGTTTATATATATATATATATATATATATATATATATATATATATATATATATATATATATATTTCAATTAACATATCCCCTACTTGGTCTTATAATCTATTGCCTTCTTCTTATTCACAACTTACTCAGTGAACCTGACAAGGTTGATTCTCATTAACTGAAAATTTGCAAAAACTGGAGTGCTGATTGCTTGTTTTCGGTGGGCCTGGAAACAGAAACATCCCAGGAGGAAGCCTGGAGTGATCATCTCTCCACACAGCAAAGTCGCATAACATTGGGGCCAGAAAGAACTTCCTGAGGAATGTCATGTGTTCTCTTCTTTTCTTCCTCTTCTCCCGAAGATTTAAACATTTCAAGCTGTCCTTGGAAGAACGTCTGACGACTTTCAGAGGCGCCTGGCCTTGTAAAGGAACCTCCTCGCTAATCATGTCCGCACTTAGAGTCGGAGGACTGTTACGGTTTCTGTGACACAATAATTTATCAGTAACATTTATATAGCAATGTTCCAGAACTAAATATGGCACCGTTGACACTTAGCAAATATGGGGCGTGGCCCACGGAGGAGCGTGCAGACTGCTGAGTAAGGAGACAGGGGCTCCTGGAATGGAATATAAGAATAATTCCCACAGCTCAGTTGTCCAGGATGGGAGATAGCTTCTCCATGTGACCAGAGATGGAAGAAATCACTGGTATGGAGAAGTAAGCGAGGGTCCATAAAGAAGATAAAATGTGAGCTGCAGCTGAAGAATTCTCGTTGGGGCAGGGCAGCTGGGTAGTGTGGACTGATCATCACACCGGTAGGAGAACTGGCAAGTAGGTGAGGAAAGTGACTCATGAAAAGCTTCACAGCCAGTGAGAGGGTTGGCCCGCTCTGGGGTAAAGGGTTAACTACAGAGAGTAATTCTGGATGGGTTTGCTGAAACCAAACTTACAACGCTCATACTCTTTCGAACGCATGATCTTAGCACAAGACAAATATTATTATTTGAAAGAGATGGGTGTGAACTTTCCATTACTTACTAAGGGAGATATTCTAACAACCACTGTATAGAAATATCTCACAACTGGAGAACATGTACAAAGAACACTGCTATTTAACAAGAGAAAACAAAGAGATCATTAGACTTTTAAGACTATGAAACCCACAGGTCCCATTGAATAGGTAAGGCTGGGCCTGCAGTGACTTATTAAGGTCACTTAGTCTGTTAGTGGCTGAGAACTATTTTCTAACTCTAATCCATGTGCCTACATTTTTTCTCTTCTCATTTCTTTCAATTCATTCCAACTTGCTCTTCTCTCCCTTAAGAAGGAAAGCCATCCTAAAGACCATTTACCAAGGTTGCCCCTTCACCTAAAGTCCTCTGTCATCTCAGATTGAAATCTTACCATATTCTAAGGTCCAGCTCTAATGTCACCTCCTTAAAAAGGCTTTGCTGATTCTGAGAACAGCCATGATGTCTCCTCTCTGCTAAACTCACAGAGCGTAACACGTGTAGACCTGATGGCCAGGTCTAGTCACATCTTGTTCCTAATCACTTGAGGACATGGCTCATCTTTGAGATTATACATCTCTCCAGGATGAGAACCTTGTGTTGGTCATCTTAGTATCACCTTTTGGCTTAGCATACGTCTTCACATAATAAGCTCCCTAAATACTTAATTAATTTGTTGAACTATTGTAGTGAATGCATTTATGTCAACCAGTAGATGTTAAAGACAAGGTGATCGAGCCACAAGCAAAATGGGAAAGTGTAAACTACAGCTAAGGATGATACCTCTAAAACATGTTTCAGAGCATTTCCTAGGACAGGTAGCCCATGTTATAATAGTAATAACAATAATAGTCATTGCTGCCTACAATACGCTAGGCACTCATTGTGATTTGGGACGTTGCAAATGTATAGACATTCTGCCTAAACAGGAGCTCCCAGTTGAGACAAGATATTCTCCCCTCTGGTCTCAGTCTGTGAAATGCTGCCAGGTCTGATGGATTTGCCAAGCTAAGCTGGCTCTGATGGGAACTGAAACAATTTGTCATATTTGAAGGGGTTGTGAGCATGAACGTATGGAAGAGGAAATTTAGTGTTGCCTAGACTGTCAATCCAGAACTTGTAGCCAAGGCCAGACGAACCAGAAAGGAAATAGCCCAAGGACACTGCAGGGCTGACACAAACCCCCCTGCCATGGGCTCTGGTTAAGGGTTGATGGCAGGGAAGGTTGACATCTTTGATCTATAGACAGTGAGAGTTTCAGGGTCTTATAGAAATGGGCCCCCACCTCAAATTAAAGCAGCTATTTTTAATAATAAAAGGGGAGTTAAATCCCCAAAGCTGCACTCTAGCCCTTGGCCTCTCCTCTGAAGCTTCAAGTGTTTGGGGGAAAGGTCTGCTGACTCAACAAGGACAGTCGACCGGAGACCTGTGTGTAGTAACCTGAGATGCCTGCTACTGAAAACATGGTCCCAGGATCGCTGTCTTGAGGAAACTGCCATCTGAAACAGGGGCTGAGGTCAACAGAAGAATGAATGCTGAACCAATACGAAACTACGCTGGGAGAGGGAAACTGGAATTGAGCCGTTTGATCTGGAGAAGAGTTTGAGGGTGGGCACGGGCTGAGTGCTAATGGGAGGGATGCAGGAACCTTGGAATTGCCGCCATCTACCCACTCTCTGCCCACTGTGGGCACCTAGGCAATGTGGCCTATTCCTGGACTGGCCCCTAACTCTGTACTACCCAGCATCATGGCATTAATTTATCAAAGTTCTGCCTAATCTTCCTTAGATTATACTGTGGCTAGAAATGCAAGGATGGTGTAACAGGTCTCTGTCAAACCCCATGAACAAAAGTAACTATAATAGATAATATTTCTCAGCTATTTACTCTTCAATGTGCACTGTTCTGCACTTTCACATATATTAATTTGTTTAATCCTCATAAAAATGCTGAGAGGCAGGAAATACTATTATGCCCCCATTTTACTGATGAAAAAAACTGGGACACAGAGAGGTTGGGTAGCCTGGCTGAGGCCACGTGGTTGGTAAGGGAGGGAGCTGGGATCCAGTCTACTCCAGAGTCAACCCCTTAGCTGTACAGCATACAGTTGGTAGAGCCAGGACTGCCAAGGGCTTCCCTGGTCCCTGAGGAAGGCGTGTTCATGCCAGGCTGGCCTGGGCACCTAGAGACTGGTCAGCTTATTCACTGAAGTCTAACCCTATACGATAATCAACTCTTCCCTCTTCGTGCCGATGCCAGACCTCTTTTCTCCCTGACTGTGTGGCATGTGATCTGCCTGCCACTTGGGAAGGTGGGCTAGTCCTCAGCCTCTCCTTCAGCACAGTCTCTGAGAAAACATGGAAAGTCTCATCTCACTGACCTAAGGTGGCAGATGTGTAAGCAGAGTCTGTAGCCTGTGGATGTTTCCCTGGGTTCTGAGAGTCTCTCCTGCTGGACCCCTACATTGTAATGCCCAGGATGTGGGCTATGCATTCTACTCCTCCAGCGGCTGCCTCCTCCTGGGCCCAGGTATATCCAATGAGCACACGCTACACAGACTTTTTCTTTGCCATTTAAACTCCTTCAGCATCCCCTGGGGAAGAGTTTTAAACAACCCCAGACTGATTATCCATCTGTGGGGTCTGCAGTCGGGTTCATCACTCCAGTGCAGCTGCAGTTCTCCATTATCCAGAGGAGCTCACTAGCCCTCCTCTCTTCCTTCTAGCTTTTCTAATCTTAGTCCACCCTGTCCCATAACTGCCGAGGACATTCTGGAGCCCTTCAAGGAGGCTTCTGAGTATGGGTGGCAGGAGGTTTCATCACACTCCCAGGGCTCTCTCAACAATTCTCCTCACCAAAACCTCCCAAATATTTGAGTCCTTTTCAATGGCTCTGTAAGTGAAGGGAATTCTCGAGTTACAACAGCTTTTCAGAGAAATCCTACCCTGTCCACGCTGCACAGTGTGTTGGTATCTCACTTTGAAATTTCTATTGTTTCTTGGTGTGTCATTCAAAAGTTCCAATTCACATCATTCATTGAACACTTACTATGTCTCAGACACTATTATAAGTGTTCTAGGTATATTACCTACATTAAATATCAAAATAGTTATATAAAACAATTAATACCAATGTCCACACTTTAAAGCCAAAGAGACAGAACTAGATTCCAAGTGTATTTCAGTACAGAATGTGAGCTCCACGATTTCAAGCAAAGGGCCTGGACTTCGTAAGTTGTCTATGTTTGTTATCGGCACCATTCTGCTCTGAAGCCCATTCCAACCAACTTTCATCCTTTCCAATTTCGTTAAAACTTTTTTGAAAGCCAACAGGTACTTTCTTTTCTTCTTTTAAAAAAAAAAATCCTCACCCAAGGATGTTTTTCCATTTATCTTCAGACAGAGTGGGAAGGAGGGAGAGAGAGAGAAACATTGATGTGAGAGAGACACATCCTTGTTGCCTCCTGCACAAACCTGACCAGGGCCAGGGACCAAACTGCAACCAAGGTACGTGGCCTTGACCAGAATCAAACCCATGACTCTTTGATCCGCAGGCCGATGCTCTAACCGCTGAGCCAAACTGGCCAGGGCAGGTACTTTCTTCTGCCATATCTCAGCATCTGTTCTGGTTGAACACTTTCATCTTCTGCAAACACTTTCTTCTCTAGGATTCTATGACCATGCACTCTTCTGATTTGCTCCCCTTCTCACTGGCTGCCTCTTCTCTGTCCCTTTACTACTTCTCCAACTGACCTTTACATGATATAATGACCTATACTTCAGTCATGACCTCTTCTATTCTTTACATTCTCACCCTAGGTGCTCAGTGTGGGTCTTTAGATGACATGTCTATGCTGATGACTCCCATGACCTTTCTAAGTACTAGATTTGTGCATTTAATTTGCCTTATATTAAACAGAATTTGTACAGTATAAAGCTTTTGATAACCTACTCCTATCCACATATCTTTTTCCTACCCACCATTTAGTTTTTCTCATCAAAAATAATTGTCATCACAGTGCATCAACCCAAACACCACTGTTATAACATCCATAAATTCTCTGTAACCTCAGTCAGCACCTTTTCTCCATCATCAAATTCTTTTGGCTTTGCTTTCAAAGTAGATCTCAATCCCATCCAACATCATGATCATCACTGTAGTCCAAGCCACCATCCCTTTTTCTCCAGATTACTATGATAGATTTCAAATAATCTCCCTACTCTACTTTTGTCTTATTACATGGCAACCAAGGTGACCTTGTGGAACTATAAATCAAACTGCATCACTCTTTGTATAAAAACCTCTCAACACTAACCCATTGCACTTAGATTAAAATTCAAACTTGATTCCACAGCCTACTTCTTTTTCCTTCTCATCTAAAATGTCTTCTTTTCACTAATTATGCTTCAATTCCACTGCCTACTTTTTATTTCTGAGCATGTCAAACCTTTGCTCACCTCCGTAAATTTACATTTGCAGCACATTTTTATTGAAATACTCTTCCTCCAGATTTACGCAGTACTGGGACCTTCTTCTTCAAGATCAACTCAAGTAGCACCTTCTAGAAAAGGTCAGTGTTGGCCATTTTATTTCAGATAGCTGTCTTCAGTAATTATATATCTCATCATTCTCTTTATGGCCTTCATAATATTGTCACAATGATATTATATAAATAATATTCTGTAAATAAATAAAATATTGTTGATCCATGTATTTGTTTAATTGTTGGTCTCCTCCATTGGAAAGTAAGCTTCAGGGGAATATAAATATTATCCATTTTTTTCATTACCATATTTACATAACCTCTCATACAGTAAGCACTCAATAAATAATTTTGATTAACAGGATGAATGTATGAATAAATATCTGAATAAAGGGATGAAAGATGGATCATGATATGTTGTAATATTGAACATACTATAATGTAGGCAACATATCAAATCCCTGAATAACATTTGACCAAACTAAGAATCCTATAAAATATTAAATGAGATCCAAGATGGCTGCAGCGTATTTGGAATCTATACTCACCTTCTCCTAGCAACAAGCCAGATTTATAACTAGATTGTAGATCAATCAGCCTGAATAACCAACTGAAGGCCAGCTGAACAGACGTATTATAACCAAGGATTTACAGAAGAAGCCACATAGAGGCTGGTGAGACGGGCAGAGATGAGGAACAGGCTGCCCCTGCACCCACGTGTGGAAGTTGACAATCTGGAAGGGTATCTCAGCTGCAAAGGTCCCCCTTTAGGAGCGAGGGGTCCCAAACCCATGCTGAGATCCCTAGCCCAGAGCACCAGAGCCAAGAAGAGGAGCCCGCAAACATATGGCTATGAAAATCAACGGGGAGTCTGTGCACCACAGCAAGACAGGCATCTGCTAGAAACCCAGGCTCTCTCTTAAAGGGCCAACACACAAAATCTGGTTCTAGGCCAGTCACTTGGGGCTCCAGGGGAGGAAAGGTGACTCAGAGCAAACTGGAGTCATACAGAGAAGATCTGGGTTTCATGGCTCCAAGGAGTGATCTGGCGGGTCAGCTGCCAAGGTCCCTGTGCTGAGTCCCTGTCCCACACCACCCACAGAGGCCATGTTCCCTGGGTCAAGCACTCCTGTCCTTATAGCACGAGCCTAGAGGGTTCACTAGCTGCACTAGCCCCATCCTCTTGACTCCCTGTAGCCTCCCCCTGCTGAGCTCCTAGCCTGCAGAAAGTCTGTTGTAGCCTGGGCCGGCAGTGCACTCTGCCTTGGGGAACAATTAAGGAGATTCAACTCCTGGCCAACCCAGGAGTTGTCGGAGACTCAGAAAGCCACTGAATTGTGTGGCTTTGGAGTGGGGGCCATTTCCCACCCTCCACATGCTACTGGTGCCCCCCCCCAAAAAAAACAAGAGACCCTCTAGCTCTGTCTTCCTGACTCCTGGTGCTATTACCCTGCTGAGCTCACATCCTACAGAGGCGTCTGATGCCTGCACCCAACTGGATGCACTTTTGTTCTCTGGGAGCTCTGATTGGAGACTTGGGCAGAAACTGAGTGGTGTGGCTCTGGAGTAGGGGCCAGTTTCCCTTCACTGAGTGCCTGACCAGTTCTATACCTGAACAGGAAATCCACTAGCTCCCTCCTCCCCACCCCGGTTGCCCCACCCTATCAAGCTTGGGCCTTGTGACAGAGGCTGCACACCTGTCAGAATGGCTATCATTAATGAATCAACAAACAACATGTGTTGGCAAGGATGTAGAGAAAAGAGAACCCTTGCACATTGTTGGTGGGAATGCAGTTGGTGCAACCACTATAGAGAAGTGTGGAAGGTCCTCAAAAATTAAGAATGGAACTGCCTTATGACCTAGTAATTCCACTTCTGGTAATATATCTGAATAAATCCAAAACACTAATTCAGAAGAATATATGCACCCCTATGTTCATTGCAGCATTATTTACAATAGCCAAGATATGGAAGCAACCCAAATGCCCATCAATAGATGAGCACATAAAAAAGAAGTGGTGGTACATATACACAATGGAATACTACTGAATCATTAAAAAAAAAAAAAAAACAATGAAATCTTACCTTTTTCAACAGCATAGATGGACCTACAAGGTATTATGCTAAGTGAAGTAAGTCTGACAGAGAAAGACAAATGCCATATGATTTCAATTACATGTGGAATCTGAAGAACAAAATTAACAAAATAGAATAGACTCATAGATACAGAGAACAGACTAACAGTTTTCAGAGAGGCAAGGGGTTTGGGGGTTGGGTGAAAAAGATAAAGAGATTAAGCAATATGAATTGGTAATTATGGAATGGTTCACAGATATATAGATTTCAGCATAGGGAATATAGTCAATAATACTACAATAGCTATGTATGGGGCCAGGTGGGTGCTTGAAGCATTTGAGGGGACCATTCTGTGAAGTACATGATTTTTTCACCACTTTGCTGTACATCTGAAACTAATACAGAATAATATTGAACGTAAACTGTAATTGAAAAATTTAAAAACATGAATTTAAAAAAAAGAAAAGAAAAGAAAGATGGCATATTTTTCCCACTCATTTCAGTGTCAGAGCCTTAAAAAACAACAACTCTAAATATACAAATGCAGCCTCTAAATATTTAGTGCAAATATAAAAATAAATGGTGTCATTTGAAGTTATTTAGATAAAGGTATGATAGGTTTAGGGATTTCTCTAGGAAGTTTCCTTAGGGGCAAATCCTCATTTTACAGTGATTTCTATGATCAAATCAGAGATAGGTTCTTATGGAGGGGAAGAGGGGAAGAAAATATATTAAATTAAAAAGTCAGTTTTGTTTTCAACTGACCCCCACCTTATCAACAGACAGCTGCGTCCCTTTGGCAGCTGAAACCACAACAATTTTGCAAGGTAGGGTTTAGAGTGGAGCCACAGAGAGGGACACTGAATATCTGATGAGCTTGAGAGAGCCCAGAAAAATGGTAGTTGAAGAAAAATGACTTTTCCATTAGAACAAAAGTCTCCAGAGAGCCTAAGAATCCTAAATGATTGCAGCCTCGGAGGCTTCATTTGGTAGATTTTAATCCTAGAAAAAGGATTTAATACATAACATGCTGTTGGAATATTCATTTTGGAGTCGATTGAGCTTAAGTCAAACACTCTGCATTTACAAAGCCAACTGATTAATAAACAACCACCAAATTTTGCGTTTTCTCTACAATATGCACAGGAAAATGGATGGATATTATTTCTCTCATCCCTCCTAAGCTGTAAAATGAGAGAAGCAGTATGATTATATATTGCTGGAAAGAAATGCAATTGTAGAAAATTATAAATCATATTCTTTTGTTTGGTTGGCATTTTTTGTTTATATGAGTCTAATGCAAAGAACAGGAGAATTTTCATAATTTGCATTCTATAACCTGCAGTACATGTGACAGAGAAAAGAAATCTAATCACAAAAATGTGTTTTGCCTTTCTGGGCCAAAAGCAAAATAGCACCAGGTTGAAATATTCATCTATTTCTCCTGCCAGGGCTTATTCCTTTTAGTGACAGTCCTCTGCCCTTAAAAGCACACAGACAAACAAAAACTCTTAGGGATTTTCTCACAAAGATATTGGTCAAAATACAAATCTTTGTTTTCTGGTCTAGTCTTTTAGATCGTTAATAACTGGAGCAATGCACTTCTTTCTGAGGAGGAAAAAGATCACTTCTCTTGTGTTTTGTTTGTAAAACAAAATGTGACACCGAGTGTATTTTGGACAGATTCTGAGAGGGGAAGAATATGACTGGCAAATATATCTGCAGCATTATATGCACCCAAGGTAGGAACACTGCATAAGGGAGAATTCTTCAAGTGGGTTTGTGTATGCTCTACTTCCAGAAACCACATTTCATGGCAGTATTCAAGTCTGAAAAGAAATAATGCTTGAGTGTATGAGCAAGTTTTTTCTGTATCATTTCTCTGTATCCATTCAGAGAGAGCCAAGAGGATATATATTTAAATGTCAGTACAAAATCTTTAAGCTAGACAATTTGAAAGTCGTTGAAACTCTGAGCGCATTAAGCTATCAGACTGTGTTCCAAGGAAGTCCAGATATTATAATCCACTTCAAAGACTTTGAGTGCTGTGCTATATATCCAATGACACATTACAGCGCAGATACAGAACAAGTTAACCCACATGTCTCTTTGTGTGTGAACTCTACATTTACATACACATACACACTGACATATATACACATAAGTGATAAAGATATGTATAATAAATAAGTGGTCACAATGACATAAAGATATTTGATTTTCAATAACTTTAGAGTAATTTTAAGGTCACAGAAAATTAAGAGCAAGGTACAGAGATTCCCCATATACCCAGTTCTCACACATGTGTGGCCTTCCCCATTGTCCACATCCCTCATAGAGCAGTACATTTGTTGTCACTGACAAGCTCACATTGACACATCATAATCACCCAAAGTCCATAGTTGACATTCCAGTCCACTCTTGGTGTCATACATTCCATGGGTTGAAGAAATGTCCAGTGATGGGTGTCCACCAACATAGTATCACACAGAGTATTTTCACTGCCCTAAAATGCCTCTGTGCTCTGCCCATTCACCCATGCCCCACCCCAACCTTTGGCAACCACTGATCTTTTTAATGTCTCCATACTTTTGCATTTTCCAGCATGTCATACAGTTGAAATCATACAGTATATACATACTTCAGATTGGTTTCTTTCACTTAGTAATATGCATTTTAAGTTTCCTCCATGTCTTTTCATGGCCTAGTAGGTCATTTGTTTTCAGTGGTGAATAATATTCTATTGTCTGGATATATCAGTTTATTTATCCATTCACCTACTGAAGGACATCTTGGTTGCTTCCAAGTATTGACAATTATAAATGAAGCTGCTATAAACATCTATGTGCAAGTTTTGGGGTGGACACAAATTTTCAGATAATGTGGGTAAATATCAAGAAACACAATTGTTGAATCATACAGTAAAATGCCAAACTTTTTTTCAAAGTAGCTGTACCATTATGCATTTAAACCAGCAATAAATGAGAGTTCCTGTTGCTCCACATCTTTGTCATTATTTGATGTTGTCAGTGTTTCAGGTTTCGGCCATTCTAAGAGGGGGGCAGTGGTATCTCATTGCAGTTTTAATTATCATTTTTCTGATGATGTGTGATGTGGAGCATCTTTTTATCAGTTTATCTGCCATCGCTATCTTCTTTGTGAGGTGTCTGTTAAAGTCTTTGGCCATTTTTTTTATTTGGGTGGTTGATTTTCTTATTGTTAAGTTTTAAGAGTTTGGATAATAGTCTTTTATTTGCTGTGTCTTGCAAATATTTTCTCTCAGTCTGGTTTCTCTTTTTATTTTCTAGATGTTGTCTTTCATGACAAAAAACTGTTAAATTTTAATGAAGTCCAGATGATCAATTATTTCTTTCATGGATCATACTTTTGGTGTTGTACCAAAAAAATAAAATTCTAAGTTAATTTTTGTGAATGATATAAGGTCTCTTCTAGAGTCACTTTTATTTTTTACACGTGAATTAATTGTTGCATAAACTATCTTTGCTTTACTGTATTGCCTCTGCTTCTTCATCAAAGATCAGTTGACTATACTTATATGGGTTTATTCCTGGGCTCTCTATTCTGTTCCATTAATCTATTTGTTTACTGTTTGTCAATACCACCCTGTCTTAATTACCATTGTTTTATTATAAGCCTTAAAGTCAGACAGTGTCAGACCTCTAAATTTGTTTTTCAGTATTGTGTTGGCTATTCTGGGTCTGTTGTCTAAATAAACTTTAGGATCAGTTTGTTGATATCCATAAGATAACTTGCTGGGATTTTGACTGGGATTGCTATCTGAATCTCTAGATCAAGTTGGGAACTGATATCTTAACAATCATAAATCTTTATATCCATAGACATAAAGTATCTCTTTGCTTAATTTAGTTCTTTGATTTTGTTCACCATAGTTTTATCATTTTCCTCATATACATTTTGTACATACTTTATTACATGCACACCTAAGTATTTCATTTTGGGGGGTGTTAATGTAGATGATATTCTTTCTTTAATTTCAAATTCCACTTCTCTATTGTTGATATAAAGGAAAGCAACTGACTTTTGTAATTAACCTTGAATCCTTCAACCTTACTATCATTGCTTATTAGTTTTATTTTTATTGTCAATTCTTTTGGGTTTTCTACATAGTCAATCATGTCATCTATGAACAAAAACAGTTTTATGTCTCCCTTCCCAATCTGTATACTTATTTCCTTTTCTTGCCTTATTACATTAGCTTGAACTTTCATCTCAGTATTGGATAATAATGGCAAGGGGGGACATCTTTCACTTGTATGTGATCTTAGTGGGATATAACATAATGTAAGCTATAGGGTTTTTGTAAATATTCTTTATCAAGTTGGGGGAGTTATTCTTTATTCCTAGGTTAGAGAGAGTTTTTCTCATAAATGTGTATTGAATTTTGTCAACTGCTTTTTTTTTACATCTATTCATATTATCATGTGGTTTTTCTTTTATAGTCTGTTGGTGAGATAGATTAATTCATTTTATATACTTCCAAAGAATTATCATCTATTTTCAAATGTTGAGCCAGTCTTGCATCCCTGGATAAATTCTACTCAGTTATGATTTATATATATTTTTATACATATTTGGGTTAACTTTCCTAATATTTCATTGAGGAATTCTGAAACTATGTTCATGGGGGATATTGGTCTGCAGTTTTCTTTTTCTGTAAGATCTCTATCTTAGTTTGGTTTGGGGATTGGAGTAATGCTGTCCTCATAGAATGAGTTAGGACATATTCTTTATGCTCATATCCTCTGTAATGGATTAGAGAGACTTGATTCAATTTCTTCCTTAAATGTTTGGTATAATTCACCAGTGATCCCACCTGGATCTGGAGCAATCATTTAGATTTTCATGGCAAAATGAGTTTCAGCCATGTGTGATGTGACACAGAAATTTGACAGGATAAAAGTCAGGAAGAGTTAGGGTTTGTTGGTTCTGAGAAAGCCAATATTAACATCAAAAGTATATAGTGGTAGGGAGGAGGGTGGCAGAAAAGTCAGATACTAAAAGCTCTGTAAGAACTGACATGAGTCAAGTATGAGGTCTTTTGCTACAAAAAGTAGCTGAGTGTAAATAAAAGAATCTGAAGAGGAATATAAAATAATATTTTGATTAAATCCAGAATAATCTTTCTGAATTTGATTTTATGTGTGTAGAACTGAACACATGCTGGCTCGGCTCCATGGCATCCTAATGACACCACTTATACCTTGACAGTTTTGAAGATTGACAAGTTAATTTCTGGGTTGGTATGAGTTTGGTTAAATTAGGAGGAGTCTTAACTTTTTAGTGAACACACACACACACACACACACACACACCACACACATACACACGGACTCTAGCACGTTAATAATTTTTCTTAGTTCTCGGTTGTTCTGATAATCGATTGCTATGTGACGAACCAACGAAAAGCATTTTTATTGTGCTTAAAAATAGTTTATGGGTAAGGCAAAAATATATGGCATAACAGAGATGGTTTGTCCTACTGCATGATGTCTGGGACCTCCATTTAAAAAAATTTAAAGACTTGGAATGACTTGTTGGTTGGGGCTTGGAATAGCCTGGAGGTGCCTTCAATCACCTGTCTCGTAGTTGATACTGACTGTTTGCTGGGACCTCAGTTAAACTGTCAGCCAGAACACCTACACGTGGCCTCTCCATGTGGCCTCTCCTTCATAGCCTGGATGCTGGGTTCCAAGAGCAAGTGTTCCAAGAGAACAAGGTGGAAGAACAAAGCATGTAGTGCCACTTTCTGAAGTATTCTATTCATGGTGGTGGTGTGGCAATCAAAAAAATCTCAGGTTCAAATTGAGGGACATAGACAGCACCAGTCAATGGGAGGAATGTCAAGTTCCAATTGGAAGAAAAGCACGAGGGATACAAGATATCACCATGGCCATCTTTGGAAAATACAAACTGCCACACCAATAAATCAGTAGAAATAATATTGATGATTTGCTAAAAAATAGAGTAGCAGAAAACAATCTTGACCTTTAAAAAGTCATCAATGTTGAGCTAATAATAAGACAGATTTAAAATATCTCACCCAACAGAATTTGAGAAAATGGTTCAGTAAATCAGTGACCATCATGGTTCCCTACTTTGAGGAACCCCATCTTACTACATTGATGGGCTAATGTTAAGAACCAAATTGCTTTAAAAGGCTTAAGATTAATATGGATAATCTTGAGATCATAAAGACAGGGTGTGCAGTTTTCAAAGGAGCCTGGAGCAGTGATGAGAACTGAGGGAGCGTTTTAAATCACCAGATCTCTTTCAGAAAGACTAGATCCATTGGTCAGCATGTACCAATCCACTTGTCCCTCCCCCACAGTCACTGAGGGATATGGAACCTGGATAACGGTCTTCATATCCACCTTGGGGCAATACCAGTATTCTGGGAGACATGAGTGCCATCTGTGTCACTTCTTCAACATCCTGGCCTTTTAGTCCCTTAAACTGATCATCTCCAATGATGCTTTCCATTCCACTATATGACCCATTCCCATAGTTACATTTCAGACCTTGCCGTTACTCATAATTGCTCTGTCTCAAAGTCTCTGATCCTTCTCTTATCATCTTCAAACTAATCTGGAATTTTAGTCTATTAACCATTTACTGTCACTATCCATCATCCTTCTTTTTTCTTTTGTTTTTATTCACCTTAGATTACTCCTCTATTATCCATGTCAGATTGTATATTCCATCTTTTTAATAATATTCTTACTAATGCCCTTAAACTCATTTTTCCCTTTTTTAACCATTCATCTCTGAAGGGTCTTTTGAAAATCAAACCCAGAAAGACATTTTTATTCCTACTCTCCAAGCCCTCTGAGGCAATGCTTGAATGGGGAAAAAGAGAAGAGAACTGCCTAGCAGGAGAAACAAAGCTGGCTAATATTTCAAAAAGAATATCCGGCCACATGAATATTTTAAAAGTTAATTTTGCTAATTACTGTGAGGGAGCAGTTGGGTGCACTATCAGAGCATGTGATAGTGATCCCAACTCTTCCCTCATCGAGGGCCCTAGGAACGGGTGTAGGCTTCCGATTAGTAAGACCATGGTGCCCAGCCCTCCTCCTGATGTTTATAATTCAAGTTGGCAAACCTGGCTCCCATCACCAGGGAAATATAGGTGGCTGAGCCTTTATTCTTCCAATACAAACTTCTCAGCATTCTGCCATCTGTACCTTGTTGTTTTAAGGACTTTCCTAGATAATGGTTTACTTCCCTCTAATTTTGCCTGAAAAAGAATGACAGGTGCTTGTGAAGATGGGGTAAAGTGAAAGAGGGACGTGGGAAATGTCCCCAAACTCTGCCTGCCCTTAGGATGAAGCTTGGCTGCGCATTTGCACCCAGCACCACCCAGCAGCTGCAGGAGTAGCAGGAGTCACTACAGACACAGGTGACAGTGTTGAACAAACCCGACACTCACCCTCTGCTGAGCTTTGACAAAAAAATCAATTCCTAAGCATAAGGACTCTTTCTCTGTAATTCAATGACAGACCATTAATGTCTCCAAAGATGGAAAAAAGTGACAAGGGCAATATCCTAAGTCACCATTAAGAATCAACAGCGAATCCTGAGTCTTGACTTCAAAGCCCTTTTTGCTTTTCCACCGAATGATCTGACCCACCCACACGTGCTGACCCTCAGCTACAGGTCATTGCCCTGTCCTGTAGCAAAGTCAGCACGCCCCGGAACCTTGTTCCCTCATCTGAACATTTGAAAAATGACCTTCTCACTGTCAACCTGCTCTCCTCCTGCTTGATCTCCCTGAATCAAATCTACCAGTCTCCAAGAGCTGGGAGGCCCCATTGCTGCACATGGTCTGTCATTAGCCAACGTGGGTTTGTGGTGGTTGGCCTTTCTATCTGTATTAAAAATTATAGCAATTCGTTTAGGTGCCGCTGTTCCTTCCAGGCAACTGTGCGATAACACAGTTGGCCCATTAACTCTGCAGCTGCCTCGCAGATTAGTCACTGGGTGCTGTGCAGCCTGGCTGAAGCAGCCACAGCCACGTACGGAATTAAGACTGGCACCGTCGCAATGAGCTGGTGCCTGTTTGCAATCATCTCCCTGCACAGACAGCACCGTCTCCATTTTCTGTGTCAGTTGGGTGGCTGGAAACATCCCCCACCGAGTTGATACTTTCTATGTGGCCCTAGAATGGTCACAAGAGACTGGCTGAGGCTCCTTCTGCTCTTCACTGGGGCTCTCTGTTGAGTAAAAATTAGGATGGCCTTCATCTCGACTCTCCCAGGAACACAGACTGATGACTTCCTCAAACAACCTGTGGTTTTGGAACTACAGACTGGTTACAACGGATCTTGAAGCCTCCCCAGGACAAGAACTTTGTGCGACTCGCCTTCCGCAGCATTTCACATCGTCACACATGCCATTTAGGCTCTGGGATTTTACTTTACTCTGAGAAACACATTCTCCTTTTATACAAATATTTCACAGATATCTATGTATAAATGTTTTAAAGATTTTCGCATAAATGGAATACAAACGTGCAGAAGCTACTTCCATTTTCGCTACGTGTCTGAAATATAAGGAAGAATTTTCTTGGCACAGAGACTGAAACATTTCCAAGCCTTCTCCAGAGCGGGCTTCTCTGGCCCTCTCGGAGATGTGCAAGGATGATGCGAAGTGGCTCCCAGTGCAAAAATAACTAGGCCAAGATGGCAAACCCCTTGTCCCAGCGCTGACAATGAAAGCTAATCAGATTTCTCACAGTTCTAGTTTGGAACAAAATGAGATATAACTTAACAGCCAGAGAGATGGAGGGGAAAAGTCAGCTTTGTTACTGCTAAAACATGGTGAAGAACTCTTCTCAAATGCATCGCCACAGTTGGGTCTGCCAGTACCTTCCCTAAAGTGACAGATGTACCCTAGTCCCATAAGACATCACAGAGAGCCCCTGAATCACGTTTGCTAGGGCTGCCATAACCAAGTGCCACACACTGGGTGGCTTTAACCACAGACAAGTATTTTCTCACACCTCTGGAGGCTGGAATTCCAGGATCAAGGTGTCAGAATGTTTGGTTCTTTCTGAGGCCTCTCTCCTTGGCCCACAGATGGCCACCTTCTCGCAGCATCCTCACATGGTCTTCTCTCTGGGTGTCTATGTCTTAATCTCCTCTTCTTACAAGGAAATCAGTCACATTGGGTTAGGCCCACCCTAAAAGCCTCATGTTAACTTAATGATCTCTGTAAAGGCCTTATCTCTGAATACTGTCACATTCTGAGGTCTGGGGGTCGGGTACATACACATTTTGAGGGGACAAAGTGTAGCCCATAACAGCCCTCCATGGGTGCAGGCTACTTGCTATAGGAGGAGTAGAGGAGGGGTCTTTTCTGGAAAGAGATTAGCTTGTGTGTCTCAGGACTGGCTGCATCTCAGAACAGCTAGGGAACTTTGAAGGCTATCAATGCTCAGAACTCACTCCGGAAGAACTGAGACTTTATCTCTGGGGGTGGAGCCTGGACATGAGCATTTTTAGAAGCTCCCTAGGTGATATGGGTGTATACATAGCGTTGAGATCCACAAGATTCCCTCCAAAGAGTCCGAGAGGAAGGAGCTGCGGGGGCACATCCTCCATTGCTTCGCTCCAGCTCACCGATCACACGAGCTGCTGCTCTTCACAGGAGGACCAGTAAGTAAAGAAAGAGATCAACCACCCTGCAGGTATTTCCTTGCAGATGTCGGGATACTGGAGCCAGGTGGCCTGGCTTGGCAGAGACTCAGTGATCACGCCTGGTCAGGAAGAGGACCGTGTTTTCCTCCTCACTCCTCCTGACCTCTGCAAGAGCGGCGATGGCCAGGGCTTGTGTTTCGGGGTATAGGCAGAACCCTCTGAAACTTTCATTTCAGACCTTGTCACGGGGCCAACACACTGCTCCACTGCCTTTGCAAGAGGCAGCTATGGGCCATGGAACACTGAGATATTTAGTCCAGTCCCCGCACCCCTCTAGCTACTGGATCTCAGTTCTGGGCAGCCAATCAACACATCAGGAATCAACCAAAGCAAATCATTTTGCTTCTCCACAGCAGGCTGATGTTAGTAACCACCAAGAATCATTACTGCTCTGCTTCGTCTGCACTCACCAGGAACAGATAACACTGGGAATTATTTGGGGACACCCTTTACCCTATAAATGAGTTTCAGTGTATGCTTCAAACAGGCCGGGTTCAGGAGTGTATTCTTTTTTACATTCCCTTCTTTAGGCAAATGGGTATACAAGTACCTCTCTTTACAGAGCATATCTAGTCAGAAAAATGATGCTGAATTAGCGAATAAATACATCCATTAGACCTCAGCTGTGCAGCTCTGAAGAGGCAGAACACCTGGGTTCCCTCCCAGGTACCACCACCATTTATCATCTGTGAAATGTGGAAAAGTCACTTATCTCAACAGATGGATGTACTGAACTGGCCTCAAGCTACATGAGCTGGAATCTCTGCATGAATGACATATAGAAACTTCTCAGTGACAAAAGAAGACAAAAAGAGAGGTGCTGGACATTTTTCATTTATTTACATCAACTAAAGTTTTACTGAGCATTTGCTATGTGCCAGGACTGTGCTGACATGTGAAGATAAGATACAAAGGTGAGCAAAACAAGACTCTGCCATAGAGAGGTTTGCTCTAAACACAGACCTTGGTTAGCGTGGTAGTGAGGGGGACTAGAATATGCCAGCATATTGACTGTTTATTATCCTCACCCAAGAATATGTTTATTGATTTTAGAGAGAGGGGAAGGGAAAGAGAAAGAGAGAGAAAAACATCCATGTGAGAAACGTTGATCAGTTGCCTCCCGTATGCACCACCACAAGTGATCGAACCCGTAACCTAGGTCTGTGCCTTGACTGGGAATCGAACCCACAAGCTTTTGGTGTACGGGATGTCACGTCAACTAACCATGCCACCCAGCCAGGGCAACATATTATTTTGAATTAAAGTTATTTAAGAAACAACTTGCATAAGAAGGACACTCTGGTCCCCTTTTGTCCCCCCTGAAGACAGGAAATGAATCTCCCACGTGAAAGGTACTCTCCCTGTACCAGGAGATAAAGAGGCATCCCCATCACCAGAGATGGAGAATTCAGAGCCGAGAAGGCTGTATGCACAAACCTTGTTCCTTCCTCCTTAACTCACCACCCCAAGCCCAACCCCTTGTCTTGTCCATTCTTGACAAACACACTATTTGTCTAAAAGGTACACACGCTGCCTTCTCGCGTCACTTCTTTGAGTCTCATTTTTCTACGGGCTCCGGTACGTACAAAATTAAATTTTGTTTTTTACTGTTAATCTTTCTTATGTCAATTTAATAATTAGGCCAGCCAACGAAACTAGAGGGGAAGAGGGAAAAGCTTTCCTTCCCCACAGTAGGGAAGTGGGATCCTTACAAGGGGCAGCGGTTATAAGGATGTCTTAATTTGTTTCAAAGAACAAAATATTAGGCATCTGGCTTCATTGATATAAATTTGTTGGAGAAAGGAGCACCCTTTCCCCAGGGACAACACAAAGAATAGCAAAGGTAATGAAAATAAGACAGAAACTCAAAATGGAAGAACAGTATCAATATTTAATCACAGCAGACTAAGGGTTGTTGAAGCAATAAGTAATAAATGTAATGAAACAGAGGATCCTGATTCTCACTGGGGGTGGGGGGAGGCAAAGAAGGGTCTTTTTTCTGGGTGCCTCTTTCCCACAGCCTGTGGAATATTCCCGAAGGGGACTGTGCTGTTGGGAGCACATAAAATCAATATCCTGGGAAGGGTTACTGTGTGCAGGGCGGAAGCATACCTTAGGTCAGCGATTTTCAACCGGTGTGCCGCAGAAACCTTAAAACATGCAATCCCTGACTGTTTAGTCAGGGACACTGACCTCTTTTCCCTTAGACTGTCAAATAAAAAAATGACAACAGACAACACAATAGCCGTCCAGTGTGAATGAATCAAAATTATACCAATTTTTTTGTCAGATCGGCAGAAAATATATTTTTCGGTGTGCCGCAGACTTTTAGTAGTTCGTTTACATGTGCCGTGACATGAAAAAGGTGGGAAATTGCTGCCTTAGGTAATTTCACCTCACGTAGCAAATCGGTCTCTTAGCCATACAACACAGACCATTTTCTTTCTACAAAATGGACAAGACAAAAGAATAATCGAGCTAGCATACTAATAAAGGGATATAAAGGTGTCTAGGAAAACTCTTTTAAACCCTCAATGGCTAATTTGGGAATTCTAGACTTTGTGTACTGGAGAGACACAGTGAAGGTATTATTAAACAACTCTAATACATGAGATGCATTACATCGAAGATGCTCTATTATTTTTGTAATTGCTACTTATCTCAGACCTTTTATTCATGATCTCAGAGGACATTTCCAAAGCTAATACTGCCACTGCAGCCTGATCAGAGGATGTGAGGATTACCCATCACGGTCCCGTCTCCCAAACACTCCAGTTTAATAACTGTGTCTTTTCTGGGGACTGTGATTCACCTGGGGTTCATGATCCCCTCTCTTGAACATTCACTCAATGATACTGCCTCCATGAGCCAGGGACAATGACATTTATCATTTCCCTTTTTGGATGCCAACCCTGATTATAGTTTTAACTATGGCATTGCGTGTGTGTGTTAGAATCAGAGAGAGACACACACACAGAGAGAGAGAGAGATAATAAAGTCTCAGATTCAAAATTACCAGTTTTCTCTTCTCTGTTTTTAAAGGGCAATGAACATGGCCATGTTCTTGGCCCATAATCAGAAGCCACCACTTCAGGTACTAATTGTTGATGCATCTTCAGGTCACCATCACACGTTTTGCAGAACGAGACACAGTACCAATACTAGAGAGACTTTGCAGGTAAAAGGGAGAGATGTAGTGACCCCAGGCTCAGCAACAGCCACATGGCATGTGGCCCCTATCAGACACAGATACTCCTAAACACAGACAGTGGCAATTAAGGGAGGCCAGAGGACCCCACGCCATATTGCTCAAGTACCATTAAGGTAATCAGGAGCTGAATTTTATTTCCCCATAACTTTTCTCTTTACCAGAATTGCATTCTGATGTAATACTCAAAATATGCAGCCAAAAACATGTTTTGCAATCTGCTGGACCAAAGTTATTTAAGGATTGTTTTTCCCGAGAAAGAAAAATTCTAAGGAAAGAATGCATACCCGTTGGCACAGTTCATTTCAATAAGTTGAAATGTTCTTCTCTCTGCCGTAACAAACATTGGGACACTAGGCAAGACACAAACGTTCTTGTGCCTCCGTTTGCCCATCTGTAAAATATAACAGAGATCGCCACTCGAAGAAAAGGTGATCTACACACTTTCCACACAGTGTTAAACAACTTGCATATTCCATCGGAAATATATGTTGTGTTTCTAAAAAATAAAATGAGGCATTTTTTTAAATAAGAAAAATAACAATGAATATTTCAGTAATATGGATTTATAAGTTTTCCTTCTTTCATTAATTATGGGTGAAAATCGAATCCTGTGATGCTGTGGGGATCTAGCAGTTTATAAGATTTCTTTGGGGACGACAGAGAGAGTATTCAAGTGTCCATAATACCTCAAGTCACCTAGAGCATTATTGGTGACAGTGAGGTCTACAGACTTTTTGCCCAGTCTTCCAGGCACCTGAGGGAGTTCAGGCCATCACAGTTCAGGTCCTGGGTCTTCTCCACTAGCAAAGAGCCCATCTGGAATTCAGAGATGTGTGTGGCCTCACTCTGGGACAGACTGGTTGGGTGGGAGAAAAGTGTCCCCGGGTTGTCAGGTAGAACAGTAGCACTGCCTTTGCAGAGCAAGATGAGGCCAGAATCTGGAACTGAGAGTTGAGTTCGGGGCAGAATTTCTAGAGAACAATCACACGTTGACTTATTAATTCCATTAATGAATTCAACAATATGATTTGTAGAGACTTTGGGGATGATGTAAACCAATCCCACATTGTTACAGATTAGGTCACAAGGGTCCAGGGAAGTTAATTTACTTGCCAAGTCACATTGCTAATAAATGAATAAGGAGAAATTGATACCAAAATGTCTGGCTCCAAATCCTAAGCATATCTTTCTTTCCTCATCTTAATGCATTGCCTGTGGGGAACCCTGAATCCTTTGCCTGGGTCTCTCTTCATGGGTGTTTGTCCAGTCTTCTCAGGGTACTTCGTTCGAGCATGGTTAAACCACCTCAAAAGAAATATCACGTTGTACATTGTCCTGTTAACCTACCTGTTTTGATGACATCTTGATCATATGCTGATTTACTCAATAAATATTTCTGGTGTATACGCTTTGTAATGTTGTGATTTATGGGAAATACATATTTAGTGATTCAAATGACCAAACTATATTTTTCATTATATATGTATTCTTTGTCCACGGTTCCTGGCTCACAGCTCCCAACACTCTTGGAATTTCCTGAGTAATAAGAGCAATGGGAGAATCTTTTGTTACAATATTTGGTCTCCTATCCTCTGTATCTGAAAATTTTCAGAGCCATAAAGGTGACATGAGTGTCTTGTTATTCAAAACAAGCCACATCTGGGTTAATGAGGTGACTTTCCTTTTTTAATTTTTTTAATGTGTTTTTATTGATTTTTTTTAGAGAGGGAGGGAGGGAGAGAGATAGAAACATCAATGTGAGAGAGAAACATCCATCTGCTGCCTCCTGCACGCCCCCTACTGGGGTTCGAGCCCGCAACCTGGGCATGTGCCCTGACGGGGAATCAAACCTGGACCTCTCAGTCCATGGGACACACTCCATCCACAGAGCCACACCGGCCAGCAATGAGGTGACTTTTAGAAAGGACCTATGGCTGAGGGCTGGTTGCCAGGAGAACCAACCATGAATAGAGGGGTGAAACTTTCAGTCCCACCCCCTGATTTCCAGGGAAGGAAGACAGGCTAGAGGTTGAATCAATCATCAATAGCCAATGACTTAATCAATCATGCCTATGTAGTAAAACCTCCATGGAGAAGGTTCAGAGAACTTCCAGGTTGGGGAAAGGTTGGGGAACCAGCACTCTTCCACTTGCCACCACTCACAGCCAGTCAGTCAGAACTAAGGTAACCTCCCAGACTTGCAATGTAGTCCAAGGACAGGATGTGGAAACCGCCAGTCTGTGGCCAGTTGGCAGTTAGTCAGAAGCACAGGTAACAGTCTGGGTTTGCAATGACATCTGAAGTGGAAGGCTGGGCGGTCTTATAGGACTGAGCCCTCAGCCTATATTCTGTTTGTTTGTTTGTTGGTTTGTATTGATTTTTAATATTTTTTTTAGAGAAAGAGGAAGGGAGAGAGAGAGAGAAACATCAGTGTGAGGGAGAAACATCTATCGGCTGCCTCCTGCACGCCCCCTATTGGGGATTAAGCCTGCAACCCGGGATGTGCCCTGACCAGAAATAGAACTGGGACCCCATGGGACAACACTCAATCCACTGAGCCACACCAGCCGGGCTCAGCCTATATTCTGATGCTATGTCCATGTAGATAGTGTCAGAACTGAATTAAATGTAGGATGCCCTGGTGTCCAGAAAATTGTTGGATGGATGGGGAAACCTTCCACATACACACATTTTGATTGGTGACAAAAACTTTTCTAATTATTGCGCCAGGATTGAGGTTACAAAGTTTAAAGACTTTACCCCTGGACCTGAGAAGACTTCAGTGCACTAAAGGAGTCAGACACACGGGGGGAAAACAATACAACACTGTGATGGGTGCTCTGAAAGGTAATCACAGAGGGCTAATGAGCACAGGGGAGGAGCATTTGATCAGATGTGGAAATCGGGCAAGATTTACCAGGGGAGATGATTTGCAGACTGAATTTTAAAAGAGAAAGAGAAGGCAGGCAGGTGAAGAGGAGAAGATCATTAGAGGCAACAGAAGCAACAGAAAGCCGAAATGCACAGGACTGTGAAAAACAATGTACTGTTCAGGAAAACATCAAGCCTTTGCAATTGGCTGGAATGGGGACGTGGTGAAAACTGAGGCTTGTGAAGCACCGAAGTGACAAGATAAGAAGAGCTTTATATCACTCAGTTGATAGGCTTCAACTGTAATTGGAAGGCAAAGGGAAGCCACTGAAACAATATGACAAATATCTTCTTTTTAAAGGTTCATCCCAGTAGTTGTGTGAGAATGAATTGGGGTGTATGTGTAGGAGGACTGGGAATTCAGGGAGAGCAGGTAGAAGGTTTTCAGTGACCCCAAATGTAAGTGTGGTGGACACTATGATGTGCCACCCATATCCTCTTCAGGGACAAAGAAGCGGCACCCCAGCAGCTGGGAGAGCTGCCAGGAGACAGACCTCAGCGGTTCAACCTTCTTTGAGAATTGCAGGCTGATAAAACTACTGTGGCCAAGGTATCACATTTTTCTAGAAGGAACTCACATCTACTGACTGTTCAGTGTGGGGTGCAAAGGTTCAGCTCACCCACCCTCACTTGGACAGCTCTGAAGGACCATCCCCACTGCAGAGCTTTCTCTGAAGTCAACTGAAGACTTCATTGGGACTGTATGGTGGCCTAGCATTTCCTTCTGCCCAGTCCTCCTTCCTTCCACTTCATCCCAAGGGGTTGATCCCCAAAACACTCCCTAGTAAATGACCTGCACACTAATTGTTAATCTCCACCTCAGGGTCCGTGTCTCCAGGAAATGAGCCTATGACAATGAGGTTGGAGGCCTGTACTGGGAACTGGCAGTATTAAGAAGAGGGAGAGGCACAGAACTCATTATACAGATGTAGATGTGGCGAAATGAAGCTTTCACTTCATCCGTCTGTATAATATGAATAAGATTGACAGGATTAAGGACCCATGGAGTTCAAAGAAGGGAGACAAATTTTTATGTGACTTAATGATTGAATAATCTTAACATGGGATACCTATAAAACAATGAGGGACTGTATCAGATAGATCGTTGAATGTTTGAGTTGAACCAGAGAAGGAGATACTTCAGATCGTTCTTCTGTGTTTATTATATTATACATTACATAATATTTTATATAATTATATTATCTTCCCTTTGCAGCCATCATTTCGGATTCCAGATGGGATTAAAATATATTCAAATACATGAGCTGACCACAAAAGAGAGGAAAGTCTCAGAGCAGCACGCTGAAGAACTCCCACATCCCACAGCTGGGAGGGACCGAGTAGCTGGCAGAACTGACTGAGAAGGAACAATCAGAGGAATAGGAGGGAAATAAAGACATTATGCTGTTACAGAAGATAAGAAAAAACAGGGCAGTTATTTTTGATTGAGTTACAGTCTATTGAGGAATCTAATGATATGAGAGCTAAACATTTCCATTGACTTTTCCAATACGGAGAATACTGGTAGCCTCAGCTAGGACAGTTTGGGTGGTGAATGAGATTGGGGCCACACCGAAGCTGGCTGGAGAATGAATGTGCAAGGTATTTTTGAATAAAGACATTGAAATGGGTAACAGATAGTGGCATGAGGTAAGCTACAGGCTATTATTTTTTTAACCACAAATTCATAGAAATTATGGGAAAGATTGATTTTAAAATATGTATTAAAAACATCTGTAACAAAAATAAATTCACAAAAATTGCAAAACAATAAATAAAATATGTATTAAAAGATCTATGCTAGTAGTGAAAAATAAGAAGGGGTACCATCCAGGAACTAGATATGATGAAGAATCTCTCAGAATGGAATGAGGACAGGATTAGACTGAATGAGGATATCAAGCCCAGAACTCAGCGGGAGAGGACCAGTGGGCAGGTGGAGTGGGTGTGAAGGTGTTGCCCTGAGAAGGTGGATATGACAAGCAGAGGTAAGGAGATGGGTGGCTGTTTGGTTGGAGAACAACAGAAAGAAGAGTTAGGGAGTTTGGCTTCACCCTCCATCCTCCACCTGCACCGGCACTCAGGTGTCACCAAAGCCCGAGGCTGGAGAGGAGAAGTGCCATGTGAGAGGACACACGACAAAAGGACGTTATCTCGTTATCTCACCACAGAGTAGCTATCAGGACATGACCCAGGAGCAGTACTTTCCCATCATCACAGAAGACCAACATGTAAGACAGGTGAAAAGAGAAATTCAAGAAGAAGCGTCAATATCTGAGGAACAGCACCACTAGAAAGAAAGGCAACTCGGAAGTCAGAAGGAGGAGATACTCTTAGTATATTGGCATGATCACGCAGGATTCATGACATTAAGCACCAGGTAGGGTACCTGAATGAGGAGGCGATGCTAACATGTTCAAACAACGAAGAGAGCAAACACAGCTGTGGATCCCCCCAGTGAGGTGGGACATCCAGGGGAGGACTTACCCTCCAAAGGCAGGAAAAGTTAGGAGACACGGGGGACAGATTCAGACGCTTTAGCATCCATTGAACAGCAAGCTGAGAAATAGAGACATTTCAGACAGTAAAGAATAAAGAAAATCATAGTAGCTTACAGACATCTTGAGAAGACAGCTTAGGAATGAGAAGATGGAAATAAGATTTATCACTGGCACCTTTTGTTTCAATAAGACAATGGAGGTGATCTCTGAAGTCATGAGGAAAAACAGTTTTTGAACAACAACACAAAAAGCTATTTCCAGCCCATCATTCAAGTATGAGAACTAAACAAAGGTATCTTCAAAAAGGAAGAGTCTCAGAAATTGTGTTGCTCTGTGAACAGATACTAATGCAGGTGAATAAAAAGCCAAGAGGATGGGGTAAGATGATAGCTTGGCCACCCACAGCTACTTCTATTTCCTGCTGAAATTTCACTCAAATAACTCCAAAGGTATTTAAAAAGCAAAACCCTTCAAAGACAGGGAAGGTAGGAGGAAATGACAATAGGCTGTGAGTGGTGTCAATCAAATGGACAATGAATAAACTGTTTCCGAGACTTGAGAACACTGAATCTCAAACAAGCAGGCGGGAAAGCCAGGAGCAAACCCAATTTATCCCAGAATGTCCAAAAGCCTTAGTACCTGGGGAAAGCAGGCACGTGGAAGCCCGTTGGAAGGGAAGGAACTAAATGAATGAGGCTTGGTTAAAATTCGATTTAAGAAGCAGTCAGATCCTGCCATCAGCCTGGTTAGCTTGTTGTGAGTCCTTCCCTCACGCTGGTACAGGTGGAGAATTGGATTTCGAGAGAAATGGCAGCTCTCTGTGGGTGTCAGGCAGAGTCAGGACAGGAGTCAGAATACTAAAAACAGGAGATGTCAGTGCATGCATGGATGTAGGATATTGACAACTCCCACCCTATTTTTCTATTCTGCTCCAAGAATGATGGCAACTAGCTCTTCACCCACTAAGCAAGAGACTAGTGGGGTCTTCTCAGGGAATCGGACTCTGCCAAGAGGACAGACCTCAGGAAATCAGCACACGTGTTTTCCCCACTAACTGGCCCGGCAGATTCTTCAGATCTCTGAGCCACAGCCACGCACCCGGAGCTTCCCGTGAGCTTTGTAAGGATGACTCTGAAATAAGAGCTGGGAATCAAGGTTCTCAGACAGTTGAGGGTAAGTACACAGAAACCAAAACAGATATGAATAAATACAGTCAAGAAACCAACAAAAGCACAGGCCATGTAGTGAGGAAAAAGTGTTCTCATTTCTCCACTTTCAAATAAGAAAAGATTGCAAGCAGTAAGCAGGAACAGGATGCCAATTAAAGCAGCACTGGGAGTTCCAAAAGGAGGCCCTTTATATTATTTTTTAAATAATATAGTAGAGCCCTAGCCAGTCTGGCTCAGCGGTTAGAGCATCGGCCCAAGGACCAAAGAGTCGCAGGTTCGATTCTGGTCGAAGGCACGTACCCTGGTTGTGCTTCGGTCCCAGCCCTGGTCAGGGTCCTGCGGGAGGCAACCAATCATTGTCTCTCTCTCACGTCGATGTTTCTCTCTCTCTCTCCCCCTCCCACTCTATCTGAAGATAAAAATGAAAATAT
Source organism: Tadarida brasiliensis (assembly GCA_030848825.1). Classification (NCBI taxonomy): domain Eukaryota; kingdom Metazoa; phylum Chordata; class Mammalia; order Chiroptera; family Molossidae; genus Tadarida; species Tadarida brasiliensis. Next base: position 26,184,001 of record CM061277.1, on the reverse strand, counting down.
CCTCGGGTGAGGATTAAAACTAATAAGTTCGGCTGGTGTGGCTCAGTGGTTGAGCGTCGACCCATGCACCAACAGGTCACCGGTTCGATTCCCGGTGAGGACACATGCCCAGAGTGTGGGCCCGATCCCCAGTGGGGGGCATGCAGGAGGCGGCCAGTCAATGTTCTCTCTCATCGATGTTTCTATCTCTCTCTCCCTCTCACTTCCTCTCTCTCTAAAATCTATAAAGGAAAAACAATTAAAAGAAAAAGAAATTAAAATAATAATATAGTAGGAAGGGAAAACTAAGAAGTTTAGAAGGTAGCATTGAGGAACCTCACACAACGTGCAGAAAAAATAAGAGAGAGAGAAAGAGATGGAAAACAGGAAAGCAAAATGAAATCAGAGAGCCAGTCGAGGAGGTACAAACATAGATAAATATAGCCAGGTAACTGGATTGCAGGTTCTCATGAAATTAAAGGATTGTAACCATGGGGCTATTCGAGCAAGTGAGCGGAGAGGACGGAGTATGATGGAAGAAAACTAGCAAAGAGTCTTGTCGGAAAAGAAAACAGGGGAGAAATGTTCCTTTTAGTGTCTCTCATGCTGCAGCGAGGCCGTATAAAATAAAAATGGAAAGCAATCCTGAGATTTAGCAATTAACAGGTCATTGGTCGCCCAGGCTTGGCAAGCTAAGTGTCATAGCAGTTAAAGGGACAGCTTCCAAATGCCACTAGACTGAGTACTGGCTGATAAATGAGAAAGTGAGAAAGTGACTATTGGCCACCTCATGAAATTTTATTTTTAAGGCTGTAGGTGTGAATAGGAGGGTGCCGGGCAGTCGGACCTGTGTGACTTCACGTCAGGTCAGTCATAATTCACAGTCTGCTAGAAAGGTTTAGCCTAGAACAGCGAGTTCCCACCTTTTCCATCTCATGGCACATGTAAACTAACTACTAAAATTCTGTGGCACATCAAAAGATATATTTTCTGCCATCTGACAAAAACAATAGGTATAATTTTGATTCAGTCACACCAGACAGCTACTGTTGCGTTGGCTGTTGTCATTGTTTTTACTTGACAGTCTAAGGGAAAAGAGGTCAGGGTCCCTGACGAAATGGTCAGATACGGCATGTTGGAAAATTCCTGCAGCACACCGGTTGAACATCGCTGGCCTCAAAGGAAGATTACTGAAACCCATCTCACCTGCATAGAGTGAATGGAAGTTTTCTCAAAAACAGAAGCAAAACAAACCAAACACACAGGGAAGAACAATCACCAGGGGAGGGGGTCTCAGAGCTGTTCTCTGTCCTCCTCACAGGCTCGGCCTCGGACAGAGGGGTCCCTGCTACCCAAAAGTGAGCGTTCCTACCGACACTAAGCCAAAATAGTGCAGAGTGAAGAAGCAATTACCTTAGTGTTAGCATAGGTAGCTAGATATTCATAAAGAGAAGGGAGCAAAGAGAATCGGATATTACTAAGCTTAACAAACCAGGGAGCTGAATCGGACAATAAGCCTGCTTTACGAGGAAATTGTAGCATTCACAGACACCCCAGGAGAATCGCAGCATTGCCCCTCCAAGGGGATTAACACCCCTTACTCCCCCATGTAGGAAGGAAGGACCAGCTTTCTAATTTCCCCAGGGTACAACCAGTCTACTCGCCTGGACTATGGAGGTTTCGGGGGGAATAAACAATTAAGGAGACCGTCTTCTGCTGGGCGCATGTGCAGTAGCAACCGAGATGGTTCAGGGGCCCTGGCCCGTGTGGCTCAGTTGGTTAGAGTGTCGCCCCATGCACCAAAGGGTCACAGGTTCAATGCTCAGTCAGGGCACATACCCAGGTTGCAGGTTTGATCAGGGAGGCAACCAATCGATGTTTCTCTCTCACATCAATGTTTCTTTCTCTCTCTCCCCCTCTATCTTCCTCTCTCTCTGGAATAAATGAAAATCAGTGAGGATTAAAAAAAAAAAAGATGGCACGCAGGGGAAGGTACTTCTGCTATGAGGCGTGTTCAGTAGGAGCCAAGATGGCAACCATAAGGGGCAGAGCCTAGCCTGGGAAAAAGGATCAGATTGGATAAGGGGCACAGAACCCAGAAGATCTGGGAAATGGACTGGTTAGGAGGAGGGCCACACACTAGCTCCTGAAGGAAGGGCTGAGAAATTAATTAGCTAGAGCACCTTTCATTGGTGCACTCCTGTGCTCGAATGTCCTCTCTTCATAGCAGCCACGTGGGCCTGGCAGCCTCTCAGACTCCAAGGACCAGCCTGGGTACAGCCACGCAGTGCCCGCTGAAGCACAGGCGGCAATAGAGACTGCACTAGCCAGACAAGGACAGAGTCTGAACTGGACTAAGCTTTGGCAGGGCACAGAATTTCCGGCAACATTAGGATACATCTTGCTAACGGATGCACAAAATTTACTGAGATAAAGCACAGATGTTCACAGATATAGCTCAAGGCTCTGGCAGCTGGACGCTGAGATGCTGAGTGTGGGAAGGACCATGTGGGGTGAGGGGACCCACTGCTGCAAAGCAAATGCTGAACGCTGTTTGCACTTTTAGCTGTGTGTGTGTGTCCCGGTCACAAATGCAGGTGAGTCAGGAAGCTGGGAAGTAAAAGTGAAAATCCTCTTTGGATTTCTTTAGGTTAATGAACACAGGTATGCGAGTAGGTCTTTTGTAACAGTGAAGTGGTGTAAAGTGACCTTTTGAAGTGGCATAGATACTGTGTCCTGAATAAGGTCAGCGCTGGACTATTTCTAGGCTCAGATTCCCTTTGAGCCATCTTGACAGTTGCATACTACAGACGTTTTAACCTCAGACCTGGATCGTCTTACACTTGCACCTTGTGCTTTCAGAACTTCCCAGCTTCTTGACTCATCTGCATTCATAACCGGGACATCAGCAGCCCTGGGCCTCCTGCCCACACCAGCAGGGCCACCCACCCCACAATTAACCCAGCAGCTAGAATCCAGGCTTAGAGTAAGCTCACCCCTGTACTGCCTGGGACCAAGGGGCAAGAATGAGAGGGGGCAAATGGTAGGAAGGGGGTGCCTAAGAAGAAGAGCATTACTCCACTGTGTGTCTCAGATGCGAGGGTAACCTGCAACGACCCACGATCAGCAGGGTGCCTGGAACATGGTAAGCATGAAAGGCATTTGTTTGGTGGCTGATGTTGTTAATCAGACAGAACCACCAGCTCCCCTGCCATCAGTCACAGCTAAAAGGAAGCAGTCACGAAGGGGTGAAGATGAGGGTGTGAACTCCCCACTGTGTGCCAGGCTACTTGCATGCGTTCGTTTAAGTCTCCAATTCACCCCAAGTTTTCTGATGATGAAAACAAGGTTTAGAGAAGAGAGAGACTTGCCTGGAGCTATTAAGTGCCTGAGCCAGGATGTGAACCAGCCAGTCGGTCCACACCTTGAGGGAAGCATTTCACAATTGATGGAGATTTGACTTCAGCACCTCATTTTTAAGGCATTTGCTTTTCCGATTAAGGTAACCTCCCAGGACCAGATGCACCATCCACAGGCTAGTTTTCAGGTGCTGAATGAGCAAAAGGTATTCCAGGGCATTTTTCCTCCCTCTCCTCCTGGGAAGGGACGATCAGATTACAGAGCCTGGCCTGGAGGCAGGCGTCCCCCTCCCCTTTGCCATTTCTCCCTAAATTAGTTTTCATTTCATAACAGTCATTAGCTGAGCGCTGGGAATGAAGTGTAAAAATCCCCCCTCACCTTGGAGTCCTAACTGGCAGCAGTTCCTTGAAACTCGGCAATCAGAGCGCCATTTAAGCATCAAAACCTCATCAATTAGGCCTCACTGTACAGGCATCACGTGGCCGGCAGGTCACGCTGAGTGGGACGCGGAGGAGCACAGAGGCCTCATTACAGGCCTCAGCTTTTGTGAAATTCCTGAATAAGCAGCGCGTGGAGTGTCTGCAGAAGGACCGCATTTTCTTTTTCTGGCTTTAACAACTGCTTTCACGGACAATTGAACACTGTGGGTTGCCAGCTGTGTTAATGTCTGACCCCTCCTTTCAGATGTCAGCCTGGTGAAATGGCCTCGGAGGCAGTCTGTCCCCGAGAAAACGATGCCTTTCCTGACATCGGGGCCGGGCTCCCACCAAGGACAGTCTCCCCTTGCTGCCCGCACACACCATCGCCCCCCTTCCAGGAGCCTGAGGAGGCGCTGTGCTCGCATCCCAGCCCCGCATCACCTAGGAAGGTTTCGGAGGGGTGTGGGGCGGGGGCGGTGGTGCCCCGAGTCGGGGCTGCGTCCAGGTGGCGGAGCTGGAGCGGATGGCGCTGTAGTTCTGGACTCGGTGACTGTGCGCAGCCCCTGCGTGGAAGGGGTTCTCCTGCGTGTTCACCCCTGGATCCAGTCCCCGCGGAGTCAAGTCCACGTCGTGGGTATTGTCTGGCTGCTCAGAAGGAGCCTCATGTTACGGGCTCAACCCAAACCCAAGGCTTGCTTCTTGGTTCCAAGCTCAGGAACTGAGTTTTATCAGTTGGCTCAGCGCTGGTTTGGTGTAGGGGCAGCTAATATACCGACCACGTGCCCGTCAGACACACTTGAGGCAGGAAAGTTAGATCAGGGAACAAGGGCATCAAGGTCTGCCTCTCCCCTTTTCCGTCTTGGCTGGGACATCGCGGCCATGACCTCCACTGACCACCTGTCCCCCACTTAGCCTCCCCACTTTCCTATCATTAAGACAAACAAGACTGGTCTCAACCACAGTGGCAGGCATAGTGACCTAAAAGTGACCACCAGGGCCATTGTAACATCTTTGTAATAAATTTGCATTACAGCTTTGGGGCCACACCCCCACTCCACCCCCAATCGCCATGATAGTTCCAGGAGAACCAAAAAAGAACTCGCTGTCTGGAGAGAAAGGAAACGGACAAGTCGTGTGAACAGTCACACCCACGTCAGAAGCCGAGGACCGTCCTAGCCCCACCCCGTGCCCATGTTTCATAAAAACCTTCCACCTAGACCCTATGGGGCGTCCAGTTCTTCGTCCCCTGAAGTTGCCTCTCTCATTCCTCAAGTGGGTAGTATCTCTTTCATAGATTTACTCTGCTTTGCTAAAGCTTTCTGACGTGCTCTGGAATCCTTTGTTGTGCCATGACAAGAACCTGGACCCCTGTATGGGGTTGAGGCCTCCCTTGGCCTGTCCCAGCACCACCCAGCATCCTACTGATAAGCCAGATGGCCAATACATTACCTTACAATGAAAAGTATGGTCAGTTTCTTCTCTACTCTCTACCCTTAAATAAAATAGGAGAAAAAAATATATGCACCCCTATGTTCATAGCAGTGCTATTTACAATAGTTAAATCTGGAAACAGCCTAAGTGCCCATCAGTAAATGAGTGGATAAAAATGCCATGGTACATTTACACAGTGGAATACTAGGCAGCTGTAAAAAAGAAGGATCTATTACCCTTTGAGACAGCATGGAGGGACCTGGAGAACATTATGTTAAGCAAAATAAGCCAATCAGAGAAAGACAAGTATAACATCTCACTTATATATGGAATCTGATGAACAAAATAAACTGATGAATAAAATAGAACCAGAGGCATGGAAACATGGAACAGACTGACAAATCTCAGAGGGAAGGGGGGTGAGTTGGGAAGAGATTAAGCAAAGAACTTACATGCATATATGCATTGCCCATGGACACAGACAATAGGGTGGGAAGCCCTGGGGTGGGGCAGGAACCAGGTGGAGTGGGGCAATGGGAGAAAAGAAGGGGGGCATCTGTAATACTCTCAACAATAAAGTGAAAAAAAGAATAAAGAATAAAAATATTTAAATATTAAAACAAAAGACATATACAGGCTTGAAGTCTATTTCAAAGCCATTAAAATACTGTAATCAGAAAATTAGAACCTGCAGTTCCACCTAGAGAAACTAACTAAGAAAATCATTAGGGTTACATACAAGGAGTTAGTTACAGGAAGAATTGCTTATACAAATCTAATAATTTGAAAAAAACTAAATGTTCACAAATAGAACACTGACTTTAAATACTGATTCAGCCACACATAGGAAGCTTTAGATTACTATTCATGCTATAGAAATATAGTATAACACTCTAAGTTAAACAGTGGCAATACACTTCATTTTCCTGCGATGAGTCAGACTAACCTGAAAAACTCTGCTGCAGAAAAATAAATTCTGGGTAAAAATGTATATTAAATATCTCTTGAAGGCCTATAGAAATGAACAACCAAATAAAATGAGCGTTTATATTGCTGCAATTATAGTTTAAACTATGATTTCCCACTAAAAGAAAGCAAGACTTCTTGGGAAAAATAGCTGATTCTAAGTCTGGGGCAGGAAATGTACAAAATGAGCCTGGAACATCTGGGGTCCTGTTGAAAGGGCTTTGGAGGCAACTTAAGAGGCTCTCAATGGCCAAAGATGGAGCAATTTTTGCTTCATTAAGGAAATATTTTCAATGGATTTAAATTTATCAAATCTACTTACATCTATAAGTTTCTCCTATATACACACTAATGTGCATATATTTATACTTCATATTATATATATAAAATATAATAAACATAAAAATATTTATACATACACATTCAAACTAGTCACCTTCAGGTGAATGAGAAATCAATTTATTACAGTAAAAACTGGGTATACAGGCCTGGCCGGTGTGACTCAGTGGTTAAGAGCATCGGCCCGTGCACCAAAGGGTCAAGGCACGTACCTGGTTTGCAGGTTTGATCCCCAGCCCCGGGCCCTTGCAGGAGGCAAACAATTGATGTGTCTCTCTCACATTGACCTTTGTCTCTCTCTCTTCCCCCTCCATCCACTCCTTTCACTCTGTCTAAAAATCAGTGGAAAAAAATATCCTTGGGTAAGGATTGACAAACAAAACGAAAACTGGGTATATAAACAAATCAAGCATTATTTTGCCTTTCCTATGCGAACTGATAACCAGCTAGCTGATGAAAAGAATCTCTTTATAAAAGGTTCCAATTAATAAATGCAAAAGAAATGGCAAAATAAGAATATCATCATTGACACCCCCAATTAATGAACAGATCAATTCACTGATCGTAAAACGATGCTAATATCACATAAAGAAATATCACGACCAGACACTATGGGCACTTGATGAAAAAACACACCACCACCTAAAGACCTGCCAAAGAGATGGACCCTGCGCCCGAGTCAGCCTCTGAATCCAGCTAACAACCTGCAGGGAACGCAGAGAACAGAGGAACATGTTGAACGTCACCGTGAGTATATAATCAGCAAAATCCATTCTGTGGATTTTTGTTTTCAATAGTTGACTTGTAAGGAAAAGAAAGGGTGATAGAAGGCTGGTGTGCTCAGTGGTTGAGCATCGACCCATGCACCAAGAGGTCACCGGTTCGATTCCCAGTCAGAGCATATGCCCAGGTTGTGGGCCCGATCGCCAGTGGGGGGCATGCAGGAGGCGGCCAGTTGATGTTCTCTCTCATCGATCTTTCTCTCTCTCTCCCCCTCTCCCTTCCTCTCTCTCTCTAAAAATAAATAAAGGAAAAAAGAAAAAAGAAAGAAAAGGTGATAGAGGGAAACCTGTACACTATAAAGGACTTCAAAGACAAATAAAATAAAAATGGACATGAATAAATTTTAATGTCTGTGAATGCAACTTGGGTGATTAAATTATATAGAAATGCAAGGAAGTGATTACTATAAAAGGCAGGATTTTTTGAAGAGGAAATAAAGATGTGTGATTTATATGTATAAGGTTGTTTGTACATTAAATTATATTTTTATGCAGTATTCTATATCTGTTTTTGAGTTTACTATAAAAGGTTAAAATATATTAAGTGTGTCATTGAGTTGGCAATAAAACAAAGAAAATCCTAAAAGGCCAAAACTGGAGTTAAAAGGAGAATTTATAGAAGGTCAATGAGGACTGAAGCTGGCTTTAGGCCTGAGGGCAGAGAATGAATCTTGGTGTTTTTTAGCCTCTCTGTTTTGAAGGCAACATGAGGCACTGGTTGGTGGTATCCCAGGGTCCCTGTCAGAAGCAAATTAAAATTCTCTCTGAAAGAGCACAGCTTCAAATCAGGCATCAAAAAATTCCCACAGTTAAAGTTCCAAAGAGCATGAGCTCATAGCCAAAGACCAGAACTCGCGAGAAACGAGGAGGTGCGACCAGGAGACTGCAGACTCGGGACTGAAAAGAACTGAGAAAAGGCAATTAAAAGAAAGTAACAGACAATAAGTATGCTTCCTATGTTTAAAAAAAGCAAAGTACTGCAAGTCTGACCAGGTAGGTTTTTAAAAACATGTAATCTAATTCTGGAATTGAAAGCTAAATAAACCCCAAATTTATGACACAGCAAGGGACATCCAACTTCAAGCGTGATGAGACACCCTGTGGCAGAGCCATGTGCTTGCCAAGATCAATGGGAAAAGCAGAACAAAAAAATGCATACCTACTTGAGAAAGTCTTAGAACTAGTAATGTAATCAGGTTTGGAGGGCAAAATAACTTTAGAAAAGACGAAACCTTGGCGAGATTTAAACTAACATTCTGCAGCAGATTTTAACCTCATTGTGTTTGGTAATTTGTGGGGCAGAAAAACAGTCTGATGTGCCAAGCAAAAAGCCTAGGCAGAGGTGTGCAGAGAACAGCAGCTGTTGACAGTCTAGGGGGCTACAGAAAGAAAAATTACAGAGTTGAGGGGCCGATGCGCTTCTTCCCCTTACCTCTTTCCACATAGTCTAGCTCCCTGGTCAGTGCCTCCTACTCGAACATGTTGGGCTTGCCCTGGTGCCTCGGTTTGGCCAATGAAACGTGAGCTGACAATGAGCGAGCAAAAGTTTTGAATGTGTTGGCATGGTTTGGTTTTGTTACTTGTTTTCTTTCCATACCCTCAATTAAGAACAGGTCCTGTGTAGACTCTGAATAAGGCTGTGGAGTTGACCTGGACTTCCCCTACAACCCGGAGTCAAGCCCAGCTGAGTTCAGCAGAACCACACCTGACAACAGATGTGTGAAAATCAACAACAAAAGCTGTGGTGAGCCGCTCAGTTTTGGAACTGTTTAGCATAATGGCAATCTGTTTTGATTAATATATCCCTGAAAAAAAGTTAAATTTACCAGTTTTGAAAAATAAAAGAAATTGAAAATCTACATATTCTTATTATACTAAATAGGAGTAATTTAAAGACAAAATAATCATTTAAAAACAAATTTCCTCAGGCCTTGATAACTTTATCAGTAATTAGTCCTAACTTATTTAAGAAGCATTATCAGTATTGCAAAAATTCTTCCACAGAATGGGAAAAGAGTGAACATTTCATAACTTATTTTACGTGGATTATGCCCTGGCCGGGTGGCTCAGTTGGGTGGAGCATCATCCCGTACACCAAAAGGTTGCAGGTTCAATCCCTGGTCACGACTTATGGGAGGCAACTGATCAATGTTTCTCCCTCTCTCTCCCTCTCCCCTCCCCCCCTTTCTGTCTCTAAAATCAATAAACATGTCCTTTGATAAGGATTAGAAAAAAAAAAAAAAGCATGGATTACAAAACCAGACAAAAATATTCAAGGAAAATTAAGATTAATCTGTTTTATGAAAGGAGGCCTTGAAATCACTTGACAAAAAGAAGATACCAAGTGGAAACTTCAAGATTGTTGAGTATATTAATTCTGCACAATTGATCTATAGATCCAATGAAATTGCAATCGCTATCCAAGCATATTTGTTTGTGTGCAAACTGTCAAATTGTTTCTGAAAGTTATATGGTAACACGAATGTTATATAGCTATAACATTCTTGAAAAAGAACCGCAAGAACAAAATTGGAGAACCTACACTATCAGCAATACCATAAAGCTACAGCGAGTAAAACAGTGTGAAACCGGATAAATGATAGATGAACATACCAATGAAATAGAACATAAATTCTAGAAACACACACATACACAGACAGTAAAGTACACTAATTTTGTGGCAAAAATACCATGTTAGTGCAGTGGGAGAAATGATAGTTTCCCCATAAATGGTGCTTATCAACTGGATATCTAACTGAAAAGAAATCTTGAAAAAAAAAAATCACTTGACAAAAATCAATTCCCATTAATAATAAAAACACACTGAGATGCTTCCTTATTCTAATAAATGGTATATTTAAAAAATAACTAAAAGCAAATATCATTTTCTTAGTGAAGCATTGCAAGCATTCCTCCTGAATTTGGGAAGGAAACAAGCGTGCGTACTAGCGGTTCTATCAGCGGAAGGTCGTGAGGGAAGCCTGCATGGTGCTGGAATGTCCTATTTCTTGCTTTAGGTGCCGCTTACATGGGTGTTTTCACTATTTGAAATTTCTTCAGCCCAGCCGGCGTGGCTCAGTGGACTGGGTGTCCTCCCGTGGACTGAGAGGTCCCGGTCAGGGCACGTGCTCACATTTCCGCTCGATCCCCAGTAGGGGGTGTGCAGGAGACAGCGATGGGTGTATCTCTCTCACACTGATGTTTCTCTCTCTCTGTCTCTCTCTAAAAGAAAATCAATAAAAACCTATTTTAAAAAATAAATAAATAAGTAAAATTTCTTCAAACCTGCAATTCTGATTTCTGCACTTTTCTGTAGACATCGTATATTGCAAGACAATGTATTTAAAGCAATCTTGAAAGTATTTTCAGAGAAGCCAAACTGAGAGCACTAGGCCAACAAACCATACACAGAGGCGTTTGTAAAGGTCTCCATATGGAAGGAGTAAGCTGATTCCAGAAAGAGTCTCTGAAATGAAGGAAGTAGTGGTTAGCAAAGAAATGAGTAAGTAGGTGGGTAATCTAAACAAATACCGGTTTAAGATAGGTTTAATCATTTTTAATTTGTCAGATAACTTTCAGTTTTAAGATGAGTAAGGTCTGAGGATCTAAAGTATAACGTGATGACTCCAGATGACACTGCAAGTATAATTGAAATTCGCTAAGACAGTGAAACATAAATGTTCTCGCAATAAAATAAAAAAAAGGTAATTTAAGGTGATGAATGTATTCATTAAGTGAATGGCTGAATCCTTAAAAATAAATTTAAAAAATTATATCAATGAGAGAATGAAAAGGTGTTCAAATCTCCTTTTATTGATCAGAGAGTTTACATTAAATTAGTAATTTTAATAATTATGTGTAATATAATTTATTGAGTAATCACTAAAAGAGTAGGAATATTTTATATAATTTCTAAACTTGTAGATGGGGTTAAAAATCTTGAAATAAAGAAGAAAAAAATATATATTTATATTTGTACATGTACACTCACACAGTATTAGTTATCTATTATTGTATATCAAATTACTCCCAAAACTAAGCTTAAAAGGCAAACCATTTATTATTTTACAGTTTCAGTGGGCCAGGAATTCAGCAATGGTTTAGCTGGGTAGTTCTGGCTCCATATCTGTTTTTTAAATCCTCACCCAAGGATATTTTTCTATTTATCTGCAGATAGAGTGGGGGAGGGGAGTGGAGAGAGAGAGACATCAACGTGAGAGGGACACATGGACCTGCTGCCCCCTGCACAACCCAGACCAGGGCTGGGGACTGAGCTGCAACCGAGGTACGTGTCCTTGGCTGGAATCGAACCTGTGATTCTTTGGTCCACAGGTTGACGCTCTAACCACTGAGATAACCAGCCAGGGCTGGCTCGGTATCTTTTACAAGACTGAAGATCAAGATGTTTTTCAGGGTTACAGTAATATGAAGGCATGGTGGGTGGGAGATCTGCTTTGGACGCTGCGGGCGTGGCTATTGCAGACAGCCCAGCTCCTTGCTGGCCACTGTGGCCTTTCTATGGGGGCTGCTCAAATCATGGCAGTTGGCTTTCCCAAAGTGACTCTTCGGTGGATGAGGAAAAAACAAAACAAAAACAAGATGGTATTTGCAAAGTCTTTAAACATCCAACCTCAGAAGCGACACCTTCACAGTGGCAATAACATTTAATAGTACGCAATGACTAAAATGCTTGTAAATTGATACACAAAATATACAACCTTAAGTTATTATGTCAGAGGAGAGAAAACTGTTTTTTAAATGAGTTAAATATTCAAATTAAGGAATTTGAAGGCGAGTAGAATAATTGAAAAAAAAGAAAAGAAAGAATAAATATAAGAAATGAACAGACTAGAGGAAAAAATACACAAGAGCCAAAGTGAGTTTATTAATAAGAAGAAAAATAGACCAAGCATGGCCAGATGACCAAGAAAAGCAGAGATGGCACAAATAAAAAATATTAAGAAATAAAAGAGGGAGAATATAACCACAAATAAAGTAGAAATTAAGGATATTAAAAAAAATATTATCATCTTTATGTTGATAAATTTGAAAAGATAGATGAACTGGACAAGTATCTATGGGGAGGAATTATATCTTTCACTCATTAAGAAAAAGACAACCCAGAAAATTCTAAAATAATTTAAAAAATTGAATCAGTAGGGACTTCCGGTCGAGATAGCACGTAGGTAAATGCGGTATCACATTGTCCTTCCACAACCACATCAAAATTACAACTAAATTGAGGAACAACCATACTCAAAACCACCTGAAATCAAGCTGAATGGAAGTCCTACAACTACGAGATTAAAGCAGCAGCTGCATGGAGACTGGTAGGAGCGGTGGAGGCGGAGGGGCTGGTCCCACACCCACGTGTGGCGGATAAAAATCAGGAGGACACCTCGGCTGGGAAGGTCCTTCCTGAGGAGTGAGGGGTCCCCATCCCACACCAGGCCACCAGCTCAGGGTTCCAGTGCCAGGAAGAGAATCCCCATCACTTCTGGCTGTAAAACCAGAGGGAACTGAGGCTGAGGGAGGCTGAGGCTACTCGAGCCCCAGGCAGCTCCTCTTAAAGGACCTGTGCATGGACTTACTTGGACTTGCTTCCTCTGAGCTCCAGAGTGGGGGAGGCAGCTAGAAAGGCACCAGAGATGTATGAGGAAGAACTGAGCTGTTTGGCATTGGGGCGAGAGCTGGAGAAGAAGCTTTCTCCCAGACAGACCTGCTGGCAGAGGCCATTGTTCCATTGGTTAGCCCTTCCCTCACAGGGCAGGCAGATGGCCACCATATCTGGGACTCTAGCAACCTGGCTCACACTGTTTGCCCCACCCTGGTGGTTCCCTGAGGCCCTGCCCCACCCAACTTTCAGGCCCACCCAAGCTGTTACCAGTTGCTTTATCATAGGAATGGCCTGTCTTGGCTCCTGCTTCAGATTTTTCTAAATTCTCTCAAACAAGCAGCATCTGATCTCAGCAAGTCCCATACCTCTCGTTAAGTGGCCCCAGGCCTGGCACTAGAAGCAGCCAGCCTTGGTTCACAACTTGGCTTTGCCTGGGCACCTCCAAACCCAGCACAAGAAGCAGCCATCTGCAGACTGCTTTGTTGCTTATGCCAGGTGGCCCCAGGTAGAACACAGGCAGTGGCTGACCTGGCCCCAGAGTCAGCACACCCAGTGGACAGCTTCAGAACACTGCGAAGCATCACCACCCCACTATCTCCACAAGTGACACACTCAAGGAATGGACTCAGTGGGTACCAGAGCCTTGCTGAAGTAAGTCTAGCTCTGTGTGGTGGGCCCCTGCACAGTTGATCATCCAAAGTAGTCAGAGGTCAGTGGATAGAGGGCACAGCCAGTCCTTGCAGCTGATCAGCCTGAGTAAAATCCTCTCATTGATGTGCCACCAGCAATCAAGACTAAATTAAAGGATTCCAAAATGGCGGTGGAGTGAATGGAAGCTACACAGACCATCTCCCAGGACCAAACTGGAATTACAACTAAAATAAAGACAAATCGTTGGGAAAAAGCAACAGAAAAGCAGCTTGTGAGGACCATATAACCAGGGACATTGACTTGATCCCAGTAGGATTGCGAAGGCACGAGAGGGGGGCTGGGAGCCCACGGACAGCAGGAGTCTTAGCTGTGAGCAGCACCCTCGGGGTTAAAGCCCAACCCGGCTCCACAGCACAGAGGGCTCAGACAGAGCGCTAAAATAGCCACAGCCGCTCACCTTGGGCTCCAGCAGAGGGAGGGTGGATTGGACTGGAACTGTGTGGGGACACTCGGGATTTGGAGGGCGCTCAGAGCTTTTGCTGAGTTGCGGCCACAGCAGGATGGTGGCCATCTTACTCCTTCCCAGGACTCTGGGGAGAGGTGGAAGCCCCTCCCTCGGAGATTCAACCCCAGACAGGTGGGCCATTGAAATGCAGATTGAAGCTTTTTAACAACCAGCATCTGCCCCACCCTCGGGAAATCCTCTTACTCAGGAACACCTGAGGGAGGTTTTCATTCAACTGAGAACCCAAGGCTCTTCAAGTAACCATGACTAATAGCCTCTAGGCAAAAAGCTAAAGGATAACTAACCTTTTCCGGGCTTGAAAACCAGCTCAGGAAAGTAAGACTTGACAGTAGTGTTTAACGTGGGTCCTCCCACGCTCATCCAAACCCAGTAGAAGGAGCCACAAGCAGCAGAACACCAACATCCACAGGGAAAATTTGGCAGGCTCCAAAAACCACTGAGATAGCCAAAATGGTGAAACAAAGGAACAAATCCTAAATGAAAGAACAAGAGACCTCTACTGAAGATGAGATAAATGAAATGCAGTTAAGCAAGTTAACGGAGTTAGAATTCAGAGCCATGATCTTGAGGAAGCTCAACAGCATGAGTAAGGACATCAACACCATAACTAAAGACATAGAAACATTGAAAGTCAACCAATTGGAAATCAAGAAGCACCAAGAAGAAATGAAGAATGACATGGCAGAAATAAAGAACACATTGGAAGGACTAAACAGCAGAGTAGAGGAAGCTGAGGATTGGATCAGTGAATTAGAAGACAGGGTAGAAAAAATCAACCAATCAGAAAACCAAAAGGAAAAAACAATGAAAAAACAGGAAGACAGCTTAAGAGAACTGTGGGACAACTGGAAACGTAATAATATTCGCATCATAGGAGTCCCTGAAGAAGAAGAAAATGAGCAAAGGTTAGAGAATATATTTGAAGAAATAGTGACAGAAAACTTCCCTAAATTGGTGAAAGAAGAAGACATTCAAGTTCAAGAAGCACACAGAGCCCCAAGTAAGAAGAACCCAAACAGGCCCACACCAAGAAACATAGTAATTAAAATGCCAAAAATTAAAGACAAAGAGAGAATCCTAAAGGCAGCAAGAGATAAGCAACAGGTTACCTACAAAGGAACCCCCCTAAGGCGATCAGCTGACTTCTCAACAGAAACACTACAGGCCAGAAAGGAATGGCATGAAGTAATCAAGGTCATGAAAAACAAGGATCTGAATCCAAGACTACTTTACCCAGCAAGGCTATCATTCAAAATAGAAGGTCAAATAAAGAGCTTTCCAGACAAAAAAAGGCTAAGGGAATACATTAGCACCAAACAAGCACTGCAAGAAATGTTGAAAGGACTGCTGTAATTAGTAGAAGAAATACGAAGGAAAATAGAACCACACTAAACAAAAATGGCAATAAATAAGTACATATCAATAATCACCTTAAATGTAAATGGATTGAATGCTCCGATAAAAAGGCACAGAGTAGCTGACTGGATAAGAAAACATGACCCATATATATGTTGTTTACAAGAGACCACCTCACAACAAAAGACTCACATAGGTTGAAAGTGAAGGGATGGAAAAAAATCTTACAAGCAAATGGAAAGGAAAAAAAAGCTGGGGTAGCAATACTCATATCTGATAAAATAGATTTCAAAATGAAGGCCATAACTAGAGACAAAGAAAGTCACTACATAATATTGAAAGGATCTATCCAACAGGAAGATATAACCTTGGTAAACATATATGCACCCAATATAGGAGCACCAAAATATATTAAAAATCTTCTGGAGGACTTCAAAGGAGAAATCGACAGCAATACAATCATAGCAGGGGACTTCAACACCCCACTGACATCACTGGATAGATCCTCTAGACAAAAAATCAACAAGGAAACAGAGACTCTAAATGAAACACTAGACCAAATGGACTTCATAGATATCTACAGAGAATTATACCCCAGAACTACAGAATTCACATTCTTTTGAAGTGCACATGGGACATTCTCAAAGACAGACCACATGTTAGGACACAAATTAAGTCTCCACAAGTTCAAGAAGATTAAAATCATATCAAGCATCTTCTCAGATCACAATGGCATGAAACTAGAAACCAATTGCAACAAGAACATGCAAAGACATTTGAACACATGGAGGCTAAATAGCATGTTATTAAACAATGAATGAGTTACCGAGGAGATCAAGGAAGAAATTAAAAACTTCCTGGAAACCAATGAAAATGAACACACAACAATACAAAATCTATGGGATGCAGTGAAAGCAGTTCTGAGAGGGAAGTTCATAGCACTACACGCCTACCTCCAGAAACAAGAAAAATTTCTAATAGACTATCTAACCTCACAACTTAAAGAACTAGAAAGCAAACGAAAAGAAAACCCCAGAGCAAGTAGAAGGAAGGAAATAGTAAAGAGCAGAGCAGAAATAAATGACTTAGAGACCAAAGAAACAATTCAAAGGATCAATGAAACAAAGAGCTGGTTTTTTGAAAAGATAAACAAGATTGATGGACCCTTAGCTAGACACACCAAGAAACAAAGAGAGAGAACCCAAATACACAAAATCAGAAATGAAAGAGGAGAAGTAACAACTGACACCACAGAAATACAAAAGATCATTAACAAATACTATGAACATTTATATGGCAACAAATTCGACAATCTAAGCGAAATGGACAAATTTCTAGAAACACATAGTCTCCCAAAACTGGACCGGGAAGAGATAGAAAACTTGAACAGACCAATAACAACCAAGGAAATTGAAGATGTAATCAAGACTCTCCCAGCAAACAAAAGCCCAGGGCCGGACGGCTTCATGGGGGAGTTTTACGGAACACTCAAAGAAGAACTAACACCCATTCTCCTCAAACTATTTCAAAAAATTCAGGAAGAAGGAAGACTTCCAAACTCGTTTTATGAGGCCAGCATAATCCTAATTCCAAAACCAGAAAAAGACACTACAAAGAAAGAAAACCACAGGCCAATATCCCTGATGAATATAGATGCCAAAATCCTGAACAAAATACTAGCAAATCGGATCCAGCAATACATCAAAAAAATTATTCACCATGACCAAGTGGGATTCATCCCAGGGATGCAAGGCTAGTTCAATATTCGCAAATCAATAAATGTGATACACCACATAAACAAAATGAAAGATAAAAACCACATGATCATATCAATAGACGCTGAAAAAGCATTCGACAAAATCCAGCACCCATTTCTGATAAAAACACTCAGCAATGTGGGAATAGAGGGATCATATCTCGACATAATAAAGGCCATATATGAAAGACCTACAGCCAACATCATACTCAGTGGGCAAAAACTAAAAACATTTCCCTTAAGAACAGGAAGAAGACAGGCATGCCCACTTTCACCACTCTTATTTAACATAGTACTGGAAGTTCTAGCCACAGCAATCAGACATGAAGAAAAAATAAAAGGGATCCAAATTGGAAAGGAGGAAGTGAAACTGTCATTATTTGCAGATGGCATGATATTATACATAGAAAACCCTAAAGAATCCATCAAAAATCTACTAGACTTAATAAATGAATTTGGCAAAGTAGCAGGATACAAAATTAACATCAAGAAATCGATGGCATTCATTTTTTTTTTAATTTATCTTCAGAGAGAATGGGAGGGAGAGAGACAGAGAGAGAGAGAAACATTGATGTGAGAGAGAGAGAGACACATCGATTGGTTGCCACCAGCATGACCCCAGCCAGGGCCGGGGACAAACTGCAACCCAGGTACATGCCCTTGGCCAGAATCGAACCCAGGACTCCTTGGTCTGCAGGCTGACACTCTAACTGCTGAGCCAAACTGTCCAGGGCTCTATGGCATTCTTATACACCAATGATGAACTCACAGAAAGAGAAACTAAAAAACAATCCCATTTACCATCATGGCCAAAAAATTAAGATACCTAGGAATAACCTCAACCAAAGAAGTAAAAGATCTATTTGCAGAAAACTACAGGACATTGAAAAAAGAAATAGAAGAAGATATAAAAAAGTGGAAGCACCTACCTTGTTCATGGATTGGAAGAATTAACATCATTAAAATGTCCATATTACCCAAAGCAATCTATAGATTCAATGCAATCCCCATCAAAATACCACCGACATATTTCACAGAACTAGAACAAATATTTCAAAAGTTCATATGGAACCATAAAGGACCCCTAATAGCCACAGGAATCTTGAAAGAGATGGACAAAGTAGGTGGGATCACCATACCGGATATCAGGTTATACTACAAAGCTATTGTAATCAAAACAGCCTGGTACTGGCACAAGAACAGGCATATAGACCAGTGAAACAGAACAGAGAACCCGGAAATTGACCCAAAACATTATGCTCAATTAATATTTGACAAAGGTGGTAAGAGCATACAAGGGAGTAAAGACAGCCTCTTTAATAAATGGTGTTGGGAAAATTGGACAGCTACATGCAAAAAAATGAAACTAGACCATCAACTTACACCATACACAAGAATAAATTCAAAATGGATAAAAGACTTAAATGTGACTTGTGAATCCATAAAAATCCTAGAAGAAAATGTAGGCAACAAAATTTCAGACATCATATGCAGCAGAATCTTCACTGATACATCACCGAAGGCAACAGAAATAAAGGAAAGAATGAACACATGGGACTACATCAAACTCAAAAGCTTCTGCAAAGCAAAAGAAACAACCATCAAACTGGAAAGGGAACCCACTGTATGGGAGAGCATAATTGCCAATGATACATCAGATAAGGGGTTAATCTCCAAAATATATAGAGTGCTCATATAACTCAACAAAAGGAAGACAAAGAATTGAATTAAAAAATGGGCAGAGGAACTAAATAGACACCTCTCCAAACAGGACATACAAAGGGCTAAGAGACATATGAAGAAATGCTCAACATCACTAATCATCAGAGAGATGCAAATTAAAACAACAGTGAGATATCACCTTACGCCTGTCAGAATGGCCACCATCAACAAATCATCAAACAACAAGTGTTGGCGAGGGTGTGGAGAAAAAGGGACTCTAGTACAGTGCTGGTGGGACTGCAGACTGGTGCAGCCACTATGGAAAACACTATGGTGTTACCTCAAAAAATTAAAAATGAAACTGCCATTTGACCCAGTGATCCCACTTCTAGGAATATACCCTAAGAAGCCTGAAACACCAATTAGAAAGAATATACGTACCCCCATGTTCATAGCAGCACTATTTACAATAGCTAAGATCTGGAAACAGCCCAAGTGTCCATCAGTGTATGAATGGATAAAAAAGCTGTGGTACATATACACAATGGAGTACTATGCAGCTGTAAGAAAGAAAGATCTCTTATCCTTTGAGAGACATGGAGGGACCTGGAGAGTATTATCCTAAGCGAAACAAGCCAAACAGAGAAAGACAAATATCACATGATCTCACTTATTTGTGGAATATAATGAACATAAGAGTCTGAGGAACAGGGTAGACCCAGAAACATGGAAATAGGGTACAGACTGACAACCCTCAGAAGGGGGTGGGGAAGATAAACCACTGAACTTTTATGCATGTACGCATAACTGATGGACATGGACAACAAAGCTGGGGATAGGGTGGGGGGAATGGGGGGAGGGTGTCAATGGGGAAAAAAAGGAGAAACATCTGTAATAAAAATAAATTAATAAAATAAAAAATACTCAATTACAACAGAAGGGTATAAAGTCCACACGAGGGGTGCACCTCAAGGGCCCAGCTGGGAGACCAGGGAGGCTGTGCCACAGGACCCTACAGGACACTTATTACAATAGTCCACCCTAGGAAGCCCAGGAGACATAGCAACTCTACCTAATACATGGAAACAAACACAGGGAGGCAGTCAAAATGAGGAGACAAAGAAACATGTCCCAAATGAAAGAACAGAACAAAACTCCAGGAAAAGAACTAAACGAAACAGAGATAAGCAATCTAACAGATGCAGAGTTCAAAACACTGTTTATAAGGATGCTCAATGAATTTAGTGAGAACTTCAGTGAACTTAGTGAGAGCCTCAAGAGCATAAAAAAGGACCAGTCAGAAATGAAGAAGGCACAGTCAGAAATGAAGGAGGCACTAACTGAAATAAAGAATAATTTACACAGATTCAATAGTAGAGTAGGTAAAGCCAAGAAGCAAACCATTGATTTGGAATATAAGGAAGCAAAAAACACCCAATCAGAACAGCAAAAAGAGAAAAGAATCCAAAAAAATGAGGATAGTGTAAAGAGCCTCTAGGAAAACTTCAGAGCATACCAACATTCACATCATGGGATGCCAGAAGGAGAAGAGAGAGAACAAGAAATTGAAAACCTATTTGAAACAATAATGACAGAAAACTTCCCTAACTTGGTGAAGGAAACCAACATACAAGTCCAGGAAGCACAGAGAGTCCCAAACAAGATGAACCCCAAGAAGTCCACATGAAGACACATCATAATCAAAATGCAAAAGGTTGAAGACAAAGAAAGAATCTTAAAAGCAGCAAGAGGAAAGCAGTTAGTTACCTACAAGGGAGTTCCCATAAGACTGTCAGCTGATTTCTCAAAAGAAACTTTGCAGGCCAGAAGGGAGTGGCAAGAAATATTCAGAGTGATGAAAAGCAAGAACCTACTAACCAAGAGTACTCTATCCTGCAAAGGTGTCATTTAGAATCGATGGCCATACAAAGAGTTTCCCAGACAAGGAAAAGCTAAAGGAGTTCATCACCACCAAACCATTATTATATGAAATGTTGAAGGGTCTTCTTGAAGAAGAAGTAGAACAACAAAAACATAAACAATAAAATGGCAATAAATACATATCTATCGACAATTGAATCTACAAACAAAATGAACAAGCAGAACAGAAACATTCTCATAGATACAGAGAACATTTTGTTGGTTGCCAGATGGGAGGGGGTAGGAGGAATGGGTGAAAAAGGTGAAGGGATTAAGAAGTACAAATTGGTTGTTAGATTGACAAACCTCAAAGGGAAGGGGGCTGGGGGAGTGGCAAGAAATAAACCAAGGAACTTATATGTATTAACATATATGCATAACCAAAGGACACAGACAACAGTGTGGGGTAAGGCAGGAGGGGGGAGGGGTGGGGAGAAGAAGGTCAATAGGGGGAAAAGGAGGAACATGTAATACATTGAACAATAAAGATAAGTTTTTTAAAAAAAAAGAATAAACTCAAAATGGATAAAAGAAATAAAATTGAATCAATAGTTCAAAATTTTCTCCCAAAGAAATACCAAGGTCAGATAGTTTTATGAGTGGGTTCTATCAAAACATTAGAAAAAGTAATTCCAATTTTACTCCTTTTCGACTAAAAGAGAGAGAGAGAGAGAGAGAGAAATAGAACTCCAAAATACTTTTATATTTTTTTTTAATGTGCTGGACTCAGTCTATATATTCTGTTCCAGACCTGGAATTAGCCATTTTTCCAGGGAATTTTTATTGGCTGCTGTGGGTACCTTGTCCAGATCCCCCACTCAGCCAGTACTCTCCTAGCTGCTGTGTGTTGACAGCTAATGTTTCACAACTGCCCCCTTTTTTCAAAGAACTCCCCTGGGCTAAACCGACTTTCCTCACCCCTACCTCGGTGACCCATGGTCAAAGAGTACCTGAAGAAGGGGACAAAAAGCTTGCTTCAAGCCTTGACAACTCTGTAGTGCAATGTAGGACCAGGCTGAAGCTAGCCTCCAGCCAAGCCTGTCTTCACTTTGCTTTTGCCCCCAACTCAATCTTGCTTTTCTTACTCTTCTCCTGAGACCCCTCCCTGAACAAATTACTTTCACAAGAATCCCCCACTCAGGCTCTGCTCAAGGAACCCAACCAGAAACACAGCCTTAGTATTTTTCTGTAAGAAATTATATTAGGATACCATAATACAGGCATCACTACATTGTTTTTAAAAAGTTCCAGTGTACAGAGCTAGAAAATACGTTTTTTTTTTAATGTAAAATATAATTGAGTTCCAATTCATATTTCCAATTCAATTTTAGGATTATAGGGATTTACTTCAATTCTGATTTTATACCTGCATTTGTCTCTCACCCACTGAAAACCCTGGTTCCTAACACCATTCACAAATCTACCTATTTGCTAAAGAAAGTTCCTGAAATTTTTCTGACACAAGAACAGAAACAGATCATAAAATAACAGAGTCTTTTAATTCATACTCAAGTTTACTTTGTTTTATGTCAATATTATTCATTCCTAATATAATACTTTAACTCATTTGCAAATATCTTACCTAATAGCCCTTAAAGGCTCAATTGAGAGATTACATTTTAAATATTTTCCCTTTTTTAAGAATAAGTATGCCAGCTGTCATTTCATTCACCTGAGAAAGTTTTCCATGATACTCATTTCACACTTATGCCCCATACACTGGGTGTAGAATCTGTCCCTCTATTAGCAATGAAGTTCTTTTCTTAGTGTTTGCTTCTTGTAATCACTTCTTGTTTACTTGGTGCCTCTCATACTTTATGATAGTTTTGTTTATTTTTATTGAGATCAAATTGGCATGTAACATGGTATTTGTTTTAGATGTACAACATAATGATTTGATATATGTATATATTGTGAAATGATTGCCACATTAAGTTTGTTTCTAACGAGCATCCAGGAGCAACTTGTGTTAATGATCCATGGACCATAATTTAAGTAGTCAAAGGTCTAAAAACATTCAAAATTGCTTGCAACCCATTTTGTATTTATAGTTTTGTTTATCAACTCTTCATTTTTCTTCATTATTTGGGAAACTAACCAAGAAATGTGAATGCTAGAATTATCTCAGAAACCAATTCGGTTTTGATTTTGCAGTAGGATATTCAATAAATATTTCTTAAATTAGTCAATGATATGGTTCATGAACACGTAAGAGATTTGTTCTTCTCTTCAGGCCTCTTCCCATTCCTTCTTTCCTCCTTCACATCACTTCCATTCTGTCTCAAATGCTGGCCTTTGATTCACCTGCATGAGAATCACCTTCTTCCCCTCCCTTCAGTCCTGTTCGCATTCATTTCTTCCAGGAAGTCCATGGCACTGTCTGACAGTGTTATCTCTATGCTCTATACCTGGATGTGCCTGGGGTTCCTCAGCGGGCCCACTCCGGTAAAAGAAATATGTGAGGGATACGTCTGATTTTCAGAGAGCAGAGGGTTTCGCTTTTTCAATCATTTTCGCTATGAAAATATTTCACTAAACTGTATTACCCATATGCATTGCCTTTCAAACAGGATGAAGAACTGAGTCTCGAACCCGGGGTTCAGTTCATGTTTTATGGAGCGCTGTCATACGGTAGAACCCTTAGGGGCATTATGCTTGATAAGGTTGCTTGTTCCTACACAAAAGGTCCAGGCCACTGAAATGTTAACCTCTTACTTTTATTTTTGTGTTTAGTTGTGTGTTTTTTTTATTCTCTCCAAATGGTCACCTGTAACTTTCAAGTGTTGACAGTTGCTTGAGTAAAATAAAACTTCTATCAAACTTTGCATTTTAATGTGGTTTTGAAAAACCAGATAGCTAAGTTTACATAGATAATTCTGTGATAAAGTAATAGTCATTTACATAACCAGATTGTGGGTGTAAGGAGTTTGTTTATGAATTAATAGCCGAACTTTAGATTTTCATACAGCAGTTCTGTAACATGAGTTTTGTAGAGTGAGGGAACATTTTTTGTTTTTGTTTTTTTTTTCACTTTTTCACTTTGGTATTTTTGGTGAAATTATCAGGGATCCAGACAGTTATATTCTTTTCATGAGTTTGTGTGATAATAAAGTCCCCAAGTTGAATTGACATTGGAGTTCAAAGAGATCATTGGCTCTCTGTGTATGTTTTTGAGTGGCTTAGTGTGCAATTTTCAAGATTGTAAGCTTTTTTTAAAAAAATATGAAATAGCTTCAGTCTTTGTCCTTAAATGTTTTTAAATTCATGTGTAATAAATTACTTTGATACGCAGCTGCGCAGAGGTTGATCATCTAGCATAAAGATAATTTGGGGTCTCTTTTCCTCTTCACTGTATCTCTCCTATATAATGTGCACACACACACACACCACATTCACACACATATACATACAGAAATAGACACACATATATACCTATCACATTAAGGAGAAATTGGACAAGAGAAATGAAAGAGGAATTCCTAAGGTGAGCAATTTAGGGAAGAGAGAAGAGATGGGTGAAATAAAAAAACATAGCCTGGATTTCTGTTCCTTGTGAGTCTATGTTTCCAAGCAGCCCATGTTCCTTTGGCATTTTCAACTACCACATTAAAAACTTCAGAGAGCAGAAAATCTCTCCAGATTCATTTGGGCAAAACATGACACAATCAAGCACCTTTGGGGCTAAGGCAGCAGCCAGAGTTGAGGGAGGGGGTTAGGAGGAGGGAGCTTGGTGTGGAAGTCACTCCTCATCAATGACCCAAACACCCAGAACCATGAAAGTAAAAAGATACCTCTGTCCAAATATGATGTCTGTGCTAAGGACAGTAAACATGCCTAAAATTACCCAAGCAGTGAAGGAAACTCGATACAACTACACTCAGATCAAATGCATTTGACTAGCACCATTTTCTCTACACGATTCTTAGTTTCTTGTCAGAAACCCTGCTGCTTTCCAAATCTCTCTGCTTTCTTTCTTCTTGACCTCATACACCTCTGGGTGTGTATATGCAAGAAGAGCAAAATGGCTTGAGCAGAAGCCTAAAATGGTGCACAGTTCTGGCATGAGTTCATCCTAAATCAACTGAGAGCGTCAGAAAAAAATGGCTTGAAAAAAAACTAGATTAAGAGCTTGTTTTTTCCCCTAGTCTATGCAGCTTTGGAGCCACCAGATGGCGATGTTGCAGACCCTGTTAGGCGATGTTAGAGCCTCCAGATGTGGTTGAAATGTGAGAAAGGATTGAAGTGAACCCTGGAGCGCATTGGTGTGTGGGTCCCTACCTGAAAGTCCAAACACAGTGCAAAGAACAACAGCTACTTAAATCCAGGATAACTTTCCTTCCAGAATTCATTCTGAAACAGCAGGAACCTACAAAGCAGCTTCCATGGGGTTAGTTAGATCAGCTTATCACCAGCCAGATCCTGTGTGAAAGGAAAGATGTCTTCAGAGAGCCAAGGTTCACTTGATGACCCCAATGAGAGACAAAACAATGGTACCAGTGGATCCAGTGAAAACGAAGTCTCAAGAGCTTCAAATCACCACTTTCCTTTGATTTATTCTTTCCAAGGACTGGGTCCCCCTGCTGCTTCTCATTGCAACTCATTGCCCATGCTGGCAACACACACACACAGACTTATTTTAAAATGCAAATGCTGCAGAGTTACCAATAACCACACTGGCCAACCAGAGAAAGCTCCCATTGATTTCCTGTGTTGTAAATTGATCCAGACAATTTTAGTGGCTTAAGGAGCTCATTAATTTACTAATTTGAAATAATCTGAACATAAACTGAGTTAAAGTTTTCTCTTGCCCTGTGTCCAGACTCATTTAACTCAATTTCTTGGAGCCCGGTGCTAAGGAAGAGAAAGTTCCATGTGTACAATACCGACCTGACTTCACTGTGTTCCATGGACATGCTCCTTTCTCACACCCTGGCCATCTGTTAAAGATTAAGGTCAGAAGAGATGTTAAGGAGCAGAGACAGAAAAGAGAGCGTGAATGGAGAAATACAAATATACTCTGGTTACTGAGGGTGGGGGTGAGGCTTTGGGGAAGACTCCAAATACAATCTCTTGTCTTGGTTCAAGGTAAGATGGAGCCGATACAGCCTCCCTGACTTTCCCATTGAATGCAGCTATGTAACCTAGACAGAACGCATGGAGAATCTCTAGAGGACCCTAAATAGTAAATAATAGCAGGAGGGTTAGGAAAGAAGACTAAAATTTGAAGTATTACCAAATGGGCAGGGAGTTTCGCATTCTTTCTCCTTCCTTCCCCCTGGGGGTTTGCATAGGTGCATAGACCCTGGAAGTGGCCACTGACCTGTGGACAAAGAAGACTTCAGGATAAGTCGGGGAAAGAAGTACAACAGTCCTTGTTCACAGATGACATGATTTTCTATGTAGAAAACCTCAAGAAATCTACAAAAAGCTCCTAGAAATAGTGAGTTTAGCAAATCACAGGACATAAGGCAACACACGAAAGTCTATATAGTGGCAATAAACAGTAGGGAACAGAGATTTTTAAAACCACTGCTTATAGTAGTATTAAAAAACAAAACAGTTGGATATAAATCTCACAAAACCTGTACTTTATCTCTATGCTGAATACAGTAAAATACTGATGAAAGAAATCAAGGAAGACCTAAATAAATGGAGAGACATACAGTGATCATGTATTAGAAGATAACGTGGTAAACATGTCAATCCTCAAATTGAGCTACATGTAACATAATTCCAATAGTAAAAAACAACCCAACTAAAAATGGGCAAAAACTTGAACAGACACTTCACCTAAGAATATGTATATACGGTAGAACACACACACACACACACACACACACACACACACACAAATAATCAACATCACTAGCCATTTGAGAAATGCAAATTAAAACCACAGGAAGTACTTCTATGCACCTATTAGAATTACTAGAACAAAGCACACCGATAATGCCAAGTGCTGGTGAGGACACAGAGCAGCTGGAACTCTGTCTCATGCATTGCTAGTGGAAATGCAAAATGGTACAGACACTCAGGAAAATAGTTTATCAGTTTGTATAAAGCTACACATATATTTCCCACAGGACCCAGAAATCCTGTTCCTGGGTATTTTCATTAGAGATATGAAAATGTGTATTCCCACAAAAACCTGTACATCAAATGCTTATAGCAGATGTATTCATAATTGCCAAGTCTGGAAACAGTCTAAGTATTCACAATGAATGAATGGATAAACACAATGTGATACATCCATACATTGGAATCCCAGTCAGCAATAGAAAGGAACAGACTACTGATACACACACCTTGGATGAATCTCAAAGGCATTATGTGGACTGAAAGAAGCCAGTTTGCACAGGTTACATAGTGCATAATTCCATGTATATGATTTTCTCAAAAAGACAAATCTATAGTGATTGAGGATGTATCAGTGTTGCCCAGAGTTAGGTTCATGGGGAGTCTTCAAAGAGGTTGCACAAGATTCTTTTGGGGAAGATGGAACTGTTCTGTGTCCTGTGGTTACACTAATCTATAAATGTGGTAATATTCATAGAACTCTATACCCCCAAGAGATTCAATTTTATTGTATGTTAATTTAAAAAAATAAAATTGACATCCATCCAATGTGTTTAAAGGGAAGTACATTGTTTTCCTGTGGGGAAAAAATCTGCAAAAAAAAAAAGTTTGTTGCCATCTTTCTATGCCCAACACTTTACATACATTATCTTATTTAATCCACGTGAGTTTCTAGTTGGTTGGATTTTATTCTTCTCACATTAAAGATAAATGAGCATATAGAATGGTTAAATAAAGTGTCCAAGATTAGATAGCTAATGAATAGAGAGATACAATTTTGAAAAGACATTGATCTTCTTTCAAAAATTATGCCTACCTGCTCTGCTGTGGCTTCCTCCTCACTTATTAAAGGAGACGTTAATGCTACTGAAAATATAAATTTTCTAATCACACTTAAACCTATATTCATAACATAAACCTTATCTATTTATTAAACTAGCCCCATTAGGAGTTCTACTTGGACATATCTTATTAGGTATTGCTTAGTTTTTCTGTATAGTTCTAGAAAGTTCTTCCCCAAATCCTATATTCAGGCCTCTATCTAATTATGATTCACCCTACCTTTGTTTATTACACATGGGTAAAGCTTTCATATTAAAGCATACCTTTCACAGATGAAAGATTGCCTTTCTAAGGTTGTTCAATCTCAAAGTGGAAGTCTTTCTTACTCAGGCCCTAATTAAACATGGTCCTACTACTTAAACGCTCTTACTTAAGAACAAAATGTAACAGTGGTTCAATCCTTTGAAGTGAAACACTACTTTATTTGCAGTTAGGAGAGTCCTAGTAACCCATGCCTATGTGTGGGACCCACAGACACAGCCCAGAGAGCACTACCCTGGATCTCTCCTCCAGAGAACAAATAGTGCTCACCAAATTCCTACCAGCTCCACCTCCCCACACAGCATTTATGCAAAAAAAGAAAAAGAAAAAAAAAATTGGTTGAGCATCAACCCATGCACCAAGAGGTCGCCGGTTCGATTCCCGGTCAGGGCACATGCCCAGGTTGTGGGTGGGGTCCCCAGTGGGGGGCATGCAGGAGGCGGCCGGTCAATGTTCTCTCTCATCCATGTTTGTATCTCTCTCTCTCTCTCTCTCCCTTCCTCTCTCTCTAAAATCAATTAAAAAAATAAAAATAAATAAATAAATAAAAAGAATTCTGACCCTAAAACAAATAGTTTTAACATTTTCTTCAATAAATAGGCCTTTGAGGCCAGCCAGTGTGGCTCAGTGGATTGAGCATCGCCCCATGGACTGAGAGGTCCTGGTTCAATTCCCAGTCAGGGCACATGTCCGGGTTGCAGACTCGATCCCCACTAGGGGGCGTGCAGGAGGCAGTTGATCAATGTTTCTCTCTCACATCAATGTTTCTCTTTCTCTCTCCCTTCCTCTCTCTCTCTCTAAAAAATCAATAAAAACATATTTAAAAATAAATAAATAAATAGGCATTTGCCACCCGACAGGCTCATAACCAAGCCCTGGATCTGTAGCCCATGTCCAGGAAGTGGAATTGTCTAAAGAGAGCAAGAACTCCCACATAGGCCATCACAGCTGTCAAAGGTGAGCCCAATTCTAACTCAGCTGTAAGGAAAAGGAAGAGCAGCGAGAACTCTGACTTAGGAGTCTAGGTGAGATTTGTTAGAAATATACAACAGTCCCTGATTTACAATCCCATGAGTAAAAATGGATGCATGGAAATAAACTTTCAAATATAACTAGATATATACTCAGCTGCCTTCTCTTTAAAGCTTTTCTTGTATTCACGTATGGGTGAACAATGAAACTCTGTCACAGGTGACCCTATGAGCCCCAAGTCTAGATTGTGGGTAGGCAGCTCATTCTCTGCCCTTTCCAGGGAGACACAGGGAAGAGAGTGGGAGATATTTCTATGTAACTTACCTATTCCTTCTGTACAGGCTCTGACTCAAGGGCTGAACAACCCAAAGCAGCTCACAGAGCCCAGCAAAACATTTTACTTACCGGATCACTGGCTTATTATAAAAGAATGCAACTCAGGAACCACCAGATGGAATTGGTGCTCAGGGCCAGGTGTGTGAGAAGC
This sequence comes from Tadarida brasiliensis, assembly GCA_030848825.1. Classification (NCBI taxonomy): domain Eukaryota; kingdom Metazoa; phylum Chordata; class Mammalia; order Chiroptera; family Molossidae; genus Tadarida; species Tadarida brasiliensis. The sequence continues at coordinate 26,154,599 of CM061277.1, read as the reverse complement.
GCCGAGGAACTGCCACGCCCTGCCCAGGAGCACCGGTGTCCCAGTGTTCCTACATGTTCACCAGCCCGGAAGCTTTCTAAACCCCATCCTCTGGGTTTTGATGGAAGCTTCATTACATAGGCATGACTGACTAAATAACTTGCTGTTGGTGACTGAACTCAACCTCCAGCCCCTCCCCCTTCCCAGAGGTCAGCGGATGGGGCTGGAAGTTCCAACTCTCTAACCAGATGGTCGGCTCCACTGACAACCATCCCCCATCCTTAGGTGCTCCCAAAAGTCACCTCATTAACATAGTAAAAGACTTTATTATTCTCAACACTTAGGAAATGACAAAGGTTTGGGGAGCTGTGAGCCAGGAAATTTGGAGGAAGACCAAAAATATATGCGCAATATGCTGTTATTTGAATGACCAAATATATATTTTTCATAAATCACAATATTTATATTGCAGAATTATAAGTAGCTATATCTATATATATGTATGTATAGCTATATGGAGATTATCTATCCATCTTCCTTGCTACAATAAGATCTTTTTGAGGAAAGAAATTAAGCACTACGTTATTTTGCCAGTAGTATTGTGGAGCATAGCATTTAGTAGGTGCTCAAAAGATGTTGAGGGAAGAAAAGGGAAACAAAGGAAGGAGAACAGGAAGAAAAGAATGAAGAGAAAGGAGGCCCCAGGCCAGGAGGTGAATGTCTCTCCACTGTGCAGAAAGACTGATCCCGCAGCTGGCAGAAGAGACTCCCCCAGAAGACACCTAGGTCTGTAATGACCCCACATCTCTTTGCTTTACTGATGCCAGGGAAGCAGGGAGAGATGATCCTTTCTTGATTACAAGGAGCTCTGAGGTGCTGGTGGAAATTTCACCTGCTAACCACCTTCTACCTTCTGGTAGCAATGTAAGCGAAAATAGCCCTGTGCCCACCATACCAGTTTCTGATTTCCTGGTCTGGTCTAAAGCTAACTGGGTGGATAAGACAACCTCCATGGAAAATTTTCACTAGTTTCTGTTACTTTCAATGCACACACAAAATTAACGACAATAATAACTATTAGTGCTAATAATCTTATTAATAATGAGCATCGTGTCAATTGAGCACCTACTACATACGCAGGCACTGTGCTAGGTGTTTTCCATGAGTTATACCAGAGATCATGGAAACCCAGACACAGTTTGTGTTTACGTGAATGAGGGGCCATTTATTTCTTTCCTAGTGAAGACAAATACAAATAACTCTTGATTCAAGAGAAGCAGCGGCGTGAAGGGAGAGCGGTGTGGCTGGAGAGATTAGAACAGCGGGCTCCGATCTGTTGTATGACACACCCCAGGTCAGGGCAGGAAAAGGAGGGCTTTGCTCCAGAGCACCACTTCTCAGACTTGACCGCATGAGTCACCGGGGGCTCTAGTTAAAGACTAGATCTGACTCCATAGGTCTGGGTGGGAATTCTGTGTTTCTAACGAGCTTCCTGGTGAGCACAGGGCCCTGTTCCTTGGGCTACATTTTCTGTAGTAAGGATCTAGATCACCTGCAAGGTAACGTTGAGCCCTACAGTTTCACACCTAGGAAGAGATTGTCTGGAGGCCATCTGAAGGTCTCTGAATGACAGTTTCATATATTCCACCCACAACAAGAATGAGAAGTGTGTCTCTAGGATCCTATGAGCCAGTCAGTGGTGGAAGACACTCCCATCCAACCTTCCGAAGGGAAAGTCATGGGAGAGAATGTAGGAATGTGAATGTCACAGAAGCTGCACAGTCCCAGCGATTTCCAAGGCCACTTTCTCTGCCATGAAAATCTGTGACACATTTCAAAGTCCTATTTAATTCTAAAACCCGCTTTTTCCTTCCTGCCTCCCACCCACACTGCCACACAACTCAATTTTTTTATTTTTTTTGAAACATCCCTTTGAGGCAAACCAGAGCTCAGAGCGGGGTTGAGGGTGGGGGCCTGTCAAGATGTGAGTAGCTCAAAGTCAGTTTTCCCTTCAAATCTGGGCCTGTTCCACACACCATAGACTGCAGCTCATTAAGAAAGAAAGAAGGCATCCTGAGATCTACCCCTCTTTCAATTCCCCGAACGGTGGCTTTCAGAGTTGCCATAATACCAACTTTCCATGAGTGAAACCACAACAAAAACAACCCTGGATGGAAGAATATTCCTGAATCAGAAAACCGGTCATGCTAGCTTATTATGCGTCCTAGAAATTAACTTGAAATCAGATCATCTCTCATCTAAGAAGATAAAATAGCGTGTCTTGCTTTAATATGTTTGAGCTTTGACTGACATTTCATTTGTTCAGGAGAAATTTTTTTTTTTGCTCTTTCCTGTCAGGAGATGTTGGCAAAGCTGTGTGTAATCAACTTTTTCATTCCACCTGGCGGGGACTATCAGATGCTAAGACAGGAGATGTACAGTGCCTTTGTCATGGGTTCGGATATACCAACTATGGCTACACCACAGTACAACAGGAAATTTTCAATGAGGTGCCTCCGCCCCCCAAATGTGACCTCTTTGAATACCATTCAAACTCTGACCCCTCTGAGCTCTCTGCTGCCCTTTGCAGGGGGGAAGGAATTAAGCGACAGCAAACCTGTGGTCCTGAGTCTGCAAACATCATTCCCACGTGAGGCGCCTCCATTTCCCCCTCTGGAAAGCGGTGATGGAAATGACCTACCTTATTTAGTGTTTGTAACACTTGATTAGCCCCTCAGGCCACAACAGCTGGCTTAGCTAAGAACGGAAAGTCATCTACAAGGGGCTTTTACCTTCCCTGCTGCTGGGAGGCTTCAGCTTGCTTCCAGCCTGGCTGGTAATAGCAAAGTGACTTTCTCTCGCACCCAGCCTGGTGGATGGAAAATCTGGAACTATGGGAGGGAGTGAAAAATGAGCCCCGGTTCAAGGGACTCCCAGGAGAGCACAAATGGAAAATGTGCCAAACAAAATAATGTATATTTTTAACACATAAATAGGCCAGCAAAATTATATTCAGTCTTTATAAAGTGCTCCAGAGCAAATCCGGTCACTCATATCCTGTTTTGACCTGCCATCCCCACATTTTACAATGCATTTTATTTTACGATAAGAAGTAATAGGAGGTTTTGTTAGGTAATGACTCTACATTTAAAAGGAATTAAAGAATATAAGTAATTGCTCTGATTGTTTAAATTAATATGGTTATTTAACTCTAATCACCTGGCCCCTTGCCCCCAATAAAAACTATCTGGGTAAATATTGTTGTTCTGCTAAATATTTCAGTGCTTAGATTTCTCACTTGAGAATCAACAATCAAGCCTGGTTGGTGTGGCTCAGTGGTTGAGCATCAACCTATGCACCAAGAGGTTACCGGTTCAATTCCCGGTCAGGGCACATGCCCAGGTTGTGGGCCCAATCCCCAGTGGGGAGCATGCAGGAGGCGGCCAGTTGATGTTCTCTCTCATTGATGTTTCTATCTCTCTCTCCCTTTCCTTTCCTCTCTCTCTCAAATCAATAAAGAAAAAAATTTAAAAATATATATATTAAAAAAAATCAAATTTTTCTAGCACCTAGATTCTGTGACCCTAAATTGTAATTTATAGCCCACCCTTAAAATTTTACAAATCAAAGACTCATTCTTTCTTTCTCTCTCTCTCTTTTTTTTTTTTTTTTTTTTTTTTTTTGGCAAGAAACCCTTATCGAGCACTAATTATTTGCCAGGCATCATAATATATACAAAGGTGACCACAACCAAACAAATCCTAATTAGTAACTATACTAGGTACCAGTTCTATGGAAGTTTAAGAATGCGGGACTTAATTGATTTCATAAAAGTAACATTTCACCTGGGAATGGAGAGATCAGAGGAGACCAGGTGAAGGGTGTAGTGAAAGGATTGCAATCAGAAGGAATAGCAGGTGCAAAGTCCCTGTGGTAGGAGAGAGCCCAGTGTCTTACAGAAGTGAAACAAGACTACAATCTAGTTGTAAGTAGCATGAACTGTACAAACAGTGAGAGCTGTAGAACAGGGGAGGAGGGCGTGTCTCCATTCAGGTGAGGTGGTCAGGGAAAGCTTCCTGGAGAAAATGGAACTTGGAGCTAAATTTTAAGGGAAATAAAATTTTAGAAAGGAAAGTACTAAGTATTTCTAGCAGGTGGCACAGCAAAAACAAAGGCATGGAAGCATAAAAGCATAGCACATGTTATCTCCTTTTTATTGGCATTCTTTTAGTTTGTGTATCTGTGACCTTGTTTATTTAAAAATCAAGGACATATGTTTCCATATTTTAAAATTGAATGTATATCGGCCTGGCCAATGTGGCTCAGTGGATTGAGCGTCATCCCATGGACTGAAAGGTCCCGGTTCGATTCCCGGTCAGGGCACATGCCCAACTTTTGGGCTCGATCCCAGATGGGGAGGGCGTGCAGGAGGCAGTCGATCCATGTTTCTCTCTCATGTTGATGTTTCAATCTCTCTCTCCTTTCCTCTCTCTCTAAAAATCAATAAAAAACATATTAAAAAAATAATAAAAATAAATAAAATTGAATTTATGCAGTGAAAGACCTAAAATGAAATGCATCAGACTTTCTCATACAAAATATTTACTCAAAAAGTATTTTACACACTTAAATGTAAAAGATAAGACTACAAAACTTTTAGAAAAAAAGTAGGAGAACATTTTTAGGATTTAGGGCTAGGCAAAGAGTTCTTAGACTCGTCACCAGCAGTACAATCTGCAGAAGGGAAACTTGACAAATTGAACCTCATCAAAATTAGAGTTTTGTTTTGCAAAAGCCCAAGTGAAGAGTATGAAAAGACAAGCTAAGGACTGGGAGAAAATATTTGCAAATCAAATGTCTAACAAAGGACTTGTATCTAGCCTGGCCAGTGTGGCTCACTGGTTGAGTGTTGACCCATGCACCAAGAGGTCACTGGTTCGATTCCCAGTCAGGGCACATGCCCAGGTTGTGGGCCTGATCTCCAGTGGGGGGCATGCAGGAGGCGGCCAATCGATGTTCTCTCTCATTGATGTTTCTATCTCTCTCTCCCTCTCCCTTCCTCTCTCTCTCAAATCAATAATAAAAAAAAAAAACATAAAAAAAGGATTTGTATCTAGAAGATATAAAGAACTCTCAAAATTCAATAGTAAAAACAAGAAAAAAAATCAATTAGAAAATGAGCCAAAGACGGGAAGACACATTTCACTGAAGAGGATATACAGATAGCAAATAATCACACGAAAGCTTGCTTTGCATATTAGACATCAGGGAAATGGAAATTAAAAACCATGATGAGATATCACTATACACCTATCAAAATGGCTAAACCAACCAAACAAAAATAACACCACCAAAAGCTGGTGAGAATATGTAGAAACAGGATTATTGATACATTGCTGGTGAAAATGTAAAATGGTCACAGCTACCCTCGACAACGGTTTGGCCCTTTCCTATAAAATTAAACGCCCAATTACTACATGACCTAGCAATTGCCTTATTGAGTATTCATCCCAGAGAAACAAAAACATATTCACACAGAAACCTAAATGTGACTCTCCTTACTGGCTTTATTCACAATGCCCAGCAATTGGAAGTAGCTTAGATGGCCTTCAACCAGTGAATGGTTAAACTGTGATCAGTATGTACCATGGAATTCTATTGAGAAAGGAGGAGTAACAATTTTTGGTACAACAACTTGATAAGTACCCTGGAGATCATGCTGAGTGAGGGAAAAAAAAACAAAGTTTACATAATTTATGAATCCATTTATATAACATTTCTGAAATGGAGAACATATTATTGATTGCCAAGATTTAAGGATATTGAACATTGTATATAAAATTATAGAGATATTTGCAGTCTGGACAATATTATCTTCCCTCACAACATTTTCTTTTAGCAGGGAACTAGGGAAGTAGCAATCCCACATCAATAAAAGATTTATCTGATTAAAAGGTCGGCATCAATCCGTGCAAGATCTGGTTCATTTAGGATTTACCGTTAATCGTAGCATATTTCCCTTCTATGTCTTAACCCAAAGCATAAGGAATTCCAAGGCCCCTGTACTTGTAGTCTATGAACTCCAATATTTGTTCTCAAGTCATTTGAGTCTTCTAAACTCTGCCCAGCTATGCTTCTTAAATTCATAGATGTCCCTGTGGTTAAAAGCTCACCTCCCTAGGTTTTCTTCTTAGGGATTTTTGGCCTCATACTTCTTCACTGCCTTGTTAGTTCTCAAACTGCTAACAGATTCTTTCCTCCAGAATTTCTAGTTTTTCTTATTGGAAGGGTTGGTCTAAGTTATCTAGTCTGCCTTTAGTGCAAGAGGAAGTCTCGGTTGCCTTTTTGTGTTGATATTTATATAGCATCCCATTTTAATTCTAGAGACTTCTTCCCAGAGTCATCAATCCTCCTGCTCTGATCTGAAATACTTCCTCCTAGACTTGCCCTTGTGAATCGCGGTAATTCTTTGTCCTCATGTGTCTTAAACATGTTTGTGTCCTATCTGATTGGAACATTTTCTGGCTGAGGTAGTTTAGTCTGACCATCCTTTTCACTCAGATTTTTTTAATTCATCAGCCACATTATCTTCTAGCACTGGGATTGCTGATGAGAACACAGCTTCATTGGATCTGAGAGAAGTTCCTTTTCCTCTTTGTCTCCTTCCTTCCCTCTCCTTCCCTGCATCCTATTTCCTTCCTCCTCCTCTCCCTCTCCTTCTCTTCTACCTCTTTCTTGGTCTTTGTTGATAAGTACTTTCCCTCTGTTTTACACGCGGCACTTCTTATCAACTGGATGTTGGATCTTCATTATGTTATTTATATTCTTATTCTTTGCTTTCCAAATTTCTATGTTATAGGTTTTCATAAACTCTAAGCAACTTTCTCTATTTTCATGTTTTAGTCCCTCTATTATATTTATATGTATTTATTCTGGCAATCATATTAGTGATTGTTTTCTGTTAATTTTCAGTTCTCTTGTGATCTGACTGTTCCATTCATATAGTATTTTGTGCTTATTTTAGAAATGAAGTATCTTCTTTTATCTAAGATATGGATTTATATATGTAGCTCTATGTGGTGGGTTTAAAATATGTCTAAATTCTTTTACAGTCTATCCCTCAAAAGACAGAGACTAATTCCCTCCTCCTTGAGTGCAGGCTGAATTTAGTGACTCATTTTATTTTCAATAAAATGGCAAATTAGACAGTTTATAATCTAGAATTACAAATGCAAATGTCCTCACATCTTATTTATCTACACTCATAAGTTGTGGAGTAATTTAATGTCTCTGTAACAATGTTTAACAACATCTTCAATTTAAATACAAGTTGAAATGTTTAAAAAATAATATGACATTTAAAAACATAAGAGCCAATTACATTATTAGTGAACTTAAAATGTCACAAGCTACTAAGAGTAGTTTTTATACCATCAGGTAAACTAAATATTTCTTTTTAAGCAAAGTAAAATTTGCCCATACAGAAAAAGGCAGAAAATAGATGTAGTCAGTTAGTAGGAATATGAAATTGTTTGTGGAACAGACTGATTGCTGGTTGAAATTGGCACAACCCAGAACTAGTGGTAAACACAGGCCAGTGGGAAGGAAAGAAACTGATCTGTAATCCACCAAAAGGCCTGATGTATTTTGGGAATCCTTGTTAACTTAGTGCCAGAAAGGACTATTTCCTGATTGTTTGGATATTAATATATTATTTTTCTTTAGTGGATGTGTCAGGCCCTGAGCTGGGTCCAGAGATTCAACAGTAAGCGGAAAATAGACATGAGGCTTGTTTGAAAACTTATTTTCTTGGGAGAGATAGAAACATTAATCAAATAGTCACATGAATAGTTATTTCACTAAGTCAGCATTTCTCAACCCCTGGAACACCGAATTTATTAAAAATAAAAATATATTGTTGTAACACCAATAAGAGATCATGAGATATAATGTGCAAATGAATGAAAGTAGACAATAAGAAGTGGTATCAGGAATTCCTTAATTACCGTGAGGAGTGATGAAAACGAGATTCATGTGGGTTTTTATTCTGTAATAGAAAAAAAATACAAATGACAGGGAGAAAATATTTTCTTAAAAACAAAAATCAACAAGATAATACAATATCAAAATATATGTTTAAAAAAATAAGACAAGATACACAAGATAGATTAGCAAAGACAAAATAGCCCGCATACATCAGTGTGATAGTTTGTAAATGACGCCTATGCATCAGTGCACAAACTGAATGTCACTTACACATGCACCGGGTGATCGATCATGCAACGTCTTGGCATTCTTTATGATTGCACCCCATTTCTTAAAAGGCAGACTACAGCATAGCAAAACAAATAGGGATATAAATGTTTTCAATATTTTTTCAGACATATATATATTTTAAAATACTTTTTATAGAAAACCTATTCCATGCATCACTTTCTTTTTTCATGGGCACTCCCTCTCACCCAAGTTATTTGTTTTGGAACACTTTGTATATGTCCCAATGGGGAAGATCTTTGAGGGAACATATTTTAACTCTTTATAAGAGTAGCATTGTAATAGAAAGCTAAGCGTGGAAATGGACTTCAGAGATCATTTTCATTAGAAAGCATAATATTATAAAAGGAAATTCAAAGCTTTCAGAAAATTACAGTATTTTAGAGAGAAAAAAATGTCTTAAAGGCTATTAACTAGACCTTCTATCAAAATTATGACAAAAAATGCCTACCCAGAATTCATGTAACATCTGCTTTAAAGTTTTCACTGATAATCATTTCACCACTTGTTTACTCAGCAATTATCAAAGGACTACTCTTACTATTCTAGAGATCATGGACAAACCTCAGAAAACGTGGTCTTGTAATAACTCAAACGTGCTCTGTCTTGTATATCTTGTCTTATTTTTTAATATACATCATGATTTTTTATCTTGTTTATTTTTGTTTTTAATAAGATATTGTCTCTTTTTCATTTAGATTTTTTCTATTATAGAATAAAAATATCCACATAAATAAAATTTTTATCACAATTTAATAAAGGATCATAATAGCTATGAGCTCATACTCGACACATGATACAATAGAGGAAAAAAATAAAATAATATGGAACTTCAAATAAGTTAAAAATATGAGACTCTGTATTCAATATCAGCTTTGTAAAAATAAGTTATGTTTTATGTGCAGTGACTAAAACACAGAGGGAAATCATTCTCGGTAAAAGAACTAACGTTAAGGGAGGCATGTAGATAAACAACCACACGGTATATACAGAACTACTAAGTTGTTCAGTCTGACTGGGGCGGATGTCATATCTTCATTAAATTCCATAGTTTTCCTTTCAACCAAATAATGAACATATCCATCAAACCCAAATGCTCTCCTGTGCTCCTTTGCAATTCCTCCCTCCCCACTCGCCCTCCCACTAACCCTAGGCAACCATTGATCTGTGTTAAGACACTATATATTTTAGTCTATGTTTTCTAAAATTTTATATATGTGAAATCATACACTGTGTACTCTTATTTTACCAGGATTCTGTCACTCAGCATAATTATTTTGAGATTTATCCATGCAGTTGCATGTACCAGTAGTTCATTTCTTCATTGCTGAATAGTATTGCATGGTATGAATATACCACAATTTGTTTAGCCATTCACCTGTTGAAGGGCAATTAGGTTCTTTTCAGTTTGTGTCAATTACAAATAAAACTACTATGTACTGGACTACTGTACCAGTCTTTGTATAAATACACATTTTTATTTCTGTTACATATATCAGTAGGAGTAGAAAGACTGAGTTGAAGAGTAGATGTGTGTTTACTTTCTTAAAGAAACTTCCAAACTCTTTTCCAAAGCATTTCCTGTCCTTACCAGAATGTATGAGTGTTGCAGTTGTTCTGGGTCCTCACCAATATTTGATGGTCTTTAAGTTTCGATGTTCTACTAGATATGCAATGATATCTCATTATTTTAATTTGCATTTCCCTATAGACTAATGCTGTTGATCGTGTTTTTATGTGCATATTTGTCATTCATATATCTTTTACCCATTTTATTATTGGATTTTTACTGAGCTTTCTTATTGAATTTGAGAGTTCTTTACATATTATGAATATAAGTCCTTTATCAAATATATGGTTTGCCAGGATTTTCTTCCAATCTGTGACTTTTCTCATTCTCTTAACAGTGTCATTTAAAGGGCATAAATTCTTAATTTTAATGAAGTCCAATTTGTTCTTAATTTTAATGAAGTCCAATTTGTTTTTTGTGGCTTGTGTTTTTTATATTGATATGTGTTATGTGGCCTAAAGCAAGGGTCAACAGGCTTTCTCAGTAAAAGGCCAGATATTCTCTGTTGTAATATAAATTTGCATGTCTGTGTTTTCATGAAACTTGGCTTACAAAAATAGACAATGGGCCCTATTTGGCCTGTGAGCCGTGATTTGTTGACTCCCAGGCTAGAGTATGGTCTATCTTAGTAGATGGTCTATGTACAATTCAAAGAATGTGTATTCTGTTGTTGGGAGAATTGTTCTATAAATTCAATTAGGTCAAGTTGGCTGATAAAGTTGTTTAAATATTTTATAGTCAGGCAGTCAGTCTTTTGTATTTGCTATCTGTTCTATCAATTATTGAGAGAGTATTGAAATCCCAAACTATAATTATTGATTTGTCCATTTCTCTTATCAGTTTTGCTTTATATATTTTATAATTTCTTTTGGGTGAAAAACTGTTTAGGATTATGTGCTCCACTGAGTCAACCTCTTTATCACTATTAAAGAACTTCCTTTATCTCTGGTAATAATCTCTGTTCTAAAATCTACTTCACTGGATATTAACATAGTCACTCCAGCTTTCTTTTAGTTACTTAACATGGTTATCTTTCCATAGTTTTAACTTGTGTCTTTATAGTTAAAGTGGATTTTCTGTTGGTAGCATATAGTTAGGTCTTGCTTTTTTCTTATTATTCAATTTGACAATCTTTACCTTTAATCGGGTTGTTTAAAACATTTACATTTAATGTAATGTGGATGGTTGTGTTTAAATCTACCATTTTGCTATTTATTTTCTACTTGTCTAATTTGTTTTTGTCCCCTTTTTCCTCTTTTTCTGCCTTGTTTTATATTAATTAAATATCCTTTGTGATTCCATTTTTGTTTGCTTACTAGCTGCAACTCGTAACTGTATTATATTTAGGGTTTCTGACATACATTTTAACTTATCAGAGTCTATGTTCAAGTAATATCATACTCTTCATGTAAGAATTTTACAACAGTTTACTTCCTTTTCTACTCATTCCAAATTTATGCTATTGTTGTCATACATTTTCATTTGACATGTTATAAAATTCACAACACATTGTTATTATATTTGCTTTAAGCAGTCAATCATCTTTTAAGTAGATTTAAATAAGAACAAAAATTGTATATTTACCCACATAATTACCATTTTCAATGTTCTTCATTCTTTTCCATAGTCCCAGATTTCCACCCACCACAGTTTCCCTTTCTTTAACATTTCTTACATCGCATGTGTACTGGTAATGAATTCTTACAGCTTTAGTATGTCTGAGATTATCTTTATCTCACTTTAATTTTTGAAAGATAGTGTCATAGGATAAAGAATTCTAAGTTGACAGAGTTTTGTTTGTTTGTTTTTAGTACTTAAAAGATGTTGTTCCACTGTCTGGCTTGCATTATTTCCCATAAGAAATCTGCTAGCTTATTCTTTGTTACTCCATACATAAGGTGCCCTTTTTTCTATTTTCAAGATTTTCTAATTATCACCAATTTTAAGCATAGTGGTTCTAATACACAGAACTGTAGTTTCCTTTATGTTTCTTGTGTTTGGGGTTTATTGAGCTTCATGAAACTGTGGGTTTATTGTTTAACCAAATTTGGAGATTTTGAACTCCCAGCTCCATCTCCTCAACTCAGGAGACCCCTAGGCTCTTCTGGGGTTCCCTCTCTCAATACACACCCCAGAAACCTTTTTCAGGCAGTTAGCTGGGACAATCACATTGCTCACTTTATTTATTTTCCACCTATAAGGCATTGCTGTCCTTTTTGACAGATATCCAATGTTACAAGAACCATTTTATTTAATTTTTTAAAATGTCTTTAGTTATTTCAGGTACGATAGTAAATTCAGTTCCTGTTACTCCATTTTACCTGAAAGCTGAAGTCCTAACTCAGAGGTTTGTAAAATTCCTCCTTTTGTTGCTGGATTTTAATTTTATTGCATTATGGTTAGAGAAAATAGTTTGTATTCATCAAACATTTGGAAGCCCTAAGACTTCTTTTAAGGTGTAATACATTATCTATGTTTGTAAATATTACATGTGTCCTTGAAAAAAACGTATCCTTTCTGCCTGTTGGGTATAGAATCTCATATATAGTTGCTTGAGTTAATAAATGAATTGTTTATGTGCTTACTAAGTTTGCTTACATTTTGTCTCTTTGTGCAATCAATTTTGTATTTCAGTTCTTGTAGCTATTGTTTAATATATGTAAGAACTATATAGATAGGTCCATATGTGTTTATGATGAATACTCTTTACTTTTTATTGTTAATTTTATAAGAATTCACATTCACATGATATTATTGCCTTAAATTCTACCTTTCAAATACTAAAACTCAGAGTATTTTTGTTTCATATTTACATATGGTATCTTTCCTATCCATTTATTTTCAACATTTACTCATATATTTATTTTAAATGTACCTCTTTTGGATAATATAATATTAGGTCTTTTAAAATATATTTACCATACAATCAGAAAACATATGAATCATATAATAAAATATATTTAATATATTTTCACAGAAAAATATAAAGTATTACTGAAAGAAATTAAGGAATACTTAAATAAATACAAGTATATACTATGTTCAAGTTTTGACAGAGTCAATATTATAAAGATAATATTAAATATATATCAATTCTACCAAATTAACCTATCCATTAAGTACAATTCCAATTAACTTCCCCATAGGTTATTTCATAGAAATATATGAGTCTAAAATTAATTTGAAAATACAAACAATAGAAAAGATAAGGTAATTGTCCTAGTCCATTCATGCCAATATAACAAAATACCATAGGGTGGTTAGCTTATCAACAACAGAAATCTATTTCTCATGGTGTTGGAGGCTGGGAAGTCCGTGGTCAAGCTGCCACAGATTTGGTGTCTGGTGAGAGCCCACTTCCTGGTCATAGACATCTATGTCTTTTTGCTGTGTCCTCACATGGCAGAAGGGTTAAGGGAGTTCTCTGGGATCTCTTTTATAAGGCTCCACCCTAATGACCTAATCACCTCCCAAAGACCTCACCTCCTATTACCATCACATTGGGGGTTAGTGAAACTGGCAGATAAAAGGGCTCAGCATACCTTAAATACCTCAGAGAAATATTTGCCCAGATATATCATAAAGCACTGAGGAAAAAAAAGTATTGAAAGTAACCAGAGAAAAACAACACATTACATATGCAGAACACCTTGTACTGATTGCAATCAAATGCAAACTTCACATGAGAAATCATGGAAGCCAGAAAATAAGGGAATGGCTTATTTAAAGTGCTAAAAGCAAGGAACTGTCAACCCATAATTTTATATCCAATGATTCTATTTCTGTTTTCAGAAATAAAGATAATATAAAGAAATTCTAGTATAAAAGAAAACCAAGGATATTAATTGCCAAAGGATAAGGTGTCAACAAAAGGCTAAAGAAAGTTCAAAAGGAAGAGATCTGTCACTAAAAGGACACTTGGCTTTTTAGGAATGAGGAAGAGTAATAGAAATGTGAATACCTGAAAATATATAATAGATTGATTTTTATCCTCTTAAATTTTTTAAAATACGCATTCCAGTTAAAAACAAACAATATAATATTTTCTGAAGGGATTTTCAATTCTTTTGACAACTGCAACATAAGAGGGGTGGGTAAAAGGAACTACGTATATGATGGCAAGTTTGCTCTTTTCCATTTGAAGTGGTAAAATACTACTTCTAATTAAGCTATAAAATGTTAAATATGAATGTTTTATTCGTTGAGCAACTGCTGGGAAAAAGCTATATAAAGAGGTAAACTTAAAATCCCAATGGATAGACAACCTAAACACACCATGTTGATGGATTGAAGAGCTTAATATAGTAAAGATGTATATTCTTCCTAAATTGATCTATACATTTATTAAATGAACTCAGCAAGAGTCTAGAGGGTTTGCTAGGAATAAATAATATAGATTTATTCAAGGGTCTTGGGGTTTGCAAACTAGAAACATAGCTAGGCAAAAACCCAGAAGTGTTTCAAAGAAGAAAGAAAAGTTGTAAGTTCTTATAGTAAAAAGTACATTCTTGAGAAGTTGCAGCCTCGCATTCTTATCCTCAGCATTGGTCCAGGTATCAGGTTGTTAGGATGATGGATACCAGGTAGTCAGAGATGAGTGTCAGAAGGTCAGATTAGTCCCAGTGGTCTGGATAACAGATGTCAGGTGGACGTATATATGTGAGTTCGCAGAGGATAATCAGGTGGCCTGGACACATGAGTCTTTCAGGGCTTAATTGTAGGGTAACCCAGAGGTCCAGATGTATTGCACTGATGCAGGACAGAAAAGTTCAAAAAAAGTTTAAATTTCCAGGCTAGTTAGAACAATAATGGTGTCTTTTCCTTATGCCTTAAACTTCATTCATGACGTTAGTAATTTTAGCAGTTTGGTTAAAATGACTCCATTTTATATATTTCCTATGTTTATTCTTTTCTCACATTCAACACAATTCCAATCAAAATCTCAGCAGGATTTTTTTTTTTTTTTGTAGAGACAACATACTCTTATGTTCATATAGAAAGGCAAATAAACTAGAATAGCCAAACAATTTTCAAGAAGAAGGACAAAGTTAGAGGACAACTACCAATTTTAGGGCATACTATAAAGCTACAATAATCATGACAGTGTGGTACTGAGAGACACAGATCAGCTGAACAGACTAGAGTCCAGACATATCCTCACATAAATATTAAAAATTATTTTTTGAGATAGATATAAAAGCAATTCAATAAGGAAAAAATGATCTTTTCAAGAAATGATGTTTGAACAATTAGACATCCATGTGTTCAACAGAAAAAGAATGTAAACCTATACCTTATACTTCTTACAAAAAATAACTTAAAATGGACCATAATTTTGTAAAATGTAAAACTATAGATTTTTCAAAAGAAAACTATATTTGGAAAGAATCTTCATGGTTTTTTTGTGTATGTCTGGCAAGGAATTCTAAAATATAATCCAAGGATTATACATGAAAAAAAAAAAGATTAAATTTTAGCAAAACAAGAAGTTCTTCGTTTTGAAAAAATCACTGTTGAGATAACTAAAAAGCAAGAAATATTTGCAAGGCCTATGTTTTACAAAGTATGCATATTTGGAATGTAAAAAGAACTCTCAAGACTCAACAGTAAGAAAACCTAACCCAACCAGCGTGACTCAGTGGATTGAGCGTCACTCCATGGACTGAGAGGTCCCCGTTCAAGTCCCAGTCAGGGCACACGATCAGGTTGCAGGCTCGATCCCCAGTGGGGGTGTGCAGGAGGCAGCCGATCGATGTTTCTCACATTGATGTTTCTATCTCTCTCTCCCTTCCTCTCTCTCTCTCTGGAAAATTAATAAAAACATTAAAAAAAAAAAAAGAAAACCCATTTTAAAAACAAATGTGTAAGATTTGATCAGACACTTCACCAGGGATGATTTATGGATGGCACACAAGCACATGAATAGGTACTCATCATCATTATGATAGGGAACCCAGGTCTGGCTGCCTACTTCTAGAAAGCCAATAATCAAGAGACAGGGGCTGATGGAAGGAAGTAGGTTTATTCAGAGCTGGTAGCCTGACAAGATGGGGGCTCTCACTGCAAAGACCTTCTTAACAGTTGGACACTGGCAGGGGTTTTGTAAGGAGGGAGGAGGAAGATAAAAAAAAAAAAAAAAAAAAAAAAGAACAAAGGAATAGAAAGGAGGGGGTTGAGAGTTCTCTGTTGACTACATGCAAGTCAACACAGTCTGTTCAAATCACTGGAGGGCAGCAAATATCCCAGTGCCGGAATGTGTGAAGGCTGGACTCTGCTTCTTTTGAAGTTAGTTCCTAAAATTCTTAAGCAAACAAGCTGTCTATCTACAGTCACATGTTAGTTAACAGGTCATCATTTACAGAAACAATGTTAAAAGAATGGTGGGGTAGTTACAATTAGACAAAAGGAAACTAAAATCATCATGGCATACTAATGCACACTTATTAGAAAGATAAAAATTAAAAAAAAAAAAAACTGACAATACCCAATACTAGAGAGGATGCAGAATAATTGGAATCTCATATTTTGCTGGTGGGATTCAAAATGGTACAGCCACTCTGGAAAAACAGTTTGGCAGTTTCTTATACTATTAAACATACAATTACATATGACCCAGAAATTGCACTCCTATGTATTACTCTAAAAAAATTAAAATTTATGTTCACAGAAGAACCAGTATACAAATATTTATGGCAGCTCATTCATAATTGCCAGAAACTGGAATCAGCTCAAATGTCCTTCAGTGGGTGAATGAACAAATGAGATACATCCACGGACAGGAATACTACTCAGATATAAAAGAGAGCAACTGTGATGCTCACACACATGATGGATTAAGTGAAGAAGCCAGTCTAAAAGGGTTGCATGAGCCTATTTATATGACATTTTGGAAAAGGCAAAACTATCGGGACTGAAGATACATAGGTGGTTACTAAGAGCTGAAGGCAGGAGGAGGGTTTGACCAGAAAGGGCAGCACAAGAAACTTTTCTTTTCTAAAATATTTTTATTGATTTTTAGAGAGAGAGGAAGAGAGAGAAACATTGATGTGATAACAAACATCAATCGGCTGCCTCCTACAAGCCCCCGACCAGGGATTGAGTCTGCAACCCGGGCATGTGCCTGACTGGGAATTGAACTGGCAACCTTTCAGTGCATGGATGATGCTCAACCAACTGAGCCACACTGGTCAAGGCGAAGGACTTTTTCTTGATTGACAGGCCTGTTTTGTATCTTGATTGTGGTGATGGCTACACAAATCTATGCATGTGTTAAAATTCACAGATCTGTTCACAAAGGAAGTTACTTTTATTATTTATTTATAATTTTTTAGTTTTAATAATAATAATAAAGTACATTTTTTATTTTTTAAACAACACTATAATCTCTTTAATGACTGCAACTCTCATACTTCTGGTGAAACCAACAACAGCGAAGACCATGCTAAGCACAGTTTCATCCATTTATTTTAAAATTCTGAATACACAGCCATGTGAAAATTGAAACAATTCATGACAATTAAATACATATGAATATTTTAGCAGTACAATAAAATAATCATATGAAATAAAATTTATAACAACTTAATTTAACATCTATTACTATTACAAATCATTATTATTGGCCTGCATGGTATGCAACTCCTTTAAATGACTGTAATTAGTATTACTGTTATAGTCAACCCATTCAAAATATTTCACCAGTATCTGCAACTTTTATCAATGTTTTTAATCCTGATGCCTGTCCCACAAAATGCATATACGTATCTCCTATCTGGGGGCATGAGTAACAAGGTAGAGAACTCTTTGGAAGTGAAATAATTGAAGCATTGAGCTACTCAAGAGAAATATTGGAATGAGTAGACTAAGGAGTTAAAGTTTAAGACGTCTCGTAGCCCACAGTGATTTATTGCATACTTAATGCACACAATGTAGTGTGTTAGAAACTTTAATAGATAGAGTTGCAAATTACCCAAGATCTCTGAACCTCAAAGAAATTCAAAGAAGAGTGAGAAAGACAGTCCATGAAATGGCAGATGAAATTTTGTGAATTATAAAGTGTTATAGAAATACAAATAATAAAAAGCTGGCTTTGATGCACATGATGACAGAAATGATAAGAAAAGTCTGCAGGTTTTTATAGGAGGGAAGGACTATTTGTAGCTGGACAGATCTAGGACCTTGTTGAAAAGGTAGTGATTGATTGAACAATAGTTACAGACAAAGGTATATTGAGACTGAGCAAGGGGGACTTGGTATGACAATAACTGAGCTAGGTGACATTGGAACAGAGGCTGAACAACCTGAGAAATTTGGCTGCAAAAGATTGAATTTGAGGCATGGATTTCATGGAAATGCCAATCAGAAATTCAGGATTGAAGTGAGAAGAGGAAGAGCTAAGTGCATAGAGGCTAAAAAAATTTTTAAGTGTAAATGAATAGAGTAAGAAAAAGGAAGGACTATGAACAAACACCTAAATTGTATGGATTTTAGTAGAAGGAGTCATGGATATAGTCTGAGCAGTGGCTGAGGGGGTTAGAAAGCTGGAAAGATGACTCAAGAGGTGGGAGAGACAACCATGTTAAACGCTGAAGGAGGCTGGTGGGTTCCTTTTCATAGCTGGTGTCAGTGGTAGTTAAATTTCAGATGAATGAACACAGAATGAGAGACAAGAAAGCAAAAACACAGAGTCAAGATGTTTTAGGAGATTAAACATCAAGTGTGAAAAGCTATGCAAGCCTGATTCTCTAGGACATTGCTTAGTCTCAGAGGAGGGTATGACCTCAACAGACATCTGGATTATATAAAGAATTTCCCATTTCTTCTTGGAACAAAATATCTGTTCATGCATTGTCCCGGTATAGAGCCATTAAATGAACACCTGTAGCTCTGTGTGGACAACATCGGAGTCCACGAAGACATTGGGAGAGGCATTCTTTTTGAGATGAATTGCATCCGCCTTGGGGGGAAATATTGAAAAGAGCAATGTAGTAAGCAAGACCCCTCTCCAGCTGTGACCAATGTCCCCACACTGCTTTAAGGTCATCAGCTTGGAACGAGCAAACTCAGATGACCTGAGCTCCCAGTATATCTCCTTGCCCAGCCATGAGGGAATAAACAAATATCACCTCTTAGGTCATGATTTCCCTTCTGTCTTTCAGGTGACATTGCTATACCATCTATAACTGATTCCTTGGAAAGTCTGTCAGCAAGATTTTGTGGCTTATTCTCAGGTTCAGGGTGCTAGACCTCTTCTCACAAGGCAGTTCCTGTTTGCTATGACCTGCTGTCTAATCAGTGGGGGTAGAAATGCCATTTCTGGGAGGAATTACAGGTGGGCAAGGGCGATGAAAGAATTTGGAACAGGCATCTCTTAGTGAGCTGTGATAGTGGCCCCATGGGATGAAGTATAACATTTCACACCCAAGAAAACAGATAACAAAAGGGCACCCCCTTTTGCTGAGCCAGCCTCTTCCCCCAGGACTTGACCACTCCAAGACAACAAAATACCCTCGTGGAAACAGGCTAAGGGGCTTGTTCTGGTATGTGTTTTTGCTTCATTTCACTGAAGTTTTATTCCACGGCTGTGGAGACCTGGCTTGAGGATATTGGATAAATACTAAATAATCATCAGGCCGAGCAAAGAAATGAATTTCCCATCCTAGCGGGTAGGAAGAGAACAGGCTTAATTAATGGTTCTCATTCCTGCCTTGTTCACACCTCGGCTCACATTCAAATAACTTGAGGGAGAAAATAGTTCAGAATCTAGTAAAGCAGAAACTCGTCTAAAACCGTCAGGGTGTCAACTCCATCTTCCCTTTAATTTGTACATGTATTCCCATGCTGTTGTACTAGATCAATAAAGAAAACAAAGGGAAAGAAGTTTACCGATCTATATAGCCTAGCTGCTGACGCTGCCGCTTGCCAGATTCAGGATTCAGCAAAGGAGGAACCAGAGGGGCTGGCCCAGGGAAGTTCTGAGGCCACCCTTCCATGGGATTGCAGCTTAGCGCGTGTGCCTTTCACTACCAATTAGAAACCTCAAGGAAACCTTTGGGGCAGTGGCCTGGCAAGGATTTTGCTTTGATATCGTGTGGCAGTGAGTTTGGAACCACTCCAGTTTTTACTTATTTATTTTTAAATATATTTGTATTGATATTTTAGAGAGAGAGGAAGGGAGAGAGAGACAGATAGAAACATCGATGTGAAAGAGAAACATTGATTGGCTGCCTCCTGCGCGCCCCCTATTGGGGATCGAGGCCGAAGCCGGGACAGGGAATCGAACCAGGACCTTTCAGTCCATGGAATGATACTCAATCCCCACTAAAAATCAATGTCTTTCCAATTTGTGAAACTAGTTCCAAACTACCTCATGGTATGTAAGGGTCAAATCCAATGAGTTCATTCGGAAGAAGAAAACATGTCTGTCCAATAGGCGTAGTACCTTTTCTACTTTCAACGTGAAATAAGTCAGACTTTTCAGTGAAAAAATAAAGTGTGAGTCATAGGAATAACAGGAGCGTGTTTGCAATTGTTTTACAAGCTTGACTTTGAAGATGTTTCTACAAGACGGACAGTGAAAAAGAGAATTGAGGCAATTAGACATTCAGTCTCGGTGTCGGTTGAGATCTCCCTGTCCTTTGAGACTTAACATTGACCTCAACCCCTATTCTCATCTTTAATAAGAAGCTTAATATCCTCTCTAAGATTTTTGCACACATCCTAAATGTACCTTCTCATGGTTATCTGTATGTTTAATTAACTATTCCCTTGTTCTTGTCCACTGCTAACTCATATACAGATACAGCCCCTGTATTCCTTAAAACTCTATTCTAGAACACATTTCTGGTTAGCAAACGGCTATTACATTGCAACAATGCACAGAAATAATTTTAAAACTAATCTACCTCAAATTCCCCTACCACTAGGAAATTCTCATTATCCAACATTTCTTCATGGAATTTTCCCCCTAGACATCCAAACTACTCCCAATTTGTTTGGCCCTCTCGCCTGTTCTCAGAACGATTCCCCTCCCCTTACTTTTGCTTCTTCAAACAAGTGTTAACTTTCATGCAAAGCAATTTAACTGTCTTTTTCATTACATGGTCTTCTTCCAGAATGTCATGTTCTTAGAACTCCGTCGCTCACGCACGAGTGAAGCATTCTGCTAAACAGAAGGCCATCCTCTTAGGAAAGAGTCATGCATTTCTCTAGGAGGCAAAAGGGCCATCACCTGTTGCTTTGAGATAAAAAGCCATCTTAAAGTTGTTTTTTCTATGTTACATGTAATTAAAGCATGCCACAAAGTCTGGAATACCTCAATGTTTACATATTTCAGACTATTAATGTTGTTTCAATGCACCAGTGATACTCTAACTCTTTGTTGCATATTTGATGCTTGTGCCCAGCCTCAGGCAGCCAACTGTGCTAACTTGACTTAAGGACTGATACTGAATTTGTCCTTGACTTAAGGACTGATAGAAGCTTCATTATTTATTTTTAAAAACTTTTTTTCTTTACTGATTTTAGAGAGAAAGGAAGGGAGAAGGAGAGATAAAAACATCAATGGGAGAGAACATAGATTGGCCGCCTCCTGCATGCCCCCTACTGGGATCAGGCCCACAACCTGGGCATGTGCCCTGACCAGGAATCAAACCAGCGACCTCTTGGTGCATGGGTCAACACTCAACCACTGAGCCACACTGGCCGGGCGATGCAAGCTTCTTTCAAATATATGTTACTAAACATGTGATCTCTCAAAAGATAAGCAGAAAAAAATTTATTTACATGAGATATAATGGGGAACAGAGTTTCAATTTGCTAGGGAAAGAAAATATGTCTCGTTCCACCTTGTGTTCTTTATAATTATGGTTATACTGGGATAAGGCACCTTGAGAACTATTTCAGCCCTGCCCCAGCCTCATTCCCTAAAGCATGACTGCTAACTAACAGATCTTAAACTATAAGTATTTGAAGAGGGCTTAGAGGGTATCCAATCTTAGCTTCTGTGGGAATCCTTACAAAATATGTTATATAGACTTTTACTAGAAGAATATCAGTAGTGTATTTGGAGAACGTTAAATGTTAGAAAATAAGGTATATGTGAGTACAAGACAGTTCGCTGCCTTGTACATCATGTGAGCTCAATAAATGAAATGTTAATTCCTTCCCACCCTTCCCCTGAACTTTACTGAGATGAACATTCCTCTTTTTGAACTTCCACTCATTGAACATGGTTCTACCTAAGAAAGAGAGAGAATGTCTGCTTCTTCTTCAACGTGAGAACATGTCAGATGCTTGCAGAGAACTGTGCTCCCTCCTCTTTCACTGCTCCCTCAACGTGGTGTTACACCCTTCACTGTTCTAAGTCTCCAGCTTCGTGCTCCTTGGTTTCTAGGCCTTAGAAAGAAAGAAAAACAGCTCGACATTTTGTCTAATCAGCACAGAACACGGAGGATTGCCTCTGCTTTTCATTGAGTCAAACTATTAGCACAGTCCAAATCTGCATTTGCCTTTTTATTAGACATATCACACCATCAGCGGAGTTGAAGCCACCCAAATGTATGGATGTGCATAGATTCTTTCTTTTTTCACTCATGGATTGTTGTTAGGCCAAATTTCTTCCATTCTGCATTTAATTCATCACTTTTAAAGTACATGGAATATATATAGTTATATACATATAGTCATATGTATAGTTACATATAAGTTATATATATATCTTATACATATCTTTCACATATATCATATACATTATATATCAGATATATATTTTTAACCTTCACTCTGTACTATGTTTCGTAAGTCTAACCTATGAAGATCTTTTAGACTTTCAATTCTTATCCAGAATTCAATTTATTCCAGCTCTAATTTATCTAAATCTAAGCTTCTTTTTAAACATTGTATGTGATATTAGAAATAACCATAATAAACAAGATGAGAAGCAGCAGTCTTATGACATGCTGTTTTAAAATGCACAGGATTTGTTTTAATCAGATATGGTAAGACATGCAGATATGGAAATGACCGTCATGAAGGAGCAAGTGTATACTCACAGGTCCCAAGAAGCAGGAGGCACAGCAAGCTGGGCGGGGCCACACGGGAGCCGCGAGGGTCAGTCAGGAGCAGGGGAAGCTTGGGTGTGAGCCTTTATGGTGTTTTTTGTGGGAAGGAATGGGCGAGGCAGGGTAAGTAGGGTAGATGGGTTTAGGGCTGGCTAGTTTGAATAATTTCAGTGTGCTCTGGGATATAGGGTGGTCTCTATTTGTCCAGTACCTGGTCCTGGGGTGATTTGGGCAGGATAATAGTACACTAGATGGCAGGCCACTGATTAAAAAAAAAAAAAGGCAGGTAGAGATATGGGCTCTGAATGGGTTGGTTTGCTTATGGAGAGTGCCCTTTCTGCACACTGTCTGCTGTCTCCACGAATTAGCTGACCCTGGGAAGGGTAGCTTCCCAGTCAGGGAGGCCCCAGATGCCAGAGCATCAAGAATACAGAAAATGAGAAAATACAGTTAATACACATGCAACCAAAGTCTCCCATTCAAGCTACAAAGATGACAGACACTTCCTAAAATAGTCACGAAGACAACAGACACTTCCTAAAATAGCCACGAAGACAACAGACACTTCCCCGGCACTGGGCTCGAGACCAGGCACTGTCTTGGGTATTCTGTAAAAATTAACTTTCCTCTTTATTACTTTCATGTAAGCCTTACATTGTAAAGTAACTACTCTTATTGAAAGATGGGTGAAAATTAAGCAACTTGTCTGAGGTAGACCAATGTAACAGTGAAATTGGTCTGGTCATTCAGGACCCCTGGCTGAAACCCTCTGCCTCGCATTGTCTCGGCCGTGCCCAGCCTGGTTAGAAGGCAGTGGTGGGCCAACCCAAGGCCAACACATTATCCCTAGCCCACGCCTGCCATGTTATTCAAAAGAATATCGAATATGTTTTGCCAAAAAATTAGTTGCAATTGAAAATGCACTCAATCTGAAGTATTACTTTATCAACTACCCTTTTAATTCAGAATTTTTTTAAATGACCTAAAATTGATACGACTACATTTTTTAGCAACATAAAAATTCTTAAGAACCTTTTTTAAGTTCAAATTCAATTCAAATTTTAATTCACATTGTCTTCTCTGTTAAACACTTATATCATTACAAAACATTTAAAAATTTCCTAGGGGTAACTGTCATCGGACCTAGTTCGTGGTTTAGAAGGCACCGTTGTGTTCATATTTAAATAGTAAGACTGTTTATCTCTGCCAGGGCTCTTCTTCGAAGTAGGTCACTGTCGATTCTGGCTTGTTTCTATGTTTTTTTATGCCTTGGGATGTATATTGTTTACACCAAGTAGCTTGAACACAACGAACAGAGTCAGTTCTTTTTTTTATGTTTTTTTTTTCAGTATGTTTTTATTGATTTTTTTAGAGAGAGAAGAGAGAGAGATAGAAACATCGATGTGAGAAACATTGATCAGCTGCCTTCTGCGCGTCCCCTACTGGGGATCAAGACTGAAACCGGGTTATGTGCCCTGACCCGGAATCCAACCGGGACCTCTCAGTCCGTGGGGTGATGCTCCACCCACTGAGCACACCGGCCAGGCAGAGTCAGTTCTTTTATCAGATCAGTTGGTATTGCTACGTTTTCCTCTCCTTTCTGTGCCTGTGTTTCTCCTATTTTTTAAATTTAAAGAATAGAGGTGAATAGTAAAGAAGATAGTGGACATGAATCATGATAAGTCACGTTATTTATTTATTTTTTTTAGTGAGATTGCCTCCCGTGTTTTGCCATCAAATATGATGTGAGCTGTTGATTTCAGATAGATACAGTTTTTCAACTAAGGGCTTAATCTTCTAAACCTAATTTCCTTATATGTGTGCATGCTTTTCAAAACAAACAAAAATAAGCACATTGATTGTTTTCAAACATGTTACAGCATCTTTTGAGATTATTGTCTTTTTATTTGACTAGGCGATATGGCCTATTATAGTCATTTCTTTCCTGATAATATACTAGCCTTTTCATCTTAGGACAAATCCTACTTGGTCATGGTGGATGGTTATGTGAAGATACCTTAAATTTGATTTGCTAAAAGTTTAAAAGTTTTGCATCAGTATTTCTCAGTGAACTCTTTTATGGGTGTTGGGTTTGTCATTTGTTTTCCTGGTGAGTGGGGGGTCTCTTGCATGGGTCCTTAGTGGCTCTCGAGTTCAGAAAAGGAAGTGAGTAACATTCTGTCATTCCCAATGCTCTAGCATAGAATTACCTCCTCCTTGAAATTCCAACAGTAAAGTTATCCAATCACGAATCTGTCTCTGAAGACTTCCTGATCATTTATTTTATATTATTGCTCAAATTAAATTTTCTACTTTAACTTAACTTTGACCATTGATATTTTTCCCCTAGGAAACCATCCATTTAATGTAGTTATTGACTTGTGTGTAATATTTTCTTGAATTAAAAATAATCTCTTATTATATGTCCCTATTTTAAAAATTATTTTTGTTTTTGTTATTTTTCTCTTTTGAATTGGTGGGTTTTGGTTTTTTCATTTTTATTTATATCAATGTGTTGTATTTAATGAAATAGTTCTTGGATTTACTGAGAAAGTGTATTCTTTTGGTTTGAATTCATTAAAAATCTCTCTTAATATGTATTATGTGTTCTTTAGCTTAGGTTTACTTCATGGTTGCTTTTCTAACTTATTGAGTTGATTGCTAAATTCCTTTATTTTATGATTACTTTAATAATACAAGCATTCCAGATTATTGCCTCGGAGAATAATTCTGGCTGCATTGCACTACAATAAGTAATGTTATTTTTATTTCTATTATTTTTCTAAATAGCCTCTTACTGTAATTTTTATTTCATTTTTATCCTAATAGGGTTTTTAAAGAATGATTTAAATTACCAAATTGCTGGGTTTATTTTTATTTGTTTTTTAAGAGTTGGTTATTAATTTAGAGTTTGCTATATTATCACAGGACATTTTCCTGCCCAGTTTCTGATTTGAGAATTTTATTGTTAACCTAGAACCTAATCCATTTTTATAATTGTTTATTGAAATTTGAAAATAAGATATATGCTCTGGGTGTAGCATGCAAAAGTCAATGTATCCATGAATTAAAATTTATTGTAATATTAAAATTGTCTGTCTTCAAGATATATTTTAAGATTGCCCATAACAATCATGCTTCAATCAATTTCTCATTTATTCACTTAGCAAGTGTTACTAAGCACCTTCTTATGCCCGCTCACCCCTTGGTACTGGGGACATAGCAGTGAGCCTGGTGTGGGAGGACCTCTAGGGACAGGAGCTGACCACTGAGGCTTCGAGGCGAGTAACTACTTCACCCAAGGTCACAGTCAGAGACACGGGAGTTAGTTATACACAGATATACATATCATGCCCCTTGTTTAAACATAACTGGAAATGCTTCCATGACTACTGTACTTTCTATACACATAGATCTATACTTTGCTTTTTATTATTTTCCTTTCCATTTTAGTTTCAGTGCTTCTTATTTTATTGTGTCTTCATGAATGTCACAGTGAAGACACTGGGACCACCAACCAGGTAGTTTTAATGGCTTCAGTCTCCCGTTCTGATGCTTGGCTTATCCTTCACCGTGTCATGATTTCTTCCTTAATACTGAGGTTATAGTGTCGTCCTTTTACTTTGGCTCTTTGTCCTCGGTCTACGTTACACCGTCTTCCTCCCGCAGACTGCCTCCCCTCCTTCATCACACTTCTTGGGCAGACTTCAAGTGCTCGGGGCTCCATTTCTTTGCATCCTGCCCCAAGAAGGCCTTCCCCAACCTAAACCACCGCGCTCTGCGCTGCCCCGCTCCCTCCCTGCCCAGCCCCACTTGGAAGACCAGCATAGCCAGCTTGGTCCACACCCAGTCACAGCCTGGAAGAGCAGGAGGGTGAACACCCCCATCTTCAACCACCGAAGGGGCACATGGCTAGCTTCCATTTCTAGGTGATCTGGCCCGGCTCATGTGGCTCAGTGGTTGAGCATTGACCCATGTACCAAGAGGTCACCGGTTCGATTCCCGGTCAGGACACATGCCCAGGTTATGGGCCCATTTCTAGGTGATGGACGTGAGACCTGCCCATGGCATCTAGCCACTGACCCTCTCCCTAATGCATGCTAGAATGGGCTCTGCACCCCCCCCACCCCAGTTTCACACCCTCAACCTTCAAGCCTGCTCCTTGAGATCAGTTCTTTTTAAAAAAATTTATTTTAGAGAGGGAGAGAGAAATGGAAACATTGATGAGAGAGAACATCGACTGGCTGCCTCCTGCATGCCCCCTACTGGGGATTTGGCCCACAACCTGGGCATGTGCCCTGACCGGGAATCGAGCCAGCGACCTCTTGGTGCATGAGTCAGCGCTCAACCACTGAGCCACACCGGCTGGGCAAGATCACTTCTAAATGATTACCTGCACTCAAACCTTTGTCTCCAGCTCTGCTTTCTGGGAAACCCAGGCTGGGACATCTCTCTTGCTCACCTTGCTCTGCACATAGCTTTTAAATCCTTTTATGAGTTTTAAAGCATCTTCCTCAAATCTTTGTCTTCTTTTAACATTTGGGCTACCTGCCATTCTTCCTACAGCCTGGGCTGTGGCTCGTTTGTATTCTCTTGACGCTTCTCCTCCTTCAATATTTAATACATGTCCTTTTAAAATATGAACTCGACTTTCAGCCATATTCCCTTTTTTTTTTTTTTAGATTTATACCCCTTTTCTTTATCATTAGAATAATTTCTGATTATATGGGTGGTTTTTTGTTTTTTGTTCTGAGTTTTCTTACCATCCTATTGCTCTTAAGCTGTGTTATCCTTCAAGTCTCTTTCCTGGAGATCCTACACCCACGCACATGTTCTGGTTACTTTTAACTTTGCTGTTCTGAAGTCAAGTCTGTGTGTTTCTAGGCTTTCACGACCATCACAAGATGACTTTCTCCACGGTCCCTGCCCCTCTCAGGACAGGGATCGGATGTTCATCAACAATCAGAACTCAATCAGTGCAACCATTTTCTCCTTGTGACTTTCTTTACCACTCAAAATACAAAATAAGAACAAGTTATGTCGTAGCTTTCACAAGATGGTCCACGCTTAGAAGAGTCTGGTTTGCAAGTGCTGCCCGCATAGTCCAAACATCCCATTGGGTCGGTGTCTTCCCGCAGGAGTTCCACGCTGCATTGAAGGTGCGTCTAAATGGTTTAGAGTGGCTGTGGCACCCCTGTGCCGTTGTGACACCTGTTATCTCTGTTTCTGTCTTACACTCAGATAGATACATGCTATTATGCTCCAATGTGAAGATTTCCACCGACAGGCCTATCTTCACAGGGTGCTATTCTCCTGCCATTTCTATTAGATTAGTTGTGTTGATACAAGGCATCCCCTCTATTTGTCCATTGTCATGTTCAACCCCCACGAAATTTCAGTGGTAGTTTAATGAGATCATAGATATAGATATAGGTATAGATATAGATATAGATATAGATATAGATATAGATATAGATATAGATATATACATATATATATACATATATACATATTTCCTATTATATTCATCATTTTCTCACTGTTTCTGTCCCCACCCCAAGGACACACTTTTTGCTTTCCATGGTATTAATTTTGCAGTTTGATCTGGGCCTTCCTCAGCCTTTTCCCACCGTGTTTATTTTTTAATATTTATCACGAAGATGAGTGTGTTTTCACATTTTTTCCAGGTGTCTCCGTGATGTCCTCCATCATTTTCTCAGAGAACATCATTCTTCTATAATGAGCCATGATGCAGAAAACCACTTTTTCCTTATTATTCGTGTAGTTAGCAGAGTATTTCTCATCTCCTCCTCCTAGTAGGAACAAAAATAACAACTGTAGTTAGAAGTCGTGGAGTTTGGGGGAGGCACCAGACTTAGTGTTTTTATGGTCATTACATCCAATCCTCATATCAGCCGTGACAGATGAGACACGCTGGACCCTTCCCAGGTAATGAGACTGAGCCCTCATAACCAGTAGGTGGCAGATCCACCATTCACCCTAAATCGGTCTGATTCCAAATATTTTGTTCTTCTCACTTCTGCTTCGGTTTGCTGATTATGCTTCCAGAGTTGTTTTGATGGCCACCGGCTGCTTTTACCACAAGGAAGATAGCAAATACATATATGTTTAAAGCCTGGGTGTTCAGTCTCTGGTCAGAGATTCCAGTTCAATAAAGACATTTGTTATGTCTCTTGTAACTCTGCTTTTTCCCCATGAAACATGAAATAAGAAGTGCCCTGAGCGTGACGTATGTGCAGCTTGCTTTGTGACTCGCATGCCATGTGGACGTTGGCCCTTCCGTAGGCTCATTGTTACACATCTTGTCCTCTCAAGCCCATAATGGGATTTCCCACATCTGCTCTGTTCCTCTGCACAGCAGAGGATGCTGGTGCTTCTGCAAACATTCTGGCTTAGTCCCCTAAATACTCCAATCCCTTAAGGTAGATTTTTTTGTAGTTGTCATATTTAGTAACCAGTGGTAGAAGCACAGACTGAAAGAGGCACAACAAATGATGTAATTGATCATGAAAATAGTTGAACATTCTTAAGTGATGTTCAAATAGAAGACCTTGGAGGTAGGTTCCTCCTGCCCACTTGCAAGTACTTGGGAAGATGATGCAGAATTATGTTCTCATCTAAATGAACTTCATTATTGCTTAAAATTACATTTAATGCATTTTTCCTGGAGTCGAGAGTCTGATTCGAATGATGTCTACACTGTCAAACTGAGTCAATGTTAAATCAAGGCAATACAAAATCAAGAAACTCTGATACTTTGTGTGCAGGTGATATTAAACCAAAGGTCTTTGCCTGTGATCCCAAGCTCCACCGTTATTAGCTGTGCGCTTTTCATTAAGTTATGTAGACTCTCTGTGCCTGAATTTCCTCCTCTTCTACAGAGTTCTACCTTAATGTTACCATATAAGTCCACAGTCCCCTTGGAATGCCAAATGTTAAAGAATCATGTGGCTCATGAATTAGTGAGGATTTCTGTGGATGCTCTAAAAATCTCTGTAAACTTCCTATCTCTTGCTGCAGTGGTACCGAGATGGTGGGATGTTTGGTGGCTCACTAGGCTGCCTAACTCTGCAATTACTCTTTTTTGGACAAGTATCCATATGGTTTCAGACCTCAGTCTCTCCATCTCTGAAAATGGCAGCTTATTGTCTTTTGCAGGATTTACCTTCTCTTTCTTGTGAGAGCAAATTCTTGATAGCCAATAAATACATTATTGGTTTACTTTTCTTTCCAAAGTAAATTTATATTTTGTTTTCCCAGTGAAACCAGAAAATACGTCTTAATTCTCCCAGTTTCATAGAGTGACTTAATAAGAAGCCAGGACTTAAACCCAAGTCTTCTACGGTAAATCCTGTTTTTAATCTCTACACTATCATTCTCGTGGGAAATATATACTTGCAAATATATTTATTGAAAGAAATGCAAGTACCTAACCCCAAGCAGGTAAAGTTTCAAAGCAAAGAAGGGGATGAAGAGAGTGCCTGGATAAGGTGTGGGGAGCTCTACATGGACTTCCACACACGTGAGCTGAGAGTATGATGGGACATTGGGAGCTCCCAAGTGCAGAACCATAGCACCAATGGGTGAAAGACCCCTGAGGACAGAATTAACCTACTTTACAAATTTGTTTTAGGGCAATGGTGTATGCTCTTGAAGTTCTCCGTGGATCAATATCCAAAACATGATCCAGGAGAGATCTTTTTCTGTTGCTTATGCAATCCAGCTCCAATTTTACTTCGTAGGAAAACAAATGTGTGAAGTGCCCAGCTACCACAATTTTTGACAAGTGCTAATGAATGAGGAGGGAGAGAGGAGTAGAGAAAACAGCGGTGTCTGGCCTTGGGACGTCATGCACGGCCCACCTCTTTAGTGTAGATATGCCCAGCGGACCAGAGACTAGTTTGCTGCATTAATTGCTGTTTCATAATATAAAATTTAATTATCTCTATTATTTCACAAGAAGCTTTTCTGCCTTGGGGCTTCTGGCACAGGGTACAGTTAGTAACAAAGCTAATAAATAAAGAAATAAAACACTTCATTTCCTTTTCAGAGGAAGTTGTGCTTTTTTCTATATGCGTTGAGCTTAGGGGAATTCGCATCGACTTTCCCACATACACTTGTTCTTTGGCTCAGACGAAGCAAAGGTGTCTTCCAGAAGAAGTGTTTCAGAAAGGCTGCCATTCTGGGGCTCCGGGGCTCTAAGCCAGGGGAACCACTGTGCCCCGTTGGGCAGGGACTGCAGAAACAGGTCTCCACCCTGTTCTCCAGGGCCGTGTCTCACTCTTCGTGCTTTTCTACTGGGTCTCCCTCCCACCCACATTGTTTGTTTAGTCCAAGAAGCATAGAATGAAGAGCCCTAGCCCTGCTTAATCCGTCACCCACTTACATTCTGTTCACTCAACTCTTTTCCTTTGAGCAAAGTTTTAACAGCAGCCCGATGCAGGTTAGCAGGTACAAAACACAGCTTTGGAGAGATGAAAGAATGTTATTGAAAATGTAATTGAAGTCAAACACGAAGTGGAACATGCACAATGATTTAGTAGATGAGGAATAGATGGGATGCGTTCATTATTAAGCTGTCCAGACTTTGGACAATATATAATACAGGGTCCTCCATCCAAGTATATACTGTAGGTCTCAACATCATTCATTTAATAAGCATTGTTAAGCATAAATTATGCATTATCACTGGGTCTAGTACTATTGAGGATACAAAGAAGTCTGAGACAAGGCCTAATACGTATAAGAGGGATGCAACATTATATCACAAGCCAGAATATAGGAACTCCTGAAAAATGAGAATAAAATTAAATGTTCTGTCAAAGAGCATATCAGATTTGGTACATGGATTGGAAAGACTTTATGGAAGAGATGGTGCTTAAAGTTGGCCTAGACAAAAAGTAACAGTCTATTGCATGCATCAAGAGGAATAAATAGTAAATGTAATATTGAGATAAAAGAAAACATTCCAAAGAGTATATTTAATATAGTCTATAAATTTCAAAATCTTAAAAATTAATATGTTGTTTGAAATACATACACAGATGGAACTAAAAAGAAAATTTAAAAAGTGAGTATCAGAAAAATTAAGAAAATAATGAGGAAAAGCAATAGGATATATTTGGGTTTGAGACCCACAGAAATAGCCTCTAGAGAACCAGCAATGAATTATTCTTAACCCAGCTGGTGGTGAATGGGTTTTGCTGTAGAAATGCTCTTAAATTGTATATAACTGTATGTATTTGTTACGTAGACTTTTCTGTGGTATGATGCACTTCAAAGTAAAAGGTTAAAATATACACTTACAATTGAATTTTTAAGTAATATGGTAAAAAGGAAAATGGTTTGCCATTCTAAAGATCAAGCTATTTGCAACAATGAAATTTTATTATAACTCGATTAAGCCTTATATGATTAAAATGAAACTGAATTAAAAAGAATAAGGTAACACATTTGCATTTCAGCCTGTGAGGGGGAGCATTAATAACCAAACTAAGTTAATGTCAATAGAGATTTTAAAAATAAAAAATGGGGATGATTCTGAAGATGGACAAAGTATATTGAACAGATTTTTTTTAAGCCACAAAACCAAACTAAGAATCCTAAGGTTATAGGGATATATGAAAAGTGAAGGGGTCTGAGTACAGCCAGATTTTAAAAATATTACCCACATAATATTTTTTTCTCTCTCTCTTATCTTGGCTTTTCTCTGAGCATTTTTTTTTCACTCCTCTCTTCTGCTAAATTTCTGAATATACAGAGGGTGAGACTGAACCTGTCTTGGTTTTAGCTCCGAATCTTTGGAGAGACAGAATTCTGAGAAATATATATTTCACTCCTGATTCTAGCAACCATGGCATAAATATGGCATTACCCATTTGCCACACACTGATCTCTCAACTACTCGGCCACAGTCCCTTCAGTGATTTTCACCTCTGCTATGCTACAGCTGTCCACAGAACGGTCACCCACTGGATGTCATTTTCACTAAAAACTGTTTACCCTGAACATTTCAAATCTAATAAATTCTTTGTTTGGCCCCAATGTCCTAGATTTCTGCCACAGTCTCCCTCCAAGTTGACACACTTTTTGACTTCATTGAGACTCCAGACCCTTGTCACCCATTGTGTGGTCATGGGACTGCCCACCTTCCTCCTTGGCTGGACGTTTGGTAAGTCATTTCGTTGGTACTTTTATTGGTGTCTGAGAGCTCCTGTTCGTGACATTCTGCTACACTTATCCTGTTACCCTCAGCCTTGGGTCAGTGCTGCTGTTTGTCTGACAATCTCCTTGGTTCTAATAGTGCATTTGTTTCCTGTGTGTAGAATTTTGGGGGTCCAACGGTCTTCTTTCAGATTCTCGGGCCCCTGCCTTGTTTGTTCAGCTGGCAGTGTGACGTTTTCAAAAATCTCGTGGATCTTCACGTACGCCATGGGGGTTCACATCATGAGACAAGAGGATCCTTCACAGATCTTTCCTGTATAATTCCATCTCTTTCCTTGCTTCTGCTGAGATGGTTGAGTGGATTCATTTGTCACCTACTTAGTCTCTTCAGCAAATGACTGTCCACATACACCACTGAGCTCTCCGGAGCATGCTTTTCTAACAGTAAATCCAGTAATTTCATCGTCTTCTTCAATCTGGTTAGCCAGAGAAATTCCCGAACGATCAAGTTTTCATTTTATCTAGATTAAGAGCTTTTCTTCAATGTGTCTCTTTTCTCTCACATTTTACTATAAGCAGCAACAACACAAAACCAAACAAAACAAGGCCGAGCGGCACCTTCAACATTTTCCTTGGAAATGTTCTCAATTAAATATCTAGGTTCATCACTGACAAATTCTGCTTTTCACACAGCTGAAGAATGTGATTTAGCGAATTTTCTGCCACTCTATATATAACATACTCCCTAAGTACAGAAACTTTTCTGCCGTGCTCCTCACAGCTTTCAAAGTGTTCATCCAAATTACTATCCTTCCACCAACCATCTTTTAAGGTAATCTAGACTTTTTCTATCATACATCTCAAAATTCTTCCAGCCCTTATCCATTATCTAGTTCCAAAGCCAGGTTCACAGTTGTAGGTATTTGTTACAGAAGCACCTGTCCTTTCCTAGTACCAGAATCTGTATTGTTTCCCGAGGGCTGCTAAAACAGATTGTCACCACGGGTGACTTAAAACAAGACATACATTCTCTCACAGTTCTGAAGGCCAGGAGTCTGAAATCCAGGTGTTGGCAGGGCCGCACTCCCCTTAGGGGCTCTGGGAGAGAATCGTTCTCCTGGTTTCCGGTAGTTGCCGGCAATCCTCAACATTCCTTGGCTTGTGGCTGCATCACACCCTCCCCATTTTCACATGGCCTTATCTACAGGTGTGTTTTTGTCTTTTTGTTTTTGTTTTTCCGTCTGTGTGTCTGTCTCAAAACTTGTTCTGTCTCTCTGTGATAAGGATACATGGGAGTGAATTTTTGGCGAACCCAAGTAATCTGGGGTAAGTTTTTCTTCTTAAGATTGTTAATCATATTGTTTGCTCTAAAAGGTAATATTCACTCTTTCGCCATGTAAAGGTCATATTTACCTACTCCAGGAATTAGAATGTGAACATATCTTCTAGGGGGCCACCATTTGGCCTTCTCAAGACTAGATACTAAGCATTTCTAAAGATAGTAATATCATCATGCGTATTAACATCATAATACATTATCATCTTTTTTATTGTTGTTAATCCTCACCCAGGGATATTTTTTCCATTGATTTTTAGGAAGGGTGGAAGAGATCGGGGGAGGAGGAGAGAGAGACAGAGAGAGAAACATCGATGTGAACCCAACCTGACCAGGGCCAAGGATGGAACCTGCAACCAGGTACATGCCCTTGACCGAGAATTGAACCTGCAACCCTTCAGTGCATGGGTCGACACTCTAACCACTGAACGACACCAGCCAGGGCAACATTTGCATCATTTAAATGAAAGCTTGACCCTTACTGATAGTCAGCAATATCTTTAGTTCTATCTAGATGACTCCATATCTCCTTTCTTCAGAGATAGCTCCAAAATCTTTTTAAATCTCAACTTCTCCGCATTTACCTTACTTTCAGCACATCACCTTGCCTCATATTTTACCAGGAAAATCAAGTTCACTCAGTGCATGTTTCTTAGGATTCTCTGTTATCCACTCATCCAATTCATTAAACAAAGTACCTGAACTCTTCTAAGTGTTTGGGATACATCTATGAATTAAAACAAAACAACAACAACAAAGTTGCATAAGTAGCATTATGGCAGGAGGATAAAACTAAATATAATAAGTTACTAACATATGATATGTTATATGATGATAAGTACTATGGTAAAGAGTAAAGGGCAAGGACTTCCTGGGGAACAGGGTCAGGAAAGAGTAGGTATCAAAATCAGAGTTAGGATAGGCCTTGTTGAGAAGGTGAATTTGAGCAGATGTGAAGGAGGCAATAAAATTAGCTAGTTATTGGGCAAGAGCATTTAGATTTAGGAAAGGAAGAGAACAAAGGCTCTGTGAAGGAAGGATGCCTGATGTCTTCAAGACCCAATGAGGCAGCCCCTGTGGCTGGAGCAGAGTAAGCAAAGTGGAGAGTGTAGTGATGCAGTCAGAAAGGTAAGGGAGTGTGGAGACGGCAGATCATGGAGAGTCCATTAGCAATTGTAGCGACTTGGGGTTTTACCTTCACAGAAATCAGAAGTCATTGTAGAGTTTTAAGCAGAGAAGTAATATGATCTGACACTGATTTTTAAGAAACCACTCTGGCTTCTGAGTTAGAGTAGACTTTGGGGGCCAAGGTGGGGCAAGTGTAGAAGCGGGAAGACTGGTTAGCAGACAATCACAATAAATTACAAGAGAGAGATAGTGTTGACTCAGACCATCATCTTTTTGAAGATAGAAACAACAGAAGCTGCTAATAAGGTGTTAGAAAAAGAAGGGTTATGGATGGCTTGAGCAAATGGAAAGATGGAGTTGTTCTCATCTGAGATGGGAAAGCTGAGGTGAGAAAAGATCTGGGTGGTTTAGTTCTGGACACAGTAAGATTGAGGAGTCTATTATGCAATCAACTGGATATGTTGAGGAGGCAGTCAGATATATGAATCTAGACATATAAGTCCTGAATTTGGAAGAGAGCTCTGAACTGGAGATACAACCTCCATATTTGTCTAAATCTTCATCTATGAGTCTTTTCTCTTTTCTGGGCCAGGGAAAGAAGTGGTACCCTTCCCAAATCCAACACTAACCTTTGCCCTTAATTCCATTCTTTACATTTCCACTCTAATGTGTTCCTTTGATTATTTTCTAATTTTCTTTTGAATCATGAGTGTCGGATTCTACTTTCGATCTTTCCACCGTGCCAAAAATTAACGAGCCTTTTCAATTCAAATCCACACCCCTCTACCCATGTAAACAAATAGAAAGTTTTTAAACCCCTTTTAAACCTGCTTCACTCTCTTGCCTCTTTTTTTCTCTTTTCCAACTTTCAAGGTTCAAAGCCTTGAAAGAGTTGTCTATGTTTGATGTCTCTAATTCTCATGATTAAATCACGTCATATTGCACCCCTGAAGGCCTTCCGTATTCCAAGATCTCCATTTCCTGTCTTGATTTTTTAACCATGACCAACCTGGGAATATGACAGCAGCCAGTCACCTCCTTGCTCCAATCTTCGTACATCGGGCTGAAGATGTAGGTGTGGTCTAAAGCCATGGAAAGGTTAAAAATTGGACTACGATGTTTTAGAATCAACTGGAAGAATCTTAATAGCTCTCTACTGGCTCACTCTGTTTTAGCCACAAGGAGCCCCCTTACTAGTTCTCAAATATTCCATGCTCTAGCCTCAGTGCCTTTGAACATGCTCTCTTAGTACTCCTTTCCCTCCAAATATTCACACGGTGCACTCCCTCACTCCACACAGGTCTTTGCTCACATAGGCATGTATCAGAGAGGCTTTTTTAACCACCCTGTCTAATCTAGCACTTCTATTACTTCCGATTGCTTTACCTGCTATTTTTCCTTCATTGACATTTTTACTACCTAACATTTCATATATTTAGGTGTTTTATTTTTACTTTTATTGAATTTATTGGGGTGACATTGCTTAATAAAATTATATAGGTGTCAGGTGTGCAATTCTATAATACATTATCTGTATATTGTATTGTGTGTTCACCCCCCAAAGTCAAGTCTCCTTTCATCACCATTTATTTCCCCTTTACCCTTTTTTACCCTCCCTACCCCCCTTTCCCTCTGGTAATCACTATACTCTTGCTTGTGTCTATACATTTGCTTCTTCTTTTTTTTTCTTTTTGCTTAATTCCTTTACCTTTTTCACCTAGCCCCACAACCCCTCTCCCCTCAAACAGCCGTCAGTCTGTTCTCTGTATCTATGAGTCTGTTTTGTTATCTGACTTCCACACTGAAATGTCAACTCCATGAGAGGAGGGACACTGTTTCCTTTGCAGCTGTGCCCCTAGCATTTGAAACAAGGCCTGGCACATAATAGGGTCTAATAATGCTAAATGGATGCATTTGTGGCTCAGAAATCTTGATAGAGTCAATGGCTCTGTGCCCAAAGAGTTGGCCACAAACCTGGCAAATGAATATTATAAATACCTTGCCCTCCCTGATGGCCATTAGGACATTACATTGAATGAAGACTGAAGTAAAAAAAAAAATTAAAGAGAACAACAGGGCTAAAGAAGAATCTTTCTTTCCACTTCAAGTAAATCTTATAGAGGATTCATAATTCCTACTTAATCTGAAAGCCATGCCTCAAGTGTGGTTTCCATCATCCCTTTAAGTCTACTCCAAAAAAAAAAAAAAAAAACCAAACAAATGAACAAACACAACTAATAAACAGGGGGCTTACAAGGCATATGCAGAGGCAGGATAAGTTCCCTCCTAGCACCATTCCTGCCCTTTCTGTCCTAAGGAGATTATCCCTCCACCATAAAAA
The DNA here is from genome assembly GCA_030848825.1 of Tadarida brasiliensis. Classification (NCBI taxonomy): domain Eukaryota; kingdom Metazoa; phylum Chordata; class Mammalia; order Chiroptera; family Molossidae; genus Tadarida; species Tadarida brasiliensis. Next base: position 26,116,725 of record CM061277.1, on the reverse strand, counting down.
TTCAGGAGCCACCACTATTGAAAAGATGAGTATGAGGTGTTCTGATTTAGTTGTCATGGGGCGTTGTTTGTAGATTCAGATATAATATGAAAGGCAGTTCAAGTGTAGGAATGGAGAGATCCTGCTGAGTTTCACTAGAAGAAAGAGAATTGCCAAGGGTGGTGTGGAGATGAAGTTAGGAGAGGGATGGAGGAAAACTCAAGGGGTATCTAAGAACCAAGGTGATGAGAGGGAAACTGAAGAAGTCTCCCACTTATGGACGCTGTTTTCAACCTCAGCTCTGTATACAATAAAGACTCTCTAGAAGCCTACCCTTTGTGCTCCATGCCAATTGGCTCCTTCACTTCCTAGTGGCATCACATATGAACAACTGATGCATGTGCCTCATTTTCTTTAAACGTTCACAAGGCTGTGCTTGGTGAGACCATCCCACTGTGTTCATATTCTGTTTACCTACCATACTACTATATGGTATAGAGCCAAAGAGCATTGGGAAGTGGGATGAAAGGAAATGAAAGCTCGTCCTTACCTTGACTCACATATCAGGAGCCGAAATTAGATCTCACCTACTGGGAAGGGAGAGATCTGTGTCACCCAACAAAGTTCAGCCCCCTTGGCACATCCAGAGCCTCATGTCCCTGCCCCCGGGCTTTGGCACCAGGGGTCCCATGGCTGTGCCCAGGATAAAAGCACTGTCCCCAGCTTGCTCTCAGGCAAAGACAGCCTGCTTTTAATTAGGAGCAGGAGCTGTTGTTAGGTTTGTAATTATTTTTTTCCTATGCTTGATGGCATGATGTGTGTTACATATTTAATTAAAGAGGATCTAATGAGTACTTCTAACAGGCCTGGGGTCAGAAGAACCACTGCAGAGATTCATGCAAATGAGCCAGGCTTTATGGCTTCCCCAGGGAAGCAATGATGTTGTCCAAAATGGGAGAGTCAGTGGGAGCCCATCAGCTTTCCAAGAAGAAAAGCCCAAGGGGAGGCAGGCAGATGAGTGGGGAGTAGAATTTGCAGGTTTTGTGTCTGGGCCCAGAAAAAGGTCTAAATATGTAATGGAGGTAAGTCTACAGTTAATGAAATAAAATGTATAGATGATTCAACTGGGCCGATGGCCTAGGCCAGAGAGCAATGTGAGAGGGTCAAGACCCTTAAGAACACACTTGGGACACAGGGAGATAAGTCAGAGAAGAGTGAAGGCAGGAGAGATAAAGCAGAATGTGCTAAGACATTTGGACTTTTATTTTACGAAAAACAGGTACTTACATGTTTTTATACGCACCTTCTTCACATGCACTATTTCTACATGTTATGGCACTTGTCTCACGATTTATCTGCAGACAAATCTAAATCCCTATTAGACTCCAAACTGAGTCCTCGAGAGTGAGATCCTCTTATCTCTGGGCTCCCGTGACTCCTGCCAAACTTCCTCTGTGATGCCCAGTATCAGCTCTACTATAACCACCTATTGCGGTTCTGTCTACCCTGCCTAACCGAGAGCTGATGAGCGTGAGGACTTTGTTTGGTTATGTTTTCTATATTATTTTTGTCTTATTCATGTTTATATGCCTAACGTCTAGCACAGTGCCTAGAATGTAGCATGCCCTCAAAAAGTGATTATCGAATGAATGAATAAACGAATGATCCAAATGCAATCAGTCTGACTCGAGGCCAGTCTCAGCATACCTACTGCACCCAAATCAAACAAAGGCACACTGAAAATGCGTCTCTGAAAGCATTAAGGCATTTAGATTTTTACTAAAAGTCAGTTACTTGGACAAATGGGGAATGATGTTAAATTGCGTATCGTGCCAGAAGACTTCTCTTTAAAGCCTCTTTAAACTAAGATATAGGATAAGAAATTTAATGTATTGTCCTGGATTGGATCCTAGTTTTGAAAAAGAAAGAAGAAAATCAGCTACTAAAGATATTTTTGAGATAATTGGGGGATAGTTGGTATTAGACGATACTGAGAAATTATTTTTGTCAGCATAACAACATTGTGTTATGGAGGACATTATCTTTGTGGTGGCTCTTCAAAGTCTCTACAAAGTCTCTGACACTCACTCCATGGAGAGGAGGGACCTACATCCCTCCCCTTGAATGTGGGCCTGTTTCTACTTGCTTTGGCCCCAGGCTCCAGTGGAAATGATGCTGAAAGGCTCCCAAGGATGCATCAGAAAGGCCCGTGAGGTTCCCCTGGCCCTCCTGGAAAGGCCCTCCCCTTGTTGAAATGCTCCCTTTCAGAACCCAAATGCCATGCTATGAGACACCCAAGCCACTTAGAGGGGCCATATGTGAGGGCTCCAGGTCACAGGCCCAACTAAAACCACACTTTGAGTCATTCTGGGATTATCTGCACTGGCCCCCAGATAATTCCAGCCCAGCCTTCTGACTACTCCCAACTGAAATGCCAGGTGTTGTGGGGCAGGGGCCAGCCATCCCTCCATGCGTTCCTGACCCGTGGAATCTGTGAGTGTAATAAAACAGTGGCTATTTCAGTAGGGTTTGTTAGCAAAAATAGTCGCTGCAGCAGTCTCCGGTGTTTTTTGGAGATGCACACTAAAGACCTTAGGGAAGGATGCCATGACATCTTTAGCTTCCTTTTAGATGGTTCCCCCAAAATGTGTACAAAGACCGCTAGAGAGATAGACCGAGCAAATTCAGCAAAACATTGGCAATTGTCAAATACACATAGTGAATATGTTGCTATTTATTAAACGATTTTTCTACTTTTCTGTAGCTTTAAATTTTTTATAATAAAATTTTATTTTAAAAGTGCGTTTAAACATTTCTTTCCCCAAAGTCCTGCTCCTCAGGAAAACCTAAATTTATCACTCACATATCTCTTTGACCTCTCACGAATCTCTTGGGACGACCCTCTCTTGGACAGGCCCCACCTCTGCCTCCCTCTGCCTCCAGGAGCACCCACTTCTTGGCGATGCCTTTCCCAGTGAACAGAGAGCAAAACCGCCTCTCTTTTGGGTCCTGTCATTTTACAAGGCAGAAGAAGAGATTAGGACTATAATAACTAACACTTTCATGTGTCTTCTTTCAAATTAATGACAATGTTTAAAAGACTTTTAGAAATTACTAAGATTAGTAAAAACAGAGCAGAAGACCTTCATTAAATATAATGTTTATAAAATAAGGGCAAAAGACTTTTAGCATTCAACGCTTCACATGTCCAAAGCAAGCTATGGATTGTTATTTTCTATCAATAGAAAGCAAAGCATTTCTCCAACTCATTGTAGGGCAAATCCAGCCCCAAAAAAGTAACATTAAAAAGAGCTTTGATCAAAGAGCATTCTGCCTCTATTCTGAACGCCAACCCCAGGCTCTCTTTACTGTATAATTCACTCTTGATGTTCCAGCTCAGGGCCTCCCTCCCTTCCCAGCCCCTGATCATTTCCCAACCAGCTGCTTCCTTTCCTCCTCAGGGCCACTGTTCCCCTGAAGAGCAGAACCAGGGGAACCTTGGTACCAAAATTCTTTTTTTCTTTTCCTTCTTATTGAATTTATTGGGGTGACATTGGTTGACAAAATTATACAGGTTTCCGGTGCACAATTCCACAACACATCATCTGTACACTGTATTGTGTGTTCACCACCCCAAGCCAACTCTTTGTCCATTGGAACCACAATTCTATTGCAGACAAAACCTCTTACGTTTTTGATATTTTTTAAAATACTTCTCCCCACATGGCCACATAAACTGAAACCTAGTTTTCTCCCTGATAGTACCACTTTCTTTACACTCTTTCCAAAAATAATTTTAAAAATTCAAAAAGAATACTAACAACACAAAGGCTAATGTTTATTGAGTATTTACTACCTAGTATTTTTATGCCATTGTCTTTTTTTAGTTATTTCAGTTACTATTTACAGCACTCCCACGAGGTGCATTCCACCACTGTCACCGTTTTAGAGATGAGGAGACTGAGGAGCAGGGTGGTTGAGTAATTTACCCATGATCACTCAGCTAGCAAGGGTCAGAGTTAGGACAGATACCAGGTAGTGTGACCCAAAACTCCTGCTTACAACCACCATGCATTATTGTCTCCTCGAGAGGCCCCCCAACAAGCTCCTATTCTGCACTCCCCATCCCCCACACCCAGAACCAGAAGAAGGGGTCTGGGGTGCTCACTGCAGCATCCAAACCAGTGTCCCCTCACCATCCCCAGACATCTGCTAATCTTTGAGGCCCAGATCATATTGTCTTCATTATATATAGCTCCAGGACACTCAGTGTCTTTCTTCATTTCAATGTGTGAATGCCATTACACTTCTGTGGTTGTCCCCTGGTCCTATATGCCAATGTTCATGCCGATGATCATGTAACTCTAGCATCTTCAGAGACTAGCTGACCTTCTTACCATCACATCCACATAGCCCAACCCTCAGAACTTACTCTTCTACTTCTAAGGTCTTGAACCTGCAACGGTTCCTGTCTGATGTCTCCCTCCTCATCTCACACTTCTCCTTTGTTTTTACTTCTACCTCGTTCCCCATGACTCGTTCCCTCCATTCTTAGCTCACTCCTCTCCCCACACACCCTGACCCTGTCTGTGCTGAGTTATTTCACCACCACCTCAAATGCCTTGCTGTTGTCACCATGTTTCTCCTTGACAGCTCTCAACTGTAGGAAATTACTTTTGTTTTTCCCACTCACCCTTCTTGGCTGTGAAATGCAACTGGAGAAATTTATGAAAACATGTTTAATCTTTGTTAACCACAGTCATTTCAATGCAGTGCAGTTAACCTTTACATCTCATTGGAAATCTCTTCTCCTACTTATATCCACCCCACATTTCATTTCTCCTGGAAGTTGCTTGAAATCTATTTCCTCGCCCATCCAACCCACACTCCAGCAGAAGACCCTGAGAATATTTATGTAACCTGCCAGGAGCCTAGAATGTCTTTCCTGGCTCACCCTCTCCTTCCAAGATCTTACAGCAGAAGGGACCCTGCTTCTTTTGTTTCCTTTGATTAGAAACGCATCTATTTCATTTTATTTATTTTATTCTTTTATTGAGTTGATTGGGGTGGAATTGGTTAATAAAACCATACAGGTTTGATGTGTAGAACTCAATAAAACATCATTTGCACACTGCATTGTGCGCTCACCACCCAAAGTCAAGTCTCTTTCCATCCCCACTTATCCCCCTTTTGCCCTCTTCCACCTCTCCTGACCCTCCTTCCCTCACCATATTGTTGTCTGTGTCTGTGAGTCATATATATATATATATATATATATATATATATATATATATATATATATATATATATTGCTGCTTAATCCTTTCACCTGTTTTTACCCAGCCCTCCACCCCACTCCCCTCTGACAACTGTCAGTGTTCTATGTATCTATGCTTCATATATATACTATTTTCCAGAGACAGAGGAAGGGAGAGATAGAAACATTGATCAGCTGCCTCCTGCACACCCCCCACTGGGTATTGAGCTCACAACCCTGGTGTGTGCCCTGACCGGGAATAGAACCAGGACCTCTCAGTTCATGGGACAACGCTCAATCCACTGAGCCACACCAGTCGGGCTCTTATGCTTCTTTTTTTTTTTTTTATCCTCACCCGAAGACATTTTTGCATTTATCTTCAGATAGAGCGGGAGGGAGAGAGGGAGGAAGAGAGAGAGAGAGAAACATCGATGTGAGAGAGACACATTGAGTGGTTGCCACCCACACGACCCCAACCGGGGCTGGGGTCAAATTGCAACCGAGGTACGTGCCCTTAGCAGGAACCAAACCAGGGACTCTCTGGTCAATGGGCCGACGCTCTAACCGCTGAGCCAAACCGGCCAGGGCTCTTATGCTTCTTCTCAAGACCAAGTGCACCATTCAGGTTCTTTTCCTACCACTTCCTCCTGTGTCAAAGATCTTGCTGTACCAAAAATCTCTCCATCTTCTGTCTTGTGGCTTTAATCCTTTTCTCTTCTCTGGCCCCTTGTGCTCCATTTGCAAACAGATTTCTCTCTCTCACTACCTTTAAGCTGCTACCCTCTTTACAGAGTTGCCCCCCTCCCCCGCCGCCTCCACCTTTAGCAAAGAGAACTGCATTTGTAACCTAGCCATTCCCTCACTAACTGACTCTGCCAGGTGGCTGTCCCTCACCAGTCTCTCATCGTGGTTCTCCCAAGGAGACCAGTGACCACTGCATCACGAAAGCCAGTGATTGTTTCCTAGTTCTTATTCTCTGACTTCTCCTAAGCATCTGACTATTATCTGCATTATAAAATCCTACGTGGAAACCCTTGCTCTCACTTTCCTCTCTCCCTTTTTTCTTTTCTCTTTGTTTTAATCACCTGGTCCCAAAAGATCCAATTTCCCTTCCCCTTTTCCTAACCTCCTTCAAACTGTCTCCTATGTAAGTGTTTAGGTTCAGCCCCTGCTTCTTTTCTACTGATCTCTAGCAAGGCATTTCCAAATGTTCCCAGATATCTCCATGAATTGCACGGACATTTAACTCAACGTCTAAGCATGGATCCTCAAAATGAGCCTCTTCCCAAGACTAGCTCACTCCCAGCTTGTTGCCAAGTCCACGAACTGCCTCGGCTCTCCTGTCCCACTGAATCAGGGCACTAGTCCCCTAACTGGATGTCCATACTGCAGCTCTCATCAGAATGTGTTTCTGCTCAAGAACCCTCACAAGCTCTCCCCTGCCACTGAATCAAATCGGCGCTCGCTGAGAGTAGGCAGGTTTCTCATGCTCTTGTGCACCATGATTTTTCAGCATTTCTTTTCTTCTACTATAAATTGATAAATTTATTTGATAGGCCAATGTGTGAAGAGCTTAGATTCTTTTTAAAACAGGGCATCCTCAGTACATTTTTACCCCAACAGGGCTGTCAACGTGCCCTAATGCCCTTCAGGAGAGTGGAGCGGTGAAAGGCGTGAGCTATGAGGTCCTAGTGAAGCACCTTCAAACCCTAGTTCTTCCTATTTGGAAGCTCTGTGCTGTGGACAAATTCTATAACTTCTCTACACTTCCATGTTCTCATCTGTCAACATAAGAAACATTCAAACTGAACTAGACTACTTAATTCAAGTAACTCCATTCTGACCAGCAATTGATACACGTACACACCTGACTCATCTAAACACCATGGCCTTAGGGAACCGGAACCATAAAGATAAAGGGATTAGTAATAGCCTTGGGAAACCCAGAAAAACCATAATAATACTGTGATTAATGATTGCCCTTACCTTTGTAACAGCTCCTCATGCCCCCTATCTGTATCAGTTTCCCCCTTAATGACACCAAGGCAGCGTCAAGAGGATGTGGTTTTGGTCTTTATAAATGGACTGCAAGAATGTTTGGGGCTGTCGATTTGGGAAACTATGCCCCCGCAGCCCGCCGGTGAATAAAGCGCTCCTATCACTTACAATTCCGCTGTGCATCTCTGGTTGTCTTGCTGACACGTTACAACAAAACCTGTGAAGAATTCTTGTGAGTTTATTTGAGCCAAAATTGTTGACAATTGGGTGATAGATTAGGGAAGTTAGAGAAAGCAAAGCAGGGGGGTCGGGGGGCTGAACCTCTGGGATTGGATATAAAGTAAAATGATAGACACATGCTTCTTTCACAGAGGTAGGCACAGATTATTTAACAATTAACATGATGATAATAACAATGAGGGGATTTGTGGTCTCTGCCTTGGCATATTGGTTGTGCCCTGAGGGGTCTGGAAAAAGGGAAGTTATCCTGACATTTCAAAGGTATGTTATCATAAATGCAAAAAGACAATAGGCTCAATTAAGGTGAAAATTGACCTTTGTCAGGGAAGATACTGGCCTAGGACAACAACCTGCCATAAACTGCTTTTAGTTTAAAAGTTTTCATTTCAGACCGCCCTTTGTGGTTACTTTAGGTCTCTGAGTTTGTAAGGCTGCCAGGCAGGCCTCCCCTGAGCTTGTCAGTTTTAACATGTGGCCCCTTTTCTTCCACACATCTATGAAATGGGCATTTTAAGAATCAAATGAGATCATGTAAGCAAGTGCCCAGCACACAGCAACATTTTAAATGCTTCTCATTTTTATCTTGTCAAATTGCTTTATAATGATGGATCTTTGCTACTTCAATCAGGGCCCCACCCAAAGAACCTGTATTCCAAGCCCACTTCCTAAACAACTGATGTATTTACATAACAAGGAATCCACATTGGCTCTCATTAAGCACTTCATTTTTTTTATTATTTTTTCTTTATTGATATTAGAGAGAGAGGAAGGGAGAGAGAGAGAGAGAAACATCAATGAGAGAGAACATCAATTGACCGCCTCCTACATGCCCCACACTGGGGATCAGGCCCACAACCTGGGCATGTGCCCTGACCAGGAATCGAACCGGCAGCCTCTTGGTGCATGGGTCGACGCTCAACCACTGAGCCACACTGGCCAGGCTCATTAGGCACTTTTTGTTGTCCTTTGTTAGAAGACTCTGACCAAATGATTCCTGTCCTCTCTCATGTTCCTGGAGGCCCCTTGATTTAAGTAAGTAAAACTGTCTCAAGCCAACGAAAACTAAAAAATGAGTACTTGGTTTTCTGAGCAGGCAAACAGAAGTCCAAGAACTTTCTTATTAATTGAAGGTTCCCTCTTTGTCTTCTTAGCTCTGACTCTCTGACCCACCAACCAGCTGACCAGGTTCTTTCTGAACTTAGAATAAGGATCTGAGTTCTGAATCTACCAGGAGGTCTCCATGTGACTGGGATAAAGTATGTTTTCTGGGCTTTAGTTTTCTCAACTTCAAAATAAAGAAAATAAGAATCCCCCCGACCCCCACCCAAAAGCCCAGGGAATGATGCATATTAGGTGCTCAATAAATGATTTGTTAAATGAATAAGTGAATACATGAATAAATAGCTGCTCGGAAAGCCACTTGAGTTGTGAGCAGCAGTCAGGCTTTGAAAAATGAAACTATAATTTAAATGTAATGCTATTAAATAGCAGACGATGAATATATCAACTGCCTAGGGTCAAAGGCTGAGTGTCCCTGTATTTGTCTCACTCCCCAAACCCCTCAACCTCTCCTGGAAGCCTTCCCTAAACACTTTACAAGAGCAGTGGAAACAGCAGCCATCCTACCAAGCAGTTCTGTGTATTGCAAGCACGTAGGGACCTAACTAAATATCAATAATTTCTCCAGGATGCCTGTTACCAGTTCCTTTTAGCATCAGATAAGGCCAGAGAGCTAAAGGGGGCTCGTGGTTGCAGCCTGATCTCCTGGCTCTCATCCCAGTCGGCAGTCTGCTCTCCGGGTGACCCAGTCAGCAGGCAGCCCCAGAGGTGCCTCCCTCGCACGCGAGCTCGCATTCCCTTGGATTGGCTGGCGAATCTCATCGTCTGGGCGGGGAAGACGTGACTGGGGTAATCCTTGGCACCACAAACTCCTGAGCCATAAATTTCACTTACGTCTAGTAAAACACAGGCATCCAATTAAACCCATAATCCTATAAAGTTGCCAGCAATCAAGCTCCCGGTTTAAAATGAAGATGGACAGGTGCACTCAATCAATACCATCAAGGTTACAGCCGGCAGTTTGTAGGCTCTTTCTACATGGAATCGTGTGCTGTGCTCGACGCTGTTTGTTTTCTGCCTGGGTAGAAATAACAAATGTTCTTGCTTACTCTTCCGTTACATTGTCCTGTGCAGTGGAGCGTGGCTGAACCCTGGGGCCGACCAGAGGCGGGACGTGCAAGAGCAGACAGAGCTCTGTCCTCGCTGTAGCTATCCTCTACCTGTAACCACGTAGAAACTTACTTCTTTAATATGACCGTTCTCCTTTCTTTCCCTTCAATTCAAACTACACCCTGACTCACCTGCCTCCTTGCATATCCACTCCCTTAATCATTAAGCCTTCAGAGCCACGAGGGTCTAGTCCCCATCAAATAACCTGAGGAACCAAGCCTCAGGTCTGTTGACCACAAAGACAGAGTTTCCATCCAATTAGAGATGACATCTAGGCCTCACTTGTGTTTCAGCTCCAGACCCAGAAAAGCCTCGCAACCAGATGAAGCCACGCCATGACTGACATCAGGACCAGGTGCATTGATCAGCTACCTTAGTTCTGGCCAATCAGTAGAGACCACAGCCCTGAGCAGGATCCTAGCCCCCTTAGCCACCATGATTAATCATGTTTCCTCTATATAGCCCATCCCCTGAAAGTGATCAGGGAGCCAGGTCTCTAAGCATTAGCTTAACTAACCCGGGCATGGGCCACTTCCTAAAGATAAGCCCTCACTTTCTCTGCTGCAAGCTCCCATCTGCCTTATTGGGCGCTGATGTGCAGGCAAAGGGTTCCCTTTAATCCAGTAACATACCCCACCCCACTCCACCCTGCCTGGATGGTGGCTTTCTGGCCAGACCACACATTTGGACTCTAGTGTCTAGAGGGTGCCAGGGAGACACTGGTGAACTCCTCAGCCCCGGGAGGAAACCTCTGCCCAAGTGCCTCCTCTGACACTGATTCCTTTGGCCCTCTGGCCACCACCTCTGGCTGTTGCCCACCAGCAACGATCCACACTGTGTCGGGGTGCTATAGTTATCCCATTTACAGGGGATCTGGCTTAAAGATGAACACATCTTTACTAAGAAATAAGAGTTATTTCATTCACATTCCAGCAGGCAACAGCCCCCTGAAACCATTTGTGGGAGAGCTGCATATAACTCCCGGAAGCTTCCTCAAGGCTTTCTACTGTCTCACTGTCTCCTTCCCCTTTCCTTCACTGTGGCCATGCCTTTCTCTCCTTCCTTCTCTTCTACCTGACACTCTTTTCTCCTCCCTCCATCCATCCCTCCTATTTTCCCTCCCACCCTCTGCTCATTTGATCGACACCTGCTGTGTGCATGGCTCTGTCTGCACGCCCCTTTTCTTCCTCCATCCCTGCCCAGTATACACTAATCTTACCTGACTGTTCACTGAAAGTTATAGTTTTGTCTTTATTGTACTCTAATTTTTTCCAACAATAAAGTATCCATATATGTATCGCAATACATTTCCTTGACGATGAATTATTATTTCCCAAAGCTGCCTTTGCCTCTTTGACCAACTGAAATATTCATAATGGGAAATCTAATAATCAGTCAACGAAGTATATCTAAGAAACACGTAAAGGACTTGTTCGCTATTAGAATCAAAAGAGGTTTTTGTGGCTAATGACTTTTTTCCTCTGCAAATGCCTGCTGGAGGTTCCCATTGGACCTTCTATTAGCGCCTCTGATGTGGGCCTCTCCTGCCGGCTCAGGTACTGTCTGGCATTCGCCAAGTCGTGCTCATTATCCTGGAGCACGAGTCATTACAACATATAGAAGAAATGTTCTGGCAGCATGCTCGTCTGATCCCTACGACATCAGGGAGGTGGGAAGGCTTTGGAAGAAAGTCAGGCCTGTCCCTCATATAAGCATCTACGCTTTTCCCTTTTAGGGGCTCACACAGCTCTTGAAGTTGAGGGAAAGGGGTGTGCAGGTAACATGCAGAGGATTGCTGACAAAACCCAACCATGTAGCAGTATTCTAGCCTTAAGAATCATACAACTTACATTCGCAAAAAAAGACACGTGTATATTCTCATACAGACATGACGTTGCTGAACAGTGGGACCAGTCCCATAAGACTCACTGGCCAGATGCTCACCCTGGAAGAGAACACGGGAAGTCTCCTTTAATACCTTCTATGGACCACAGGGCTGCTCAAGGACCAGAGCATTAACCCCGCCTGCTCTGACTCAAGGTAGCTGTTTGGCAAAAAGTAGCTACAAAACAGGCCCTCAGCCCAGCCGGTGTGGCTCAGTGGTTGAGCATCAACCCATGCACCAAGAGGTCGCCGGTTCGATTCCTGGTCAGGGCACATGCCCAAGTTGTGGGCCAAATCCCCAGTTGGGGGCACGCAGGAGGCGGCCAATCGATGTTCTCTCTCATCGATGTTTCCATCTCTCTCTCTCTCTTCCTTCCTCTCTCTCTAAAATGAATAAAGAAAAAAAAAATTAAAAAAAAAAATAGGCCCTCAGAAGAGACATCCAGACTAGTACAAATACCAACAGACCGGTGGCCCGACCACGTGAGCTGGTGATCCCACTTAGGCACGTAGACTTGTTTCATTTTCCAAACGCCCCTCGACTCGAGTGTTGCTGTTTCCCATTTCGCGCGGGAAATGTCACGGGTGGAACTGAGACACGAGCTGAGGTCTGCGACTGCGCAGTTGGAGTCTGGCCCTGCCCGTGCTGCCCCTGCTGGGCTTGGACTGACCGGGCACCTAAGGCAACTCATGTGTCTGCCCTTTGGCAGGCGGGCAAAGTAGAGAGAGTTCTGCAGACTGCCCCCGGAGAGCTGCTCTCTCCGTCTCTGGCCGCGCCACGTCTGGTGACAGGGATAAACGCCACAGAAAAGGTAGGCTTCAGAGAGCGCGGATAATCTCCTTCAGACAGTGCGTGGGCACTATATAGATACATACACTCTGTCATTAAAATAACCCCGTTTTCCTAAGCTGCTAATAGGATTATTCAAACTGTTTAAAGCAAAATCCCAAAGCCTGTTATTGGTCTGCTAAGGAAACTAAGTCTTTTTTTATTTTTTTATTTTAATCCCTCTGGGAATGTTGATGCTGAGTAAAGCGACCATGTGGGCGCTGGTTTCTGGGCAGTGCCAGTCACTGCGTACGCGAGGGGCACCCAGGTTTCACCCGCACGGGTCCCTGAGCATCGGTGCCTCCCTTTACTCACCCTCTCTGCAGCCCCTCTTTGCAGCACCCCCAGAACAGCATGCGCTGAAAGCTGGCTTGAGCAACCGTGCGAACATAGACGGTGATTTTACTTTTACACCTGCCAGGTGCGTTCTCGGCTCGGGCGGTAGGAGCGGGTCGTTGTGCCAAGGTTGTTTTTTTAAGTGCTCTTAAGTCAGTATTTTTCCTCCTATCAATTTGATTTTAAGGAATTGGAGGACTAGAGCGGACTTCTGATTCCTTATTCTGGGCTATTGTGTCTCTCTCGGTTCTCCATCACCACGCCTCACGGAAATCCGTGCATGAGCACACGCGGGGTGCGTGGCGCTGAGTGACTCGGGACAAGTGCCAGGGTTAGAAGTCAGCCTTCGCCAAGAGCACAGCCTTCCGTCTGAAGGAGTGATCCTCAGTCCATTAAACAACACGGATCCTCTTTTTGAAAGAGAATATCCAGGCAGCAAAGATTGAGGAGTGAGATACATAGAAATAGAGTATCCAGTGGTCAAACATTGTAAACAGAGGTATACGAGATGTTTAAAGAAGTTGTTTATAACATGCACAGCAGAACCCCTCTCCTGCGTGCTTTTTCTCCTTCTTCTTTCTCACCATTCTCCACTCTCTTCCTCACCTGTCTACCCTCTGCCGTAACCACTTAACATTACCGAGTCTGGGCTTAAACATCACCTCCTTTGTGAAAACGTTCTGCCCGCCGCTGTGCTGCCCACACCTCTGCACCCTACTAGAAGTAGTCCTTTTCATTTTTCAGATGTCCAACGCCAAGAACCTAAGGTGAGGTCCTTGAGCACACACTCAATGAACTTTTAAGCTATGAAAGAATGAACAAATGGCTGAGTGAATCAGGCTGGTCCGTCCTATTTCCCCTCAGCCAGGTTGTATCTCCCCTTGTCCTTCCTCCACGTGTTTCTACCCTAAACGCAGACTGCTGAAAGTGGGGCTCTCTCATTCTGCTCCCTGGTGCATCTCGGGTTTTGCAAATGACAGTAGGAAGGTACCGTGTAACCGTGGAAATGGCATTTCTTTTTATATAGCATCTCCTCCTGTAACCTCATGCCAGGCAGGTACAGGTACAAACACCATCGTGATGTAGTTCCAGTCTTCCTAAGCGAGTGGTGAAGTTCTCCAAGGATTGTATTTGGGGGTTAGGCCCTTGGTCTGAGAGATTTGGGGGGAAGAGTTGATAGATGGTGAAAGAGACATGAATATAACAGGGTCATTAAACTGACAATGAAGGAAAGCACTGCTCCACATCCCCTAAATGAGAGGCTGGCAATAATAACAAAGGAAACCGAACACACTCTCCCTCCCTTGTGTCGTTCCCCTGGGCCTGGATTTCAGTAGAATCTGTATCTGGGGAAGGCTCTGGCTATGTCTGCCGCACTCAGATTCTTGCATCCTTGGAGCTGAGTCACACAAAGAGCAGGAAGAGATGACAGAGCGCCCAGTGGGGACAGGGGCCTATACAAATGCTAAGAGGGAAAAAAAGAAAACATGGTCAATGAAAATGTGTAGGCCAAAAAATATTTGGGGGGGCTAGAAGGGAAGCTAATTGTTTATGAACATTTTTTTCTGCCCAGCCGGTGTGGCTCAGTGGTTGAGCATCGACCCATGCACCAAGAGGTCACCAGTTCGATTCCCGATCAGGCCACATGCCCAGGTTGTGGGCCAGATCCCCAGTGGGGGGCACGCAGGAGGGGGCCAATCAATGTTCTCTCTCATCGATGTTTCTATCTCTCCCTCTCCCTTCCTCTCTCTCTCTCTAAAATCAATTTTTTTAAAAAAAAATTGTTTTTTCTACAACAAAAATGTGATCGGGGACATTACCTCCTACTGGGAAAGCAGAGACTAGCACACATAAAGGCTCTTCCCCTCTGAACAGGAAACCTACAAATGTGTTTCCCCTCCCCCGTCCTCCTCTTCCCTGTCTCACAGAGGAGCCTTTCAGCCGTTCACGTACTCAGGTGGGAAGACACAGTGATTCTCGATTCCGCCTGTTGTTTGATCACCCTCACCTGTGGAGCAGCGAATTCACTGTCCCTCCTGGCTGTGTTCCACAGGGTCCGTCCCCACAGCCATACTCTTGTCAGGTCCGCGCACTTCTCTCTGACCCGGGCCAAGGCCACGGCTCCCTCTCCAGTGTCCGCTCTCCACTTCAGCCTCTAATCTACTCTCCACACAGAAGCCAGAGTGCTCTTGTCAATTTTTAGGTTGTCTAATGTCCCAGTTCTGCTGAAAACCCTCAGATTACTTCCA
Source organism: Tadarida brasiliensis (assembly GCA_030848825.1). Classification (NCBI taxonomy): domain Eukaryota; kingdom Metazoa; phylum Chordata; class Mammalia; order Chiroptera; family Molossidae; genus Tadarida; species Tadarida brasiliensis. The sequence continues at coordinate 26,101,724 of CM061277.1, read as the reverse complement.
ATCCCACTTAGAACAAAGTGAAAGCTTCTTACTATGACCTTTCCAGTCCACCAGGGTCTAACCCTTGCTCCTTTCTCCCAATTCTGGACACACTTCTTGTTCACGAGCAAACAGGCACATCGGACTCCTTATGGGTCTCAGGAAACACCATGTGCTTTTATCTTTTTTTTCCTCTTTGGTGCCCTGACTGGGAATTGAACCAGCAACCTTTCTGTGCACGGGACGGTACCCAATCAACCGAGCCAGGCCGGCCAGGGCTCTTTTATCCTTTTACTTATGGCTACAATGCTCTCCCCTGCTGTCCACTTTCCTAACCCACATTCATCCTTAAGCCTTCCCTGGTCACTGTTTCTAAAGTGGAGCCCGTCTATATTCTCTCCTTTATTGTTGCCTTACTGTTGGTCACAGACGTGCAATGATTTAACTCGTGTTATACACGTTCGTGGATCACTCACTAGATGGAAGCTCCAAGAGGACAGGCACCATCTGCGAGAGTTTTGTTCACTGGGTTACCCCAGGGTCTGTAATCATAACTTAGAGGCTTTTGATTAGTTACTCTGATTAACTTAACTATAGCAATTCAGATGAACTTAGAAAGAAAATAAGAACAGAACTTCCAGGTGGTGACCACAGGGAGAGTCCAGGAGTGCCTCGGAGAGGGCAAGGACGTTCTGTGCCCTCTGCAACTCTTCCCTATGACTGCTCCTGAGTTCTGTCCTTTACAAAAATCAAACCATGGTAATCGAATGGCCCTTTCGAGACTGTTCTTCTCTGAATAAGTCATACTCTGAAGCAGAAAGTAGGTGTGTTCATTGCAATAAAAGAATCGAAAGTAGTGAAGGAGCAGATGCTGTCTTTTATCTTTTTTAACAAAAACTACATTGAGAGGAGAGATTCAAGATGGCAGAGTAGGTAGACGTTGCACCCATCAAAATCACACCTAAATTATAGAACAGTTCACCTGGATAACCTCTGAAGACCAGCTGAACACAAGCACGATAACCACGATGTACAGAAGAAGACACGCAGACACTGGTTGGAAGGGTGGAGATGTCAAAGGGCTGGCCCCGTCCCCACGTGTGGCAGCTGAGATCCAGAGGAATGTCTCAGCTGCAGGGGTCCCCCTGAGGAGGGAGGGGTCTCAACTCTACACCAGGATCCCCAGCCTGGAGCACCAGTGTCGGGAAGAGGACCCCACATAACACTTGGCTGTAAAAATAAGTGGGGATTCCATCCACCCAGGTGAGGCAGAAGACTGCTGAACACCCAGGTGTCCTCTTCAATAAAATCTCGCTTACAGGCACTTACCCTGGACTCTGGCAGAGGGACGGCAGCTCAGAGGGTGCCCATGTCATACAGGGAGAGACTGAGTGGTGTGGCTTCAGGAAGAGGGCTGCAGGGACAGCTGCCAGTGTCCCTATGTTGAGTCCCTCTCCCACACTGCCTATGGGCGCCACCTTTCCCATGTTGGCCACTGCCCCCACATGGCACTAGCCTGGGGAGCTACACTAGCCCCACCTTGACAACTCCTGGAGCCCCCCCCCCTATCTCATGCATGGCTGTGGGCTCTGTCCACAGAAACCAGCCTGGGCCCACATTGCAGTCTTCTTAAAAGATACTCTTGAGTAATTCTGGGCAAACCTAGGGGGTGCCAGAGACCCACAAGGAGAGACTGAGTTGTGAGGCTATTCCCACATGCCAGAACAGCACCCCATCCCTGTGCTGGCCTGCCACCTCCCCCACAGCATTCGCCTGGGAAGGTGCCTTAGCTCCCCCCCAGTGACTCCCTGAAGCCCTGCCCTACCCAGCTGTGTATGGCTGTGGGCTCTGCCACCCAGCCTGGACCCTATTGCAGGTTTCCTTGAAACACTCCCCAAGGAATTCCCGGCAAGCTCAGCCGGTGCCAGAGATACACAGGGAGAGTCTGAGTTGTGTGGCTGTAGGGGGAGGGCCATCTTTCCAGGTGCCCAATGAGCACCACTCTTGTGCAGTGCCCACCCTCCTCACAAACATATCTTAATGTATTTAGGCCTGATGAACTCTACTGGTTCCACCCTGATGACTCCCTGAGACCTGCCCCACCACAAAGGATGGCAGACCAGAGGGAGGTGGCAGCTGGCCTTGGTGTACCTTAAGACTTTTGCTGAGTGGCCTCAGACCCAGCACCGGTGCCGAGTTTGAATCTGTATTTACCTGGTGCACACCACTCTCCTTACCCAGTGACTTCCTGAGAACCTGCCTCATGCAAATACCGCCAGAGGCTCTTCAGTGGCTGAGCCTCACAGAGATCCAGCAGGTGGAGGTGGGACTTAGGGTGTCTTGGGCCTTTGCCTTTACTGATTTGCTCCATACCTGGTACTGGTGGCAGCCAGCCTCAGTACAAGGCTTGGCCCCTCCCAAGTACACCCAAGACCAGCACAGGAAACTACTAACCATGGATTGCTTTGTGGATCCTAACAGGTAGCCTTGGGCTGGTCACATGCAGCATCTGACATTAACCTGTACCAAAGGCCCTAGCAAGAGGATCCAGAACCAACACTCCTGAAGGCTGGCTTCAGACCACAATAGAGCATGATCTGATTAGCTGCACAAGCAGCACACCCAAAGAGAAATCTCAGCAAGCACCAGAACCTGCTGGGACAAATTCCGCTTCATGAAGTCAGCCCCCACACAGCAGCTTGTACACTGTGGTTAGGGCTAATCCTCAAGCCAGTCAGCCTGAGTGTCAAACTCACCCACACACATGCCATCAGCAATCAAACCTCAACTACAACAGGAGGGCAATCATAACCCACACAAGAGAAACTACTAGAGCACACAGCACAGTTGAGGGAGACTGCAACACTGAGCCCCACAGGACTCCTACTATATAGGGCCACCTACCAAGACTGGGAGACATCGCATATCTAACTGATACACAGAAACAAACTCAGAGAGGAACCCAAAATGGGGAGACAAAGAAACATGCCCCAGTTGAACGAAAATGAGAAATCTCCAGAAGAACTAAATAAAATGGGTGGCAAGCAAAATACCAGTTGCAGAGTTCAAAACACTGGTTATAGGGATGCTCAAGGAACTTAGGGTAAGAATAGATGAGATTAGTGAGAATTTAAACAAAGAGATAGTAAGCCTATAAAAGGACATAGAAATCATTAAAAAATAGTCAGAAATAAAAAATACAATAACTGAAATGAAGAATACACTAGAAAAAAAGCAATAGCAGATTAGATAAGGCAGATAATCAAATCAGCAATTTGCAAGACAAGGTAAGAGAAAACACCCAATCAGAGCAGCAAAAAGAAAAAGAAAAAATGAGAAGAATTTAAGAGAACTCTGGGACAACATCAAGTATAACAATAGCTGCATTATGGGGGTATAAGAAGGATAAAGGAGAGAGCAAGGGATTGAGAACCTGTGTGAAAAAATAATCACTGAAAACTTCCCTAACTTGGTGAAGAAAAAGGGATGCACAAGTCCAGAAAGCACAGAGTCCCAAACAAGATGACACCAAAAAGGACCACATCAAGAGACATCTTGATTAAAAAGGCAAAGGTTAAAGACAAAGAGAGAATGTCAAAATAGCAAGAGAAAGGCAGTTATTTACCAACAAGGGAGCTACCATGAGGCTGGCAGCTGATTTCTCAACAGAAACTTTGCAGGCCAAAAGGGATTGTCATGAATGAAATACTCAAAGTGATGAAAAGTAAGGACCTACAACCAATACTACCCTACCCAGAAAGGCTATCATTTAAAATTGAAGGAGAAATAAAGAGCTTTCCAGACAAGAAAAAGCTAAAGGAGTTCATCACCACCAAACCAGTATTATAAGAAATGTCTAAGAAACGTCTTCAACAATAAGAAAATAAACAGAAGAACATAAATATGAATAATAAAATGGCAATAAATATGTACCTATCCACAGTAACTTTAAATGTAAATGGATTAAATGCTCCAATCAAACTTGGAGTGGTGAACACACAATATAATATATACAGATGATGTATTATAGAAGTATACCCCTGAAACCTATATAATTTTATTAACCAATGTCACCCCAATAAATTCAATTAAAAAGAAAAAAATAAAATAAAAAATAAGTAAATGCTTCATTAAAAAAAAAAAAACATAGGGTAGCTGAATGCGTAAGAAAACAAGACCCATTGTATATGTTGTGTACAACAGACCCACCTCAGATTAAAAGACACACGGAGTCTGAAAATAAAGAGATAGAAAAAGATAACTTATGAAAATGAAAAAAAAAAGCTGGGGTTGCTATACTTTTACCAGACAAAATAGACTTTAAAACAAAGGCTATAATAGGAAACAAAGAAGGACATTACACAATGATAAAATGACAAAAATCCCACAAGAGGATATAACCCTTGTAAACATTTATACACACAGTATAGGAGAACCTGCATACATAAAACAAATATTGATGATCACAAAGGGGGAGATTGACAGTAATACAGACAGAGTAGAGGTCTTTAATACCCTATTGACATCCATGGACAGATCCTCTAGACAGAAAATCAACAGAGAAACAGTAGCTTTATATGACAAATTAGACCAGATGAGTTTAATTGATATTTTCAAAACATTTGACACCAAAGCAGCAAATATACATTCTTTTCAAGTGCCCATGGAACACTTTTTATGATAGACCACATGTTATGCCACAAACAATTCTCAGTAAGTATAAGAAGATTGAAATTACATCAAGCATCTTTTCTGACCACAATGGTATAAAACTAAAAATCAATTATAAGAAAAAAACTGAAAACACATAAACACATGGAGGCTAAATTACATGTCACTAAATAATGAATGGGTTAACAATGAGATCTAGGAAAAACTCAAAAGATATCTTGAGACAAATGAAAATGAGAACACAACAACTCCAAATCTTGGGACATAGCAAAAGCAATCCTAAGAGGAAAATTCATAGAAAAACAGGCCTACCTCAAGAAGCAAATAAGTAAATAAATAATCTCAAATAAACAATGTAACCTTACACCTACAGGAACTAGAAAGAGAACAACAAACAAAGCTCAAAGTGAGTAGAAGCAAGGAAATAATAAAGATTAGAGTGGAAATCAACAAAATAGAATCTAAAAAAAAAAAAAGACATACAAAAGAGCAATGAAACCAACAGCTGGTTCTTTGAAAAGATAAACAAGAATGATAAACCTTTAACCAGACTCATCAAGAAAAAAAAGAGAGGAGCCAAAAAATAAATAAATAAAATCAGAAATGAAAGACAACTGACATCACAGAAATACAAAGGATTATTATAAGAATATACTACATACAAGTATATGTCAACAAATTGGACAATCTGGAAGAAATGAATAATTCCTAGAAACATAAAATTTTCTAAAACTGAATCAAGAAGACATAAAAAATCTGAACAGACCAATTATATCAACAAAATCAAAGCACTAACTAAAAAACTACCAATAAACAAAAGTCTGAGATCTAATGGCTTCACTGGCAAATTGTACCAAACATTCAAAGAAGAATTAATACTTATACTTCTCAAACTATTCCAAAAAATTCAAGAGGAGGAGAGACACCAAGATAATCTTATAAGATCAGCAATATCTTAATTCTAAAACCAGATAAGTACATTGCAAAAAAAATTATAAGCCATTATCCCTGATAAACATAAATGCAAAATTCTCAACACAATATTAGCAAACCAAAATCAGCAATACATTAAAAAGATTATATATCATGATCAAGTGAGATTTATTCCTGAAATGCAAGGTTGGTTTAATATCCACAAGTCAATTAATGTGATATACCACATAAACAAAATGAAGGATAAAAAATCATATGATCATATCAATATATGAAAAAAAAAACTATTTGACATAATCCATACCTATTTATGACAAAAACTCTCAGCAAAGTGGGAATAAAAGGAACATACCTCAACATAGTAAAGGCAATACATGACAAACCCACAGCTTATATCAGACGTCATGAGAAAAAACTAAAAGCATTTCTCTTAAGATCATAAACAAGACAGGTATGTCCATTTTCACCACTCTTATTCAACATAATACTGGAAATTCTAGCCACAGAAATAAGGAGATATAAAATATCTAAATTGGGAGAAAGAAAGTTAAACTGTCATTATTTGTAGATGACATAATATTGTATATAGATAACCCTAAAGATGCCACCAAAATCTACTAAAGCTGATAAATAAATTCAGTAAGTAATAGGATACAAAATAAATATTCAGAAATCAATCATATTTTTATACACAATAATGAACTATCAGAAACAAACAAAAAACAATTCCATTTACAATTGCATGAAGAAAAAAATATCTAGAAATAAATTTGACCAAGGATGTAGAAGACTGTACTCAGACAATTATAAGACACTAAAGAAAAAAATTGAAGAAGATATCAAGAAATGGAAGCATATACTATGCTCATGGATAGAAAGAATAACATCACTAAAATGTCCATACTACCCAAAACAAATTATAGATTCAATGCAATTCCCATCAAAATACCAAAGGTTTATATGGAACTACAAAAGACCCCAAATAGCCTCAGTAATCTTGAGAAATAAGAACAAAGTTTGCAGTATCACACTACATGATATCAAACTATACTACAAGTCTATAGTGATCAAAACAGCATGGTACTGGCATTAAAACAGATGTATAGATCAATGGAACAAAATAGCGCAGAAATAAATCTACATCTATATGGTCAATTAATATATGACAAAGAAGACAAGAACATACAATGGGGTAAAAACAGTCTATTCGATAAATGGTGTTGGAAAAATAGGACAGATACTTGCAAAAAAAACGAAACTAGACAACCTTTTTACACTATATACAACAATAAACTCAAAATGGATTAAAGACTTAAATGTAAGACTCCAAACCATACAACTCCTACAAGAAAATATAGACAGTAAATGCTCTGAAATTTCTCTTAGCAATACTTTTTCTGATACATCTCCTCAGGCAAAGGAAACAAAAGAAAAGATAAACAAATAGTACTACATCAAACTAAAAAGTTTTTGCACACCAAAGGAAACTCAATAAAATGAAAAGACAACCTGCTGAATGGAAGAAGACATTTGCTAATGATATATCTAATAAGGGGTTAATATCTAAATTTATAAAGAACTCATACAACTCAATACCAAATAATAATAATAATAATAATAATACAGTTAAAACTGGGCAGAGGACCTGAATAGACATATATATATGTACATGTATATCCTCTCCAAAGAGGACATACAGATGGCCAATGGACATGGACATATGGAAAGATGCTCCCTGTCTCTAAGCATCAGAGAAATGCAAATTAAAACCACAATGAGATATCACCTCACACCTGTCAGAATGGCTATCATGAATAAATCAACAAACAAGTCTTGGTGAGGATGTAGAGAAAAGGAAACCCTTGTTCACTCTTGGTGGGAATGCAGATTAGAGCAACTTCTATGGAACACAGTATGGCGGTTCCTAAGAAACTTAAAAAATAAAACTGCCATATGACCCAGCACGTCAACTTCTGAGTATATATCCCAAGAAACTCAAAACACTAATCCCAAAAAATACATGCACCTCTATGTTCATTGCAGCGTTATTTACAATAGTGAAGCTATGGAAGCAGCCCAAATGCCCATCAATAAACCAGTGGATAAAAAAGTGGTGGTACATAAATACAATGAAATATTACTATGCCATAAAAAAGAAAATAATGAAATCTTACCATTTGTGATGGTATGGATAGACCTGGAGGGTTTTATGCTGAGTGAAATAAGTCAAATAGAGAAAGGCAAATACCATATGATTCCACTTACGTGTAGACTCTAAAAGACAAAATAAATAAACGAAAAACAAACTCAGATGCAGAGAACAGACTTATGGTTGGCACAGTGGAGGCAGGTTGGACAATTGGGTGAAAAGCTGAAAGGATTAAGAAGTACAAGTTGGTAGTTTCATAATAGTCATGGTATTAAAAGTACAGTTTAGAGACTGTAGTCAATAATACTGTGATAACTATGTATGGTGCCAAGTTGGTCCTGGAAATAGCAGGGGGAACACTGTGTAAAGTGTATGATTGTATAATCATATACAATCACATACTATGCTGTGCACCCGAAACTAATACAAAATGATATTGAAAATGAAGTTCCTCATCAGTTGACTTTAGGATAAGTAGTTGGGAAATGATCCTAGGTGGACCTGACAATCAGTAGGAAGGCGTAATCAGGGCTGATCCCTTTCCCTGGGGAGAGGAGCTCCAGCAGACATCTTTCTTTTAGCCCCAAGAAGGAAACTGCTGCGTTCTGGAGAGGGCCAAGTAGCAGGTGGTGGCTTTTAGGAACTGAGAGCATCCTACTTAAACCGCAAGGAACTCAAATTTGCTAACCACCAGTGAGCTTGGAAGAGACCCTGGAACCTCAGTTGAAATCACAGCTCAGGCCAACTCCTTGATTTCAGCCTCGCGAGATCCTGAGCAGAGGACCTGTGTAACCCAAGCCCAGAGACTCCTGACCCATGGAAACTGGAAAATAGGAAATGAGTGTTATTTGAAGATGCTGTATTTATCATGATTTGTTTTACAGCAACGGGAAACTAACATGAGGGGTATTTTTCAAGACGACTGTTTCATCCTCTTCAACAACTCATTATCATTTTTTAAAAAAACAAATATAAGGGAAAAGGGAGGATTTTTGTTTAAGAGCGACTGGAGAGAGCATAAGTAATAACAAAGGACAATGATAGCAAAACTCCACTGGGCAGGCAGTGATTCGTGCAAGTTTATTCACACTGAGTCTTAGAAACTCAATTTTGTTTTCGTTACTTCTTAGGTGTCCTTTTTCTTACAGAGATCTCTGCTCTGTGTTTTGAGCAGAGGTTAGGTGTCCCAGCTTTGACCACAGTGGATAGGGCCAGTTACTTGGAAACAGGTGCATGGTCCCTTAGCGATAGAGAAGTTCCCTCTGTCTCCAGAAGCCACTGGAAGGCCGGGTTTTAATGGCAGTGGTGGGTTCCAAGAATGAACACTGATGGCCTCACCCACCCGCCTCTCCCACACCTCTGAGGACGTGGGGGTGAGGGCATGCGCGGCTCTGACAGATTTATCTAGATAGCACAATATATTTGGACCAGCGAATACTACAGCAACCAGCAATGTGTGCTCAGGAGGCCCTAGAAGAAGTGTGACTGTGGTATCTGGTTTGTCCTCTCCCTACAGATAGGACCCGACTCTTTGTCAGGGAGGCAAAAGTAGACCAAGTCCTCACTTTACATCATCGACAGGTTCCTGGAAACAGCGACTAAGCAAGATGACATGTAAGGAAACCACTTCTACCATAGGCTGATTGACATGAGTGAGTTATGTTTCTGTGGCCTATTTCTGGTCATAAATACACTGCCAAATGTGTAAAGATCCAAAACACTTCTAATTTTAAACATTGACACAAATGGGAGCTAAACACATCTTTAAGTAAGAGCAATAAAATGTAAAAATTATTTTTCAACATGCTTATCCCAGTTCAGGTTGAAGGAGACCAAAGCCTCTCCCAGCAGCTCAGGGTGCAAAATGGGATCCCCCCCGCCCCCAGAAGGATGACGCCCTTCCATAGCAGGACACACACACACACACACACAAACTGGGACAATTTAGACACACCGGGTCACCTCACGTGCACATCGCTGGGATGTGGGAGGGAACTGGAGCTTGAGGAGACCCACACAGACGTAGGGAAGAGGCAAACCCCACTCAGGCAGCGGCTCTGACCTGGAAGCATTTTTTTCTCTCATCAGTGTTATACCAAAATGACCTTAAATGAAAGAACATTATTCATGGATCTGCTGTATTTAAAAATGGAATTTACATTAAGATGTGAATGACCTTTCAATGGACTGAATTGTGTCCCCATGCCCCCTCCCCCAAATCCACATGTTGAGGCCCTGACCCCCAACGTGATTGTATTTTAGGAGGTGATTAAGGTTAAATGAGGTCATACAGCTGGGGTTCTAATATGATCGATTGGTGTCCTTATTAGAAGAGGAAGAAAGAGAGATCTCCCTCTCCCCACCAAGGAAAGGCCCTGTGAGCACCTGGCAAGAAGGGGCCAAGCAGGCCAAGGAGAGAGCTCCGACCCCATTAGCACCTTGCTCTTGGACTTTCCAGCCCCCAGAAGTGTGAGGAAGTGAATTTCTCTTCCTCCAGCCTCCCAGTCTGTGGTAGTTAGTTATGGCACCCTGAGCTGATGGAAGCCTTCATACAGGGTTTTTGCATTTAAAAAAGACTGCTGGGTGAGCACAATGCTTAACCCTCACGAAAATCTCTCTCACGGTGAAATTTTTGTCTTTGTGACACTTTGGTATGGGGAATCAATTTTGAGATCTCCAGAGAGTTCTAATTATTTTATGGATGGGGATGTATCGATTAGAGGAACTGTCAAATATATACATGGGTGTGCGCGCACACACACACACAAACACACAAAACACAGGAACAGCTGGATGGCAGATGCCTTAACTGAGACAGGAAAAGATTTGTGGGTAGAAGAATATTTCATTCATTCATTCATTGTACACATATGTGTTAATGATCATAAACGGGGTATAGAAGAAGAATGATATGATTTTAGGCAACACAGAGCCTGCAAAGTAATATGAACCCTGTCCTTGAAGGGATCCCAGCCACCCCCAAACCCAGGATAACACAGCCACTGTTTGTTAAATGCCTACAACAGACCTGGCCCTGTGCTAGGTGACTTCCCTCATATTAGCTCATTTACATAACCAGTCAAGGTGTATATAATTAATTCCATTGTACACATATTCCATTGCGTCTCAAGAGTGCTTAAATCACTTCCTCAAAATCACACAGACAGAAGCAAGATTTGTTTGGTCTCCAATATAACATTCTATATTAAACATGAATAAGCTGGTGTCTGACTCACCAAGTTCCCAAAAGAGAGAAACAGGAATCAGGGGTGGGTGAAAGTAGGTTTACAGTTGCATCGTGACATTCTTTTGAGTTAATAAAGCTACTGTAATTATCATAACCTCTATATCTTTTTCCATGCCAACAACTGCACACCTCCTTTTGCTCACCCCTCTATAAAATGTTGGAGAAATTCAGGGTTTGATATGGGAGCAAATAGTCAGGAAAGCTTCATGGAGAAAGTGGAATTCAATCGCATTTATACAGATGAAGCAGGAAAGCGAGAGAGGACAATCTAGGTCGTTAGTGAGGGCTAAGCAGGGACACTGTGATGGCTGTGAGCCAAGTGGGGACAGGGAGACATCCAAATGGGCCACAGCAGTAAGGACCCATGTAGTGCAGTAGCCAGAGTCAAAGAGAAAAGGAAGTGGGGAGCAGGAGGAATTTGGGGTGGCCAGCCTCAGAGCTGGTGTCCTAACCCAGGCAATCGCTGGCAGCAGCCTAGATGGGGGTGGGAGGGAAAGGCAGTGGGGTGAGTCCTCACCCACCAGGGTAGGAGGCAGGTCCTGATCCACCACCTCGTGGTGCTGGGGGAGGGGGAACCGGCGAGTGCGGTTCAGGACGACGATGGGGAGGAGAGGGATGATGTTTAGGAAGCAGTCACTGTGCACCATGCCCTGCAGGAAGTATTATTAGGGTAAACTCGTCACGGCAGCTCTGGAAGATAGACACTGTTAACACCTCGGTTTGACAGGAGAGAAACAGATGCCAAGAGGTTAAGTAATTTGTCCCAGTTCCACAGCTTGCAAGGCGGGAACAGGATCTGAACCCAGACTGCTGAGCAAAGACCCAGAGCTGAAAACAGGGAGAGGTTTCCCAGCTGAGAGACTGCACAGGTGGGAGGGTCCCCGAGGTTCCCCTCTGCGGCTGTCGTCCTGCAGCCCGTACCAGACAGGTTATGGACATGCAGAAAATACTGAGACTCCTAATTGATGAAAGGGATTTGAAAATACCTCCATGTGTCCTAAAATAAGGAGCTCTGGATCCTCAGGCTGCCTCAGAACTTTATCTTTTAACCATTTTTTTTTTCCTTCAAATTTAACCTGCTGCTTTCTGCACTAAGGATTACCTAAAGGCCAAGTTTGACATTCTTAATCCAACCATTTCTGAGTTATCTGAGAACAGAAACGGTACAGGGATAAATGCTTAAAGCATTAACTCTGCAAGTGCCAGAGGGAACTGAGACAGAATGGTCTCCATCCCTGAGGACATGCAGGGCTCAGATCTCTGGGATCCCCTAGAGCTGGGCAGTCCTAAATGATTCTCTCAGGTCCCAGAGTCCCTTGTTTACGGTAGCTGTTTCTATAAATCGCCTACAGATAAACTATGTGGCCACTGAAACTGCTGGGGAGATATTTTTCCCAAAAAAGAGCTTAACTGGAAGAACTGTAGCCCTAGGAAGGCATTGACAACCTAAGCTGTCAAGGAAAATCAAGAGGTGTTTATTTAGCAGGTGCCTGCCATGAGCCCCATGAAGTATTGGACCAGGAAGAAAATGCAGAAGAAATATCCTATGGAAATATTTCAAACTTCCAGGGATTTTTATATCAATTCAGTCATCACTGAGCAGACCTGTGCTCTGTGCCGACTGGTAAATCAACGACAAACAAAACAGACCTTGTCTCCTGCCCTCATGGAATTAATATTTTAGAATATTTATATAAAATTTAACCACATTTCTTTCAATTCTATTCTGAAGAGCAACAGAAAATAACAGGTGGCACATAGAAATACATCCTTCTCTTGAATTAAAAGTAATGAGATTCTGACACGTTACTCCTTGCGTGGTGGGGACAAGGGCCGTGGGCTGTCACTCACACACACCTCGTCACACGCATGACGGATGTATTCTTTTTTACAATTAGCTGAAAGAAAAGTTGGCAGGTGTTAGTGTTTAATAAAGAGAGAAAATATAGTGCAAAATCCTCCCTATTACGTCTTCCAATTGGTTTGAAAAGACTCAGATGTGAGAAAACTAGAGAACAATTCAAACAATATGAGCAAGTTCTGTGTCCGGGACATTTGGATCCAATTTAAGCACAGATCCCACTCCCTCAGGGGACAGACTGCTCTAACAACCTAGCATTCATTACTGGGGTGTAGATGGGAACAAATACAGGCTGCCATCTACAAATGAGTCTCCTCTGTTTATTAAATTAGGCCTCGCCAGGAATGTTATATGTCCTGGATTGTATTGCTTTCCGATTGTATTTTTTTTAAATTATTTCAATGTAATTGTTTTGTTTCATTATTCAATTACAGTTGACATTTAATATTATTTTGTATTAGTTTCAGGTGTACAGGATTGTGGTTAGATAATCATATACTTTACAAAGTGACTCCCCAATATTTCAAGTACACCTGGCACCATACATAGTATTACAATGTTACTATGTTCCTTCCCTCTGTTGTACTTTACATCCTCATAACGAGTTTGTAACTACCAATTTGTACCCCCCTTTTTTTTTAAGCAGGAGGGAGAGAGGGAGAGAGACAGAGAAAGATCAATGTGAGAGAGACACATCAAGTGGCTGCCACCCACACGACCCCAACCGGGCTAGGGACAAACTGCAACCGAGGTATGTGCCCTTAGGAAACCGAACCCGGGACTCTCCGGTCCGTGGGCCAATGCTCTAACTGCTGAGCCAAACCGGCCAGGGCCCAATTTGTACCTCTTAATCCCTTCACCTCTTCATTCAGTCCCCCAAGGAGATTTTGTGTGCTGGCCCTTTAAGAGTGCACCTGCATTTCTAACAGACTCAGGTTTTTAGCAGACTCCCATCTCTGTCTGGCTGATGGAATCCCCACTGGTTTTCACAGCCAGATGTTATGTGGACTCCTCTTCCTGGTTCTGGTGCTCCAAGCTGGGGAGCCTGGTGTGGAGTTGAGACCGCTTGCTCCTTAGGGGGGACCTTTGAAGCTGGCATATCCCTCTGGTTTCTCAGCCACGGCATGCGGGAGTCCGGCCAGCTTTTTTCACGGCTCCATCCTTCCTACCAGTCTTGATGTGGCTTATTCTGTAAATCCTTGGTTGTAAGATTTCTGTTCAGCTAGTCTTCAGTTGGTTGTTCAGGTTGATTGTTTTATAAATTAGTTATAATTCTGGTTTTGATTAGAGACTTTAATTACATCAGCTAATTTTTTTCACCTTTGTCATATATGTAACATATTCAAGAGCATGACTATCCCATCATCCACAGACCCAGACCCAAGGTAGGGACCACACAGGGCATGCAGAACAGAAGCAGGGACCTGGAGGGCCATCTTCGGGATCTATCACATTCTCCGTTCTGGACTGGCCAGATTTGTCTGGGTGTTTTGTTGTTGTTTTGTTTTTCCATAATTCAATTCAGAGCAAACATGTTTGGCATGGACACTGACAATGTGGTTTAAATAACTTTTCTTGTCTCCACTATCTCTGGTTCTCCCCCAATCCCCTTTATTCATTGCACCATCAGAGGCCCCAGGGTCCCATTGCACTTCTCTTAAAATATGGCAGGAAAGGAAGTTTGTCCATATTTGGCTCTAACCCATCAGGATATTAGCTGGTTTGAACAAGGTGCCCCCATAAGGGGAAATAAGACTGCAACAAGACTGCCGGAATCCAAAATCTGACTTCAGTGCTTACTAGCCAGTAACTAAGCCCTCCATTTCTCTCTCTATAAAATACAGATATTAATATCCCTACATTAAGCCCACTCCTCACAATTTTAGGGCCCAGAACTAGAGTATAAATGGCTGGCTAAATACCACATGTCAAATATTTAAAGTAAAAGTTAAACTAACAAGTCACTGAATGAAACGTGTTCTATCCATTTGTGGTGACCTGAAGCCCAAGGTTCGAGTTTAGAATCCGTGGGCTCCATGGGGTTCCTTGGAACGTGACGGTGTAGGAGACGAGCTGCTCCGGGCTGGCTCACCCTCTCCCCTTCTCATTCCACCCCTGGCTGCATCCCACATGGCGAGTCAGGTGGAGGCAAGTCTGCCACGGCCCAGCCCACATGAAGCTCTCTGTGTGTCCATAAGCCACACAGAGGGCCAGCCCTTGGCTGGAGGCCCAGGGTCACGTTATGGACACAGTCTGCAGCAAGAACAGACCCAGGTAAGAGGCCTACTCAGAACATCAGTTTTGCCCGGGGATATTAGGTAAGGAAACTCCAGGGCCCCGGGTGCCTGGTGGGTATGTCCTCCTGTCCCCATGCAACAGCTTCTTACCCTCTGGGGAAGGACACCACTGAAGAAGAGCCTAGGCCCACTAATGCAGGGAGTCCAGGCAGAGGCCTCCCTGGTCTGGGTCTAGGGTCAGTGCCGGCCTAGCTCATAGGATTGCGGTAAAAAACAGACAAGAATATATGTGTTGAGTGCTTGGACCGGGTCTGGTACAACATAAAGTGGTTTTTTTTTTGTTTTTTTTTAATGTTTTTATTGATTTTTTTAGAGAAGGGGGAAGGGAGAGAGAGATAGAAACATCAATGTGAGAAACATGGACCGGCTGCCTCCTGCACGCTCCCTACCGGGGATCGAGCCCACAGCCCAGGCATGTGCCCTGACCAGGAATCAAACCAGATCCTCTCAGTCCATGGGACGACGCTCAATCCACTGAACCACACTGGCGGGCACAACATAAGTTTTTAAAACAGGTTAACTCATACTATTTTCAGACACCCCCCACCCCCATTCTCAGAGTTGGAGAAATAGCTGAACACATTTCCAGTTTCACCAGAATCTGGCCCCGAATTTCTCCCTTGCACTCCTGCTTCTTGTAGCATCTTCTCAAACCTATAGGCAAACAGAGAGGGAAAGCTTCCGGCAAGCAGTGTTCTCAAATCGGTCTCCGCAGCTCGGGGTGACACTGTGTTCTAAGCCATGTGAGTCAAATTGAAATTCTCACATGTTCCCGACCTCCAGTGGGGCCTGCCTATCAAACCACTGAAGACAGACCAGGACAAAAAACATACCTCGCCGAGCTTCACATCCCAGATTCCGTCCTCGTTTGGCCCGTATGCATTCTCTGTCTCCCAAGTCACTCATGCTGTTTGTAAGTTACCATCAATTACAGAGTAAATCGAGAATACTTGCGAATCTGGAGGATCTCGTCTTCAAAATGCTTCTCTCTGCCTTCCCAGTTTGTCAAGAGCCGTGTTGGGAAGGCAAACGCATCCCCAGCTGGCAGACTTTGTCTTCCTTAGAATTTAGGTGTGATCTATATTCAAATGACAGTTTAATGAGCCTTTTCCTATTTCCAGAAACCTTATCACATCATTAAAGTGTAGAAATGAATAATACATCTGGTAGTTGGATTAAGCTGAACTTGAGACCTGATGCATCTTCAAAGAGGGAAAAATGGAGCACAGGCAAAACTGAGGGAGGCTGAGCTGAGAAGGGGTTAACTGGGGGGCTCGGGGGGGCTATTTGCATTCTGATGTACCAACACAGCTACATGTCCCCAGCATTTTCAAAGTCTAAATGTGGCACACCTATTTCTCTGGGCATGGACTGGAAGGGCATTCTGGAACATGATGTGCTGCTAGTCACCACGGATCAGGATGAAGCCTTTTTCTGCCATGAACACCTTGAGAGCAACGTTCAAGCTGCCTGTGTTGGAGTCCACACCATTTCTTCTGTCTTTCTCGGGGGTCAGGGAACTCACAGCCATTACAGACCTGTGCCCTACAGTCAGAATTCCTGTTCTGTCTCCTAGGAGCTGCATGTCCTTGGATTGAGTGGTTTGATCTATTGAAGCCTCAGTTTTTTCATCTGCAAAATTAAAATAATAAGCACACGTGCTTTGATGGGGTGCAGAGAGGATCCGTGTGTAAGCCTAGATCCAGTTCTTAGCACAGCGCTTGGTACACAATAAGAGCACCTTTTAGCTATCATTTTTTCATTCTTTGGTATCTTTGCACATACTATTTCCTCTGCCGGAAATGACCTTCTTCCTTTCTGACCTCACTCAGGTCCACTGCCAGCCTCAATTCCCCAGCCCCCTTTCCTTCTGAGAATTCTTATTCATCTTGCAAAACCCAGTTGGAATATTCTCCGTTGCCATCCTCCCTGACACCCCTGGTCAGATCAAGTGCCTCACCTCCAGACCTCCCTAATTCTCTGGATGCCCTTTTGTGACCAAAATAACTTTGCTGAGATTTTGTGTTCACAGTGGGTTCTTCAATGTTGGCTGGAGGAGTCTACGTTTACTTTTCTCTCCTTCCCCACCTGTAGGAACACAGAGGGGAGGCACATTTCCAGGTGGCCTTGGGGCTCTCTGTCTAATGCCACCAGATGCACGCGTTGGTGATAAGAGCTCTTCGTTGCCCAGAGCAAAACCCTTCGATAAGCTCAGCCAGGACAGCCTTCTTTCTAATCAAAACACAGCCCATGCAGTGTTGGCAGGAAAATGGCAAGTCCCACCGCCCTACAGCGTCCTAGAAATGTTGGGAACCTGGAAGGCATCATCGACTGCCCCCTGTCTCCTGCACACCACACTCGGGGAGCCGCCAGGGTCTGCAGGCTCCGCTCACGGCCCTCCCGTCGCCCCCCTCCCCGTCCCTCTTACCACATCCCTGGGTTCACACGCTCGGGATCTCCCTCAAGGTTTAATATCTTCTTCTAACTGGCTCCCATCCATCTTCCTGAGGAATAAATCTAATAATGTCATTCTCCTACTTTTAAAAAATGGCATTCTTCCCAACAAAAGAAGCCCGAACTTCTAGGCTAAGACTTAAAAGCCTCCAAACTCTGATCCCGGCTCCCTTTTCGATTTGCTTCGACAACTTTCCTGCGTGAATGTCATCTTGAAGCCAACCCTCTGTGCCATTGTGATCCTCCAACCAGTGAGCCTTTAAATATGTAAACTAGATTGTGCCGCCCCTCTGTTTCCACCAGAGTCTGTCTGACCACATGGAAACTGGCTGTTCCAGTAACACTGATCATGTGTGAACACCCGTGATCTAGCCATTTCTCTCCTGGATACATACCCAACAGAAATCCATGCTCAAGCTCACCTAAAAAAATGTACAGAGATGTCCAATGCAGCATTATTGGTTATTGGTAAAAGCACTAAAGTGAAAACTAACTATCTATGATAGATAAATTGTTATATTTGCACAAGGAAATACTATACAGCCATGGTAATACATTTTCTAGAGCTATGTGCAACAATATGAATGAATCTCACACATGTTATTTTGAGAAAAAGTCAAACACAGTTGGTGAAAACTGGATGATTCCTTTTATGTGGAGTAGAAAAACGGGTGAATTTGCTCAAAGCCAGCGTGGTGTTGCCTGGGAGAAGCGGGGCTGCCGTGGGTTCTCTGTGCCTCCCAACAGCCTGGGTACAAGTCCTTGCCCCTGATACTTGTGAATGTGGGTTTATCTGGAAATAGGGTTTCTGGAGACAGAATTTAGTTATGGATCTCAGGATGAGATCATCCCGGATGAGGGTGGCTGATGTCCTCGCCAGAGAATGGAGGGGGAGCTTGGAGACCCACAGAAAAGGCCACGTGGAGATGGAGACCGAGGTCGGAGGGATGCATCTGTCCGGACGCTGTTGACGGCACTTCTAGGGGAGGGCTCGGCTGACCCCCCTACATCTCCACTCAGGACTCCGGCACGCAGAACCGGGAAGGAATACGTTTCTGCTGTTTTAAGTCAGCCAGGTTTTAGTTGTCTGTGTCAGCAGCTGTAAGAACCTAACGTAGGGGCATCAGAGTGGTACTGGGATGCAGGTAAAATTCTGCTTTGTGTTCTATGTTCAGTTTATGAAAGTTCGCCGAGCCGTACAGTTTCCTCCACGGGCTCTTTGCAACACGTGCGTTGACTTCAGAAAGTTAAAAGTAAGTATAATTACACTCTGTTACACTTTGAAAGAAGCCTTCTTGTCATGGTGCAGCAGTCAGAGTAAGAGAGGTTGTTGTCTAACAATAAATCATTTCCTCCCTGGCCAGTGTGCTCAGTGGTTAGAGCATTGGCCTGTGCACTGAAGGGTCACCAGTTCGATTCCTGATCAAGGGCACATACCTGGGTTGCGGGTTCGATCCCCAGGGCTGGTTGGGGCATGTGCGGGAGACAACCAATCTCTCTCTCTCTCTCTCTCTCTCTCTCTCTCTCTTCACCTCCCTCCCTTCCCTTCTCTCTCTCTAAAAAAAAAAAAGCAATGAAAAATATCTTTGGGTGAGGCTTAACAAAAAATAATTTCAAATGACCCATGAAAATGGAGGTCTAGGTCTCACCCACACAATGTCTCTTGGGGATCAGCTGTAGCTCGACTGCACATCACCTCCATGAACCAGATTGCATTGTAACCCACGTGACGCATGTCCAGAACCCTCCAGGCAGACAAGAGATGCAGCAGACCACCCCTCTCCAATTATGCTACTTTTATTTTGGCCACTTGCTTACATCTTTATTTCTGGCCCAGACTGCAGGAATATCATCTTTATAGATTACAGCTTAATGATCAGAAGTACATTTTTTTATATCAAAGTTGATGTCAGACAGATTTGGGGTTTAATTTTATCTCTGATCACCTCAGGCAACCCCATTAATCTCACTGAACCGCAGTTTCCTCATCTGTGAATAAGGGTAGTACTACTACTGTCCTTAAAATATTATTAGAAATACTATTAGGGTCTGGCCGGTGTGGCTCAGTGGTTGAGCGTCGACCCATGCACCAGGAGGTCACTGGTTCGATTCCCGGTCAGGGCACGTGGCCAGGTTGTGGGCCCGATCCCCAGTGGGAGGCATGCAGGAGGCGGCCAGTCGATGTTCTTTCTCATCGATGTTTCTATCTCTCTCTCCCTCTCCCTTCCTCTCTCTCTAAAATCAATAAAGAAAAAATATTTTAAAAAAAGAAATACTATTAGAAATTAGAAAGGAGAACACGTGTGCAGTCTGAAAACAATCCAGGGCGCCTGTGTAGCACCCAGTAAACATCACCTACCGACTTCACACATTCCAGACCCACTGCAGGTCAGGCTGTGACCCAGGCTTCCGGGAGAAGTGGCCAACAAGACAAAGCCCTGGCCCTCAGTGGCTAGGCCGCCAGGCTTACTATTATTAGCTGTTGTTTGTATGCCCGGCACCCAGCTGGCACAGTGCTTGGCACACAGGAGGCCCCTGATAAATGCTGTGGAACACACAGTGGTCCTCCTCCGGCTCCAAAATGCCAAGCCCACTGCCAACTCCTTGCTCGTAGGGGTGTTTCTTAATATTTTCTCTTCCTCGATCCTCATTCTCATTTTTTCATGAGTAATTCCTTTTCAAAAATTTTCTTTTTGGGTGAGTGTCTGAACCTAATCATGTTTGCATCGCATATATAATAACCCGTGTTAACAGATGCCCTGTTGGTAGGAAAAGGAAAGCCATGATGTGGGGACATTATTCATCTCATATTTTTTGTTGAAGAAGCAAAACACACAGTAAATTAAGTCTGGTCTTTTTGAAATTCTGCACTTAAAGAAATTGTGGTAGGAACCAGGGAGCACACTTTGTACAATGTGGCATTAATTATTTAGTCATTCTGAATAGGTTTCAACTGCATTACATGGAGAAATGTAAGAGCCCTCCAGCGGCCGTTTAATCCCCCTCGGATCCCAAGGGTCGTGTGCGCACGCACATCTCCGATGGAACGAGATGCCCGCTTCGTCCTCTGGAGGGAAAGAAAGAGGGCAAGACCTATTAAGTCCCGTTTTCCCATTTTAAGGACTCTTGCCTAATGCCAAACACTCAGACAAGTTTAAAGCAATTTGTTTTCTCTCTTAAAGCGGAGATAATACCTTCCATCTGATAGCTAACCACGGCGAAGAACACTGTTTATTGAGTACCTACTATACGCCCTGCACTGGCTGAACTTTGTAGAAGGAAATAGCCTAGGCAGGAGAGAGAAAAATGAAGTAGAACACAGCGTCTATCCTCAAGGGGCTTATGGTCTCTTGAGGGGACAAGACTAACATCTTCGGAGAAGAGAATGACCCTTTACAGTGTTAAACTCGATCTTTCTTGTTAGAAATTGTTTGGCACTCACTTCCGGACAGGGGAAAGTGCCTCCTAAGAATAAACAAAAATCTATTTACAATTTACTGATGGAAAGCACTTTGCTAGGTATTGGAGGGGTCAGATCAATATGGCCACGGTCCCCTGGCTTTCTTGGCCCTTGCCGTCCTATAGTCTGTTGGGGAAGAATGACAATGAATTAGCACCTGTCGAGAGGTGTGGCAGGTGCCGGGATACAGTGCAGGAACTGTGAGGGCGTGCGAACGACGCTTCTGCCCCAACCGGGGAGGGATGGTGGTTAGGGCAGGCTTCCTGGACAAAGTGACATGGAGGCCAGTGCCTGGGATGAAGAGGTGTTAATTAGCCAGGTCCTGAGGTTAGAGTGTTTTAGGAAGAGAGACAGAGCGTGTGAAGAGTTGATGGTGGCTTGGGGTCAGGGGTGGGGCGTGGTTCTGGCTGGCTGGAGCAGGGTGGAAGGAGCCCCCAGGGAAAAGAGGGGGGGCCAGGGCACCTGAGTGGCAGCTACACTATATCATGCCGCCCATCCCATCCCGGTCTAGGCTCCAAATAAGCACATTCATCCACTCTCCTGCCCAGTCTCCATGTTGTTTAATCAGAACTCATTTTTGGTTCCAATTCACAAATGAATATACATTTTTATTCTTGACCCTGGCTTATCTTCCAAGTCCACCCCATCCTTAGGTCAACTCCTTGGCACGGAGCTGTTTCTAATTCCTAACCTTCACTCACCTCTTGTCAAGAAAAGCCAGTCCTTTCCCACGCCCATCTGTCAATCACTGTTTCCAATACTCTGCCCCTCCTCCTGAGCCTCAGTGCACAGCCAGCTCCTCTCTGGGCTGTCAGTGCCTGAAGGAGCCGTCAGCCAGGCCCCAGGAAGGAAGCTGCAGAAACACCCGAACAGCATTGGCCCACCAGGCGTGCAAGGGGGCACAGCCGGCTGTCACTCTGCGGTGCAGGAATCACCCATCACAGGAGGGAGGGCGTGGTCCAACAGCCAGGTCAGGACGAGAGAAAACCAGGGCTGGTTTGGGTGTGTGATTTGTCAGCAAATCTGTCCTGAGCCTGGGACTTGGATGTGAAATGATGTTCCTTTCGAATGTCACTGTGTATAAGCCCTGACAAATGAATTCATCCACAGCGACAAGAGGGGGCAACACCTTCTTCGGAGTCTGACCCAGTTGCCAGTGAAACCGTTCCCAGTACCCAGCAGACCTCATCCCAGTGGCCATGAAAACACCCCATACTTCACTGTCATCCCCAAAATGACCCCTGGCCTTTAATATGGGGAAAGCAACGATTCTCTAAGGGAAGTAAACATACTTTCTTTTTTCATCACAAAAACACTTTGTAGGGGTGGCAAAGAAGGTGAGACCTTTGAGCGACGTTAGCCTGCAGGGTCAGGATGACAAGTTCACTGCTCATACTTGTGCAGAAAGCAATTTGGGCCCCAGGGCTTTTTTGTTCAGTGGAAGACAAACCCACCACTTGCCCTCGGCCTGCCCTGCCTGTTACCTTCCGCCAGGTGACTTCCAGGCGTTGTCACAGACCCCGGTGAGGTGACTCCCAGGAGAAGACACAGCATCTGGAGTTGTGCACCCTGGCATTGCCATCACGAGAGTTAAATGCAAATCAAGCTTTTGCTTAATGTCCTGTCTAGCAACTCTGATTTCTTTCAGGACCAGTTTTCCACACCAGGGCGGGCTCAATCTTTGCAAACAAGATTAAGAAGGGTAAAGGTGTAAAGATTCCAGTTCGAACACTGCTAGGGCTCTGCCGCCTTAGCTGAGGCTCCTGAGAAACAAACGCAATGGTAATTCTGTGTTCAATCCCTCCCCTGCTCTCACCTTCCCCAGAAAATTTACCTTGACATCTCTGTCTTAACACGTTTTTAAGTGTAAAATCCGTATTTTTAACTACAGGCACAATGTTGTATGGCAGGTCTCTGTACTTATTCATCTTATGTAACTAAAACTTTATACCCATTGAACTGCACCCCCACGTCTCTGCACCCACCCCTGACAACCAGCATTCTCCTCTGTTTCTCGAATCTGAAGTAGTTGCTACAACTCAATAGCAAAAAATTAAATAACTCAATTTCAAAATGGGCGAAGGAATTGAATAGACATTTCTCCAAAGACAATATAAAAGTGGTCAACAGGTATATGAAAAGATGCTTGACATTAATCGTCAAGGGTGTGCAAATCTCCCCGCTAGTGTCCGAGTCAGCGTTAGGCCAAAGGAAAGGAAGAGCAATGTGCTAGGGCATCGCCAGGTGCAATGACACCAACACAGCCAGTGTGTGCGTGCGTGTGTGTGAGTGTATGTGTGTGCACGTGCATGAATGTGTGTATGTGTGTGCATGTGCGTGTGTATGCATAATGCACATGTGTCCGTGCGTGTGTGTGTATGCATGCATAAGTGTGTGTGCATGTGTGCATGAGTGTGTGTGTTTGCACATACGTGTGAGTATGTGTGTGTATCAGAGAGGGTCAGGGCAGGGAGAGAGTGGGACTCTGGTTAGGGTGGGCTTCCCAGAGACTGCATGTGGGCTGAGACAGTGGATGCTTTTCGGTGTGAGTCAGGAGTGGGAGACCTGCGTCTGACATTCACTAGCTATGAAACTTCAGGCAAAGCAGTGTTCTCTCGTAGCCTCAGCTTCTTCACCTACAAAAGGGGGTAATATCGGTGCCTTCCCCTGCGTTCCTTGTGTGGACTCACCAACAGTAAGGGAATCAGAGAACAGCAACAGGGCCCACAGCGTAAAGGGCAATGATACCAGCTGTACTCAGCTGGATGCAGCCGCAAAGGAAACCAGGGCTGGGGCCAACTGGGAAGCGCATGCCCCGCGCAAAGCATTTTAGATTTAATTTGAAGCAAGCTGATCCATTTGTATCCGATAGTCAAACGTGGCCCGCAGCCCACCAATTGTCATTCCAGGGGAAAGTGCCTGGCACGGGAAGCCAGGCTGCGGTTGTTCTGTGAGAGAGTATCACCTCCTGGAGGGGAAGCCCCCGCTCAGACCTTCCAGACTCCTCCGAACATCCCTGGCCTGAACCAGAGCCTGCTCAGGAACGTGCCCTCTTCCGGCTGGGCCAGCAAGAGGACCCCCTCACCCAGGCCAAGGCGGGACGGCTGACTCAGGCGGGAAACTATCTCTATTTCTAGATGCTTCCAGAGTGTCCTGCTGCGGTGCCCCTCTGCTCCCTCCTCCCTGTCCCCTGCTGCAGCCCAGATCCAGGGACTGACAGGGACTGGTGGGGCCCGAGGTCGGAATGGATGTGCCGAGGACGCACGCCGCAGGAGCCCCACGTGTCTGCTCAGTTCCCCTGGCGACCTGTGCTCCTGCAGGTCAGAGCCGACCACAACGTGTAATTCGGCTTTCAGAAGAGAAACTTGCCCATCCTCGTCATTCGGAAGCCGAACTGGAGTCTCGTAACAGCAGACCCGTGGACAACCAGACCAGAAGCAGATTAGGTGGAATTCCGCCTTTCTCTGGGAATGCCTTCTCTCCCAGAGCTCAGAAACTGAAAACAGCCTTTACCCATGCTGAGCATCCGCGAAGCTCAAGGCCTCCCTCCCAACTCAGATTCATCTTCCGACGTTAGGCCGGAACAAAAAACAGAGAATAAAGGGGGATGCTTTAGGTTTCGCCTTTGACATCCATCACAGCGTTGTGCCTCACGGTGTGGGACCCCCCAAGCATCTTGTGACTAGTCTTCACCTGCTATTGCTCCCAGAAGTTCTGAGGGCCAAGAGCTGGGACTGGCTGGAATGGATGACTTTCGTGTGGATGTGGCCCCCATCCCTACACAGAGACATCCCCCAGGGTATTTCCCAGGTTAGATCATGAAAGAGGGTAACCAAGTCCTCCTATCCTGAAGATTTCCTCCAGACTACCAAGAGAAACTCACTCCGTCTACCTCTCTCCCTTGAGTCAGACTTCACCCTTTCTATGACTACCCTCATCAACCAGCAAGATGCGTGAGAGCTGTGATTCTTATCAATGGGCTTCTCACCGTGCCAGGCAGAGGTTGTACAAAGTGCACAACCCTCACGTGCCCCTGCCGAAATTCTTAGTCAGTAGTTGGAGGTGGCTTTTTTAAAATGTCCTCTGCCCGGGGACTGTGGCTCAGTGGACTGGGCATCGTCCCATGGACTGAGCAGTCTCAGTTCGATTCCCGGTCAGGGTACATGCCGGGTTGCAGCCTCGATCCCCAGTAGAGGGCGTGCAGGAGGCAGCCGACTGATGTTTCTCTCTCACATCGATGTTTCTGTCTCCCTCCCTTCTTCTCTCTCTAAAAGATCAATAAAAACATATTTTTTAAAAAAAGAATCACTTTTTTTTTTTTTAAGCGCCAGGCTAAGAATCACTGCTTTAGAGCGTGGAGACGAAGTAAGGATGAGACCCAGTGGGCCCTCACTTTCTGAGCTCCTGGAGGCAGAGACCGCATCTTCGAAGCGTGCTGTAGTCACTGGAACCTGAGCCGCAGACTTCAAGGGAAGGTTCTTTGAACAGCAATCGCCTAACCAGTGAAAACCCAAACAAGCATGTACACCCATTGAATTGCTGTTTCCTGCAGAAATCATGAGTCGAGGGGGAGGGGAGGCAAGAGCACTGAGCAGAGATGTTTGAGCTCCAGGCTGAGTCCTGTCACCTACTCAGATGACCTTGAGCTAGGCAGACCCTGGAACCCTTCTCTAATCCTAGTTCCATCACCAGTCATAAGATGGGGTTGGTGTAAACCATTGGTAAGTTCTCCACCAACACTAAAATTACGTGATGAAACAATTAGGAAATGGACCTTTAATGCATTCACTATTTTTTTCCCTTGGTCTATCAATCCTTTGTTTCATAGTCTGTCAAACCCAAAGCAATAAGAATCAAGAATCAGGAGACTGAAACAATAAGAAGCGATAAGAATTTTAACTCTGTCATCAAATTCCTGTTTGACCTTGACTCAGTCTCTTCTCCATGCTCAGGTGTCAAGGGAGGATATGAAGGAAAGAAATGGGTGCCAGCAGAGCACCCAAGTGCCCAGAATTGGAATGGGACCAGTGGTTTGTTCCATGCCCTGACATACAGACAAGGCCTGAGTTCAAACCCAGTGACTCAGGCTGCACATAAAAAAAAAGGAGAAAACCATTGCTGGAACTCCTGGAAAGCCAAGTCCTTTTCCGTCACAAAGATTTTGCAAACAAATAAGGGAGAAGGAGAAGGGGAGAAAATGACTATGTTTGAAGTAGAATCGTGAATCTAAAGAGAATGTTTTCGAAGATTTCTATGACGCATCAGCAGCTCCTTAAAGTAATAGCAAACAGTTTGGATCCATTATTTAGTTTCCGTGGAAAATAAACATCAGGCTTGAGTAGAATAGTAATAGTGGATTTAACTCGCAGCCCCATTCATCTTCTGTGCCCATGCATTTTTAAGACAGGAAGGCATTTTCCCAATTACGGCTGGAACAGGAAGGAGGAGAGGGTGGTGAGCTGGCTGGCGGGTGCCTTGCGTGTGCCCAAGGGGGCTAGGTCAGAAAGTATGTGCTGTTCGGGGGACAGTAGCTGGGAGCTGTCTTTAGCCTCAAGGGGATACCTGGCCCTCCACAGGAAAGACCATCTGCCACCCAGGCAGGGGCTCTAGAGGTCTCTGGGGCACTGTGGGTGTGGCAGAAGAGATGCTCGGAACCGAGTGCCTCCACCCCCAAGGCTCCGTGCCACCTGCCCCCAGGGCGCCTCCCCGATGCCCAGGCAGGAGGCTGAAGGGTCTGAAAGTGCCTATTCAGAAACTCTGCTACGTGGTCCCAAAGCCCAGCACAAAGCCTCCTCCTGAACCGGCTTAGCCGCCACGTGACTCAGTCTGGTGGCCTCCTGGAAAGCCCCGTGTGGAGATGGGACGTGGATGGGTGCGTCTCATCCACCCCACCAGAGACGCTGCATCTCCTCCCTGACCACACTTCCTCACTCAGGAAAAGACATGATGTCACAGGCCCAGAAGAACAGCAGCAGCCATGAAAGGAAACGGTGAGGTTCAGGCAACAGGAGACAAATGAGAAATGAAAACAAAAGTTCAAGTGGAAATGACCCGTCAGGTACACGGTAGGGTCTTCTCGTGGGGTGGGTGGAAGTTCCGGGCGGGGGCCCTCGGAATGGCTCTGTTCTAGGAGGTAACAGAGGGACTCGACTGAATTTCTCTAATACCCTGTGCTAGTGGTTTTGTGAAAACGTGTTGAGTATGTCAGTTTTAGTACAAGGGGGAGTTGTTTGAGATTTCTCTGCGATCGGGGCCACGGGGCTCTAGAACTCCAAATGTCATTCCTTCCTGCAGGTGCCAAGGGCTCCCCCATCCTCTGTCCACAGGCACTATCCCTGGGAGAGGGAGCCGAAGCTCACGGCTCCAAGCTCTCTCATCTCACCTTGCGCACTGAGTGCCTGTCTCGTAATTACTGCCTGTGATTCCGCGGGTAATGCGGTTATCAGCAGCTCTCGCCGGCGGAGAGGTGAGCAGACCTCGGAAAAGAGGCTCCATTGTAATTTGCTGAGTCACTTACCCTGTGGCTGTTCGTGGGGTTATCTCCTCCCAGCAGGGCTGCCCGCTCTGCCCAGTCCTGACGATGGACCCTTTCCCGGCTTCCCGTGGGAGCAGGAAGTCTGCACCAGGCACTCTCCCCCCGAAGAGGTGAGACTGAGGCCTCGTGCGCATTTCTGGAGTAGGTCCATTACTTTTGGGTTTCTCCTCCCAGGGGCACGAGTCTGGGCAGCTGGAATCCTCGCTTTTTACGTTATGGGTTGAACAACCCTAACACATCTCCTTACCACTTCGTGGCTCAATTTCTTCCTCTATAAAAGGGGATCCATAGAACCTACCTCGTGGGGCTTTTGTGAGGATTAAATGAAATAGCAGAGGCCCGGCCAGTGTGGCTCAGTGGTTGAGTGTCGACCCATGCACCAAGAGGTCTCCTGTTGGATTCTCGGTCAGGACACATGCCCAGGTGGTGGGCCTGATCCCCAGTGGGGGGCATGCAGGAGGCGGCCAGTCGATGTTCTCCCTCATCGATGTTTCTCTCTCATCGATGTTTCTATCTCTCTCTCCCTCTCCCTTCCTCTCCCTCTAAAATCAATAAAGTAACAAATCATAATAACAGAGAAAATAAATAGGTCACATAGCAACATTTGCTTTAGTGCAGCATCTTGGGTCTTGCTGGAGCTCAGCCAATGGTAGGCACGGTCGTTATCGTAATCATTTCCTAGTGTGGTTTTGCCATGAAATTTGGAAATAACTGATCTAATGCCTGAAACAACACTCCACAAATCCGCCAGGTGCCCTTCTCCCTCCGCTGGGCCATTATCCCCTCAGCAGGGTCCGTGGCCCCCTGGGAGGGGCATCGGAGCCTGGGAATGTCTTCTGTGCCTTTCTCAGACTGGACCTGCGGTCATCACTCACAGACCTGTGGTTTCTGAGTATTGAGGACAGAACACTCCTTTCCCTCCTCAGCTTCTGCTCAGCTCTCACCAAACAGACCTCCAAGGGAGGGAGCTGGCCAGAGCCCAAACTTGGACGAGGCCCCATTTTCCCAGCCTGCGGGATTCCCACACGGACAGAAACGGAAGGATGTCGTGTTTCTGCGTTTCACCTTGGTACCAGCTCTCTGAGGAAGATATCATTATGCCCCTTCGCCGTGATTTTTGAAAGCTTGACTTGGCAATTTGTCCTAGGGTGCATCCCAGGAGTGCCGAGGAAGGACCCAGCCCTGGCACCCGGGGGAATGCCTGGCACACACAAGCTCAGTGATCCTAGCCTTCCCCTT
The DNA here is from genome assembly GCA_030848825.1 of Tadarida brasiliensis. NCBI lineage: Eukaryota > Metazoa > Chordata > Mammalia > Chiroptera > Molossidae > Tadarida > Tadarida brasiliensis. Next base: position 26,072,899 of record CM061277.1, on the reverse strand, counting down.
CCCGTTGGCACCTCTCCGAGGAAACCATCATGTGCGGGAGGCCCTGCCAACCTTCGCCCGCCTCCTCTCCCAGCTCCGCGCCCTCGCACGCCCTGCTGCAGCCACCATGAGCTTCGGGACAGTGTCCGAGCGAGCGCTGTCCTTTCGCGTCTGCACAATGCTGGGGCAGTCCTCACTCCCCTCCAACAACCTCCCTGCTCTCAGCTTTGTTTTGTTTTTTAATCCTCACCCGAGGATATTTTTCCATTCATTGTCAGATAGAGTGGGGGGGGGGGGGGGGAGAGAGATGTGAGAGACACACACCGACTGGCTGCCTCCCGCACGATCCCAACCAGGGCCAGAGATGAAGCACAATTGAGGTACGTGCCCTTGGCCAGAATCGAACCCAAGACTCTTTGGTCTGTGGGCCGACGCTCTAACCGCTGAGCCAAAGTGGCCAGGGCCCCAGCCTCCATTTTTAAAAAGTCCTCTAGTAAGAAACTTGCCCTATTTCCCCAGAAGAGTTGGCCGTTTTCTCCATCTGCTCCCAGGGCACCTCCCTACTCCGTGCCTCTCGTTACAGATTCTCTCTCCGATGCTCTCTTACCAGATTCAGGGTCTCGTGCGCCAGAGTTTATGATGTGTTCACGTTTGTATTCCTGGCATCGGGCAGGAATGGCTGGCACATAGTAGGCATTTAATAAATATTTGTTAGATGAACTGAGGCTACTGAATAAAATCCATGGATTCCCACTGTCTGCCGATCCCCTGCTGACTCCCTTGAGTGCAGAGAATGAAGGCTGAACTGTCTGAGTGATAGCAACTGAGAGTCTGAGACGAAACGCTGCTTAGAGAGTTGGATCCCGTGCCTGTCCCTCTGTGTGCAGGAGGCGCTGCAGTTCTTTCCAGGCCCCTGAAAACTCCAGCCACCTGCTCTGTAGCTGATGAGAATGCAGTGCCACCTGGGCCAGCAACACACAGTGCAGCGGTGTCCCCATTGGCGGTGCGGAGCCGCCGGGGACAGGTGAGCTCCGGCAGGGCTGTGATGGGATGTCACTGCAGGCCCTTCCAGGAGGCCCTCTGGACGGACATCCAGCCCCGCCTGTGTGCAGCTGCAGTGTGAGTCCCACAAGGGCGCACTGGCATGAATGGACTGAATTTCCATTTTCTCTTTTCCTTCTTTGTACCTGTTTCATGACAGGACAAGGCAGTCTCCCGACGGGATGCTCAGAACTGCCCAGTGGCATTGCCGAAAGCCGGACCAGGAAAAGGGGGGTCTACAGGCCAGGAGAAGGAAGGTAACAAGGCCTCCACCAATGCACAACACACCGGAACCAGTGCATTTTACGAAACGGAGTCAGAAGAAAAGAGAATGGCGCAAGCTGGGGAGGTGGCTCCCCTTGGACAGGCCAGGGTCGGGCTCACCCTCTCGGATGAACTTGCTCTTAGCTGATCCTTGTCCATAGCATCGAGAGAGTAGCATTTTATAGTCATAGTGTAAGAAGTGCTTCTAGAGCCCTGGCCGGTTTGGTTCAGTGTTGGAGCTTCGGCCTGCGGACCAGAGAGTCCCGGGTTCGGTTCCCACTAGGGGCACGTACCAAAAAAAATTTAAAAAGAAGTGCTTCTAGAGATCTTAGCCCAGAATCCCCCATTTTAAGGGTGAGGAGATAAAGGCTCAGAGAAGCCAAGCAATTTGCACAGGGTCACACAGCCAGTTTGTAACGGAGCTGGGGCGAGCGCCCAGATCTCCCTATCTCCGTCACATTTCCTCTGAGCAGCATTTCAGATTCTTAGAAGACTACTCACCGTGTCAAGTAAACGTACATCTTGCTCTGTGTTGAACTTGGTGCCTGGAAGGAGTTAAGCCCCAGCTCCATCCAGAAGGCCAAGAGATGCTGCCATAATTTGTCTAAGGGTTGTGTCTGTGGCTTCACACTGCATAGAACATTAAATCAGGCCGTCGAAGGGAAGTGTGACAATCAGGCACTTCTTCCCCTGTTTGTGCCCTCTAACCCCAAACCTGATGAGCTCCCTGGAAATTTTCCCACCGTGCTATCTGACTTCCCTTCAGCTCCTGCCCCGGCTTCCTGGTGTCACACACAGGTGCCCATCCACACTTACCCAACAGAAATAATTGTATCGAGTGGCCAGCCACGCACAGATTGATTCTAAACAGCTGGGCTCAGGAAAAGCTCTGGGGATGAGACGGGATCAGAAGTTATCTTCCCTGACAGGCTGTTTCTGGATTTACATACACGTAGGCTAGATGTTTTAATTACTGCTGTCAGCTGGTCTGGTCACAGCTCCCCCGCGGATGGCTTTGCTTCTCAGGTGAGTGGTCGGAGGCTGTTATTCGGAGCGTGAGTGCTCTGACTTCCAGAAAAGAAAAACAACACCTGGGTGTCGGAATCTTATTTGTTCATTCATGTCCAACAACGATTTATCAAGGATCTATTAAGTGTCAGGCATTGAGCTAGAAGGTGGGAATTCTAAGAGAATGAGGCATGGCCTCTGCTCATAAATAGAGCAGAGATTATGGACATTAAATGAACATTTTATAAAAACACAACGGATGGTAAATGTGGGCCTATGATGATACACAGACTATAGAAGACCAGAGGAGGAGCATTTCATCCAGCACTGGGTGTGTGGTGGGAGGGGTCCAGGGAATGGTTTCCATTGCTGAGAATAAGGGAAGGCTTCCTGGAAGAGGAGACGCTCAACACAAGTCCCAGAGGATACAGAGGAGTTAATAAGGCACAAGGTGAGGGTGGTAAGGCTTTCTTGGCAGGGGAACAGCATGAACAAAGAAGAGCCACAGCTGGTGGGGGGAGGGTGAGCAATACAGTTGACCTCATTTTCAAGAAGGGCTTGGCAGCTGAAAATAGTGTTTGAGAGCGTGTGATGGGTGAAAAGGGGAAGCAGATGCGGGCGTGTGATGCGGGCGGGGAACACATGCTTGACATTTGCCTAGCATCTCACTGTCTACTGCTTTCACATGCATTGTCTCGTCAGCACCACAGAGCAGCCTTGTCAAGTTTATAGGGGAGATGGCAGTCCTTTCTGGGTCCACCAGTGGTCCCCTGATTGCCAACCCAATGCAATGACTCATTTCCATCTTCATCTTGTTTTGCAACTCAGGCTGCCTTGCCCACCAACCAGCCTCTCTCAACCTACCCATTCTTGATCTTCATCGGAGCCCTCTGGTTCTCCCTTTCAATCTTCTCAATAGCTAATTTACTTCAATGTGACTCCCAAATGTTCCCTTTCCTAGGGATTTATGTTTAGCATCCATTTTCATCATTCCCATCACTACAGTTGCCCCATGTCTTGATAATACCAAATTCAGACCTCCAGTTCTTACCTTTCTCTGGAGGTCTGGGCATAAATCCCCGCTGGACCAAGCAGGCACCTCCACCTGAGCATCTAAGAGGCACCCCAGTGAACATGAGCAGGTGTGATTTCATGATCTCTCTATCAGAACTTCTCTTCCAGCTGTAGTGTTGATCTTCTTTGGAAAACTAGATCTTGTTCCCACCCAGTCTTTCCAGATGGAAACCTATAAATTACCCCTGAGTCAATCAACCCCCAACCCTTATCAATCACAAATCCCCTCTTCTGGTTCAGAGCCATTACCTAGCTCAGCTATCCTCACTCTGCCAACGCACCTGCTGTCCCCATTGCGAGAGCTTCCTGCACAGATGTCCTATACTACCTGGAGTCTCCCCCAGGTGATTATTTCCAGTTTCAGAGGAAATCCTTTCTCCTCTCCCCAAAATAGTTCTCATTCAATCTGTTCTCCTGATTAAAGTTCTCCATTGTCTCAAGTTAAAATCCAAACTTTTAACTGCACACGTGTTACTCTTTACCATCTGCCCCTTACCTCACTCTCAGGTTTCCTGCCTACATTTTCACCCCTAGACACTGCCCTGAGGCACTGCCCTTTCATAACCAATATATTGCCTGACACACCCTATTGTCTCTGCTGAAAATTCTCCCCCTGCCCCAGAGTGTGTTGCAACTATTTCTGTGTGTATTCATTGAAGTTGATAATGTTCCATGTTTACTGATCTTCCTCTTTAGTCAAACTAAGCCTCTTAGGAAGGGATTGTATGTCTTCTTTACAGTGGTACATCCAAAGTCCAGGACAATAACTGGTACATAATCAAAACACACAAACATACATCCCAGTTAAATTGCATTGAATTTCCTGTCTGTCAATGTGTAGGTCTTTAAGACCTGATTCAAATGAAGTCTTCCTTCAGTCCACCATGCATTCATTGCAGGTTTTTCAAGTCTCTATCATTCCACTTGTTACACTGAATAATCATTACCTTTTTTATTCATCCACCACTGGGTTGAGTTCATAAAGGGAAGAAACAACCACCCAACATTGTGGCTAGTTCAAGGTTAAGACCCCCCAAACAATTATCTGATGAGTGAAGGAGTCATCAACTTACAGGAAGGAAAACTGAGATTCAGAGAAGTTGAACATCTAGTGAAAAGTCGAACACTGGTATATCTGGGTCTAAAAATTCTTGGCTCTGGGTTCACAGATCTTTCCTTCAAAGCCCGAACTAGCATCTCTGATTCTACCACAGAGCACCACCTCTGGAAAACGCCCCACAAGGCACCACTCCTTTTCTTGGGTAGCAGAACCTCCCGTGGGTTCACATCCCACTGCGGCAGCCAGCCATGTACAGCGAGGAACACCAGGCACCCACAGCCCGCACAGCTGTGTGGCAAGTTATGCTCTTCAAATTCTCCTAGGAACAAGCGAGCCCCCGGACAGACATGCTGAGCTACAGCCCAAGCTTCTCATCTTCAGTTGACCCGACACTTGACTTCAGCTCTGCCATTCACCAGCTTTGTGACCTTGAGTTTGTGTTTTCTCAACCAGAAGAATACAGATAACTACTCTTCACAATCGTTGTGCAGAAAACAGACAACAACAGTAGGAGTGATGCACGCATCTTATAAAACGTCTTATTAAATCTCTGTAAATATATTGACATTGCAGGAACCCAATAAATGCTCACTCACCATGACTGGCATGGCCAAGCTACGCTGGCCTCTCTTCCACAATGTCTCTGAATCCTCCTTAAGCCCTCTTTGTTGGCCTCTCAGACCTCAATAGTGCATGAAAAGAAAAATTCAAATTCAAATAAAGAAAATATTTAGAGCTTCCTCCAATGCACCGCAGATACACCATGGACCTGTTTGGCATTGCTTTTACATTTCTTGTTGTGGGTACTTTTAACAAAATACTTTGATATCCTCAGAAAAAAAAAAGACATGCAAGAAAAATCCAAGGGTAATGGGAGGCAAAAAAACAACAACAAAAGAACAACCCTGCAAAAGAGGTGCCCTGGAGGGCTCAAGGCATTTTCCCGAAGAACCTGTGTGCATTCTTGAATGGCCTGTGTGCTCCACCTACTAGAAATTCCACCAAATGGTCCAAGCATCCAGGAATCTGTTAGGTCTATTTTTGAGAATTCTCACACACTTAGTCACCCCAACTTTTATGTGTCTTATATGCTAAACCTAAATTTTCCAACCAACGCACCCAAGGCCCTTGAAGGACACAGAGTTATTGCAAGTTGTTTTAAATTTGAGCCCACATTCATCGCCATCTCTCACCTAAAAGTATTAGTGCTTTGCAAAATAATCTACACTAATTTTATTTTCAAGTTATTGTCTATCATTATATATAAAATGTATATCTCTAGAAGATCATTACTGAATTTCTAATAACAATTTGTCATTATGCATTTCCCTACAAAATGAGTATATAAAAATGGTTCATAGCAATGTAAAAGTTGATCGTGGGGGAACTGGCACGGAGTGTGTGCTGACAAATGTTTGACATGAAAAGCCGTGTCAACACTAGGAAAGTTCAGGAATCACTCATAGTCCATAGCCAAGGAACTGAGTGGACCTGGAAGGCGGCTTCCCAGAGCAACTCAGAAACATATGTGTGTGGCTCAGTGACCTTGAGAAAGAGCTTTCTGCTCCCGAAGATGAAGCTATTTGGGTCTCTCTGCCAACCTAATCTACCACACAGCCCTGGCACGAGATGCCGGGAGAGCTAGCTAATCGCTCCTCCCTCCATCTGGGGGGCCCGGGAGGGAGCTCAGCAGCAGCTGCCAGCCGAGGCGGGACAGGAGGATGAGCAGGGGCGACAGCGACGGCAGCAGAGCCACCCGGACAGACGTGTGCACCGCTCCTCTGCTCCTCCCGATCCGTCTCCATCAGCCCCCACCACAAGGCACCAGCAGCAAGCAAGTCTGGCGAACGCGCCGCCAGGAGAACACAGAGGTAGAGCGCAAGGTGACTCACCTCATCAAGCCGACACAAATTAAATACTGCCTGTCCAGGAGCGTTCCCCTCCCAGCTCGCTTTGGGGACAGGAAGCTGAGATCGTCCGTGCCCTGACCAGATCAGAGGCTGCAAGCCAGCTAGTCAGCCCAGGTGAGAACCAAGATGAGCGAACCACACTCACAGCAGCGCTGTGTCAGCTCGCAGCTGATGACCAATGCCACACACTGGTCACCGGCCAGGTACCACCCGCCACTTCCGGTGACACGCATGTGGACCCTGGTAACCTGGCTGAGGCTCCTTTCTGCCCCACTGGGGAGCAATGTCAGAGTAACCAGCCCCTGGATGAGCCACTGAACTCCACGGTGTCTTTGTTTTCGTGCTCGAGAAAGGGTGCGATTAATACTTGTGCACTTTCGACAGGGGGCCAGGCGCTTTAATTAAGTGTGGTTTGTGAAGTGCTTTGAGGTTGCCTGATGAAAGCTCAGCTCCCAGTGCAAACTATTATTGTTAATTAATTATTGTCAGCGGAATTCCTTACCCTGTGTTTTCAGGCCTAGGAGCCCTTATTTACTGGTAAAGAATGCTTTTGTTGTATCCCCGTCTCCCCCTCACAGCCATGGCCTCTAATCTCCCTCCCTCTTTCTCCTCTTTTCCTTTCTCATGGCCCTCACTGGAAAACAAAGCATTTAGGCTACCCCTTGAACCCCAGACATAAACAGGCTTTCAGAAAGAGAGGAAGAGAAATTCTTATGAATGCAAATGTGAACTGGGAAATATGAAGGGACCTGAGACAAAATATCTGTAGTGTCGGCTAGGAGACAGAGTCCCTTTGGGGAAAAGATGCAATTAATCCTAGACAGAATATAGAGCTGGAAGATGGAAGTCTTCCTGCTAAGAAGTCTCTGCCGGTGCGTGAGCATGACCTCTCATCAGAGGAAGGCATGGGCACTCTCAGAGGAGGGAGCCTATCGGCAGGACCAGAGGCCTCCTTTGTACAAACACCTTGCCCTGCACCCTCCCCCCCCCCAAATGGTCAGCTCCACTTTAATTCTATTTTCAATTAGTTAGGATAACAATCCTATAGAATTGCGAGAATGAAGCGCGCCTCTGAGATGAGAAAGAGGGAGACCAGAGGCGTCAGGGAAGCAAAGCACCTGTGTGGAACAATGCACACTTCCCATCTTGGCTGCCACCTGGAGCTCACCCTGCTGGCATCTGAATCAAGGGCATTGTGGATGCGAGACAAGAGAGTCCCCAGTGAACTGTAGCTTTTATGAATAAATAGTACTTGCCAAGATCGGTCTGTTGTTTGTGGACATTGATTTATTTTCTCTGATTCTTTCTGATTGTTATATTTTGGATGGTGCTCACTGATGTGAAAAGCCATCTAGTATTGCTGATAAATCTAGAGATAACGGCAGAGGTCAAAAAAGTGGGAAGGAAAGAAAAGGAAGTGTGCTTGCCATACAATGGTCAAACTTTTTTGTGTAGAGAACAATTGTGTATGCCCCTTTAAGTGGCATTTCACCCTGTTTTGAAACTGCTTAATTAATAGGACCTTTGATTTTTTTTTTTTCTTGCTGGAGTTAAGGATAGAATAGAGAGCAGAGTTGAAGAGTATTGTTTTATCTGAGTTTCAGACATTCTTGCCAGATCCTTTTGTTATTTATTCTCCTTCTCCTCCCTTGATCATCTATGTGCACATGTGTGTGCGTGTGTGTGTGTGTGTGTGTGTGTGTGAGAGAGAGAGAGAGAGAGGTGGAAAAGAGAAGGAGAGGAGGAGAGAGGCAGCTTTCAACACTGTAGTGCTTAGCACACTGGAGAAAGGGACATTTTTCTTCTACTGCTTAGCGTGTGTGCACCTAACATTTTCAAGGTCGTGTGGATAGGAGCTCTCAGTGCCTTCAAGGTGAGCCTGAACCGCTCTCATTCCCCCTTCTCTATGCTCCTGTACTACTGCCAAGCTTGCACCTGGAGGCTTTCTAAAAAAAAGAGCATTGAACTCGGTTTAACTTCTAGGTGGGATAGTTAGGCATTAAGGGAGGAAACATGGGGTAGGGAGCAGGGAATGGGAATGGGGCAAGAGGCTGCAGGCTGACTCTGTTTCCACCTCGGGGATCACAACTCTTGAAATATTGCACCTAAAATAGGTCAACGGGGATTTAGGGTAAAGTGGGATAAGCTTTAGTTAATTATCCCAATGTGCGGAATGCCTGCTTTGAAACCCAGAGTTGCATTTAATCACAGAAGCTGAGATGATCTTCCAACATCCAAATCCATTTGAAAATTGATCGGAGGGGCACTCTATCCAAAGAGATAGCTTGTTCAGTAATAGGGCACCAGATGCCACAATGGTACAGACACAGGACGACAATGGCTCGTCTGTGTGCTGGCTGCTGGTGTCGTTCTAGGGAGCAACACAGCAGGCGGAATTAAGGAGCGAATGCGGGCTCTGATCATTTCCCACACCCTCCCTGTCAGGCTCTCCTCAGCAGAACAAACCTCAAATTCAATACAACAGAGACACACGAAGAGACAGGAACAGCTACAATCAATTGTGAGGAGGCATTAATCACAGAGGTGCTGAAAATGGGGGAGGGGAGATATTTTAAACCCCACTTTGAGACATCCTTTGTATTTAGAGTTATCATTACTTTTCAATAATCTTACAAAAATGAGGGCATGCTGCAGGCCCATTTTAAAGAAGAAAATTAGCCCTCCTGAGGTATACTGTTGATAGAAAGACTAACTTTTGCCCTGGGTCTAATAACAAATTGATTTATTTTAAGAACAATTTGAAAACCATTGTAGAAAATGATTGGATTAATCACTGCAGATAGCTCTTTAAAACAGCTCTCCATGACCTCAGTGAAGCAGAAAGATCCAGAGCAGATCTCCCCCAAGCCCACCCCTTCCACTCACAAAGGCATTACCTGTGACAGCTAGCGTCAGGTCCCTGAGGGTCAGCTAGCTTTATTTATTTATTTTCATTTTTCTGCCTCCTTCCTACATATCCCAAATCCCATGTTTGCAGAGAGCAAGAATCATATTCATTTAGGTTTTTCTTTGTCAAAATCTCAAAGGGTGCTGTCCCATGAAAGAGTTCGAGGCACGTGTCTGACGTTCAGTATGCGGTGATAATGCCACGACCTAACAGCACTTACTGAGGACCCAGTCTGCACGGGGCTGCAATGATCTCAGAAGTCCAAAGCCCTTACCCCCGGGCAGCTTGCCAGCTGGAGGAGGGGAGGGGCATAGCAGAGACTTGCAGAGGGAGGAGAGAGGGACCACACGCGAGCGCTGCATCAGCGGTGAGTGTCATCCGTAAGCATGCGGGTGGGAAGGGCTAGCTGACGTGGCGTGGCGGGCTTCACGGAGCAGGAGCAGTGGGAGTGGGTTTTACAGAAAGCTGAGGGCTCTGGTGGAATGGGACAGGAAAGGAATTCCAGGCTGGGAGAGCTGGATGGAAGCAGCACGGGGCGGGTGGACGAGACGGTGAGGTCAGACCACAGCCACGAGACTCGCGTCTACTTTGACATCAGGCGCCAAGATGCATGAGGTCAAATCCAAGTTTCCTTGCCGACGACTGCTCTCACCTACATCTAGAATTTTCAAACTTTCTTCAACACCCAGGAATCAGGGAAATAAGGTGACTTGCAAAATCACCTTATCACTCCAGGACAGAGTCCACCAAGTGATCGAGGGGCCCAAATGTCACGCGCACGAGGACCCTCAGTTTCTCAGATATCACTCCTATGAAATCTCTAACCCCTCCCCCCCACCCTCACTTCCATGGGCCATTTGAGAGGTTTACACAGTCACAGATGCAGCGCTTTCTGCCAGACTTTAAAACAAGATTGTCACCCAGGAGGTGAGAAGGGATATGAAGAGTGCTTTTCCCCCACGGCTGTCATGAGCACCTGAAAACAGGGTTTTATAATGGAAGTGCCATCGTAACTGTAGCTACACGGCCTGCCCCAGAAGTGTGATGCTCCCCCGAGTACAAGCGCTATAATAAGAAGCAGCATTTAAATGATGCTTGGAAGGACAACCAGAATATGTTGTCATCGTTTTCTAGATTATCACTTCTTCCAGATGCTTCCATTTCTAGCTAAAAGACACACAAGTTTCACGGGGAAAAACTTAGTGCAGGACCAGGAAGTTTTGTAACTGGAGACAAATCGGTTGTGAAGGGCTCTGGTCTCTGACTTGAGGCAATTGTCACAAGGAGGCGATGATAACCTCGGGGCTCCTGGAGAGTTCACCAGGGTTCAATTCCCTCCTGGCCAGCCCCTGAGCTCTCTGAGCGATTCCCAGGCATTGACCCAGAGTCTGCAATCTTTGCAATCTCTACGTTTCATTCCAGTTTAGAATCAAGGGGAAGGGTTGGTCTCTCCTATTAGATAGCACAGCCTAAAATGCAACTCTGCAAAGAAGCTGCAGCCGCCATTAACACAAAAGGAGTTTCTTCATCCAACAGTCACATAAACTACTCCACTGACGTGCTTTCATGTACTAAGTCATCGGGTGCGTCATCAAATTAGTACAAAACGTCCCAAGTTGCAGAAGGAGAAATTAATATTCACATGGGACATTCGTAAAACAAAAAGTTAACAGAAAATAAAAATCGCCCATTCGTCATCAGGAAACCGTGTGTGTGTGTGTGTGTGTGTGTGTGTGTGTGTGTGTGTACACACATACATTACCCAGACAGTCCCTGACATACGACTGGTTTGACTTACGACATTTCGACTTCACGATGGTGTGAAATACGCATTCGGTGGCAGCTGTTCTTCAGATTCTGAGTTTTGATCTTTGCAGACCTAGCAATCTGCTGTCCAGCCCTTTGTTGTGACCCTGTGCGGCGGCGGCGAGGTGACCTTGCCTGACTGTATGCTAATGCAAGTGTTCTGAGCACATTTAGGGTAGGCTGGTCTACGCTACCATGTTCAGTAGGTTGGGTGAATTAAATGCATTTTCGACTTACGATGTTTTCGACTTACGATGGGTTTAACCCCACTGTAAGTCAGGGGGCATCTGTACATATACTTAGTTCAAAGCTGTAAGCAAGTTTCCACATTGCACGTTCCTGTGCAAATGTAACGGAGGACTCTACCAGAAGTCGTGGCTCTCAGTCCTTCTCTCATGCTAAACGGGGGCAATCTAGCTAACTTTGCATGACTTGCCATGAGCAGAGTTCCAATCCTTTTTGTTTGCTAGTTCAAAAAAATTACAAAAAGAAAAATAAAAAAACAACTGCCCTGGCTGATGTGGCTCAGTCGGTTGAGCATTGTCCCATATACCAAAAGGTCCTGGTTCAATTCCCGGCCAGGGCACATGCCCACATTTTGGGTTTGATCCCTAGTCGAGGTGCATGCTGGAGGCAACCGATTGATGTTTCTTTCTCACATCAATGTTTCTCTCTCTCTCTCTCCCTTCCTCTGTCTCTAAAAAATCAATAAAAGTATATATATTTTTTGTTAATCCTCACCCAGGGATATTTTCCATTGATTTTTAGATAGAGTAGAAGGGAGAGAGGGAGAGAGAGAGAGAGAGAGAGAGAAATATCGATGTGAGAGAGATACATCGATTGGCTGCCTCCCACACAACCCCGACCAGGACCAGGATCAAACCTGCAACCCGGTACATGCCCTTGACCAGGAATCGAACCCAAACCCTTTGGTCCGTGGGCCAATGCTCTAACCACTGAGCCAAACCAGCCAGGGCAATAAAACCATATTTTTTAAAAACTTACCAAAGAAGCCTCCTCCACTAGCTGAGGACAGCATTTATCGAGGTGTGTCTGATGCCCCAGGAAAAGCACACCGCGCGGGCAGTCTGTGGGAAACCTGCATGCTTGCACACGAATGGCTCTGAGAACCCAGCAAGAAGGAAACACAGGTTTCCCAAGTTATCTCACCACGGCATTTAGCACCCTGATCCTAATTATTTTTCTAACACAACAAAAATTCGTACATGCATATTTGGAAAATGTTAGCATGAAGTCAGCATGCACAACCAGGTCGAGTATCACACGGGGTTGGAGGTCAAGGGGACTGGGACAGGCTGCAGGGTTGAGGTAGCATCTGCTTCCCTGGCTGGTGTTTCCGTGTGGAGGGTCTACCGTAGAGAGACGCATCTGAACTCCTGCCCTCCTCTCGCCGGATCTGCTCTTCGTGCCCCTGCTGGGGCAGCTGGGGCAAAGACTGGGGGTGAGGGACAGGAGTCTGTCCGGTTATGGGGTGGAGATTCAGCAAGTGGCCTTGGCAGTCAGTCTAAAACTCCAGACGTCGAGCTGTTTTATCTCCAAACAGTTGATATTTTGAACTTCATCTTTGACCTCTGTTTCTATTGTCCAAATGGTGCCAAACTTGGGAGAATGGAAGAGTCGTTTCCTAGGTCCCCACACTGAGCTGGAAACACGGGCGCGCCTTTCCCCCAGCCTCAGTGACTCTAACACTGCAGTACCGAGCTCGCTCCCCCCTCGGTGCCCCGTTCAGCAGGCTTCTGGTCCTCAGCACGCAGTGCTCTTGGGACCAACATGACGAGCAGGGCACACGGGAAAGCTCCCCGAGGCAGCTTTGCTACTTAAACACATAGTTCACTGGCCTGTTAATGCTCGAAGTAAATTCTTTGACTTCAAAGCCTTTAAAAATTTTCCAGTGTACCTGTGAAGACACATATTAAGCTCTATAGACATGCCTGTCCTGACATGAGTGAGCTGACCAGATCCTGCCCTAGAAACAGATCTGGAGAAGGAGAAAGCAGCAAAAGCCTAGCAGGGAACCAGGGGGCGGGGGGCGGGGGGCGGGGGGCTGGCGTAGATGATGCTATTCAGCAAAAGGACAGAGGCAAGGAAGGGGGGCGAGAGTACTGTACTCAAAAAAAGATGGCTTGACTCACGCAAGCCACACACCGATGTCCGTTCCAGACTCCGTGCCCGTGGGTGCTTTGGAGAAAACCCATCACTGTTTCTTGACGAGACTGTTCGGTGCAAAGTCTATGGGTGGTGGCCAAGCAGGATTATCTTAGCATTATGTTCGTGCTCTTAAAATGATAGCAAATAATTCCTGAGCACATCCCGTGTGTAGCATGCCCTGCTGCTGTTATGTGTACTCCCTCTTCCATCCTCACAATGAGAGTTAAACCACACCTGTGAGTATTATTATCCCCAGGCCACAGGTGAGGGGAGCAAGGTTTAGGGAGTGGAGTCTAAGTATCACTCCAGGTCACACAACCAATTGGGGAGGTTTTGTCCCCCAGGGAACACTTGGCAATGCCTGCAGACATTCTTGATAGTCATGACTGATGGAGGAAGGAACTAAAGGGGTGCCTGCTACTGATGTCTGCTGGGTAAAGGACAGGGATGCTGTTCAAAATCCGAAATGCACAGGACAGCCCTTTCCCAAAACAGAATTATTTGACCCAAAATATCAACAGTGCTAATGGTGCAAAACCCTCTCTTCATATGATATTCTAGAAACTGCAGATGTTTGTCAAGGACTTTAATACTGGTGAGTCTTTTGCCCATGTTCTCTCATTTGATCTATGACATTTCTCTGCAGGTCATTTCACAGACGAAGAACGGTGGCTTGTGTGAGGCGGCACAGATCCAATGGCAGCCCTGGAGCCCAGGGACCCTAGCATCCCCCACCTCTGTGTGGGCCACGCTGGTCTATGACCACCTGTTCTAGGTGTGAGATGTGGCTGCCTCTTTCCAAGACAGTCTGTGTCCCTACGAACTCTTCCCATAGCCTACGAAAGCAACAGGGACCAAATGTTTATTATCTCCTTAGTGGCGCAAGAGAGCCACATAACGTGGACGTTTGTGAGGCCCTTTTCACAGAAACAGAAGTTCTACAATTCATGCTTCCCGTCACTGAGCCCGACCTAGCAGGGAGCGCACGACTTAGTACTTCCCTCATCCTTCAGTAGCTCTCAGCACCGGTGCAGGGGAGCAACGCTCATTACCAATGTGTCTGATTTTTTAACAATTCCCACGTGCCAGAGCATCTTCAGTTTTCAAGGAAGCCCAGGTACGTGGCCTTTGTAGGTACAACCCACACCCTGGGTTTTGCTTGTGTTGACCCACATGCATCCTCCGTCACCGGTGGGGTGAGGTCATGGAGAGAATCGTAATGCTTTTTCATTTCCCCCCAGGGGACCAGGACTTTCCGGGGAGGTTTCTCTGGTTCTCATGGTCCACACGAGGGCCACTTGAAGGTGGTCGGAGGAGAGAAGGGGACAGCGGGAGAATGAACACAGCCAAGCCTGCAGGGTGAGCTCGGTGTCTGCCCCACGTTGCGAGGAGTGTCACCTGGAGTGTCTCCAACCCTCTCATTGCTCAACACTGAGCTTCCACCGTTGGGTCGTCACCAATCGAATCTCAGTTTTCACTTTTAAGGGTCTCCTGAAACAAGTCAGTCATGTTCTCGGAGAGAAGAATTACAGATGTAAGCCGTAATCAACCGAACACTAGCCATGTGCTAGGCAATTCCTGAACTTTGCCATCAGAGGGGTCTCAGTTCAAGCCGGGTGTCTCCTACTTGCAATGAGAGTCCAATGCATGCAAGCGTACATGATTTAAACCGTGTGTGGGTCAGTGGATAGCACACGTGGCTGTGTGACAGGTTGCTCCATGATATCAGCCTAAACGGATAGAGCACGGATGTCCATGCCCCGTCCTCTCGCCAACCCTGGGCATACGAGGACGAGCAGAATGTTCTCACTGGGAGAAAAGATGGGTTCAGAGGAGGAGCTGGGCCAACCCCCCTAAGTGGGGCAGATGGGAGAGGGCCCTGGTGAGGGTGTCTCTGACAGTGGGCACGGGTCCTGCCTGGCTCCTCCATGACCCTGCCCGAGCTAATTCTGACAAATAAATCCTGGGCTCCTACCCCTCTGGCCACTATGGCATTCTTAGGACACCAGGAGGGCTGTGACAGGTACAGGGACCAGCTCCAAGCCTGCACCAAGATTCAGCTAAATACGGCCCTGTGCCCGCCTCAGCACCCCCACCCCCCACCAGGGCCCCGAGGGCAGCAGCCACCCCATACCGACAGGCATGGCCTGCGATGTATGTCGTTTTGAGTCTGCACCATCTGTCCTGGGTCCTCATTATGAATTCATAATGAACATATGTGGCAATTACATCTGTAAAAGGAAAAAAATAGGATTTTTGTGATCTAGTTTCAAGCAAATGCTCTTTGGGCAAGTAAGCATATATCTGAAGGCTTTATTTTCGTTTTTATTTTTGTTTTGTTTTCTTCTTAATATTTGGGAAACTAGTTGTCTCCAGTAAGTTTTAGTCCTGGGCTCAACCGTTAGCTTAGAGTGACCAAAACTGAGAGACTCGGCTTCCTGCTGTCAGAATAAGAAATAAAATACAGTGAAATACAGAAAAAGTCTAGGTTCCCCCCAAGGAACTGCAATCGCGTGTGGATGCAGTGAACAACCCGGCGGAGAGCGTGACCCTGCGGTCCGACCTCCAGGGCTGAACTTGGCCCAACCCCCTCCTGACTCTGTGACACGGGGCAAGCTGCCCCGAGCCTGTGGTGCCCACCGCACAGCAGGAAGACCAGCAGCTCCGCCCCGGCCGCGCCTGCTCACGGAGGGCAGAGGGCACGCCGGCTCACGGGGGGCAGAGGGCACACCGGCTCACGGAGGGCAGAGGGCACGCCTGGCTCACGGAGGGCAGAGGGCACGCCCGGCTCACGGAGGGCAGAGGGCACACCGGCTCACGGAGGGCAGAGGGCACGCCCGGCTCACGGAGGGCAAGGACACGCCGGCTCACGGAGGGCAGAGGGCACGCGGGCTCACGGAGGGCAGAGGGCACGCCGGCTCACGGAGGGCACAGCCTCCACCATCTGTTATCACCAATCAGCACGTGGGATGCGCTGACCTTTGAGAGGCAAATAGTTGGAGATAGAGCTGGCCCTCACTTTCCAGAGGCACAGACTCCTAAAATGATGAGCAGCTGTTTTTAGGTGTGTATGTGTGTAGGTGTGTGTGTGTGTGTGTATGTGTGTAGGTGTGTGTGTGTGTGTAGGAAGGTAGAGATAGATTGATCAATAGATGGGTGCATAAATAGATGATAAGATGATAGACACAGACATGTGTTTGCACACAGGAAAAACTGGGGGACAATATTTATCATTTTAATAATAATGATCTCTGAGAACAGACTGGGAGAAAGTGTAGAAAACCAAACAGAAATAACCCGACTCGGGGCCAGAGGAAGACGCTGGAGGTTAATGTTCTCAGCAGTCAGGAGTTAACACACAGACGAATGGAATGAAGAAGGCTTGCTGGTCCTGGCAGACAGCACCAGGACACATTTCAGAATGCCCTGGGTTTCTCTGAACGTATGTGAGCCAGGTTAGGTTAAAAGGAACACGTTGTAGAACGTGGGGAACAGAACCCACCCCCCACTCACCGGCCCCTCAGGAGGGTTTGATCGTTTGGAAAAGCACGCGTTATCCTGTCCTACTGGCCGGCACGGGCAGGACTGTGCAGGACACTGACCACAGAGCCTTTGTCAGCGACAGGAGACAGGATGTGCGAGAGTGCAGGGAGCTCCTGGGCGCAGGGCCGTGGAGCTGGGGAGCCCTGAGTGCTAGAGTGGGAGACGGTCGCCCCTGAAAGCAGGTGGGAGGGACCCATGGCATGCCTGTGCCACGTGGGGTAGATCTCATGAGCTTAACACTTCCGTCAGTTGCTTCTGCCCTTAAAAGCAGAGGAAAACCTTAGGCCACCCGGTGACTGGTAACTGCCAGCTCTCCATCTGGGAGCAGATCGAGCTTGGCAATACTAGATTTTTTTTCCCAGAAGAGGTACCAGTAGGCAGCTAGCAGCGCTCGGCCAACCCAGGCTCAGCGCAGCCAGGTGTCCTCGGCGCCTGTTAGCACAGAGGAGCTCAGTCACCGAGGCAGGGGAGCCTCAGCCAGGGACCAAGGCCACTGCCTACAGAGTTTGGGGGTGCACCCAGTCCCATGAGGTGGCCACCGTGCTTGACAGATGGGCAGTTGAGTGGGGATGGATCCAGGAAGAGGGGCAGCGACACATGTTAGGGCTTTGAGGTCTTCTAATCCTGCCCCTCATCTTGTCCCCTCCAGAGACCTGGCCAGTGGAGACATGTAAGATGACCAGCACTCAGACCTGAATAGTCATCCCCCCATATTAATCTGGGAAATTACCCCTTAGCCCCCCAAAGGAAGGGCTTTTGGGAAACTCCATTATATAATACAGCCCTTTGTTTTCTGTTGAGGTCAAAATGCAGCATCCCACTTCCCACCCTATAGTACACCTTGTCAGGTGCGCCTACCTTGACCACATAGAAAATGAAAGCCTGTTCCGCCTAACCTGAGAAGACCACGGCCACGGAGAAGGATGCTGCTGGACTGACCCCTGCCTTCTGGGTGTGTGACCCCACTCGCTAGCAAAAATGGCCCCACGGACCTCCAAGCCTAGATGTTTGACTTGGTGACTTCTCCTGTGGACAGAGGAATTGGAATCAGTTTCTCTAACATTTCTGTGGTGTGGGAGAGAGAGCAAATGTTCTCTCCTTTCTAGAAATGGCAAGCAGGGCAATGAGTTCCCCTTTGTAACATGGTCACCCCAACAGTGGGCAGTTAGGAGCGTCGGGGTTCACCTAGAGCGTCCTTTCCTGCTGGGCCACCCCAGGAAGGGGATGCTGAGGACACTCAGTTGCTTACAGAGCGGTTTCAGGACTCAGTGCACCCTGGTCTCCTCTGCCAGCTTGAGTCCCTCGCCGCCTTCCGAGGTGCTTTCGCTGTGCAGCCAAGAAAAGGTGAGCGGGGGAGAGGAGCTGCCGCCCGGCCAGCAAAGGAGGCTGAGGTTTCCGAGTGGCTCCGATTTGTTTGGGAACCAATTCAAAGGTTAATTTAGGGAGAACCTTTCGATATGCACACCTGCTCACACACACAACCTGCATCATCTTTATTTTTTCAGCTGAAACTTGGGCGAGAGTGCTACAGCTAGACCTTAGAGATCCTCTATTTCAACCCTCCTCCCCCCTTATAGATAAGGAAATGAATCTTCAAAGGTGCAGCTTTCCAATCCCTGTAGAGGGTTTTTCCTACTGCCTCTCTCTCTCTCTCTCTCTCTCTCTCTCTCTCTCTCTCTCTCATTCATTACCCTTTGATCTGTAATTTCCCATTTTTAAGAGACAAAGTCTTACTTATTCCACAATGTTGGCAAGTTGTCAGTGCTCAAGAGCCTCCTGACTCGGAAGGAGATGAGGGGTGTCCTGATTGATTAGGGGTGGGGTGTCGAGGAGAGAGGATGAAATCTCACTGTTTCCTCCAATCACATTTTTGAATTGTAGCTGTGGTGCACTAGAAGCAGCCCTGACCTGGGTGCTTTCCTACCTAATTCCCCTGCCTCCAGCTTCCTCCCCGTCCACACCACATGGGTATCTGATCCGGGGCGCACCTGTCTGTTGATCTTTGTGACTCCCCATTGGAACCCGGGAACCTGACACCTGAGTTCTTCAGACATTATTCAGTAACATTAGAGACATTGTTTAATGTATGCTTTTATTCCTGCTGGTATGAAAATGAACGCCAGCATATTCTGGGTCCTCAGAATGCTCACTTTGCACGAGACTATCGCCAAGCAATCAGTGCTGTGTTGGAGTTTGTGTTTACAATTGTAACGGTGACAAGTTGCACTTCTCTAATACCGAAAGTTAACGGGAAAAGAACAGAGGCCGGCTAAATACATAAATTATACTTTCTTTCAAAGTGAAGGTCAAATGACCTCAGTGTTCACCGTATGAATAAAGATTTCCCAGTGGCTTGAACAGAGAGGCAGGATGGGAGAACTGAGTCATCGCTCTGCACGGTGATAGAGGTATGCTGGCCACGAAAGAGCCTGCGTGGCGGCAGTCCGCAACCCACGCAGACCGCAGTTTAAGCAAACAACCTGGTGCACCGTACTACACTACGTTGTAAATTTTTATGCTATGGGTTTTTTGTTCCATGTGTATTTAGTTATACATTTCTTTTATTTAGTTAGTTAGTTTTACTAGAGCTATAAGAACTACATTCCTTATTATGTTTGTACATTTAAAGCTATTTCATAATAAAAATATTTTAGTTGACATTGAGTGTCCACTTGGCTTGACCTGCTCTCTCTCCCCACCACCCTCTGATCATCTCAGAGCCTCCCCCTTGGCCCATCACTTGGAAGCCAGAGCGCCAGGGAATCTGGCTGATGCAGTCCATAAAGGAAGCCTCCTGGGCCCCACAGAGAGGCAAAGAAGAGTAGGGATGGGAGCAGGGAGGAGGGACTTGCTAGGTGACATGTTTCCTGGTTCTTAGTGTGATCTATGTCGTCTTAAGAAGCAAACTGACTGCAGGTTCACCCCAGGAAGGGCGGGCCCATGTCACCTGAAGGGACTGTTCTTGCATATATATGTGGGCCCATTACGTTGTTACTGCTTCGGATTATACCCCACTTACCAGCATGTGCCACTCAGGTACGAGCCACCGGTGTTATCACGGGCCACTTGTCTACTTACGAGCACATACCGTCTGGGTGGGGAGAGAGACCCACCATCTGCAGCCCCAGACACTGCTCTGTCCACGAATTCCCTTAATACACTTCTTCACAATTTGCAATGGGGAATTTTAACGTCAAATGCAACTATTTATCCTATGAAATATGTTTTTTTTAAGTGATTCTAGAAACTCTTTTAAACCACAAATCGTAAAGAACATGCGGAGCAAACATTTCATAATTCTGTTCTTCTACGTGAAAACGTTTCCTGCAGTCACCAAAGAATTATTGAGAATGCATATTTTGAGAACTCACTATACATATAACATCAAAAGTACTTATGAGTACTTATGAGCACATAAATTTATGAGTTCACTTAGCTGTGATTAAATACATTTTTCAAAATGTCATTCCAGTTGTAACTATAACTTCAATATTTTTTAAAATTTCACACTTTATTTTTTTATTAAATTTATTGGAGTGACATTGGTTAATAAAATTATATGCTTCAAGTATACAATTTTATGATAATCTGTATATTGTATTTTGTGTTTCCCACCCAAAGTCAAATCTCCTTCCATCATCATATATTTGACCGTACCCTTGACTACCTCTGCCCCTCTGGTAACTACTGTTGTCTATGTCTATGAGTTTTTGTTTGTCTGTTTGTCTATTACTTTCAGTTTTATATACTGCGTATGAGTGAAATCATACAGTTCATTACTTTCTCCATCTGAATTATTTTCCTTAGCATGATATTCTCAAGATCCATCCATGTTTGTTGCAAATGGCAATATTTGATCTTTTCTGAGTAGTAGTCTATTGTATATATGTAGCACATCCTTTTTTTAAATTCTTTTTATTTAAAAATTTTTTTTAATTTTTATTTTTTCTTTCTTTATTGATTCTAGAGAGGAAGGGAGAGGGAAAGAGAGATAGAAACATCGATGAGAGAGAACATTGATTGGCTGCCTCCTGCATGCCCCTCACTGGGAATTTGGCCCACAACCTGGGCATGTGCCTGACCAGAAACCAAACTGGCGACCTCTTGGTGCATGGGTCGACTCTCAACCGCTGAGCCACACTGGCCAGGCATTACCACATCTTCTTTATTCAAACATCTATCGAAAGACATTTCAGTTGTTTTCATGCCTTGGCCACAGTGAATGATGCTGCAATAAACATAGCGATGCATCTATCTTTACGAATAAATGTGTTCCAATTTTTCAGGTAGATATGCAAAAGAAGGGTTGCTGGGTCATATGGTAACTCTATTCTTAATTTTTTTTCTTTTCTTTTTTACTGTCCTTTCTTAGGCCTCAGATATTCTTAATTTTTTAAAAAAACTCCATAATGTTTTTCATAGTGGCTATTCCAATTTACATTCCCACCAGCAGTGAATGAGAGTTCCATTTTCTCCACAACCTCTCCAACAGTTATTACCTGTCTGTTGATAACAGCCATTCTAACAGGTGCAAGGCGGTATCCCATTGTAGTTTTGATTTGCATTTCCCTAATAGCTAGTGAGTTGAGCATCTTTTCATATATTTGTTAGCCATTTGTATGTCTTCTTGGGAGAAATGTCTCTTCAGGTCCTCTGCCCATTTTTTAATTGAATTGTTTTTTTGATGTAGAGTTGTATGAGTTCTTTATATATTTTGGATATTAACCCTTTTCCAGGGGTGTTGTTTGGAAATATCTTCTCCATTTGGTTGCTTGCCTTTTCATTTTGTTGGTGGGTATCTTTTGCTGTGCAGAAGCTTTTTAGTTTGACATAGTCCCATTCATTTATTTTTGCTTTTGCTTCCCTTGCCTTTGAGGTCAAATTCTTAAAGTCCTCAGTAAGACCAAGGTACATAAGTTTAGTACCTATGTTTTCTTCTGGGTAATTTATTGTTTCAGGTCTTGTACTTAGGTCTTTCATTCATTCTGAGTTAATTTTTGTGTATGGTAACAAATAGCAGTCTAGTTTTATTCTTTTGCATGTGGCTTTCAAATTTCCCAGCACCATTTATTAGAGAGGCTTTCTTTCTCCATTGTATGTTTTGTATGTAATGGCTTATACTTTTCAGTGTATAGGTCCTTCACATCCTTTGTTAAGTTTATTCCTAGATATTTTATTATTTTTTGTTGCAAATGCAAAAAGATTTTTATTTCTTTTTTTTTTTTATCTGAAATTTCACTGGTAATTACAGGAATGCAATGGGTTTTTGTATATTGATTTTATATCCTGCAACTTTACTGTATTTGCTTATTGTTTCTTTTAGGTTTTTGGTGGAGTCTTTAGAGTTCTCTATATAAAGAATGATGTCATCTGCCCAAAGTGACAATTTTCCTTCTTTGTTTCCAATTTGGATGCCTTTTATTTTTTTCTCTTGCCTGATTGCTTAGGCTAGGACTTCCAGTATTATGATGAAGAACAGGGGTGAAAGTGGACAACGTTGTCTTGTTCCTGATCTTAGTAGAAAAGCTTTCAACTTTTGACCATTGAGTAATTCTGGAGTTGTCAGCCTATTTCTTTAGTCTCTGGGTTTCAGGAAATTTTCACAACAGAATGAAGAATAAACAGAATAATGGGGATTTTTTTTTCTTTGAAAAGTAGAACATCCATTATTCAAGTTTCAGAAACACTGTCCTGAAAGCATAGCCCCCATGATACTCCCTTGGCTGGACTTGGCCTACCTCCCCATCCTAACCTCTAACCATGTGAAATCACTAACAATTTCCATAATACACCATGTTTCAAGATTTTTCTAACATTCAGTTTCCTGCCCAAAACTTTCCTCTTAATCCTACCTATTTACCTTTATTCTATAGATAGTAAATCATCTTTCAAGATTTAACACAAATGTCAGTCTTTGTATAAAATGCTTCCTGATTCCCCTTCACACAGATGAAAAAATTAACTCCTCCTCTGGACTCCTAATGTAATATCTACACAATTCTACAATAGCACTTGAAATAATATAATAATGCTCCTCCTCAACACTAGACTCTAAATTCCTAAAGGGCACGATACATGTTTTAATTATATTTTTATCCAAGCAATTAAGAGAGTCTGTTATATAATAGAACTCAATTAGTACTTGGAAGGAAAGAAGGGAGGGAAGAAGGAAAGAAGGGAATAAGGGAGGGAGGGAGGGAAGGAGGGAGGAGTAAATGAGACCATATAAGTATCTAAGTTCTATTATTATATGATCTTGGGAAATTTATAGCTTCTCTGGACCTCAACAACCTTAAATTAAAATGAAGACAATAGTATCGAGGGTCTCATGTATCTTGAGAATGCTACACTGGGAAAGAAAAGTACAAGCACAGTAGCTGACTGACAAGTAAAAATGTTAATTTGTCTAGTCATCCACTGTCTCCACATTTCCACTGTCTTTCAGGAACTGAAAACGTTTGGAACTCTGATCCAGCTGATTTTCTAGACCTACTTCTGAGCCGAATACAATTGTGAGGCTCCCGTGGATAGACCT
This sequence comes from Tadarida brasiliensis, assembly GCA_030848825.1. Lineage (NCBI taxonomy): Eukaryota > Metazoa > Chordata > Mammalia > Chiroptera > Molossidae > Tadarida > Tadarida brasiliensis. The sequence continues at coordinate 26,049,602 of CM061277.1, read as the reverse complement.
GTCCATGGGTGCTCGTGTTTACCTCCTGGCTGAGTGGAAGGAGAGAAAGTGAAATGTTAAGGATGCATAGATGGAAACGTATTTTTCCTGCTGTAGAACAAAAATCCAGAAGATGTTTTTTAGATGATTGACAATGAATGGATTGACAATGAATGGGTGGGTGGATGGGTGGATGGATGGATGGATGGATGGATGGATGGATGGATGGATGGATAGATATTCTTTAGAAAATGAATATACTTCTTGTATGACTGGTTCCCCTGCTACCTGGCTAATTTTATACATAGAGGGAAATTCGAGACCCGTACAGAACCCAAGGGAGCCTCCAGGGATGTGGGAAGAAAGAGAAAGTTGTCAACAACTGCTTCCCACAATCAAGTCTTATCAACTCAACTATTAAGCTCTTACCTATAAGGTCATTCACTGCTCAAATAGAATATCCCAACAACAACCCCAAAAGCAGACTGAAACAAACTGAAAACAAGAAGTACTATAAGAGGCCAAAGTCTTTTATCAGGTTCGGCTTTCCACATATGTTCCCTGATGTCCAATGGACCTCTATTCACTGATGTGTTTTTCTCCAAAGTCCTAAATGAACATCAAATGTCAGTTAGTTGATAGAAAGGGCTTTATATGCTCCCAGGCTTCTTGTGTTGGAGATAATAAGCCAATTTTGTGGATTTCTGTTGTAATGAGGTAATTCTACAAATATGAATGTTATTTTTTAGTAGACCCAGTATATGTCATATACTGGGTCTACTAAAGTTTCCTACTATGACATTCCTTTGCAATGTCATAGTAGGAAACTTAGTAATTTATATAACTTAAATTTCAGATGTGTGCACTTAACAGATGAACCTATTAATATAAGTCTAACAGTGGCTCCTGTTAGGTATTTTTCTGCAGCTCAGGTTTATTTAATGTAAATGACAAGAGGAGAGGAATAAACCATCTGAACAAAGAAGGTAGAGTCGAGGACTCTGCAGGGATGGAGAAAATTCCTCTGATGCAAAGATATATGAGGGTACTACTTTTTAAATCTTCTCCAGTTTTCTTATGTCTTCTTTGAAATGCACTATGTAAAATCCTAGAAACATATGGAAAACTTCTGTGAAAAGATTACTTTAAACTTTTACAGTATCTCAGTACCCTCATTTCCATCCCACTGTAGCATCTCATTGCTGAATCCTCTGCACCTTGCGATTCCATGTGTCCTTTAGATCTCCCCTTTGATATTTCCCAGTCTCACCACATCTCATATCTAGATCTTAGTTTTCTGGCTTTAAGCATACTACTACGTACCATTTTACTTTGAGTTCTACTACAACTTGTCAAGGTCATCTGAATGACTTGTCAAAGTCATTTTAAATTTTCTTTTTCTTTGCAATGAGGTACATGTTTGGATTATTTTTACATTTCCCACTCTGTGTGTGGGACCTGCAATAATATGATGATCACCTACGACCTCGCTCTGAAATGCCGTTTGCAATGCACCGCTGATCGCATACAAGTTGACAACAACCATGGTATGGTCTTAAAAAGAATCCTTCATCCAATTGACAATCCACATCATACCTTTTAAGCCCATAGTTTAAAAAAAAAAATCATTTACACAATTTAAAAAAGCCTTATGGAGATTAAGAAAGATTGTTGTCCACTTCAGCTAAGAGTCGGAACAAGAAAGCATCTTGGTCTAGAAGCCTCATTTGTCAAAGTGTGGTCCGTGGACAAAGCAGGATCAGCCGCAGCCGGCAGCTCCTTAGAAATGCAGAGTTGCAAGTCTCAGCTCAGACCTCCCAAATGAAAATCTGCGTTGAACAAGATCTTGATGAGCCATATGCACATTCAGGTTTGAGAACCGGTGCTCTGGGTGATTTATTTTTTGATAAAGTATTCCTTAACACCTATGCTTTCCCAGGTGATTGAAAATTGATAGGTAATGATTTGCCTTCTGATTGCCCAGATATTGATGGGGCAGCAATTTTCAGGGTAATCATTTTTCAAGGAGAGCACCACACGTGCCCTCTGCCAGTCCTCAAAGAGTTTTCTCCTCCTGCATGATTTCTCTATGGAAATATTTAGAGACTGGATTATCACTTCAATACATTTCGAACTCGACTCCTTTTCCTTCTTCTCACACTCAAACGCGTACTTTAATATTTTAACGGGTTATGTAAAGGAAAAGCAAGATTATTGAGTTTCTCTTTTAAAAATTTTTTTTATTGATTTTTAGAGAGAGAGGAGGGGAGAGGGAGAGAGCAGAACATAGATCAGTGTCCTCCTACTTGCCCCCTTCTGGGGATAGAGCCACGACTCGGGCACGTGCCCTGACTGACCGGGAATCAAAGAGGTGACCTTTTGGTGCACAGGATGTCGCCCAGCTGAGTGAGCCACACCAGCCAGGGCAGACTTTCTTAACATGGGTACCAAGTGCCAAATTCTCAACTGACTGGCAATTGTAATGTTTAAGGAAAATATGAGTATAAACATATTCACATTTATACACATAGCAGTTTGATTCAATGCCATTGACTCCTATAAGCTCTTCTATGCTTTCCTGGGCAATCAGGCCACTTCTCTGAACCACTGGACTTCACTGGATAATGTAGAAACTGCGGTTTTAAAGATAGAGCTGGGTGACCACACTAACTCTATTAATAATTATGTGATCATTGGCCTGGTGTTTAATCTCTCTCCATTTCAGATTTACCATCTGTGAAACAGAAATAATAATAGTACCTATCTCATACACTAATAAAAATCAAATAAAATAGTGCATGAAAAAGCATTCTTCTGAGACATATGGAGTACTCAATAAATAGTTGTTACTATTGTTTTTGTTATAAGGATAATCAAATATTATCCAGGTTTCGGAGAATTGAGCCCCCAAATTTATTCAGCATTTTGTCCCCAGTGCCTGTCATCTAGCAGGAGCTCATTAAGGCCGGTTTCAATAATGAATAAATGAATGACTGATGAATGGATGGATAGATTTGGGTTTCCTAACCTGTAAAATGAGAGAGTTGAACTAAATCATTGCCAAGTTATCTTCTAATTTTGAAATGTCGACCTATATTATATATAATTTCTGACTTCGTGTTTGGCACTGACTTCCAGATATGTCTCAGCCTTAAAACCAAGCACACAGCATGTTCAGGAGGAAAATCGTGCTGTGTACCTGGGATAAAGTCACTGAGCACACCAGGGAAGCCAAGGGACAAAACTGTGATAGTCCAGGGAGCATGTCCAGCGAGTCTTTCTGGTTGTGAATGTCATCCATTGTTGCTTTCAGCAAACCAGGGGTCCAGAAAATAGGGAAGGGCTCATGACCCCAAGGAAAAAGCAGCCTATCTATTTTCATACGCACACCCAGAAGAAATTACACCTTCCTGACAACTTGATTTAGTTGAAATGTCATGAGAAAAAGAATGTGCTCAATTTTTTAACAGGGAGCAAAAAAAAAAAAAAAAAATCCAGTAGGAGACTCAATCAGGTATTGGGGGTGAGCGTTTCTGGAGATTAAGCTGACGGTACCCTGTATATAATAACAGCACTTGACTTGTATTTGTATAAAAATAGTTTTCTTCACAGGTTCAACCATTTGTAATCATTGTCCATGACTGGGATCTGATCCTGCACAGAGCAAAAGCTTGGAAAATAGTTATTGAATGGAAGTACATAATGAAACCCTCACGACTACAATTCTAGGTGGGAGATTCAAAAGGTTTAGGTATTTTTTATTTTATGAAACAGGATAAAAGGCTCTGGGAGGTTAAATGTTGCTTAAATGCACATGGTAAATAGCAGTAAAGTTAGGTTTTTGAACCAGTCAGCATTGTCACAGTCAATGCGCTTACCAGCACACCACACTGCCTTCTGTTGCTATAGAAGCTGGATTAGACCAGGATTCACTTATTCAACTAATATTATATAGGTACATGCTAGGTACCAGGTATATAATGACAAACAAATCAAACATAATTACTGCCCTAGGCAAAGTTGTTGAAAAACTATAGGCTGGCCCGGCCAGTGTGGCTCAGTGGTTGAGCATCGACCCATGCACTAAGAGGTCGCTGGTTCGATTCCCGGTCAGGGCACATGCCCAGGTTGTGGGCCCAATCCCCAGTGGGGGGCATTCAGGAGGCGGCCAATTGATATTCTCTCTCATCGATGTTTCAATCTCTCTCTCTTCCTCTCCCTTCCTCTCTCTCTAAAAATCAATAAAGAAAAAAAACTAAAAAAAAAAACAAAACCCACTATAGGCTGGAAAAGGACAAAGAAACACTGCTCACTTCCTACCTTTGGCAATTAGATAATTCATTTTAAATATTTTGAGGGAAAAATAATCCCTCAAAGGACCCAGTTATAGGTTTTCTGAAGGAAAGGGCTTGGGCTTTGTAACCAGACAGATTTCCATGCAAATCTGTCTTCTACTGCTTGTTGGCTGAAGACCTTGGGAATGTCAGGAAGCTCACCTTTCTGAAAATCAGTTCCACCATCTATAACATTTGGGGCATAATGTACATTTTGAGGAATCATGAGAATTAAATAAACTTTAACACAAGATAGTCTGGAAGGTAGGGACTATCACAAAACAGAAACTCAGAAAACTTTTTTTTCTTTTGTTACTTCACATCCTAAAAGTCAATGGCAAACACCCTGATTTTCTTCACAGTCCTAAAGCACTCTGAAAAGCATGCAAAAGGGAATAGAAAGGAGGAGCAAGGTTTTTGGAGGCCACATTGGCATGTGACAATTTCAGCAAAGAAGACTGGATGACGTCTTGTCAGCAGTCCCTGAGACATCCAGATGGGTGAGTAAGAGTCATATGGCTTTTTCTCCCCTGCAGACCTTTAGCAAGGGGACCGCCCTAACTTCACATCTAAGGGCTTTGGGGATGGATCTCCCCAGAAGCCAGAGAGTAGGGTGGACATTCACCAACGTTCTTGGACTCCAAGCATTCAGGGCGCCTATGAAATGCCGAAAGTCTTTGATGACCTTTATGATTGTTAAAAAGTATCCTGGTGCTTCTGTGATTGGTTCCCAAACTGCCTCTCTATTCTGTCTCCCAAAGTATTCCTCCTTAGACATCTTATGCTCAATCCAAATGAAATGATCTCATTTTCCTTCCCGTTGTTGTAAGTTTCCATCTCTTGAATCACGCTCTTTTCTCCCCCCCCGGAATGACTAGTCCCTTTGCGACTTCAAATCCTGTCTATCCAACAAGACAAAGACCAAACACTCCTTTTCCATCAAACTTTCCCTAAAATGCCCACCTCCTATCCTGCCGCCAGCTGAAATTCAGCTTTTCCTACTCTGGTCTCTCAGTGCACTTCACAGCTATTTCTTGCTGAGCTGTCATTTTCTCTCTCGTATTAATGTCATTTTTGCATGTGTCTTATCTTCTCTTTTAGATCTGAACTTCCCTGAGGGGAGGAGCCACATTGATATTCTGATGGAAGCCAACACAATGGCTAACATATCATGAAGGCTAAACAAATATTCATGAAATGAATGGAAATGGTGACAGCAATGATGATGATGATGATGATGGTATGAGCAATTAACATTAATTAAAGGTGATTGTGTCAAGCCTTATTCTTGAGATCTTGAGATGATTTACCTCATTGAATCCACTCAGTAAACCCATGTAACAGCTACAGTTATTATCTTCACTTACTAGATTATAGAATTGAGGCTCAGAGATGCTGAGTTACCTACCCAAAGTCACATAGATAAGAACAAGGATTTTAACCAAGTTTTTTTTTCTTCAGAGATAGTATTAAGAACTATAATAATTACTGTGATAGTTGATCAACTTGACTGGGCCAGCGGGTGTCCGGATTAGATGACATTCCTGGGTGTGTCTGTGAGATGTTTTCAGATGAGCTAGCGTTTGGATCTGTGCCTCCTGTGAGTAGATGCTCCTCCCCAGTGTGGGTGGGCATCATGCAGCCATCCAGGGCCTGAATGGAACCAAAGCGAGGAAGGAGGAGGTTGTTCCTGCCTCCCTGCTGAGCCGGGACATCGCATCGTATCGTCTCCAGCCCTTGGACTAGCATTTGCACCATCAGCATACCTGGTTCTCAGCCTTCGGACTTGGGCTGGAGTTTCACACCCGTTTTCCCATGTCTCCAGCTTGCAGGTAGATGGCAGATAGTAGGACTTCTCAGCCTCCACGATCGCAGAAGCCAATTCCTTATACTGAAGTATACATACCATATAGTCACCTACTTATATAAATAAATACTTACATTGGGTGGCTCTGTCCTCTGGAGAACTCTGACTAATAACAATTACTTAGCTTACCTCCTTCCTGTCCTTAGAGTCCCATCACTTTAGGGGAGCACTGTCATATTAGAATGATGTAGCCGCTGAAGAAAACGTTTAGACTTATTTCTCCTTTACAGCTCCCCCCACCCCTTTCCAAGATGAGGCTTTTAAGGGCCACTTAGTGAAAGGCGTGTGTGTGGTCAGTTCTGACCAGAGCAGAACCAGAAGGACATCCCCCTGCTGGGCAGACTCAGACTTTTGATGCTTACTGAGTCCGGCTGAGTCAAGTGCTTTCAATTTCCCTTTAAAGGGATTCACTCCCCCAGGATTCTATTTAAAGCCCCGAGGGCACTCACAGAAGCAGCCCCGGAGCAGTACCCCGTCCCCTGAGGATGGAAGGAGAGGAGGTGAGGCCGAGTTCCTCGTTCATCCCAGGGGCCAGTGAACGCAGTGAGTCTTGGTTCCGAGTGCAGACACCCAAGAAAGTGGGTCTATCTTCACCAGGTGGTGTCTTAATGAGGAGACAGGGTTACACACGATCAAGGGCTCAGGTGGGTGGTTCCGATAAGCAACACGCTGAGTAACTGGGAAAAGGGAGAGGAAATAACCAAACCACAGCCTGCAGCCTGGCACAAGTAAGGACGGGATGCTGGGAGGCGGGGTGCAGGGTTCCAGACCTCGGAAATCTCGGCCGCTCAGCTTCCCCATCTGGAATGGTCCTCGGGGTTCAAAGGCAAGCGACACAGGACGATCTGGGGATTCATTAAAATGGGGCGGGCTGCACTGCTGCTGAAGGTCTTAACCCATGGCGAAGAGCGAGGGTCTCGGCATTCCCCCGACCTTCTGGCACTGCAGTGGGCTCACGCTGCCATGGGCTCCCGTCCAGGGCACCACGTTCCCCGCACTCTGAATTTCCTCAGCCGTTTCTCCTTCCACTGTCCGTACACGAACACGGCACACGGCCTCGCGCTTCGTGGGTGCCCAGGAAACGCGCATGGTGGGCAGTGGGGCAGGTCTCTACGTCTCTGGCACATAGCACATCGATGAATGCTGATTGAAACGGCAGGAGGGGTGTGCGATTGCGGAGGGTTTCGGTTGAAGCCCAATGAGCTCAATTGCTTGGTTGCAGTAGCTGTCGGGCCCTGGCAAGAAGGTATCCATTTTCGAATTTGAAACATAAATTCCATTTAATTAGTGACATGAACTAGATGGCCACAGCTGCTGTTTCTTGCAGTGGCCAAGGGCCTGAGGGGAAATTGCAACAATGAGCACAAAATGAATCATATGGGCACAGAGCAGAGATCGGTGGGCACAGATGGGCTCTGCAGACCTCGCCCTACTCCACCGATTCTGACCCTGTGGAAGGGCCATTAGAGACGCAGAGGCACGTACCTCTAGGCACAATGGCCTTTAGATTTTCTCCAGGAGAATCTTGGGAGCCCAATAAACTTTCATTTTTTAATCCTCTCAAAGAGGTGCAAATTTACAAAGAGAAGCGATGAGGCCGCATACTTTGGTAGAGCAAACCTAGAATTTGAAATCAAGAGACAGAGCTGAACGTTTGACTCCGCCTGCAATCACTAACCTTGTGCCTTTAAGAAACTCCCTTTATGGCTTTGAGCCTCGGTTTTCTAATCTGTTACATGGGAATGACAATTTTGGCCTTGCCTGCCTTAATGGTACATTGTCGTTATTGAGTTTATATATTTAGATAAGTGTTTAGTAGAGAGTAAAGTATTATGTAAGTGCAGATGAATTAACAAATACTTCCGAAATAAGGGCCGTGACCTACTACCCCAGGAGGAACTATTTTTGCTCAACAGTCTCATCTACTTCTCACAATACCTCTGTGTAGTTAGCATTGTCCTGACGTTGCATGAGGGGAAACTGAGGACACTTTTTATGTTTGCCAGAGCTCACGAAGCTCACACGTCTGGATTTGCAACGCTTGTCTATCTTTTGACTTTTCCCATTTCTTTCTTGTCCCTATTTGAGTGTAAAAGGAACTCTAATGCTCTCCGTGGCTCACAGAGGGGGAACAGCTTTAAACCGCAGCGTAACCACCACCCTCTGAACTACCAGCCCCCGCACGTCCCTCCAGCCCGCTCACCCGCATGCGCCCCTCGGTGGCGGGCTTCATGCGGGCTCTGCCGCAGATCTGAGCTGCAGGGGCGGCGGCATCTTCCTTCAGGGAGCTGGCATTCCAGGGAGAGAGACAAACTGGGGGAAATTGTTCATAATTATCATCACAGACAGATGACAACAACTGTGGGAGCGAACATGTACTACGTTTATTACATACTAAATTCTCTTCTAAGCATTTTACATAGACTAGGTGTGGAAATAAATGAAGGCCACCGAATGGGAGAAAGCAATCTTTTCCGAGCTTGCCATGGCAAGGGCGTCAGCATCCACCGCACTTGCAGAGACTTGATGCAGGCAGAGGAGTGGGGAAGCTGTATAGACCCAAAAAAGGGGGGGAGCTTCAGGTGTACCCTGAGAGGAGGCTGTTGTCACAGGCAGCTGGAGGTAGTGGGACGCCCTACCGGGCTAGTTAGGGGAGCAGTCTTGGCTTTCTCCAATTGTCCCCAGGTGGGAAGCAGGGCAAAATCAGGGGGTCCTGTAGTAATTGACTGTTTCAACCATTTGGGGCTGATTGGTCCAGAGGCTGTGGTTTGGCTTCCTGGACTGGTCACTGCTGATAGTGGGCAGTTCTTCTTTTGTATATGGTGTGGTCATCATCCATTTGTATACTTAGTTTGTCATGATTCACTTCAACCTCACAACAGTCATAAAGCACAGGCACTATGATGGCCAAAAGAAACGGAGGCATGGAGCCTTAAACTGCCCTGAGTCACAAAGCTAGTAAGAGGCGGAACCACGATTTTAACCAGTTTTCTCCAGAACCCACTCTCTAGTGCAGCTGAATAGAAAAAGATCCACAACATGAAAGCAGAGGGGCAAAGAACCTGAACAGAATTTGCAAAGAAGAAATGAAATAACTCAAACTCAAGAAGGATTCTTAAACTCAATCCAATGAAGGGAAATAGAATATAAAATACTACCAATACCCGTATGACTGGCCTATCTGGTTGGCAAATATCCAAAAGTTTGATGCTATTCATTACGGGTGAACTTGTAAATTGGAAACACTGTGCAAAAGGTAATTTGACAATATCAAAATTACAAAGACACCTCCCCTTACCCCAACAATTTTTTCCTACATTATTTATTAGACGGATATAAACACGAGTGAAATAACATGCAGACAAGAATCGTCATTGTCACATTTATAAGAGAAACCACTGGAAACTACCTAAATGACCATCAACAGGGGACTGGTATGACCACAGCCATGGACATTATACCACTCACTGATCTAGACGCTTTACAGGTACTAACCCATTTACTCCTGTACCGTTTCCATGCGTGGTGCTCTCGCCACACCCATTCACTAGGTCCTGAGAGGTTAAGTAAGTTGCCCGTGGTCACACGGACAGGACTGAGACTCGGCAGTCTGGCTCCAAACTCTGTTCTAAACCATTACGTTATGCTGAATGCTCCACAGCTATTAAAAAAAAAAAAAAAAAAAGACATGCTTCTTTGTCTCAGTATATAATAATCTCCAAGATAGAGTTTAAAATGAGAAAAAAAGGACAAGCTACAGAAGGGTATATATGTGTGTTAATTTTTTTATATAATTTATATACATTATATATGTGTATATCTTGAATATGTATAGAATGTATTCAGGATGATATAAACCTGGTAGGTGAACGCAATTACAAGGATGAGAAAGAGGTATTTTTACCAAGAACTTATTTTTTTGAATTTTGGACCACAGACATATTTCCCTATTAAAAATATAATTATAGACAGTAAATCATCTCATATTAGGTTCCCACTGGAAATCCTTTCATTGCTTCCTATTGCACTTAGAACAACCAGCTCCAGCAGCTATGACAGAGGTACCAGGGTACCACCTGAGCTCTGCCTCCTCCCTGTGGAGTGGCCAGCTTCCGCTCTTCCCAGCTTCTCAGGCCTTCTTTCACAGCTACATGTGACACACTGTTTTCCACCTCAGGGCCTTTGCACTCACTATTCCTTCTGCTTAGTATCAGTTTTACCATGTATTGCAACTGCTTGGCTGCTTCTTATCCTGTAGGCCTTGACTTAGTTTTCCAGGCATACAAATTTAAAGATGTTTTCCCATTCCCATTTTGTATGGCAGTAGCATTTTATGTTTTTCAAGGAGCACTACCCATAAGCTCTAATTTTTTATTTAGATTCTATATTCTTAATGCTTTTTAAAAATGTGTTATTTCCGCCCAGCTGGCATGGCTCAGTGGTTGAGCATCGACCCATCCACCAAGAGGTCACCAGTTGGATTACCAGCCAGGGCACATGCCCAGGTTGTGGGCCCGATCCCCAGTCGGGGGCATGCAGGATGCCGTCAGTGGATGTTCTCTCTCATCGATGTTTCTATCTCTCTCCCCCCTCCCTTTATCTCTCTCTAAAATCAATAAAGAAAAAAAAATTTTAAGTGTGTTATTCCTTTTACCAGAATAGGAATTTATTTGTCATCTTTTGCATGATAGGGCCAGCACATAGCACAGTGTTTGGCAAATAGTAGCTACTCAATAAACATTTGTTTACTTGTTTAGTTAATTAACTAATTAACCAGGTCATTCATGTAGAAAGAAACCCAGCATGTAAGGGGGTTTGAAGGACAGAATTTCCATTCTAAGCCTTCAGCACACAAGTAGGAGAAATGAGGATTTCACTAGAAATCTTACATTCGTTTAATAGAAGACGCCCCCAAAATCTTGAACTGAAGTTGTGTAATTGGTGGGGAAAGAGAAATGGATAAGCTTTGATTTGGACAGGCCAGAATTCACATTTCTGTCTAGCTGCAAGTGCTGTGGCTTTGGGTAAAAATATTTAGCACCTGTAAGAATGAGTGATGTCATGAGCAAAATTGGGATGGTGAAATTACTGAGCATCAAATGTGTAAATCTTGGCCCATGGCAGTCACTCCAAGTCTGTAAGGAGGGTCCTTCCCCCAAGACTGCTGTTATTGCTCTTTGCTCTCGGCCTAATGATGATGATGATGATGACGATGATGATGATGGGACAATAGCAAACCCTAAAGCATAACAGTCCTTCAGCAGGCTCAGGCCCCACTGTTTGCTCCTTTCAGCTTGCAGGCAGAGCTGTATTTCCATAAATAGTGCACTGTGTCCCCAACGATTGCTATTCCATTAGCATGACCCACGTTCTGTTGTGGTAATAAATTTGGAGCACAATGACTGCGTGTCAGGTCCTTCCAAATGCTTTGATTAAGGAGGATTTGGATGTCATTTTTCCCCCTTATTATTCTGTTTCTCCTTGGGATGTGGAACCAAAGTCGGCTGGATCCTGAGAAGCAACCAGGGTATCACTGACCCATCTATTTCCTCGATCCCGGAAGATCAGCGGACTCCAGGACGGCAGGTCTGTTCCCAGGGCACGCTGTGCCTGAGATGGGCAGTGCCACTCCCACACACGTTGTGCTCCCCCCGACAGTCTGTCTGTCGTGACTCACAGGAACGATCAGAAGGAGGAGCTGTGTGGCAGTGCCCATGGGGATGTGCCCCTCCCGCCCACCTGAGAGGGTATGACAAAGACTGCGAGGCAAAGAGGGATGCTGAGGTTCCCTGAATGGCTCTGCCCAAAGCCAGAGCAAGGACGTAGACTCCTGGCACTGTTCTCCAAGCCCTTAGACTTCTTCCCAATATTCCAAAAGGAAAAATGAAGTTAGATAGCTAGCCAAAGAAAGAAAGAACTCTGCCAGCCAAATTCATCGGCCTGTCTTCAGACTCTGAGAGCGTGAAATGGAAATGGATGGTATCCAGTGAGCCTGCTCTGATTTTATTATTTCAAAATGCTCTGGACACAGATTCACTCTCTTTGCCTGGCATTAAGCTTTTTTCCCCCTCCTCTTTCTTCTTCTAGGGAATGAGAACAGGATGCTCAGTGATAAACTCACTGGACAGCAGTATGTCTGTCTCCACCACAACTCCTCCACATGCCTCTTGACCCTTCTGGATGGAAATGTTCTATCTCAGACCATGCCCCTCATCGAATCAACCCTAACACACTCCTTCAATGCCCCCCAGACAGCCAAGCTCCACCAGTCAGGGAGCAGGGAGGAGGGAGCGACAGGAAGCTGGCTATTCCTCTCTGTGCAGGGCAGACAGCACCCATCAATCTCCCGGCAGTCTGTTTCCCATCCTTCAAGGGTTTCCATCCACTTTACCACCGTGCAGACGGTCTTTCCCTGGCAACATGTAGCCGCTTTGCTTCCAGCGCCTCGAGAAACCCTGGCAGGAGGTAGGCCACCTAGAATGAGTGATGACATTGGCCTCCCCCAAGCTGTCGCTGAGGGAAGTCACACTAAATACTCCAGATGCCATCTGTGCAGGACACAGACATCCAGAGAGCAGACAGCTCACCCCGCAGAGCCACGGAGGCGGTGCTGAGAGGGGCGCTCATCAGGAACCCCAGGCGGGCGGGGGGCACCGAGTGCTTTTCTCTCAACATTAAACTCTCTCGGGGCAGTGATCACATTTGCCCGTCTTAGTTTCTGCATCTATCTAATGGGCTGACTCCCAACGGAAAGGACAGCATCAACACGGGCTGTTTTTACACCTATCACACACTGGTTTGCATCCTTTGGCATCTTGTAATAGGCGTGCTATCTCCTCTTCAAGGCACCGTGGTAGGCTGCGGGGAAGCCAGCTCGGCTCTTTGCTGTGCGACCTCGGGCAAGTCGTTTTACTCCTTCGTGCCTCCGTTTTCTCACTTGTAAAAGGAGAACTAGCACTCGCTCTCTCGGATGAGATTAGGTAATGGTTTGAAATAGCTTAACATACGTATCCCCAAAGTGGTCGCTACTGTTGTTAACTACCTCCGAGGGACCCACTTTGTGTGGATGCCCAATCCCCTCCCATGCCTAGCGCAGTGTTGGTGTACAGCAGATACTCAGTAAATATTTGCTAATTGAGGCGCTTTCCAGCTTTAAGGCAGAACAGAACTGTACCCACTAATGGTGTCATTCTTACAGAAGGATTTTATAACCCCATTAGTTTGAGAGCGCTAAATGGAGCTAAAAATGTTCACGTCAAGAGTCTTGGTATCCGGGCCACTAAAACATTTGATTGTCTCCTTTTCCCCATCAAGTGGCAACATGTGAGTGAATTCATCTCTGCTCTCCATTTCGATGTCTGGCTTGATGTGAAACCCATTCTGGGAATGAGCTGATGACACACAAACTGTATCCCATTAACACATCTTCCTTTCAGAAGCCGCTGCTATGCTACGAGATGCCTTTGGGTGCATTGCAGAGAAGACACTCGTGACAAAGAAATCCGGTTTGATCAGAGTTGTTTTCCTTTGCACCTCTCTTTAGGCACTGCAGGAAGCTTACTCTCACAACAGACTGACACAGTTATCAGTGATTCTCATAAAAATCACGTTGAAATATGGCTTCTGTCATCCCTGCAGTTCTGGTCCAAAACACTGTTCCTGAGGATGGCAAGCCTGCCCTGTCCAGCTCTGATCACCTTGCAACTGAGGCTTTGACAGTTTCAGAATTGGTTTGCTTACCGGGCCCTGAATATCCCTGATCTGTGAAGCGAGGGCCACTTTGCCACCGTCCGCAGGTTCAGCCCTACCCCAGCCTCTGAGACTGAGTCCCCATGCTGGCAGAATGCAAGTTCCCTAATTCAGCAAGTCAGAGTTTCTGCAATTCCCATCCCAACACTGACTGCATCAGATAGCCTATAAACAAGTGGCCTGCGTGATCTCACTGATTCTTCTAATGACCCTGTAGGGTAAGTGGCAGAATGATCCCCATTTTACTTATGAAGAAACTGAAAGTCAGAGAGGTCCGGTCTCTTGTTAGCTGGGAAGTACTGCAGCCAGTAGGTCAGACATGGGAGCCTTACATGCTGCTGTCTCCCAGCTTGGTCTCTCGTTGTCCTGCAGCCAGGTCGACCTGACACTGTAGTCTGTTCAGGACTAGACTTCTTGATCTCAAAATCTATACAGAGTTTCTCAAACTTTAGCGTGCTCATGAATAACTGATTGGCAACATGGGGAGGGGAGGGCTGCATAGAAAAGCGAGTTGAGGAGGGGCATTCTAGGCAGAGAGAAGAGCGGGAATAAAGAATGCAGACAAGAGTACAACCCGGAGGTGGGGGGAACTTCAGTAGCTGAGCCTGTCTAGCATTGAGTCGGTCTTTCCACTGTTCCCATCCTAATAACATCCTAGATTACCAGGACCAAACTATCCAGGTATGAGGTGAGAGATATAGACAAGGCATGATCGTCAAGACTGCCAGTCACATAAGAAGAAGCCAGAGAAAGGGTATACAGAGTCACAGGGCAAAATGCAAAAGCCACTCTGGAAGTGGAAAGAATTGGCTTGACATAAGATCTATTGTTCTAAGTTTCAAAGTGAATCCAAGATACAGCCAGATTAGCTAAACAAAGCACTAGGTAGCACACAGTTCCTGGGAGGGAGGCCATCCTTGGTGGAGACACCGGTAGCCGGCATCAATTACTAGGCAGGCCTGCATTCATTTTTTTTTTTTTTTTTGCTATTCGAAACATGGTCTGGGACACAATATCACTCTGGGCTATTCCTGCCAATAATACAAAACTGGAATCTGGTTATAAGGAAGCATCAGACAATCTCAAGTTGAGGGGCAGTCTACAAAATAACTGGCTTATACTATTCAAAACTGTCAAGGTCAAGAGAGACAAAAACATCTGAAAAATAGCTCTAGATTATAGGGGACTCAAGAGACACAACAACCAAATATGATGCATGATCTTGGATTGTGTTCTGGACCAGGAGGGGAATTGATGTGAAGGACGTGACTGAAACACTCAAAAATTTTTGAATATGGGTTCTATTAGATAATAGTATTGATCACTGTTAAATTTCCTGATTTTGATCATATAAATCATATAAGAGAATATTCCTTTTCTTAGAAAATACACACTGAAGAATTTAGTGGTAGAGAGCCACAGTGTCACCAACTGACTTCCAAATAGTTCAGAAATAAAATATCATATATAAGTATGTAAGGAAATGATAAAAGAAATAAAAGAAAGTATAAACAATGGTTAAACTTGAATTTGGGTAAAAGTATATAGTATTGCTTGTACTGTTCTTGAAACTTTTCTGTAAATCTGAAATTAATATAACATTTTTTTAAGTTCAAAAATAAATCAAAAGCTTAAGAGATATATAAGAAACAAGACTGGGCCTTTAACCAGAAATGTATAGAATAGAAACTCTCATGCCTGGCTGGTGTGGCTCACTGGTTGAGCATTGACCCATGCACCAAGAGGTTACTGGTTTGATTCCCAGTCAAGGCACATGCCCAGGTTGTGGGCCTGATCTCCAGTGGGGGGCATGCAGGAGGCAGCCAATCAAAGTTCTCTCTCATCAATGTTTCTATCTCTCTTTCTCTCTCTCTTCCTCTCTCTCTAAAATCAATAAAGAAAAAAAAAAAAAAAAGAATTACAAACTCTCAGGCCCTATACCAGACCCACAGAATCAGAATTTACATTTTAATAAGATCCCCATGTGATTTATACCCATATCCAAGTTTGAGAATCTCTGCCCCATTACATCTGGGGCTGGACACCTGGTCCTGGCTCTCAGAGGTCTCAATTACAAATCACCTCCAAGCTATGTCCCAAGCTCCTATTTATGTCCCAAAACACAATTCAGAAAGCATTGTCTCTATGAAAATGTTTCTTACCCCTGTCTACAGCTCCCTTCCAGACTATTGTGCTGTATTCCGAGCTTTCCCAGTAAAGCTTTCATTGTATTCCCATTTTCTCATCACATTGGAATTCAGTTTCATTTTCCTATTAAACTAAGATACCTATTCTTTGTGTATCCTCAGCACTGAGTCAGGCAAACGATCATGCTAGAGAAACTTTTGAATAAATGAGTGAGTGAACATTTGTATGAATATATTCAAATCTCTGTTGAACTTGTCAACCACCATACTGTATTAATGGCTGGAGTCTCAGAAGAGACACAAGGTAATTTGGGATTGAGCAGAAAATGGGGTCCCTCACCAACAGGGAACACAGGAGTTGGTCCAAGGAGGTATGAAAGCCTGTAGACACTAGACATTGCTCCAGCACGCTACAAGATAACTAGTTCCAAGTTTCCTCTCAGTTCTCAGCAGTTGTCTGAATTGCTGCTGGGTTTATGACCCAGTAACACATTGTTATAGTAACAATTCATTGGTAATGTCCACTTGCCACAGGATGTGTGGGCGTTAGGAAAATACAATAAATAACAGAAGATCAGCTTAGCCAATACAATGGGTTATTCACAGTTATAGGGAAAAAGGAAGAAAGGCCAAAGAGACAGGTATTAGAGCAGGCTTGTTTGAAAGCATGGGCCATTGTTATCCTAAAGGATCTGTGCCTTTAAGAGACAGCCCTGTCTCTCAGCTGTGGCAGGTGCAGGCGGAGAGACAGGACAGAACATCAGAAAGCTGAAATGACTGAAAGGAAAGGAGAAGCTTTGGTTTGGGAAGCATGGTCTCCCCCTCTTGTCTTCAAATGCATGCTAAGGAATGGATTTATAATGAGCTGCTTCTATCTAAGAAGTAAAGCAAATTTGAAAGGACCTACTAGTTACAGTCCAGCCTCCCTGGTGTTTTCAGTGAAAAGATAGTTTCAGATATCAAACTGCAGCGTCCGGGCTCTGCAAAGCAGGGTGGACTCCAGGTCTTTCAATACAGACAAGATCGGCTACCACATCACTTGCAGAAGAAATATGTTATTTTAACTCAACGTGGGACTTTTTAAGAATTCCCCCAGGAACAGGGTTTTGCCAAAAAGTGGAGTTTAATTTAATGAGGGTGAAAAGTTTAAGGAAGAACTATAAAAGGAAAATCCTGAAAGGACAGAAGAGACGGAGCTGGAGCCTGTGCCCAGCTAGTGAGAACATCAGGGGTGGTGGCGAGCAGATTCAAGCCACGATGAGGTTCTGAGCCTCTGGGGATTCTCACTGAGACCCTCAACAGCCTGCAGTACGTGCAGGAAGTTCTCAAACATGCAAAGACAAGCCATGTAGAATTTCTCGAGGGAGTTTATTTTAATCCCAACTACGTGCTAGATAACTTTATTGCAGTCTGGGAGATGGAAGCATAATCTTCATCTTACAGATACAAAGTCTCAGAGAGACTAGAGGGGGGACCTAAGGTCCCACAATCTTCAGAAGGGTCCCCAACCCAAGCTTGAGTAAGGCCATAGCAGCCCTTGAGAAAGCTGTCTCTTTGTTTACAGAACGGTCAGGTCACCTCTCCTGGTACCTCTTCCCACTTACCTTCTGAACCTCCTGGTCCTGCAGGCTTGAGGATGCCTGATGTGATCTTCATTGGGACCTGTTTTCACCTGCTGGCCTCCTACAGATTTGTCACTTCGGTCTGTGCCTTCGATTCTAAGCCCACCTTCATTTATGCTGTGCCTTCAGTTACTTCTGGTTCCCACTGTGGCAGCTGAGAGCTCATACACCAGCTCCTTTGCCCAGCCCGGACCCCCAGGGTGCCAGCTGAGAGTACAGGTTCCGGGTTCACAGCAGAATGAGGATTTAACTCCCAGTGTCTAACTCTAAATCCCAGGCTCGTTCTCCTACACCATGAAGCTTCTGCACAGGGGGTATTTTATTTCCAAAATTAGGTCAAGAGACTCAATAATGCTAAGTAGGTCACGTAAAATATAGCTTCAAATGAAGTGCTGAGACCTTAAATTTGGATTCTACCAAGGAAGAATGTGTGATTGCTCACACCTGTTAGAATGGCCATCATCAACGAGACGAGATAGGCGTGCTGGCGTGGCTGTTCCGAAGAGGAAATACTCCTGTCCAACAGGCACAGACGTAAACAGGTGCAGCCACTATGAAAAACAGCATACAGGTTCCCCCAAAGATTAAAAATAGAACTACCATATGAGCCAACAATTCCACTTCTAGGAATTTATCCAAAGAAAATGAAAACACTAACTCAAAAAGGTATCTGCACTCCCAGGATCATAGCAGCACTATTTATAATAGCCAACACATGGAAATAACCTAAGTGTTCATTGATGGGCAAATATATATATATATTCTAATATACACACACATAATATTCTAATATATATAGTCAGCCATAAAGAAAATGAGGAGGGCCCTGGCCGGTTTGGCTCAGTGGTTGGAGCATCGGCCTGAGGACCAGAGAGTCCCTGGTTCGGTTCCCGCTAGGGGCATATACCAAAAAAAAAGAAAAAAAAGAAAATGAGGAGGAAATCCTACCATTTGTGACAATGTGGATGGAACTTAAAGTCCTCATGCTAAGTAAAGTAAGCCAGACAGAGAAAGACAAATGATCTCTCTTACATATGGAATCTAAAAAACAAACAAACTATAGCTAAGATCTGGAAACAGCCCAAGTGTCCATCAGTGGACGAATGGATAAAAAAGCTGTGATACGTATACACAATGGAGTACTATGCGGCTGTAAGAAAGAAAGATCTCTTATCCTTTGAGACGACATGGAGGAACCTGGAGAGTATTATCCTAAGTGAAACAAGCCAAGTAGAGAAAGACAAATATCACATGATCTCACTTATTTGTGGAATATAATGAACATAACACTCTGAGAAACAGGGTAGACCCAGAGACGTGGAAGTAGGGTACAGACTGACAACCCTCAGAAGAGGGGTGGGGGAGGAGGGAAGAGATAAACCACAGAACTTATAAGCATGTACACATAACTGATGGACATTGACAACAAAGCTGGGGATGGGGTGGGGGGGATGGGAAGGAGGGTGTTTATGGGGGAAAAAGGAGAAGCATCTGTAACAAAAAAAATTAATAAAAATAAAAAAATGAAAAAATAACAAACAAAAAAAAACCAAAACTACCAAACTCATAGAAAAAATAAATCAGATTTGTGGTTACCAGAGGTGAGGATGGGGGAGGGGTGTTGGATAAGGTGATCAAAAGATACAAACTTCCAGTTATAAGAAAATAAGTACTAGGGTTACAGCCCAGGAACCCTAATGATGACCAGAGCTAACACTGCTATGTAGTCTATAGGAAAGTTATTAAGAGAGTAGATTCTAAGATTTCTTACCACAAGGAGAATTTTTTTCTTTTCTTTTTATTTCATCTATATGAGATGATGGTGAACTAAACTATTGTGGTAATCATACTTCTTTAACACAGTTAAAGAAGATATAAACTACTCATCCCTATCAAATATTCAATCAAACAGTGCAAGCCCTCTGACACTCAAGGTGTGAAGTGGGTTCCTGGAAAGTGAGGTATTGATACATATCTCAAAGCATCATGCTAAGTACCTGAAACTTATAGAGTGATTGTACGTCAATTATTCAATAAAACGGGGGAAAAATTCAAACAGAAAGAAGGTGTGATTATTTCAATGTTGGCAGACCTGAAAATTACTTAGATACTACCTATGAAGAAAAAAATTGTTAAGCAAATGGCCGATAGAGACAGAATCAAAGGGGCTGAGGGGAGGGGAGGCCTTCCTGGGAAGGACTCAGCCTGTTGTACTGGGTGATGGCCATCTGGAAGTGGCCAGATTAGAACCGGATGAAGAAAACTGTCCACACTGGGGTTCTATAATATCCTAGAAAGAATAATGAAAAAGGGGAAGCATGAGCAACTCCTTAAGCCATTTCAGTGAGAAAACAGTTTTCAAATAGGGTGCATTCGGTGTCATGATGATTCAAATATTGTTTTAAAATTTTTTTAATTCTAGGCAAGTAACTTCCAGTTTTGATTTGCATAGTTATCCCTCTATTCTGAAATCTGTGGATGCCTGTTGGACTGAGAGATCTGATCCACATGTCACACCACCACACTGAGCCCACGCATAACGATGATCCAATGAATGTGTGGATTGATACACACACCATGATCTAAATTATATATTGACTAATTATGCTGTTCCTTTAATTATCATTATATACACCACCAGCCTGTAAGTCTCATGAGGTAAGGGCCCATGTCCTGTTGTGTTTACCTCCCCAGAGCCAGCCAGAGTTACGTGATAAACCCCTAATGACTGAGTGTGTCTTTCAAGATAGTTAACAATCTGACCCAACCCAAACACTGCACGTTGCTCCAGCCAGATTGGTCTCAGTAGTCCCCACCTATACCATGGACAGCTCCATTCCATGGATTTTCATGCTTTCTATCCCAAGCTAAAAGGCCATTCACCTTGTGTTGTGCCTAGCAAAGCCCTATACTCTCCAAGCTTCGCTTCCCTTAGCTTCCCTAGACCACTCTTTTCAACTCTCGTGCTGCTAAGAGCTCTTTGCCACTTAGTTTAATCTGCCTTGCAAATTCTTTTATCTTTTTTAGTGTACGTCTGGTCTTCTCAATGCTATGGGAAGAAATATGGCAGCAAAAGCCATGCCTGGATAATAAAATATATTCACATGTCTGCTTCTCTGCTCTCAGAGACTTGACTTCTAAGCTGCAAAACCTAATCGTTTCAAGATTCACAAATCAAATCCAAGAATTCTCCTGCTCATATTCTATTGTTCCAAAAACAGCTTAAGAGCCAAATGATGCTGTATTATAGACTCTGCAATATACCATTAATCTTAGCCCTAACACAGTTAAAGAAGATATAAGCTACTCATCCCTATCAAATATTCAATTAAAGAGTGCAAGTCCTCTGACACTCAAGGTGTGAAGTGGGTTCCTGGAAAGTGATGTATTGGCACATTGGGAGGGAAACTGATGAGTCAAACCTTGTATGAGTCAAATCCTTTTGTTTTCCAAGGATCTCAATTTTAAAATCTTAGGAAGTCATCGGCTCGTTATAAGAACATAGGTGGAGCATATTCGGCAGCTGATCTGAGTCAGCTCTTCCAAAGACTAAATGCCCAATGGACTCTTCTCGCCACATTTCTTTATGAATCTTTATGAATTTCACTTTCAATAGGTCATGCTAGGCTTCTTCTGAGGCTGAACCATGGCCACTGGCAGGTCCAGGGCTTGTGTCTTCTCATCTTTACTGACAAGGTGTTTGGGACTGTATTTCCTTGGATTCATTTCAAAAGAAGGTCCCAGAAGAAGATTCTGACTGGCCTGGCCTCGGTCCCATAGCCAGTTCTGTGGCTGCTAGGACTTCTAGCCTAATTCGCCATGGATAGAATTTCAAACACATTTCACAAGAGAGGCTGGGTGCACTACCCAGAAAATAACAACGGACCTCCACTACATACTTAAAGAAGACTAAAAAAAATTATGAGAGTTGTTGCTTAGGATGAAAACAAAAAAAAAAAAAAAAAAGAAAGAAAGACAAACCTTTACAATGGTGAATTCTTTCCTATAGAGAGTCCCAATTCAGAGATGAAGTATCACCTATTTGCTGTAATAGGCAATAAAACCCAAATTGATAGCTACCATAGTCCCCATCACATTGCATTATAATTTCCTATGTATGACTTTTCCCAGTGACAGTTGAGCTCCTTAAACACAAGACCCTATTATGTCCAGGCTCCTGAGGTCAAGCCCAGAAGCAGCATATAGTAGAGAATTTTCTGCAAACATTTCAGTAGACAGAGAAAAAGGGGGGGATCCTTTACTCAAGTTGCTACCATGCAATGGAAGAACAGGCATGATGCAACAATGATAACTCACGACAGAATAATCAGCGCTAAATGAAATTACAAAGGCAGCCCTCAGCAATTCAGAAGACGTATTTTATTCTGCTGGGGAAAATCAGATAAAGCTTCGTATGGAAGTTGACTTTCAAGCCTTCCCATAGAAATTCAATTCAGAAACCCTACTCAAGGAGATGGTGTTCAGAACATAACACTGGACGGTTGTCCTTCCTGGCTTATACATAGAATACAGTGATTTCGGTGGTCCAAAAAAGGCCTTTTTGACCCTTGTCTTCCTAAAAAGATCTTCAGCTATTCATATTGTCTGAGAATTAGTTCTAAGGAGCAAAGCCTATCACTCCACAGGGATAAGTTTTCAAAATGCAAATATTCCACCCGGCCGGTGTGGCTCAGTGGTTGAGCCTTGACCCCTGCACCAAGAGGCCGCCAGTTCAATTCCCGGTCAGGGCACATGCCCAGGTTGTGGGCCCAATCCCCAGTGTGGGGGGGGGGGCATTCAGGAGACAGCCAATCAATGTTCTCTCTCATTGATGTTTCTATCTCTCCCTCTCCCTTCCTTTCTCCAAAATCATTTTTTTTTAAAAAGCAACAAATAAAATGCAAACATTCCTTGGAATAGAAACAGAGCTGTTTACAGTAAGGAGTGAATAACTCAGACTTTCTTAGTAGCTAATTGTGGTAGAAGGAAAAGGAAAGATAAAGCAGAGGCATGAGTTTCTGTAGATCAAAAAGACACTGCTAAGTGAAGGCCTTCATGCTCTTATGCTCAGAAAGGCAATAAAAGAGGAAATACGGCCAATCCTAGGCTGGCAGTTCCTGAGTTGTCACTGAGCTGGAAATGCACAGTGACATCCCCACTGATGCCAGGCCCCTCTGCTAGGGAGTGGAACAAGCAGCCATTGGCTCCCCCCGACTCTGTGTAGTATGACTGAGTGTTAGTAGGTAGAACACAGGTCGGGGTTTGGCTTGACACTGAACTCTGTGCTCCACCGTGCCAGTGGGAACCTGCCTTTTCCTGAAAATCAAATTAGCTCACAGAAAGCAGGTCTAATGGCTTAGTTTAAAAAGTTACATTTTTGTCAAAATAGTGCTATGTAACAAATTCAGGTGCTTAAACTTCTATTATTGCTTGCAGGTGCATGGTATAATGGTTAATTATATGGGTCAGCTTGGCTGGGCTATCATACCCAGTTGTTTGGTCCAACACCAGTCTAGATGTTGCTAGAAAGTATTTTGTAGATGGGATTAGCATCTATAATTAGTAGTCTTTCAATAAAACGGAGTATCCTCCATAGTATGGGCGGGCTTTATCCAATCAGTTGAAGGCCCTAAGAACAGAGATTGAAGTCCTCCGAGGAAGAAGGAATTCTGCCTCGGGACCGCAACATAGAAACCTTGTTTGAGTTTCTCAACTGCTGGCACACCTAGAGATTTCTGGGCTCAAGATCCCAGTATCAACACTTACTTGAATGTCCAGACTGTAGGCCTGCCCGCTGACTTCAGACTTGGCGGTCACCACAATCACATGAGCCGATTGCTTAAAAGTGCTCCATCTACCTATTGATTGATTAATCCAGGGAGAGACAGAGACAGGTTCTGTTTCTCTGTAGAACCCTGACTAATATACGTGGTTGGGTAGGTCTCAGCTCCACTGGGCTCTCTCACGTGTTGAGTGTCAGAGTGTTAGCTGGTCTTCGAGCTTTAGCAGGCTAGCCCAGGCTTGGGCTCAGGGCAGTACAGGCACGTTATAAACACAGAAGCAAGGGACAGTGGAGGACCTCCTGAGGCCCAGACACAGAGCTAGCTTCCACCCTCATTTCCACCACATTCTATTGGCCAAAACAAGTACCAAGGACAGTTCAGATTCAAGGGGCAGGAAAAATAGACTCCACTCCTTAATGGGAAGATTGGCAAAGTCAGTTGCAAAAGATGTGCATCCTGGGAGGGCAATAATTGGGACAATGAATGCAGTCACTCTAACACCTTCACAAAACAGGCTTGCCGAGTCTTCATGACAATGTGGTTATGATCTGCAACCTCATTTGATGACTACTAACCCCTCTGGTTGACGGGGGACATGGGGCTGTCCTCTGAGTCTTTCTTAAGTAATATTTGCAAATGTAACCAGGCTGTTAAAAGGAGTGAGGGCTGTCAAATCAAAGTATCCTAAATATAATGATATATACAGATTTATACACACAGCACTCAATAGTTTACAAAGCATTTCTACATTCATTACCTGATACATAAAACCAGGGAACTGCTAAGGGTATAAATGGAATAAAAGAAAAATAAATGAAAGGGAGAGGAGAATGAAAAAAAAGAAGAGAGTTGAGGCTTAGAACCATTTCTGCCTAAAGACAAATTCTAGGAAGGATATTTCTGTGGAGAGTTCTGTGAACCTAGGGGCCAATTCTGAATTAGATTTGGAGATGGATAGTGAATAGATGAAGATGATGGATAATATTAGCAGGAATATACGGCACCTACTCCTGGAGCAAGAGAGCAAAACAATATCTTTGGAAGATGAATTTAGGGTAGAAATTCTTTCGAGGTGTAAGCAAAAGTATATTAAATGTGGATATGTTCTTATTTGTTTGAAATACATTTCTTCAACTTCTCCCCCTTTGTTAGAACAAAAGGAACGAGGGAACACCTGAAGCCTATATAATTTTATTAACCAGTACCACCCCAAGACATTCGATTAGAATAAATGAAGAGGCAGCGATGGCAGGGCAGGAGAGGGTGCGCCCTGGAGTGGACGGGAGGGGGAGGCCTGGGAGGGCTCCTCTGCAATTGGTCCAAACCACGTCAGGGAGGCTGGAGGTGGGAGCAGGGCGAGTGCCGCGAGCCACGAGGGAGCAGATCCACACCAGAGCTCCAGCGAGCGTGTGAACTCACTGCAGCACGACCAGGAAAACAAAAGCAGCACTGAGAGACACTCAGCCGGGTTCACTCTGAAATGGCAAGTGAGTCAGACAGATGTGCTGAGTTTGAACATCACTGCCCCTGTTGGTATGATGACAGAACTCTCCTAACAGCTGTCCCCGGAATAGGGTCAAGTGTTAAAAACATACCCAGGATTGAACGGCCTGATCACAGCACGTGGGCCTTTAATTGCTCAGGGGTGTCAGGGCAGTGGTTTGATATTTATTAGACATCAGCAGGGTCTCTAGTAGAGCACCAGTTCCTATGGAACCTCAGCTCTGAGATTTCAAAGGCGTAGAGGCGAAGGGAGGGCAGGTCTGGGCAGCCACCCTCACCACGAAGCTCAGCTGGTCACCGTGTGTGGGGAAGGAGTTTGCCTCTAGAATGACATGTTCCATTGTCTTCTCCCTCAGCCATCAGAGAGAATCCTGGATGGCCAGGAAAGGACGAAGCATTTTCAAGAGTGAAGAGAGCTTGGAAACAAAGGATGCTAGAAGGCAGTAGCACCCACAGCCCACCCATCCCAGCACCTTTGCCTGTCACGTCCATTACAGAACGTTTCTAAGCCAGAGGAAGAGGGTCCGACTAGGGACTAACAGAAGGAAAAAAGATTAAGCTTAGTAAAACCTGACAAGGCTGTCCAAGGAAACTCCAAGGAATGGAAAGCAATTTTTTTTTATCCTCACTCGAGGGCATTTTTGCATTTATCTTCAGATAGAGCAGGAGGGAGAGAGGGAGGAAGAGAGAGAGACATCGATGTGAGAGAGACACACTGAGTGGTTGCCACCCGCACAACCCCAACCAGGGCGGGGGACAAACTGCAAATGAGGTACGTGCCCTTAGCGGGAACCGAACCTGGGACTCTCTGGTCCATGGGCCGACGCTCTAACCGCTGAGCCAAACTGGCCAGGGCTGGAAAGTAATTTTTAAATGACATCCAACACCAGAGATCAAAATTAATATGAATACAATATGATTTTGAAAAAGAGCACAAAATAGGAATTAGAAGAAACAGGTTCAAATTCTGGCTCTGCCCCTTACTAGCTGTAACTTGATCTCCTTGAGTCTCTGTTTCCCCCTAGTAAATGGGATAATAACCCTACCTCACATGCTTACTGTGAGCGCCAAGAGAAGGCCCGAGAATGTGCCTGGTAAGCCAAATCCAGCTCTCCAAAGGTTAATGTCCAGAATCGGTACCATCATCAGTTTTGATAGAAGGGTGATTCTGGCACATAAACTTTCATGTTCATTAAAAGCTGCAAGAAGGCTGGTGTTTCAACCCCAGTCATTGCCGAGGAACCTGTAGCAGTCTCGATCTGTCCAAGGAAAAGTGTGACAACGTGACTGGAGGAGACCTGCCCTCCCTGTCACGCTGAAAAGAGAAATGAAAAATGGACGAGGTCCTTAGCAGGAACATCCCTTGTACTGTCTTCAAACTAAATATTCCTTCCTGCCAACACTCAAAGCTATTTTGAGACAAAGCTGAGATCATAGTTTATGTCTTAGGCTTTTAGTATTCCCCGTTTGTAGGGACTGAAAAGTTGGGGTGCGTGGAAGAATCAAGCTCACACCGAACCCGTGTCTGCTGCAAACAGCCAGGCCTTTCCGACCCCAGAGAAAGCCAATGCTTCGGGCGAGGAGCCAAACACAGAAAAGATGCAAACTATTAAACAAATAGAGACCAAGTCGGGAAAAGAAAAAGGTCATATTCTGAGACATATTTTCAAAATAAGAGAGATAAATTCTGAGAATGAAACATGTTGGGAGAACGAGACAAATGCTAAAATGAATATGAAGACACATTTGGGCCGTGCAGAAAGTAAAACTCTAAAATGTTACACAATGGTTGAAGAAAAGGTAAAACGGGGGGAGTCAATCACAGAAATAACACTTCTGAGAATGATTGTGAATAGAATCATTCACAATCACCATCACAGGGTAAGCCTGCGAGAGTAAGACGAGGCAGTGTGATGCATGAATACAGATACCAGGACAAGGCCGGATCCCACAGCGACACTGACCACCTGGCCTCCCCACAGGGATCCAGGTCACCTGCATTGCCCTAAACTCCTCCTCGGGGACCTTCTCCAGTCTCCTTCTACTCAGTATGCGAGTGGTGGTCACCCCTCCTGTACCTGATGGTCGTTCTCATTTACTTTGTAAATGACAGGTGGACTCAGTCCCCTTAAGAGAGAGACACTGTTCTCCTTCTGTCCCTGGGAAAAGGCCAGAACACTGTTCTCTTATTCCCAAATTCAGGCCTTGTCACATGGAGGTCAGTGACTTTAAATGTGGCATTTATCACCTGTCCCCACGAGCTCCCTCACCGCCTTCCCAGGGTCATCAGAATCGAGGTTTCTGTGTGAGGGCTCATCACCGGGCTCTACTGTGAAAACCCTGGACAGGAGGGGACAGCAGCTTGCCGTGATGAAAGCCAGGCAG
Source organism: Tadarida brasiliensis (assembly GCA_030848825.1). Lineage (NCBI taxonomy): Eukaryota > Metazoa > Chordata > Mammalia > Chiroptera > Molossidae > Tadarida > Tadarida brasiliensis. Next base: position 26,022,233 of record CM061277.1, on the reverse strand, counting down.
GCTTTGATGTCGGACAGGCTGAGACTGGAGATTCTGCAGCCACGTGGATCAGCGACTTGAACTAACTATAATTAGATTCTCTGAGGCCCCTGCTGCCTACCTGGAAAATGGGAAAGCCACTTTATATTCTAAGATCATTTCATCAAAACATGTATTACATAAACCATCGAGGGGCTCTTAGGACTCAAGCATGGTGGCTTGTGGGACAATTACAATTCATCACAATCATGAACTGGGCTCTGAGTGTGGGATCTGGGTCCTGATAGGCTGGGACCTGGCCCCCCAGGAGAGACCAGGCATGGCAGAGATGGGGATAAGGAGGCCAGTGCCTCCTCTCTGAAAGCAGGAATGAGTCCAGTTAAGGAAATATGCAGCATCCAGGGCACGGCGACAACCATTATGCTAACACCTGTGCCACACACTGCAGCTCGTTCGAGTGCTTTCAGTGTGGAAGGGCCTTAGACTTTGACTACTGGTCATAAGTAACAAGAAGGCTACTCATTCCCTTTATAAAACACATTTTTACTTTGTGAAGTAGTTTCACCTCCGTTATCCGACATGATCACTTCCACTCTGTAAAGTTAACAGAACAGGGACTAGTCCTCGCTTTCTTGTATATGAGAAACCAGAGGCCAAGAGAGGTTGTGACCCAGCCAAGGTCAGGCAAGGTCATGCAACCAGTAGGTGGAAGCTAGGAAATGATCTCAGATCCACAACAGAGGATGTGATGAGACGGCCCCCAGCTGTTGCCATCTCTTTGGGGAGAGAAATGTTGCTACTTGTGCTGTATCAAGAGGAACCTGTGAGCTAAAAATACCTCATGCAAATGAATTCTCCTTGAGGGAAGAGAATACACAACCAAACAATCAGCGGGGGAGTAAATGCAGTTCACATGAAAACAGAGGCCCGGGAATTGCCTCTCCCCTCCACTCTCAAAGTGTGGTCCTCAAACCAGCAGCACCTGTACGCTTTCAAGCAATACAGAATCTTGGGGTCCACTCCAGACCCACAGACTCAGAATCTGCATTTTAACAAGAGTACCAGGTGGTTCATATGCAGATTAATATTTGAGAAGCACTGGTCTAGAATAATTCAAACAGGAAATCATTTCACCATTGTTATAGTCCTGCATTCGCCTTGCCAGAAAAGAGTTCTACTTCACAGTGCTGGATCAAGATGACTTTCAAGATCGACCTACCTAATTATCTACCCTCACTTTCTCACTGAACTCATCCATCGAATTGTCTATATCCATTTGTCTACCTCAATCCCAGATGGCCCTTGCCTTGACAAACATATGCAAAGAGAATATAGTTGGGAGAAATCTTTGCTTCAGAAACAAAGAATAGTTGGAGCTGGAAAGGGGGAAAACTAGACCTGACTTAGATCATCTTCAAGATCTCTTGCATTCCTAAAATCCCATGGTCCCGTTTCTATACTGGGTTCTTGGTTTGAGTTTCCTGTTCTAGGTAGCACTGAGAACTTTTGCTTGCTCTGATCTCTAACTTTTCACTCTTTGTCAGGTATGTACCTGACTACTCTGACCTCTACTATCTGGAGAGTAGCCCAACGGCAAATGTCCCTACACAGGCACTTTTATTTGAACTGCTACTTCTGGGGCCTGGAGGAACAGTTCCCTCAGAATATTCTTGAGAAAGTCATGCACAGTCTATGATCCATTTTCATTTGTTTTGCAGAAATGAGGCAGCTGTACCTGACTCTTTTCCTTGGAGATGTGGGGCCACAATACATCGTGCATGGGGAGGTCTCCAAGGGTCCCACACAAAGGTGCACCATTATTGAATAGTATTATTATCCTATTGCCCCTCAATTAAAATAAGTGGCACTTTAAAACGCAGTAACAGCTGCTCACAGCAGCGTCTCCTTGCAGTGCATTTGTGTTCTCAGTTTTTGTTTTCCCCTACAGCCTTTTACATCTTTGTTTAGGCTGTGCTGCTCACTCACCATTGTGAAATCCACAGGAATCTCAAATATAAAATGCCCAATTCAATCCAAGACCCAAAACGAGCTCATGGACCCAGAGAATGCTATATTAAGTCTCAGGCCTGGACCCTGAAGGCCCTTTGCCATAAGAACATTTTGCAGCGGTAGCTTGATGGGGTCTTCCTCTGATGCAGTCAAATCCACAGGCTTCACACTTGGGCCTGACAAGAAGCCAGTGGCATGCAGTGAAAGGCAACACAGTATGTCAACTACATATGTTTATCATTGGGAAAAAAATCCAAGTGCAACTGACTTAAAAGAAAGATATCTTCATGCATATTTTCTATGGTATATTTCATGCCATAAAATAATTAGTGTCAAATATCGAAAACAAAATAATAATCCACAGAAATAAGTGAACTCTTCATATCTTCATTCTCTTCTAAGCTTCTAACAACTCTTTGCTCTTCCTTACTCTCATCTAAAGACCTTCCAGAATTTTCATAAAGCGGTATCTTCTCATATCTGAACCCTCCTTCTGCCTTCCCTCATGCTACTCATTGATGAAGAGGGCTTACTATTAACCAAAGCCAGTCTCTAGCCCTGGGCCTCTCAAGAATATCACTATAGAAATTATCTTCTCTTTCATGCATCATCCCTTATTTCTTCTCTTCTACTTGCCCATTTCCATTGACGTCTAGGCATACAGTAATTTTTCACATAAAAAAATACTCTTTAGATTACACCTACATCTCCTTCAACCTACTGATCCTTTTTGTACACTCCTTTAAAGGAAAAACAAAACTTCCTGGACCTGGTTGGGTAGCCCAGCTGGTTGGAGCGGCGTCCTAGTACAGCAAGGTTTCGGGTTTGATTCCCAGGCACGGCAAATACAAAAATCAATCAATAAATGTATAAATAAGTAGAATAACAAACCGGTGTGTGTGTGTGTGTGTGTGTGTGTGTGTGTGTGTGTGTGTGTAATCTCCCTTCCTCTTTCTCAAATCAATAAATAAAAATTAAAAAATGAAACAAAACTTCCTGGAAGTACTATCTACAGTCACAGTCTCCAATTTATCTTCTTCTATTCCTTCTTAATCATTTTCCAGTCTAGCTTTCACACCCTCTGCTCATCTCCAATAAAATTGCTCTTGTCCAGCTCAACAATGACCAATGTGTGGTTAAACCCAACTTCTAATGTTTAGTCAGTATTTCATTCAATCCATTAGCAGCATTGATAGGATTGATCACTCCTTCTTCCTTGACACACTCTCTTCACTTGGCTGTCAAGACTCAAAAGAACATGTTTGGTTTTCTTTTTTCCTCAGTAGTGTATCCTTTTTGGTCTTTTTTTCTGGTTCCTCCTCAGTTCCTCGATCTCCAAACATTTCCCTGTCCCTGGGCTTGTGCTTTTTTCCTCTCTAATCTCTGTCTGCATTCAATCCTTGGTGATATCATCCAGCATGATGGTTTTAAACATCATGTTCATCTCAGGCTTAATATGTTCACAACTGACATCCTGATCTTCCTCCTCGAGCCACTCCTCTCCCAATAGTTCCCATTTCATTTAAAGGCAACACATTCTTTATTTGTTTATGGTTTCATCCTTGGCTTCTTTCTATCTCTCATACCCTACAGACAGTCCATCAGAACTTTTATTTTATTTACCATCAAACCATTGAGAATATGACCACTTCTCACTAACTACACTGTTTCTACCTTGGTCCAAGCCACCATCATTTCTCACTTTCTAAATGACCCCTGAGTTTCTGCCCCCATGCGCGAGAGTCAATGTAGCAGTGAAAGTAATCCTTTAACATATATTAGATCAAGTCACTATTCTGCTCAAAAGCTTCTAATGGTTTCCAATCTTGCTCAATAGCTGAGTCAAGTTTTCATGTTCAGAACTCCATTTAAGTATTTATATAATAATGTTAATAGTGGTACCTACTTCATAAGATCATTGTGAAGAGTAAATACAGTATGTTTTGTCTGTTTTTTTTTTTGCTTGCTCAAGAGAGTTCTTGGGGAAGCTCAGAAATTTAAACTATCATCATCATCACACATACATTGATAATGTATTTCATCAACAGAATCAATAACATTGTATGTATACAAATTATAAGACCTAAAAGTAAAATTAGATATTCTGTTCTCTGTCCACTGATTTCTAAAGAGCCAGAGTTTAGCATCAAGTACATCACAAGCCCTCTTGGGCATGGGGCATCTGGAGGGTTAAATAAGATTGCTCAGTTGACAATGAAAGTCTCTAGCAGTAGAGATAAAAGGGTGATGACAATGATAATAACAAAGTCGGTGAGGAAGGAGAAGTCAGTGAAAACTTCCAATAATTTAGACAGGAAATCTATCCTGGGCACATCCATTGGCATTCTGTCTCCCTGGCTCCCCTTCCGCCAATTCTAACTTATGGCAGTCCTGGCAGTCAGACATTCTCAACAGTCTGTGGTTGGACTCCTCCAATCCCTCATGCTGCCTTAGCCCCCTCCCCTGCCATCTGACACCCCTTTTCTGCCCCTCCCCCCAGCTCCCAGGGGTGCCCATCTTGCTATTCCATGCCTGCTTGTTGAGGAGAGCTGTGTCAGTTCTATAGCAGCTGGCAGAGAGACCCCTATGAAAGGTGAGTGCATCTTTGTGCTGGCGTCTGGTGAATTTTTTCCCCCTGTGTGTGTGGTTTCTTTTTTCTTCCTAAATTGACTATTACCATTTCTTTATTTCTTTTTTCTTTCCCATCTGAATGGTACCACTAATGCAGTGAGAGAGAAAGAGAAAAAGAGTCAAAGCCCATTAAAATGTAACAACAAAATAGACCAAGGCTCAGAATGAGAATGCTGAGGTGGGTCCAAGGTGTCCTCCTTCCCTTCCCCGTTGTCTCTCTTATTCAGCCACCTGCCCCCACAGACCAGTCCCTCACTTCTCCCTCTTCCTCAGTGTTTTTATTTTCCCCATTTGGCTGCCTGGGTTCCCACATCCTCATTTCTTTCCTTCCATTGTCTCCTCCTTTTTCTTTTATTTAAAAAAATTTTTTTTCTTTATTGATTTTAGAGAGAGAAGAAGGGAGAGGGAGAGAGAGAGAGAGAGACATCAATGAGAGAGAACATTGATTAGCCACCTCCTGCATGCCCCCACTGAGGATTTGGCCCACAACCTGGGCATGTGCCCTGACCGGGAATCGAACCGGCTACCTCTTGGTGCATGGGTCGACGCTCAACCACTAAGACACGCCAGCCGGGCATCTCCTCTTTTTCTTTCTTTCCCTCCTTCCTTGAAAGATTTTCCTTCACAGCCTCAGCCCCTTTTCCTTTCAGCCATGTCGTAGGCTATTGTTACAGGGTCCAGGTTCTATCAATTCTCGGCAAAGCACAGCATCCTGAGGACACCGCGAGAATGGTGGTGAATGAAGACCAAAGGCGGTAGGAGACCACCTGTTCCTCACAGCAACCATTAGCCAGGGGCAGCGCATGATGGAAGACAAGTAAAAAGCAGGAATTGGGACAGAGAACCCTGCTGGGGAGAGCAAAGAGCACAGGGCTCTGAGGCAGCAAAGTCTACAGAAAAACAGTGGACTAGGAGAGAAGTCAGGTCTGCCATTGAGTTTTGTGGGACCTCTATACAGGTCCCTGTGAGCCTCACCTGTAAAATGGGTATCATTAATTTTATCTAGCTCTTAGCCTTTGTAAAGTTCAAATGAATGGTATGCCGGAGAAGTTATTATAACTACAGACTGCTAAAGAAAACACAGTGGTTGTTATTATTACTTGTGGAATTTCTTTTAAAGTCGAGAGATGAGTTTATTCATCCTTGCAGCCCCAGAATCAACAAATGACCTTGCAGATGGTGGGCAGTCAATGAGTTGTTGGGGAATATAATTGAATTGGATTTCCATTCTTCTCACATACTCTGAAAACCTCCTTACATGCTTTGTTTCAACAATAGTCATTTCTTCTACTTCTCAGAATTAGCAGGACTAAATAAAACATGTTACTGCTCTATAATGAAATATCACCCTTGCAGGTCTTAAAAATTACCTGTTTAAGTAACCTAACAAAACGCTTTTGTTATATTGTTAAATTTAAAAAGCAAGATACAGAGCTTCCTATGTAAGTCCAATTACTTGTGCTGTGTATACATAGACTGCAAACAGTAATATTAATATCTAAAATATTAAAAATCCAGAATTATATTACTCCAAAATATTGATAGTGCTTATTTTTGGATTGTGAGGTTATTCTTGATTTTTATTTCTTTTTTGGCCTTTTAGTAGTTTTCAACAATGATTACACAATATTTTCATAATTTAAAGAAAACATAAAATGCTATTTTAAACAAAATTACAGTGGTCAGGAATAATTATATGTACCCCTCCCCACTCCCACTTTACCAATAGTGTTAAGTTCTTCTAAGACGAGAAAATGTAGGGACAGAAAAACCTACAAGATACCAATAAGCATATGGGTTACTTCACTTCCTGGTTATCGCATCTAAAATCCCAATGCTTTCATTCTTTTAAATATCAACAAAATCAGAAAATTTGGACTGGGATTTCATGTTAGTGAGTCCAAAGATGGGTTACCACACAGTAGAAGACAGAGGAAAGAGGAGATGTCCACATTCATAATTCACATGAACTTTCTACTGTCTTTGCTCAATCATCTGATAGCAAGAGTCTGTAGGTAACTCATTTTCACCTCTCTTTAAAGGTGATGGATTCTGATCATTGAAAATTGTTTAGCCAGTTGTTTTAACCAGTGTGGAACGGGCAGAGCTAACATATCAATGCCTTGATAGAATGTGCAAAGGAAATATAACCTGGGTAGAATGTGTCACTTGACAAGAAACAAGGAGAAAGAAAGGTTTACGGAAAACACCATCCTTCAGTGCAAAACCTGTATTTCAATGTGCTCACTGCTCTTCCAAAAGATACCACTTTTATCCAAATACACTCATTCAACACCAAGCTCCCAACCTTCCCAAAGGCAATAGAAAAAGTTCCCTCAGACTGGTTTCATATTTTCATATACTAAGGGCTTCCTCTCAATCCAACCATCTCGGTCCCTTAATTTGTTGGAGGGGGCTGCCATCTGCTTGTCTGGGAGTTTTCCTATGTTAGGTGAGGTACACTGGAGATTTCTGCTTCGAGGAAAGTAAACCAAGGTATTCCCCTAAAGAGAAAGGTTAAGCATTTTAAACTTTCGAGAACTGTGGGCTGAATCAGAAGAAACTGCAATGTAAAGTCATAGTCTGAAAGTAGGTATCTTGTGAAGCCATGACTTGAAATGTAATTCAACTACTTCATGGGAAGCTGGTGATCGGCAAAGTTCAGCAAGTGCTCAGAAGATAAAAGGAAACTTCTTGGACTTCAGGACTGAACTTGTCCCCCAGAGGTGTGATCTGTGCAGAGTCAATTTCATTCTCGGACCTGCCTTTTTTGGAACTCTTTCTGGAATGTATTTTTTAAAGGATCTAACCAAAAATAAGTCTATTTTCTGAGGAACCATGTTAACCCCAGAATCATGTTTTTTTTAACAAGAAGAACAGCTTCAAACAAGAGAATCTCAGTGCATTCTTTGCTGTATGTGGACATTTCACAAATGTCAATTTCCTAAAAGAAATTTGGATAGGGAACATGGCTTGTAATATGGACCTACGATTTATCTCAGGTCTTCCTTACATTTACAGGGCTTATTTTTGTCTGGAATGGCTGCGTCTTTGGTATATTCCATTGGGCATTCCTCAATGAATTAACGTATAGGGTGTCATACAAATATCTTATGCCAAAATTTCAGCCTTGAGGATGATAAAAGGCATGGTGATAATTTTCCCTTAGGTTAGCTATACTATATATATTTATTTATCACTCCTGGTGTGTTATTTTCAGCTGAAACTTTTACCTGGATTCATTCAGCTCTCACCAATACCTGAGCCATTTATCTTAGCTTGAACTCCAAAGAAAAAAATGTTAAGCTTATAAGCTTTCATATTTTGGTTGAATACGGCTCCTTGGACATGTCTCAACCTTCAAAATAAATCTTTCTTTTTGATATTGGGTCACTGGGTGCTTCATACCTTCCTGCAATGCCATTTATCTTAACCAGTGCACTTTCTCATTGGCTGTATAAATACACATATGTTTTCTGGTTTTATTCACCTTGCAGTAGAGGGGGAAGAAATGAACTCTGACAGTGTAACTTGGTTATTTCTCTCCTGCCACAGTCACAGGAAGAAAAAGTTACACAGAGAATGTCAAAACCTGGAGAAAGCCAAAAGTGCAAAGCCTTTTCTAACTACATTTCACAGTATAAACCACTTTGAGAAGCTTCCAGAATGGCAAGCACAATAGCAAATTGACAGAGCCACCTGCCAAATGGCCTGGAGATGCGGAGAACCACTGGACTCATTACTTATTGATGACCATCAAGAGTCCATTTGAGTTCATTATGGGCCAAGAAAAGGAAATCATTGAGGAGCTGGTTCTTAATGGCCCTAAGCGTAATGAAGGGGGTGTGTTTTGGGGGTGGGAGAGTTCATCTCCCCACCTCCTCTCTTTCAACTCATTGAGAGTAGTATTGTGACCGAAACTACATGAAGCGTCCAAATAATTTAGGCAAAAGTCAGATGGTGGGAGGCCCTGAATTTCCAAAAGCTAATATGTGAATGTCTCACAGTTCATCAGATACTTGTACTATCTTCTCTTGCAGGGAGGAAGATTGCTTAAACAAAATTAGTCTTCTTCAAGAATTTTACCCCTGTTTTTAATCCCCCTTTTCAGGGGATGATGCAAGACGCCTCCCTGAAGATAAGAATGAGGACCTGAAGACATGCCATTCAAACGTGGGGCTGGAGGAACAGCAGGAGTACACTGAGGCTCTGTGTTGTACTAATTCAGCACCCTGGGCCTTTCACCCGCTCCTTGGGTGCTGCCTCTGTTTGTCAGAGCACAGACTTTAGAAAAGAAATGAATCTGAGTACCATATCTGATGGGAACTGCAGGGGGCTTTTGGCAGTCAGGATGCAATTACTCAACTTGGACTGCAGCCAGAGCCAAGACTCCCGTGATCGCTGCTTCCTTCCAGTTTTCTCTAGCACCTTCTCTAGCTTAGCTCGCTGCAGTGCTCCCCTTTGAGCTTAAGAAGAGCTTCTGAGCTTGCCCAGCAGCATTTCTTTGAGACAATTCACTTCAACTGAACAAGACAGAGCCTGTGATTTTCCCAGGCTTGCGCAAGTCATTCTGGGAGTTATAAGCAAAGTCTAAGGCGTAATCTACATGATCAAGAAATTTAACCTGTTTGTGGGAACAAAATGTAGACCAAAGGAATCCTCTGAGAACAATAGAAAGCGTAAGCAAGTACATAAACAAGGAGCCATGAGCAAAGGTTACTGTTATTCTTAGAGAGGGAAGGGAAGCATATACCCACTTCTGGTCTATAGGGGACATAAAACTGATTTTCAGTCTAGGTAATGTGTTCATGGTTACAGCTATACATTGAGAAATTAGTTAGAATAGTATAAGTGTGGTTTGATCATCCACCAGGGGTCAGGAACTTTTTTTCCGCCAAGGGCCATATGGATATTTTTTTTTTTTTTTTTATCCTCACCTGAGGACATTTTTCCATTTTTTGTTCAGACAGAGTGGGAGGGAGAGAGAGGAAGAGAGAGAGAGAGAGAAACATCGACGTGAAAGGGACACATCGAGTGGCTGCCACCCACACGACCAACCAGGGCCGGGGACAAACTGCAACCGAGGTACATGCCCTTAGCGGGAACCGAACCTGGGTCTCTCTGTACCGCAGGCCGACGCTCTAACCGCTGAGCCAAACCGGCCAGGGCCATATGGATATTTATAACATCATTCAAGGGCCATACAAACTTAGCAACTTAAAAATTAGCCTACTATAGTTGGTCAGGCTATTTTGGTGAGGCATGTGATGTTAGCTCTATTGATTTCTCAGGTGTTCCCCACCCCGACACTATTGCAATTAATTTCTCATTGTATAGACCTGACCTTTCTCTCCACTCTTTTTTTTAAAGCTTATTTCTGGAGTTCTTTAGAAAGTGGTTACCATCATACTCCATACACCTCACTTCACTCTAACATGGATATGTTTTAAGCTTCTAACAATGCTCCTCCCCCTTGTCCTTAGCATGGTAGCACTTCACTCATACCCAGTCATATATCAAGGACCTTTCTCATTAAGAACTGTAAGCAATTAATTCATGAACATCTCTTCTGCTCATTTTTAAGTGTTCTGTGCAATGTATTTATATTTACTCTTTGAAATTATTACTTCAGATTTTAAATGGACATGATTGTTCAGTCTAATAGGACGCAAATCAATTGCAACATTGATAAATGTCCATGCTCATTTGTGCCAACTATGCAGCTAGTGTGGTCCTTCCAAAGTTCTACACTAGGAAAAGCATGCTCCTTTAAGAGTGTTAGGAAGACTAGTATTGTTCAATATAATAAAGTACTTTTATTACTATTCAAAGTATTTGCATGTACATTATCATATTTGATTTTCACAGGCATGTAAGGCATATTTTCTTATCCCCACACTTCTGGCACAGAAACTGAGGTGTAATGTACTTATGTGACTTGTCCAAGGTCAAGTTGTTGGGAAGTATCACAGCCAGCTATTCTGACTCCTGGTCCAGTGCTCTCTCTGCTATAGTCTCTTGTGACTTTCCATGCCAGGTATCAAGAACTGAGAAATTAAATGGGACAGATTTTACCCCATTTGCAAGCTGACAAGTGAGATTGCCACAGTCACATGGATGTTGCCTAGAGACATGAAACACCTGGTTCAGAGACAGAGGACTATTATTCACAGCAATTGTTATAGCCAGAGTAATAGCATTTTATCCCCAGCACCACAGCCCAGGTCCCTCCATAAACTGGGCCACATGGCGCCTGCATACGCAATAAACTCCATTATAGGAGAGTAACCCAAACTATAGGGAACACAAGCCTTTATAATGTGCATTAAGCATGCCTGCCCTTTGTTCTGGAGGATGACCTTGTCTTTATTATACTGGACAGGAAGAAACTTCCCCTCCTCTCTAGAGGGGTATTTGCCACACCCTTTAAGAGTCTAGAACAGACTTCCGGTCAAGATGGCGGCGTAGGTAAACGCGGTACCGCTCCTCCCACAACCACATCACAGTTACAACTAAACTACAGAAAAACCATCATTCAAAACCGCTTGAAATCAAGCTGAACGCAAGTCCTACAACTACGAAATTAAAGAAGAAGCCGCATCGAGACTGGTAGGAGGGCGGAGGGGACGGGCTGGGATAAGAATACCTTGGCTGGGAAGGTCCTCCCTGAGGACTGAGGGGTCCCCATCCCACACCAGGCACCCAGCTCAGGGTTCCAGTGCCAGGAAGGGAATCCCCATCACTTCTGGCTGGAAAAACCAGCGGGAACTGAGGCTGAGGCGGCTGGAGCCCCAGGCAGCTCCTCTTAAAGGGCCCGCGCACGGACTTACTCGGACTCGCACCCTCCAGGCTCCAGCGTGGGGGAGGCAGCTTGAAAGGCGCCAGAGTCATATGGGGAAGAACTGAGCTATTTGGCATTGGAGCGAGGGCTGGAGAGGCAGCTTTCTCCTGGACAGACGTGCTGTCACAGGCTTTTGTTCCTTTGGTGAGCCCTTCCCTGGACTGGCAGATGCCGCCATATCTGGGACTCCAGCAACCTGGCTCACACTGTTTGCCCCGCCCTGGTGATGCCCTGAGGCCCTGCCCCACCCAACTTCCAGGCCCACCCAAGCTGTTGCCAGTTGCTTTACCATACGATTGGCCTGTCTTGAATCCTGCTTCAGCTTTTCCTAAATTCTTTCAAACAAACAGCATCTGGTCTCAGCTAGCCCCATACCTCTCGTTAAGTAATACATAGAAACAAACACAGGGAGGCAGCCAAAATGAGGAGACAAAGAAACAGGTCCCAAATGAAAGAACAGAACAAAACTCCAGGAAAAGAACTAAGTGAAATGGAGTTAAGCAACCTAACAGATGCAGAGTTCAAAATACTGCTTATAAGGATGCTCAATGGACTTAGTGAGAACCTCAGTGAACTTAGAGAGGGCCTCAAGAGCATAAAAAAGGACCAGTCAGAAATGAAGGAGGCACCAACTGAAATAAAGAATAGTTTACACAGATGCAATAGTAGAGTAGGTAAAGCCAAGAAGCAAACCATCGATTTGGAAAATAAGGAAGCAAAAAACACCCAATCAGAACAGCAAAAAGAAAAAAGAATCCAAAGAAATGAGGATAGTATAAGGAGCCTCTAGGACAACTTCAAGTGTGCCAACATTCGCATCTTGGGGGTGCCAGAAGGAGAAGAGAGAGAACAAGAAATCGAAAACCTATTTGAAACAATAATGGCAGAAACCTTCCCAAACTTGGTGAAGGAAACAGACATACAAGTCCAGGAAGCACAGAGAGTCCCAAACAAGATGAACCCCAAGAGGCCCACACCAAGACACATCATCATCAAAATGCAAAAGGTTCAAGACAAAGAGAGAATCTTAAAAGCAGCAAGAGAAAAGCAGTTAGTTACCTACAAGAGAGTTCCCATAAGACTGTCAGCTGATTTCTCAAAAGAACCTTTGCAGGCCAGAAGGGAATGGCAAGAAATATTCAGAGTGATGAAAAGCAAGAACCTACAACCAAGATTACTCTATCTTGTAAAGCTGTCATTTAGAATCGATGGCCACATAAAGAGTTTCCCAGACAAGGAAAAGCTAAAGGAGTTCATCACCACCAAACCATTATTATATGAAATGTTGAAGGGGCTTCTTGAAGAAAAAGATAAAAAAATATGAACAAACAAAATGGCAATAAATACATATCTATCAACAAATGAATCTACAAACAAAATGAACACGCAGAACAGAAACAGTCTCATAGATACAGAGAAATTTTGTTGGTTACCAGATGGGTGGGGGCTGGGGGGATGGGTGAAAAAGGTGAAGGGATTAAGAAGTACAAATTGGTTGTTAGACTGACAAACCTCAAAGGGAAGGGGGGTTGGGGGGTAGGAAGAAATAAACCAAAGAACTTATATGTATATATGCATAACCACTGGACACAGACAACAGTGTGGGGAAAGGCAGGAGGGGGGCGGGAATGGTGAGGAGGGGGGCAATGGGGGAAAAATGAGGAACACCTGTAATACATTCAACAATAAAGATAAGTTAAAAAAAAAAAGAGTCTAGAACAAAGGCAGTCAGTACCTCTGTTTACAAGATGTGAAGAAATATGAGGCTGATGGAGAATTGTCTCACAGTACTAAGTAGAGCATGAATTTTTGTTTGTTCAAGTTTAAGCAACCTATTCTATGTCACAAAAACTAGTAAGTGGTTGGGTTACAATTTATATCCATGTGTTTTCACTTTATATTCTATATTCTGCCATCCTGTGCTGTCAGTCCAAGATGGAGGTAATATTTGGGAATATTTGGGAACAATGAGTGTCTCTCTCCATCTATTAAAACATGCCGTCTGGTCAACCACCTCTCCGTCAGTCCTGGTGCAGTAGAAATATCAAACGTCAACTTCTTATCCATGCATGCTACACCCAGTATGTAGCAGGAAAATGTATCATAACTTTAAAGAGAATGAACGTGGAAATAGTCACTTTTGATCTAATGAGCTACATGTCAGGAGTATGAGCCGAAGATTTGGAGCCAGAGGGAACGAGATTGCGCTGAATACAAGAGTAAGCAGTCGGCCCTGGCCAGTGTGGCTCAGTTGTCTGGGCATCGTCTTGTGCACTTAGAGGTTGCTGATTTGATTCACTGTCAGGGCACGTGCTTAGGTTGTAGGCTTGATTCCCAGTAGGGGGTGTGCAGGAGGCAACCAATTGATGTTGCTCTCGAGTTGATGTTTCTCTCTAGTTATCCCTTTCCCTTTCTCTCTCTCTAAAATTAAAAAAAGAATAAGCAGACATCGAAGTGGAAAGAGAAGAAGAGAGGGACCAAGAAGGGAGGGAGCCTGCCGGTGGAGCCTCCTAAATGGAGTAAAGGTAGGTACTTAAGAAAAGAGATTTGTCAAATATGATGTTTAGTTTTATGCTGCACCCTAATGCTTTTGTAGGCGTAGCATCTGGGAAGAACTAGCAGGAGTGCTGAGTTTCATTTCTAGGTCTCCATGGTTTGGAGATAGTGGCAAGGCAGGGGTCCTGAGGGGAAGGCAATCAAAGAATCACACCTCTCAAGAAACTCACCAAAGTCTCAGGAAGACTCAGGACATTTGCAGAGATGCTCTATGCTACAAAAAGTCAACTTGTATGGTTTGTGTCAATTAACCCCCTTTTCCTCCAGCTCCTGGTTGGGTTCAGCCGATGGGAAGAATGGACAGAAGATCCAAGTGTTAATTTCCCCAGCTCCCTCCACTAATTGACTGTCTCCCTGTTCCTAAACTCGAAATTCTTACCAGGTCATCCTCTCCGGACACCTATTCTCTCTAGCTTCATACCTTCATCTCAAGGAAAGTCCCATTGCCCTCAGGGTAAAGTGCCATCTCTTGGGCACTTAATTAGATGTCACCACTTGCCAGCTGTGTGACCTTGGGTGACTAACTTCTCTGTACCTTGACTTCTTTATGTGTAAAATTGGGCTTAAATTAGTACCTATATCAGAAAAATGTGTGAGAATTAAATAAAAAGTCCTTAGCACCTGGCACATTGTAAATGACTGATAAACATTCACTAACTTTTATTATCATTTTATTATTCTTGTTGGTACTGTTATTTTTCAACAGTGTGAAAGAGAAGAAGAAAGTTTTGCTCTCAAAGGCCCATTGACTCTTAAAATGGGAAGACCTAGCTAGAGACCCAGTAATGCCGGTGAACACATCGCCCTCTTAAACTAGGAAGTGTCCAGGACTTAACATATTCATAATATAATCAGAGCATGGGGTGCAAATATTTCAAACGGCATGTCAAATGTTAACAGCCGTGTTTGAGTAGGATCATTCAGTTCTAGAAAAGATGTCATCTCCATATCAAGGGATTAAAATCATTGTGCGAATGTTTCCTCTGAGCTGAGATTTCTTTCACATTATAGGATACTCTATTATTAATCATTTGCTTTAATATCTTAATACGGTGATAGGAAAATCAAATTAGGCTGGTAGAAATTTTCCATCAGACTATATTAACTTTGTCTAGTAAAGACTTCAGTTCTCTTCCTAATGAGGCTGTTAACAGCCAGCTCGGTCCGCACATCGCATGGATCAGAGAAGTCCTTTTTTGGAGAACGTTTCAGAGTCATCTTGGACTCTTTCCCCCTTGTTTTCATTTATAACCAATCAGTTTCCAGTGTTTGTCCATTCTGCCTTTATATCAACTTCCTATTTTCTGTTCTCTAGACTACTGCATAGGTCCTCACCTACTCTTGCCTATGACTATCATAACCTTCAACAGTGATCCTACCTAGTCAGTTAATACTTTTATCAATCCTCTACATTGCTGTCATATTAATCTATCAAAGGCACATCTCTGATTATGTCATTTTCCTGTTAAAAAGCCTTCTCTGATACCCCACGACCGACCAAAGGCGGGGGTTGGGGGTCACATTCTTCGCATTTCAAGCGCTCCATGTGCTGGTCCTAAGTTCCTTTTCTAACCTCATCTTGCATTAGTCTCTTCACTAACTTCCTCTGCTAGCCAAACTGAATCGGTAAGCTGGGCTGGATATTTTTACTTCGCGTATTTCTACAATATTTCCAAATGCACTTTGGACCTTCTCCCTTGCTCTGTGCACCAGGGAGCTGACCAGCAGAGGCTTTCTTGCTCTCTGGTTTCTAGCTGGGTTTGGCCATTGGGAAGCACAAACCAGAGGTCAGAGAACTGGAGGAAAGCGAGTACAGGGTCCCTCTACGAGTGCCATGGTGCTGTCAGGACGCCTTCTCCCCACAGCTGTCCATTCACCCTTCAGTAACCGCTCCTTCTCCTTCCTCTCCAGGCAAGACCCATCCCTTGTTGGTTTTCCTAAAGCCTGACCACATTTTGGAGACAAACCCTTTATGGACTCGCCTCAATGACACAGTTTGGGTAGTTTGCACCCATATGTTCTCTGCTGGGACCCTGGATAATAGAGTAACAGGCACCAGAGTGACTCAGAGAAAGTGGAGACAGGACACTGGTTATTTGGCTTTTCGTGGCATTAGCGTTATTCAGATTAAGAACCATGGCAACAAAGGGCAGGTAGCCGTCAAGAAGCAGCGACACTCCAATGACAACAGCGATTCTAAAGCTGTGACAACACTGCTGCTGCCAGCCCCCTGGAGAGAGTGCGCAGAGGGAAGGATACATGGGATCCCTTCGGTGTCCAGCTCTGGGCTCCAGTGAAAATCAGAAAGGCTCCCTGACAGCTGTGGAGTTATAGGCAGATGTGGCTGAGCAGAGGCACAGTGACAATTAAACATCAAAATTTACCAGGCATCTTATGTCAAGGCAAAGGCCCTGGTGGAAAAGGTGTGGATTTCATGACACAAGATGAGGACATTTAGGCCGATGAATCAGAAAAGTCTCAGAATTCTGATTCTGCAAATCCCTCTGAACCTTCCTTATCAGTAGAGACAGCTACCCCTCATTCCTGCCCTTATCTGATGGCAACTGCCTTTCCCTGCATAAAGTTTAGTGGTTTACATCAGGCGATTACATTACAAGGCCATGCTGATTCCCCCGAGGAAGCACACCCCCCAACACCAGCACCCTGCGTTGCTTCCAGGACCACAGCAAGAAGTAGGTCCCACAAAGCCACGCATAACGCCTGGTCCTGGAAAGCTTGGTGTCTGCAGAGAAAAAAGTGATGACTTCACCTGTTTGCACTGCAGACTGGATAAAAAATGTATGAGAGAGAATTCTAAGCATGCTAGATCAAGGGTGCCAATGGTAATGCCATCCATCCAGCTCTGGCCGGTCAGCTCTCTCTGCGCAGCTCCCTCCTCTGGGTTTCAGTAACTGCTACCTTCTCTTGACCTTTCAGGCTTAGGGGTAGGTAGTAAAGGCTCCCCTAAGCTAGCCCCAAGGTACAGCACCACGAGATCGTTGTTGACTTCATTTAGCCCCGCCCACAATGTGGAACTTTCCTTAACTGTCCCTCTGAGTGGCTGCCGCTGCCAGCAGCTGACTGACACACTTTCTGGTGTTATGCTTTCTTGCTATGGAGCTTTTTATTCAAGCTAATCCTTCTGCTCAGAATTCCTTCCTGCGTATCCATCAAAGCCCAGCTTAAAAATCAGTTTTCACATGAAGCTTTCCTGTTCCTGAAAGTGGTACTAATTTATCCCTCCTTGAGCCAGACTGCCCTTCCTATATACCTCTTTTATCTTCCTTAGCAATTTCTTCTTTGCAGTGTTGCTATTTCTAAGCAGGATGGATTTCTGTTCTCCATCTATAAGCTTTCTGTGGGAAGTATTCATGTTTAATTCATATTTTATCCTAATTTACCTTGTGGAGCTGCTGATAAATAATAATAACCACCTTTGCCCTGGCTGGTGTGGCTCAGTTGGTTGGGCATCGTCTTGTGCGCCGAGAGGTCTCCGGTTGAATTCTCGGTCAGGGCACATGCCCGGGTTGTGGACTTGATCCCCAGTAGGGGGCGTGCAGGAGGCGGCCAATCGATGTTTCTCTTTCTCATCAACGTTTCTCTCTCCTCCCTCTCCCTTTCTCTCTTTCTAAAATCAATAAAAACATATTTTTAAAAATAAATAATAATAATAATAACCACCTTTAATTTAATCATGTCTGTGTTTCAGGAACTGCTCTTTGCCCATATATTCAATGAGTCAGTCCTTCAACAAATGTGGAAGCTGTTACCATTAGAATGTCCACTTTACAGAGAAAGAATTGAGGCCCCAGCGACTTGCTCGAGGTCACATGACCGCTAAACGGCAGAACAGACTTCACGCTCCGCGTTCTGGTTCCAGAGCCTATGCTTTTAACCTCAGTAACACGCAGTCTCCACTCACATGACTGAAAAGAAAAAGGAAGGGAATCCTGGCATGTTACAACACGGACACACCTTGAAAACATTACTTTAGTGAAATCAGCCAGTCACTCCTGTCCCCAGGAGTCCATTCTCCACTCAGAGATGCCATAGATGTAATTTTGAACCTGAAGAATACCGTGGCACTCTCCTGACTAAAATCTTTCAGTGCTCTCCATCTGAACACAGACTGTAATCCAACTTCCTCATCACAAAACCTTATGCGCTTGGGATCCCACCTACCTCTCACATTTTACCTCTTACTGCTTTTCTGCATCTCCATTAGACTGGCCCCCCTCCTAGTCTTCAAATGAGATGAGCCCAGTTCCTGCTCTAGGTCCTTTACCGGCTACCTTTGCTCATACCACCCTTCCCTCTGGCTATTTCATACTGATGCCTTCAAATTATTCAGACTTTAGTTCAAATATTATTTCCTCAAAGAGGTCTTCCTTGTCTACCCAATTTAAAGTAGCCACTGACTTACTCATTAATCTTAATTAATTTCATTATCTCTATAACATATCTCCTTCTTTCTTTTCCCCCTGCCTCCTTCCATCTGCCTTCCTTCCTTTCCTCTCTCTATTGCTTTCTTTTTCTCTTATTGTCTGTCTCCCCAAATAGAATGGAAGCTCTGTGTAAAGAGAGACCCTTTCTGTCTTAAGTGTATTGCCCACAATATCATATAGTGTTTAGTACAAAGGAAACGCTCAATATATGTGTATTGAATGTTTATTGTAGAAGGCATTTTTATTTACAGTAAAACACTTCTCCAAATGGAGTATGTATTCACTTACATTTTTATTTATTTGTTTATTTACTTGTTTGTTTGTTTGTTTGTTTGTTTGTTTATGTTTAATCCTCACCTGAGTATATTTTTCCATTGATTTTTAGAGACTAGAAGAGAGGGAGGGAGAGAGAGAGAGAAACACTGATGTGAGAGAGCCACATTGATTGGTTGCTTCCTGCACAACCCCGAGTGGGGCTGGGGATCGAACCTGCAACCCAGGCATGTACCCTTGACTGGAACTGAACCCTCAACCCTTCAGTCTGTAGGCCAATGCTCCAATCCCTGAGCCAAACCAGCCAGAACACATATTCATTTACATTTAAATGTATGTTGGAGCTTCATTGGCCTTCTAGCCTGGGAACCAAACTAGTTAAACTCCAGGGTAAGACATTCTATCCATAACAGCCACGTGGGAAAACCACCTAAATATCCACCACCTGGTGGATGGATAAACACAATGGGGTATGTTCCTAGTGCGGAATATTATTCATCAATAAAAATAATGAAATAATGAAAATAGAAGGAATGAACTAATACATGCTACAAAATGGATGAACCACAGAAACCTGAGGCTTGAAACATAAAACTAGATACAAAGGACCACTGGTTGTTTAATTCATTCATATCAAATGTCCAGAATAGGTGAATTCATAGAGACAGAAAGTAGATTTGTGGTTGCCTGGAGCTGGGGTAAAAATCGAATTAACTATAAATGGGGATGAGAGATTTTGGGGGGGGTAATAAAACCATCCTAAAACTGAATTATGTTGATGGTTGTACAACTTGGTAAACTTAAATTTAAAAAATCATTTGATTATGCACTTAAAGTGGGTGAATTTTCTGATATATAAATTACTCCTCAATAAAATTTTAAAAATTAAAAAGAACTACTTGAGCCCCCCCCAACCCTCCCCCCCCCCAAAAACACAGTGAAAGCATTTGAAAACCACTCCCAAGTCCTGTCCGTTTGGGGATATGAACTCCTTCCTATTTTTAACTAGCTAATTAAATTGATTTCTTTTTCCTTCAGTCAGAAATTTACAGATTTTTCCCATGTCCAGTGGCATTATGCTCAGCTCACCAACTTTCTCCAGCCCTTCCCTTCTCCTGACACTTGGCACCCATGTCGTCATAACACAAACACAGAGCAGATGAGTTGGAGTTGCAATTTATAAGGCCCAGAGGAAGAACAAGAGATTCCTGAAAACAGAGATTTTGAGCAATACTGTATAAAAACATCTCATTCTGATAGATGGCATTTTTCTAATCTTATATTTACCCAATTGGTAAAGTGCTATATTTTATCACCTTTTTACGCCAAAGAACACAGATAAGTTTTTGAGTGAGTGCATTCACTTTAACACATGACATGAGGACTCCTGACCGTGGTCAAGCTCTAAAGAACGAGATCAAAGTTTCTGAAGCGCAGCTCCTGACTGGAGCGGGGGGAGTGAGCACGCAGGAAGTGCGTGGGGAGCATCAGGCGATCCTGGAAGCAAAGAGACATTCTCATTCTGGGGATAAGTAGATAGAAGGGCAAAGATACCTAAGGTAAAAGGAACAAAAGAGCCTGGAGGCTAGAAATTATTTCACAATGTCAAGAAACAAGAGTTAGTCATGAAGAATCCAAGGTTCTCCTTGGGCATTATGCTTCTATACTGCATTCTTGTCTTTTAAGTAATTAGAATAAATATTTCCTGATGAAAAGATTTTAGCTGTGTCCACTATCCATTCATATAACAAGTGTATACTGTGAGTTGGCTGTGTCAGACAATCTACAGGAAAAGCAGTGGGGTATGATTGTGGAGTACAAGTTTCAGAATCAAACTCCTCAAGGTCAAGTTTGAGCTGTTCCATTTATTAACTATCTGACCTTAGCCTCACTAAGCCTATTCCCTCATCTATAAAATGGGGATTAAATATAACTTGCCTCATGGAAATATTTGCAGAATAAGATAAGAGAATATATATGAAATTCTTAGTACAGTGTCTGATAAATAAGCTCTCAATAGAAGTTACCATTTATTTCCTGAAGGAGTTCATGAAGAATGGTATTATTAGTTCTTTAAATGTTGAAAGAAATTGCCAACATTAAACTTTTATATTTACTCATGTATTTAGTACTCCTTGTGCTTTTCAATTCTTCCTGAAAAATCCAAGTTCCCATCTGATGTAATTTTCTTTCAGCTATGAAGGACTTCTTTTAGTATTTTTTGTCATGCAGATCTGCTAGTAATAAAGCCCCTTAGCTTTTACTAATCTGAAAATACTCTTTCTTGTGTCTTCCTTTCAGAAGGATATTTTTGCTGAGTATAGAATTCTGAGTTAGGAAGTTTTGAATCCAGCACCCAAGGATGTCATGCCTCTGTCTTCTGACCTTCACTATTCCTGATGAGAGGTTTGCAGACACGTTATCATTGCTCTAAGTATTGTGTCATTTTTCTCTGGTTGCTTTCAAGATTTAGTTTCAGTAGTTTGTCTCTGATGTGTATAGGTGTAATTTTCTTGGTCTTAAATGTCACAGTTTTCAGAGCTTCTTGAATCTGTAATTTACATTTTTAGCAAACTTGAAAAAATTTCAGATTTTTTTTTATTCAAATAGTTTTTTCCTACCACATTCACTCGTCATTCTTCCCTCTCCTTCTGGGGCTCCAGTTAGACGTATGCTAATATTTTGCTATGGTATCTGAGGTTTCTGAGGCTTTTTTTTACTTCATAAAAATATTTTTCTTTGTTCTTCAAGTTGAAAAACTTCTCCTGATATATTTTTAAGTACACCAACTCTTTATTCTGTTTAGATTTTTGTCATTGCCAATATGTTGTTAAGCTCACTGAGTACATTTTTATTGTAAAATTTTATTTTACTGTATTTTTAATTCTAAAATTACTATTTTATTCTTTTTTATTATTTCAATTTCTCTGTTGTAATTGTCTACTTGTTCATTCTTTGCCATGCTGTTTTCTTTTACATTCTCAAACCTAGACGTAATAGCTACTTTGAACTCTTTCTCTGCTAAATCCAACATCTGGGTCAATCTCTATTGATTGCCTTTTCTCAAAAATACAGGTTGCTACATTTTCCTGTTTTGTCCTGTGTCTGGCAAATTTTTTCCAGGTTGATTGAGATACAATTGACCTATAACACTGTGTAAGTTTAAGGTACACAACATACTAACTTGGTTGGTACCCATGTATATTGCAAAATGATTACCACCAGAGCATTAGCTAACATGTCCACCATTTCACATAATTACCATTTCTTTTTTATGGTGAGAATACTTAAAATGTGCTCTCTTAGCAACTTTTAAGTATATAATACAGTAGTCACCATACTGTACATTTGATTCCCAAAAGTTATTCATTCTATAACTGGAAGTTTGTACTCTTTGACCAACATCTTCCCATTTTCCCCAACCCCCAACTCCTGCTAACCACCACTCTGTTGTTCTATGAGTCCGGCTTTTGTAAACTCCACATATGAGTTGTATCACACATTATTTTTCTCCCGCTGTCTCACTTATTTCACTTAGCATAATGCCCTCAAAGTTTATCTGTGTTGTCAAAAATGGCAAAATTTCTTCCTTTCTCATGGCTGATTGTACATTTATACTACATCTACTTTATCCATCCGTTGATGGACACTTACATTGTTTCCATATCTTGGCTATTATGAATAATGCAACAATGAATATGGAAGTGTAGATATTACTTCTAGAATCTCTTTTTATTTCCTTTGGATTGCTAGATTCTATAGTAGTTATATATATATATATATATATATATATATATATATATATATATATATATTTTGTTGTTGAGGAAACTCCATTCTGTTTTCTACAGTGTCTATACCAGTTACATTCCCACCAACAATGCACATGGGTTTCCTTTCTACTCATCCTTACTGATGTTGTTGTTTCTTGTCTTTCTGAGGATAGTCATCCTAACAGGTGTAAGGTGATTTTCATTTGCCTTTCCCTGGTATTTAGTGATGCTTTTTAGTTTGAGGTAGTCCCACCTGTTTATTTTTGTTTTTGTTGCTTTTGCCTGTGGTGTCAAATTTTTAAAAAATCATTACTAAAACCAATGTCAATAAGCTTGCCCCCTATATTTTCTCCTAGGAGTTTTAAGGTTTCAGTTTTTACGTTTGAGTCTTTAATCTATTTTGAGTTGATTTTTGTGAGTGGTGTAAAATTTGAAACCAGTTTTATTTTTCTGTATGTGGTTATCCAGTTTTCTCAACACCATTTGTTGAAAGGATTATCCTATCCACATTGTATATTCTTGGCCCCTTTGTCATAAGTTAATTGACTATATATGAGAGGGTTTATTCTGTTCCATTGGTCTATGGGTCTACTTTTATGCCTGTACCATACTGTTTTGATTACTATAGTTTTATAGTATTGTTTGAAATCAGACAGTATGATGCCTCCATTTTTTTTTTTTCCAATTTTTTTTTTTAAATCCTCACCTGAGAACTTTTTTTTGCATTTATTTTCAGATGGAGCGGGAGGGAGAGAGGAAGGAAGAGAGAGAGAGAAACATCGATGTGAGAGAGACACATCCACTGGTTGCCACCCACACAACCCCAACCA
This sequence comes from Tadarida brasiliensis, assembly GCA_030848825.1. Lineage (NCBI taxonomy): Eukaryota > Metazoa > Chordata > Mammalia > Chiroptera > Molossidae > Tadarida > Tadarida brasiliensis. The sequence goes on along the minus strand of CM061277.1, from coordinate 25,998,895 downwards.
GGGCCGGGGACAAACTGCAACTGACATACGTGCCCCTAGTGGGAACTGAACCTGGGACTCTCTGGTCCGCGGGCCGACGCTCTAACCGCTGAGCCAAACTGGCCAGGGCGATGCCTCCATTTTTGTTATTTCTCAAGATTTGGATATTTGGGGTCTTTTGTAGTTTCATACAAATTTTAGAAAAGTTTTTCTATTTCTTAAAAGAATGCCCTTGAAATTTTGACAGGGATTGCATTGAATCTATAGATGACTTTGGGTAGTAGGGATATCTTAACAAGATTAACTTCTCTAGTCCATGAACATAGAATATCTTTCCACTTATTTCTGTCCTTTTTTAATGTTTTTCATCAAAATCTTGTACTTTTCAGTGTACAGATCTTTCATTTTCTTGGTTAAATTTATTCCTAAGCATTTTGTTGTTCTTGATGTTATTGTGAACGGCATTTCTTATTTATTTTTCTGATGTTTTGTTGTTAGTGTATAGAAACACAATTGATTTTCCTATGTTGGTTTTGTGTCCTGCAACTTTACTGAATTTGTTGACTAGTTCCTACAGTTTTTCTTGGTGGAATCTTAAAACCTTATATATACAAGATCATATCATCTACAAACAAAGAAGATTTTACTTCTTTCTTTCTGTTTAAATGACTTTTATTTCTTTTTCCTGCATGATTCCTCAGAGAATTCTAGTACTATGTTGAATAAGAGTGATAAGAGTGGGCATTTTATCTTATTCCTAATATTATAGGAAAAATTTTCAACCTTTCATCATCGAGTATGATAGCTGTGGCCTTGTCATCCATGGCATTTATTATGTTGATGTATGTTCCTTTTTAAAAAAAAAAAATATATATATATATATATATATGTGTGTGTGTGTGTGTGTGTGTGTGTGTGTGTGTGTTTATCTATTTTTTAGAGAGAGAGCTAGAAACATCGATGTGAGAGAGAAATATCAGTCTGCTACCTCCTGCACACCCCCCACTGGGGATCGAGCCCGTAACCTGGGCATGTGCCCTGACCAGGAATCAAACCAGGACCTCTCAGTTCATGGGACAACATCCCATCCACTGAGCCACACTGGCCGGGTGAGGAATGCTCCTTTTATACCCAATTTGTTGAGCATTTTTATCATGAAAGTCTTGTATTTTATCCAATGTTCTTTCTATATCTGTTGGGATGATCATATAATTATCTTTCATTTTATTAAAGTGGTGTATCACATTTACTTATTTGCATATATTGAAGCAACCTTGCATCCAGAGATAAATTCCTCTCGATCATGATATATGATCCTTTTAATGTGCTGTTGAACTTGGTTTCCTAATATGTTGTTGAAGATTTTTAAATCTATATTTATCGGGGACATTGGTCTGTAGGGTTATTTTTCTTGTAGTATCTTTATATGGTTATGGTATGTGGGTAATATTAGCCTCATAAAATGACTTTGGGTATCTTCTCTTCAATTTTTTAGAAGATCTTGAGAAAGATTGGTGTTAATTCTTCTTTAAATGTTTGGTAGAAATCACCAGTGGAACAATCTGGTCCTGGATTTTTCTATGTTGGGAAATTTTTTATTGCTCATTCAATCTTCCTACTTGGTCTTTTCAAATTTTCTATTTCTTCATAATTTAGTCTTGGTAGGTCATACATTACTAGAAATGTATCCATTTCTTCTAGGTTATCCAGTTTGTCAACGTATAATTTTTCCTAGTAGTCTCTTATGATTCTTTGAATTTCTGTGATATCAGCTATTATGTCTCCTCTTTCATTTCTGATTTTAATTATTTGAATCTTCTCTCTTAGTCTATCTAACGTTTTGTCAATTTTGTTTATCTTTTCACAAAATCAGCTCTTACTTTTGTTCATCTTTTCTATTGTTTTTCTGGTCTACATTTTATTTATTTCTGCTCTATTTATTCTTTATGCCTTAGCTGGGATGCTTGGAATCTGTTCTGTGAATGAATGTTATAGAGGTTAGCAACAGATCTAGGTAAAATTTGTTTATACACAGAAGGTGAAGCTCCCCCTCCCTGTGCTTTCAAGAATTCCCCACCCCCTCACTTTCCAGCTGTTGTGAATGCCCTAAACTCCGTCCTCTAGTTCTTGAAGACAGTATAATTATAGTCTTCTCTCTAATTTTTCTTTCCACTTTACCTAGTATGTACTGGGGTCTGTGATCAGGAAACAAGCAAACAAACAAATGTGAAACCAGTCATTTGAGAATGGATTAAATTACATTGCAGAAATTAAGTTGGCAACTCCATCAACTAATTAGCAATGAGGGAGTAAGGGAGAAATTGAAGATACACACACACTGTTTCTCTTATCTGGAAAGCCTCCCTCTCCTTGGGCACACATCAAAAGTCCATTTATCTTTCCAGGAATAGCTCAAGCTTCCTTGCCCAGTCCACCATTTCTTACTTCCTCAAAACATCAAGCAGGCATCGCTTTGGGTTGTGTGGGGTTTTCTGGAGTATATACCTTCACTATACAGATTTCAAATGCTCTAAAATGAAAAACATGCTTTATGCCTTGTTGCATAATCTTAGGGCCTATCACAGAGCAGTTTCTCCATAAATACTGTTTGATTGACTCTCCCACTAATCTCACCTGGCAGTGTCTCCGATAATAAAAGGATAGCACCTAAGCATCTCTAATCTTCACCACGCTTTCTTAGTTCTTCCTGAACCTCTTAGAAGCAATTGCTATATTGCTATCAAGTTTGCTGATCAGTTTATAGTTTCTGGTTTTGCCAAAGTTGCCTATTTTAAAGGAACAGAAGACATTTTGCGCTGAGAAGAGGGACTCTTTTTGAGTAGCTAAGGACCTGAGGAAATAAATATACTAGACTGGTAAATATGTCCCTGTAGAATGGCTCCAGCAATGTTCTTCCTGTGTTCAATCAGCAAGAAGGGGAAACAGAAGAAAAACATTGTCTGTAGCCAGAGAGCTCTCCCTTTGGCCCTTACCTGTTGATATTGTTGCAAAGGAAATCCTGTGCAGCTCTTTAAAATGCACTAGATTGTAGGCATAGTAAATGTTAACGTGCAGCTGCTCACACCCAAAGGCTTCTGAATACAAATAACAAAATGCAAAATTATAATAAATGGAGACTCGGTACTTCTGGGAAGTTCCCAGAAGGCAGCAAGTGGAAACAGCACAAAACCCCAAAGCAACAGTAACAGAAAGGAAAGCCAAGGTGGCTTGGATCACAGAGCCCCGAAGAGCTCCTGGTGAGGCCAACGGACAGTGAAGCTAGAAGTCCCTATGAGAAAAGCTTGCACACACACACACACACACACACACACACACACACACACACACACAGGCTTCACCCTCTCCTGCCCCTCTCCTGCAATGAATGGAATGAATGGAATCCTCATTCACTTTCTTCACAGTGCCAGGTTTGGTCTGATTGAAGGCAGATAATTTTTTAGAAACCTCTATAAATTAAAGATGGGAATTAGGGGCCAGAATAAATGTGGGACAAGAGCAGGAGTAGACCAAGGGCCAGTTCATTGCGGTCCCTCTCCTCACCACAGCTCTGCCCTACACACCCCACTGGGCACACAGATGACAATGCAGCGGAGTGCCCCCTCAGCCTTTCCTGGAATTTCACTGGTGGGACTTGTGTCCGTTCTTTGCTAAAGAGCCCCTGCAGGGAGAATAGAGGCACTCTGGATCCCTCCTACCCTATCATCCCTGAAGCCTCCACCACCCGGGGCTGAGGTCAGCTAAACACCGGGATGTGATTTGTTTCCTAGTCTCACTGCATTACTGGACTGAGAGCTCCATAAGGCTAGAGACTCCACCTGAGTTATACTTGGAACCATCGGGTCCAGCAACACAGAGCTTGGTACACAGTCAGCACACAATACAATGTATCTTCCTAGATTTGTGCCTCAGTTTCCTCATCTTTAAATAGAGATAATTAAAATACTAACTCACAGGAGCTCATTGTTATGATATATTAAATGATCTTAAGCATTTAAAGCATCAAAATAATGCTAGGCCACAGTAAATGTCCAATAAGTGCTATCATTACCATAATAGTTACTACTAATATTAGTAAATTGGATCATCACAAATGGTCTTTTATTTTTTAAATTGTGATTTTTAAGAACACCTATTAAGACACCTATTTTAACATATTTCCCTCATTGGAATAAAAATTTCATATCAATATTAAATATCTTTTTTTTTTAATCCTCACCCGAGGATATTTTTCCAATGATTTTTAGAGAGAGTGAAAGGGAGGGATGGAGAGAGAGGGAGAGAGAGAAACATCGATGTGAGAGAGACACATCAATTGGTTGCCTCCTTTACATGCCCCAACCAGGGCCAGGAATCAAACCTGCAACCCATTGGTCCATGGGCTGATGCTCTAACTGCTGAGCCAAACTGGCCAGGGCAAGATTAAATATTTTTTGTGAAAATTTCTCTTCTTTACCTACTGATCTTTCTGAAAATGAAACTCTAAGTGGAGAAACACCTTAAGACTCTAAAACCTTGCTAAGTTTGAGTTGTTAATAGGACTTTCCCCCAGGCAGATGGAGCCTTGCAGAGGGCGGTGACACTGAGACAGAAACTGTCAGAGGAAGGTGACAAGAGGCATAAAGGCACACTTCTCTGGGGGTTCAAGTTTTCATTTATAAAAGGAAGTGGCTGGCCTACATGATTTCTAATGTGCTCTCATTTCTAATAAGCCATAAGCTCATTTAATAAGCTAACTTGGTTAAACTTAAAATTCCATCTAAGCTCAGAATTGCCGGTTGTCAGGATAAAAGCAGTGTCTCCTGGTTTTACTGTGGAAGCTAGCCTTCAGATGGTCTGGGCTTCCACTTCTTACCTGTCACGTGTTGAGCAGAAGGCGGAGGAGACGCTTCTGCATCTTGGCTCACAATGAAGAGGGCCAGAGCTGTCCTCAGTTCCTGCGTCAGAGCCCAGAGAGTCCCATGGTAGGAATTGAAGTCGTAACTATGATGACTGTAGTCAACAGCCGCGTAGGAATGTCTGCCCAGCTGTTCTTTCTGAGCTCTGTACCTTGGTGTTATATGTGGGCAAGTTCTTCAATACAAAATGTCTTTGTTCCTACACTGTTGTGTGTGTATGTGTGTGTGTGTGTGTGTGTGCACATGCACACACGAGTGAACACAGGTGGTCATAATATATTCAGAACAATGCTAACCAACACTATTCTTTCAAACAACTCTCATCAAAAGGCGGTCAGAGTAGAGAAAAATCCAGCTCTCTACAGTTTACAAAAAAAAACCCACCTAGAAGCTAAGAATACAGAAAGGTTGAAATCAAAAGACTGGAAATGGCACATTAAGCATATACTAAGTAAAATAAAGCTGATATAACTAAATAAAGGATCAGGCAAAATGTATTTAGAAGCAAAATTTGTTATTAGATATGAAGAAATGTGTCATGCCCATTTTAGAGAAATTTATCTATAGAATCCCACCCAAAATTTCCCCTAGGGACTGTCCTGAGGACCCTGTCTCCTAGGTACGTACCTGTGAATGGACCCTTACATTCTTGTGAGCAGACTTTTCACAAGAAGCACTCAGTAACATATGGAGAACAAGGTATGTCTTTAAGGAGCCGAGACTGCAGGACCAACACAAAACTAATCAGGTCCTGCACTGCCACTGATCCCACCTCCAGACAAAACTCATCTTGAGCTGCCAAACATTGCACACTGCCCAACGAGCAATTCCACAGGAAGGGCCAGAAACCCTCCAAATAGAAAGATTACCCAAAAACGTCCCTGGAGTTACATCTAAAGATGCAAATGAGACCTCGTGTGTAATGTCGCTCCAGGCTCTGATGCTACCCAGATTCCTGCTCTGGCCCATGCTAGCTGGTAAGGACCCACAGCACCGCTCCTGGCCAAGTCCTCCTTCTTTATTCTAACTGTCGGGAAGAGGAGAATGGCCAGTGGGTATTTTCAATCATTCAGCCTCCTCACCTCCAAACCTATGAAAAAGAAGTAGCAGCAGAGAGAAGGTTAAAGGGCTGACCTTTCCCTTCCATCCATCTCTTTCAGCTTTTCAAATGGAAAGGAAGGAGAAAGGTGAGATGTCTTGGCCGATCGCCAAGCCAGGAAAAGAAAGACCCGATGCCCTGCCAGGGATAGTAAAGAAAATCTCATATCCAGAGGCGAATAATGAGGTATTTTGCCTGCACAAAGAATCTAAGGAAAATATTTATTTACTGAGAAGCTACCCAGGGCTCTGGGATTCTTAGGTGGAAGAAACTAGCTCATAGACCTCCCATTGGCTGTTCCGGGAAATTTAGAGAATTCAAATATAGAAGAGCTGCAAGTAGGAACAGCCCCTGCCTGCCTGTGCCTCCAGCCTCTGCATAAGGAACAGCAGTAAGAAACTTGGCTCCTTAGTGCTGGGCCATGGAGCCCTGGCCCCTGCTCTGGAGTGTGTGCACAGCCCCGACAAGGAGAAAAACCTTTAGGAGAGCTGTGGGTCCTTGGATGAGTGATGAAACCACGGCCATGACAGCAAAGGAGAGTCTGCACAAAAGGGGGTTGCTTATAACTAGATCGGACACAAGGCGGGCAGTGTGGCTGTCGAGCTCCCAGAGAGATCCCTGGGACTGTGCTAAGAAGATGCACGCTAACCCGGAAAGGGGTGGACTGGCAGTGGAAACTAGCTATGACTCCTGGAGAGTCAGGGAGGGAAGGAGAAGGGAGGACTCCATTCATGAAGCAGTAGTGGGCAGTGGGACTGTTGCAATAAAGAGAGGAGGCATTGGTCCGGCTGGTGTGGCTCAGTGGTTGAGCATCGACCAAGAGGTCGCTGGTTCGATTCCCGGTCAGGGCACATGCCCAGGTTGTGGGCCCAATCCCCAGTGGGGGACATGCAGGAGGCGGCCAATCAATGCTCTCTCTCATCGATGTTTCTATCTCTCTCTCCCTCTTCCTTCCTCTCTCTCTAAAAGCAATAAAGAAAAACAATTTTTTTAAAAGTGAAACTGGCTCTAGGAAGATTACATTTATACTGTATCTGCATCTTTATCGTGTACATGGTGTGCATCTTCCAGTCCTCCAATCCAGCACGGCCTCCATCATTCCCTTGTGATGTATATTACTTACCTGCTGGGCATTTGTAGGTTTTTGAGCCTATTATTGCTTGTAATTTTACTCTACTATTTTTTCTTTATTTGGTCAGGACACCAAGACCAGAGAGTTAGGGGCAGAGATGCTTTTATTTTAGGGCGCTTTCCATCATGACATGTTCCTTTCTCTGTTGTAAACAAATATCTGTATTATTTCTTCTAGTTCGCCAACGTGTTTACTTCTGTACTAAGAATTGAGTCATTTTCTGCTTAGAAATTCTGACAGCACCATGCCCTCCCTTGCGCTGGTTTGGACTGCTTTGTGGTTTTGTAGACCAAGCCCCTGGTAAATGTTCCAGACCGGAATGAAAGTTTTCCGTCTGGGTCCTTCTGACCTCTCCCGCATTCATCAAGTTCCACCAAGTTGTAAGAAAGATAATAGCCCCTTTCCTCTCTTCGGTCCTCACAATTTGTCATCTGATCCTCAATTCCAGTCTACCACCTTGTAAAGGATCATGAAGAATTGTTTCCTCTTGTCAAGTCTCAGTTGAAGCAAATACTCATATTCAACATTCAGCCTGAGACTTAACTGGTCTCATCTCTAGTGTCACCTGTGAAATATTCATTAAGGCAACCATTAAGGCAATTTGTTCAAAGCTTATTTTTTTTGTTAATTAGACATCTTTACTTTAGTACCCTTCGCTATCCAAAATTAAAGGGTCCTTGCATCAAAGGTCATAGAGATGGGGCTTTCTTAGTGGCCTAGGATGCATGGCCGTCAGACCTGAGGGCTGTCCTCTCAAGCAGCTTTCAGAGACAGACAGGAAGTTAGCCAGTGTTTCTGATCTCATAGCACGCCTTTGATGCCTCCGGGATACGTGGGAAAACAAATGATATTTGTGTTGTACAAATGAGTGAATAATTGAATGAGTGAGTGAATGAGCACATAAATGAACGCATGACTGAATAAACAGACGAAAACAGCAATTGAATTGTTTGAATCATCAATTCTATACTCCTGGAGTTTAGAGAAGAAAGGTACTGAGCATTGTTTAGGGTAGTTCAAGACCGTTATTACAGTAAAAAAACTTAGAATTCCGTTCATTGTTTTCCTTGTACCATGATGTCACCTGTTGTTTCTGTGTGTTCTAAATCGAAGTCACCCAGACAAGGACAGAAACAGGGAGAGTCCAGGTCTCCGACTCCCAGCCCAAGGTGCTCTCCACCACCCCAAGGCTTCTCCCCAGCTGGAAGGTGTCAGGGAAGTTTTAAATCTAGACAGGCAGGAGTTCCAAGAGCCACCCTGAAGCTCTGTTTTTGAAGTGTGCATCTCTTTTTATTTCCGAATGCCGATGCCAATCTATGAGAGATAATGCACACTTTAAACAAAAAATTTGCCCGACACTATATTCTCAGAGAGCAGTTAATAAACACAGATTTCTTTACGACACATATAAATGGCAGACAATTGATTATCTATCAAGCTGCTTTGGCATCTATAGAAAGGGTTGGTCATTCAGAAATCTGAAAACTTAGACCAAAGGACAGGGGGCAAGGAGCAGAGAATACAGATGTGACTTGGCCACCTGTGTCTGAGTGGAGGGAGAGAGTTAAGCCGGGAAAGGCCATTTGGCGGAGCAGGAAGGAGAGCTGAAGTGACTGAGGTCATCCGCTCCACTGGTTGCCGTGGGCGAGTCCTCGCCACTGTGCACTCAGAGGACTGTGACCTGGCCCCGGCGAACTCCACAGCGCTGTCATGAGACTGACCGTGTGACCGACAGGTGGCTCGCATCTTGACGGCACAGACCCCACCCCTGCCGCTTCACTGATCACAGTCAGCACTTGTAGAAAGGCGACAACATGTCTCTTAGAGGAAACAGAGGGAAGAAGAAGAAAGAGAACACCTTTTCCTAAAAGACAAAAACCAAACAGTCATAGAATTTTCTTTGGTTACAGCCCGTCTCTTTAATGCCAGTTAGATTTGGGCTCTCTCGTTGGGATGACCTTGACCTAGGGCTGTTTCATAGTTGCAGACCAGTCTGGGCTCCAACTAGTCCTCGTATGGGTAGCTGGAGTCTTGACCTCTCCCCGCCTTCTCCTGGCGGCCCTGGAAGCATGGAATTTGCCACGAACTTACCACCCAAGTTACTGAGCTGCGTTCCCCCAGCCTGGGGCGCCTAACTCAGCTCCCTGAGCAAGGAGCCCTCGAGATCCCAAAAAGCAGTCTGTCTGACTTATTCAGTGACAACCAATGGTTAGAAGACTGCAAACCCAAGCCAGGCACTCAAATATTTTTCCAGTGAGTGAATTCATTTTTTAAAAAAAATGCATGAATGAAAATTCCTGTAACATTCTACTGGAAACACATTCCAGGAATCTCACCGTCTCACAATCTAACCGGAGCTGGGTGAACTAGCACCCCTCCGAACCCTCACTTTGTGTATACTTTATCTAGCTGCCATTCTGATTTATCCTCGTTAACTGTGTTTAACTTGGTGATGAGCTCTTCAGAGCAGAATGTTGGCTTGCTCCGTCTATATCTCACTCATTCAACACTTGTTTATTGAATACGGAATGTTCTGTTTTAAAGAATAGAGAAATAAATTAGGCTTATGCTGTTTTCTCCAGCGTGGACATTTCTTGGGAGTGGTGGTGGGAGAGCACAGGGCCCACGTTGGAAGGCATGGGGAATGGGTAGAAAGGATGAGAAGTAGATAATCATTAGAATAGTGCTTGTGCATTGAGTGCTTACAATAGATGTGTAACAGGTACAAGCATTATGTCAATCTTTACAAACCCCCATGAAATAAGCATTAAATTATGCCCATTTTACACATGAGAAAACCAACCCAGGCTCAAAACGGTTGCATAACTAAGCAAAGTCAAAGAGCCAGGACAACCTTCGTGGTTCTAGAACCAATTTCTCTCTCTCTCTCTCTCTCTCTCTCTCTCTCTCTCTCTCTCCTTCTCTCTCTCTCTCTCTCTCTCTCACACACACACACACACACGCGCGCGCACGTGCACACATACGTGTGTTTTTGGCTGGTTTTATCTTTTAGTGACAATGACTTCCATATAACCTGAAAAACAGTCGCACCTGTGCACCTATTCTAATGAATGAACCGGACTTGATATCAGTGCAACCAAGGGAGTAAATTTATTCTTTCTTCCATAGTCCCTGTACAATCACTCTGGATGCGTCTTCTGTATCCCTGGGATAAAATTTCAGGACAGTCTTAAAGCTGTCCAAACTCCTTTTAATCACAAAAGCAGTCTCAATTTAATAATTGAGTCCAGAGACACCCCATACCCTGTAATCATTGAAGCGCCAGACTTCATTCACCGTTTGGATTCTCCTCCAGGCTGGACCAGAGGTGAGGCGGTGGGTGGGCACACTGCCTTCTCTGTTTCCTCACTCGGCTCTCTCCCCCTATACCCTGCCCCTGTCCAGGATGACGGGGAATTAGCAGGAAGTGACACAATTTCCCATGGAAGCTACAGTCGTCATCTGGAGATGGCACCCCCTGGGGGGCAGAAGGACAGAGGCGTGTCTTTTGGTTGTAGTTGGCTTGTTGTCTTTTGGTTTTAAAAGCCTCCTGCAGGGACCTCTCATTGCATCTCTCTTCATATGAGCAAAGTCTCTCCTCCTGGACTTCCCTTCCAGAAACAGCCTAAACCCAGCTCTCACTGTACGAAATCCATCCCCCTTTAAGCAAAATCCCCTTTAAACATCCTCGGGCCAGCTCCCCTGGAGAATCTACAGTGGGCCCTGGGCCAATCTCCTCTGTACAAGGAGGACGGAGTGCTGGCCCCAGGTGACCAGCCCCAGCCTCAGCTTTAGTCGCCCACCTGCAGAAATAGCAGCTCCGAGGCTTCCCAACTCTCCAGGGCTCCTGACAGGAACCCCCTAGAAGCTCTTCTCTTCTACCTTGAGGGGAGAAGAAAGAGAAATGTCTCAGTACTCCAACAATGTCCTCCCAGCCTCTCCAACCGCTCCGTGGGCGGGAGGAAGGTGGTCCCTGCCGTGACAGCAGTGTCAGGGCCTCTCGGAGGGTCCTGCAGGTGACCAGTGCTTCCTTCTGGAAGTAGAGCTGCTCAGCCCTTTCGCCTTGTTCCGCCCCAATAATGTCAGGCTAAGGACCGCCTCTGAGGGGCGCTCTAGGTGAGGCTGACTGTCTGCCCTTGGGCATCAGTGGAGTCCGTGCTTCTAGCTCCAGCCTGGTGAGGTTACCCATTTATGGTCTTAGACTCTAGAAGGTAAAGAGAACTGAGAAAGTAGAAAACAATATGAACAAGACTTTTGGGTAAAAAGCCCATGTGACTGGCAGAAAACATTGGATAGGAAAACAGAATTTGATAGTAGGGCAATATGACTTGAATGGCTTCATTTATCTGCCAGAGCATTGCTCTGGGCACTCTGAATGCATTCATTTAACTCCCTCAACAGGCTTAGATCTCTGCGACTGAGTCCATTTTTCAGATGAGACCACCAAGGCACCAGGAATCTAACTCACTGGCCCAAAGCCACGTGAATCGTAACTGCAGAGCACGCCGTCTGGCTCCAGAGCCTCTGCCTGGAAGACCCTCACTCATCAGCCTCTCATTGATACAGTGGTGGGAATCCAGGGGCAGACTCTGGAGGGTCCCCTGTGCCATAAGAAGTTTGGGATTATCCTCCTCAGCGGTTGTCAAACTGTGGCCTATTTTGTCCAGGTCATAAACTAAGAACAAGTGTTTACGTTTGTAAGGGGCTGTAAAAAAAGAATGTATACACACACACACACACATGCACACGCACAGTAGTAATATACAGTGTGGGACAAAGTAGGTTTACAGCTGTGACTATGTGAAACACTTTATTCTTGTATTATTATTTGTTAACTATTGAATTACTGTCCATATGAACAGCTGTACACCTACTTTTGCCCCAGCCTGTGTGACAGAGCGACATTATGGGTAGGTAGCCTGCAAAGCCTGAAATATTCACTATCTGTCCCTTTGTGAAAAGTTTGCCGACCCCTGGCTGAACAATAGTTCTCACACATATCATCTGGAGTTAGTGCGTTCTGGAAGGATCTCCGTACCCACCGAAGAGGCCATGGAAAATAGAGGTTAGGTCCGTATAGGAAATATTCCAGATTTCCCCTCGAAATCCCCTAAACAGAACAGCTTGGCATTTTTTAAAAATGTAGGGTAAGTGCTAATATACTTTTTACGAGGATTCTACCACACAAAGAAAATGGAAAACCAGTGGTGAGAGCTATAGGAAACGGCTGTAGGCCTGTAACTGGGGAACTTGCCTACCAATAAGAAAGAAACAGCCTAGCCGGTGGTCCATGGACTGAGAAGTCTGGGTTCGATTCCCGGTCAGGGCACATGCCCGGGTTGCGGGCTCGATGCCCAGTAGGGGGCGTGCAGCTGATCGATGTATCTCTCACACAGATGTTTCTATCTCTCTCTCCCTCCCTCTCTCTCTAAAAAATCATATTTTTAAAAAAAAGTAATAATAAACAGAGGCTGGTAATGGTGTTCAGGACCAACAAGACAAGGAGAAACTCAAAATGAGAAGACTAGGAAAAGTTAGAAAACTGTTTCAATGACCCCATTGTGAGACTCTGAAGGAGGGACAGCAGTGGTGTTGACAGAAAGGAGGGAGAATGTGTGGGACTTCACAGAGGACGAACCGATAGGTCTTAACAAAGGAAATTAGCACACAGGAAGAAGGTGGGTATCTCAAGGACAATGCCAGGATCTCAAACGTGGGACGTGGAGGAAAGGGTTCTGTTGGTGGAAGTAGACACTATGAGGAGGAAGGCCCGCCTCGGGGGACAAGAGGTTGGTGTGAATTCCGCGTGTGTGCTCTGTTGCAGACGTCCAGAAGCAGGATGGCTGTCCTCTCTGCTGTCCAACTGAGGCTCCCAGAGCAGGAAAGAGGGCCACAGAAGGCAAACTAACTTTGCATTCAAAATTCAGCCAGCTCGGGGCAGTAACGGACACCCAGGGCCAAGATGGCTGGTAATCACTTCCTCTGATTCTCCTTTAGAGGAGAAGGACCTGGGGTTTGGGCTTTATAGCTTCCTTTCTTTTATCTCCTTTTCTTCCTGTTTCAAAATATGTTTCATCAACAGATAATAACAGCAACGACAAGAAGATCAGCTATTTCACCTGTAAATATGAAATTACGTTCCGTGTGATTCTGTCTCTGCCTTCCCTCCCACGAACAAAGAGCCTGAGAACATTTGCTTTCCTTGGGAGGCAGTAACCAGCTAATAGGTCCCTGGTACTGGATTCGACTTCGGGGAAAAATACAAACCTCCAGTCAGAAGACTTTAATTCTACTCCTTCAGATCAGTGCCTGTGTCAGCAGGGTACTATTACAAAAGACTTTATTACATCTTATCCAACAGCTGCCAAGTTCTGCATCTCAAAGAGAACTATTTCGTAGTGCAAAGATTAGAGAGCGCGTAGAATACTAAAAAGGGGAAGGTAAAAGAAACAAAGTCATCAAGAAAAGTTTTTCAAAACCCTCTCTGCCTATGCGGATTTGAAGAGCTTGTATTATGCACTAGGAATTTACTTTAATTATTAACATTGAAAGAAAACGTTCCTTCTAAGCATGGAAACTTTAAAGGGTAAAGAGTCATCAGAGTTCAGGTAGCGTTTCCTTAAAGTGCTATCATAAAGACGGTTGAAGCAACGCTCCTCTTTGGGGGTTTGGTTATTGTTTGTTTTGTTTTGTTTTACTCAGTGATTGCAAAGTGCTTCATAAGAAAAAAAAAATCAATGCAGCTTCTACCCAGTTGGGGCAAAGAGAGGCCCAAACTATGGCTTGGCCCAAGATCATTCTGTCAATGCTCAGCGAATGTCCTGCTCTCTACACTCATCAAAGATTGAGGAGCTGGCTTCCAAGGGGAGAGCCAGGGGCGGGATGCGTGTGGCAGCTCTCTAAACGAGGACTATCTGAGACATGCCAAAGATACCAGTGCCAGAAGGATTGATTAGCGAGACTTAAAGCGACGGGGGAGGTGCAAAAGAGCTGGGAGAGACTGCACAGAATCCAGCTAGATATACATATGACCTTGAATGTCCTGTCAATGGCTCGTGGTTCCTCAAAGCAGTTTTCGTCATTGGTGTGATTTAAGCCTACACGCAAGGATAGGCCAGGCCCCTTCCCCGGAAGCAGGAGAACGAACGATCTGTGAGCTATCTGTTACGTTGACTTCCTCCCACCTGCAGCACGGGGGGATGAAGTGGGTCTTTCTGGTGCGCACCAGCACCTCAGATGGCAGAGAAGCATTCTCAGCTAACAGTGACCTCTTCAAAAAGGTCATCATCATCCTTTAAGCTGTGGGGTAATGACTTTTCTATCTAGCTCATATTTGGCCAGATTTCCGTGTGCTCCTAAACATCCATTGTAACCGAGAGTGCACTTCGTCTTGCTACCTTCAACTGAACGCTGTTGTTGTTTTTCAACTGTAGTCTCATGACCTTGTCTCTGCCAGTTAGATTCTATCTGTCCCTCTAAGAGTAACCTATATCTCAGAATGTTACATTTATGCTCATATGTCCCTAAAGGTTGCCAAAAGACCTATCACTAGAAATCCTGGAAGTCACCCGCGTTGTTTGGTTGGGAGACAGTATACACTTACATGCACACACCTACACACACAGAGTACACACTCAACATTGGTGCTTTTTCATGACTGGATTATTGGTGGGTTATTTTGAAGGTGGAAGGGGGATGAAGAAATACGAGACATGGACAACACCGAGCATTTGCTCACTAAGTAATGCATTCAACAAATAGTTATTGAGCTTGTAAACACAAAATACTCACTCATACAGCCTTGTTCCTGAATGAATTCGATCATCCAGAGTTCAGCAGCAGCAGTTAACTAATGAAATCAAACCTCATCAGGTGAAAATCTCAGCTAGCCAAGCCTTGTAACCTCCTCTCTTTCGTCAATGTTTCGCATTCATTTTTAGATCAACGTAGAAAGCCAGGCCCTTCACTTCTTTCAATATCACTCAGTCTAATTTCAGGCTTCTCATTCTTAATAATGCCCATTTAATTGGTGTCATCATTGCTAATGTCATTGTCATCAATAAATATTTATGGAGCAACCACTGGGTATCTTCTTGTACCGAACCAAAACCCTTAAGAATTTTATAACACAGAGGATATACTGTCTAGAAGCTGAAAGAGGTACGTTTTTAAAAGATTCGCTAATTAATGGCGGGGAGTTGTTAAGTAGCCACAGAGCTGACTAAATCTGGAAGAAGAAAAAAAGCGTTCTAGCGTATAATCAGTTATTTTGGATTTATGGAAAATATACTCTTTTCCCCTCTAATAACAAGCCAGGAAATAGCTATTTTCTGTTTCTCCCACAGGAATCTCTGCATACAAATAATTCAAACAAACAAAACTAAACTTCACGTCTTCACAAGGGAATCATCTTTTATTAGAAATAGTCACTTCAAAGGTTTAAATAAATGTGGGGTTTTAAAAAAAAAAAAACACTGCAAGCAATTTATATTTTGGTGTGTCTGTTCACTAAACGATCCTGATCAGATCCAGGGATGCATTCTGCCAGGAGAACTGGGAAAATGCTCATAGCTCAGCCACGTCAGCCAGGAAGCGACAGAAACTGGCTGGATGTTCAAACCCCCCACATAAACTTCGAATCAGATGCATTTCTGACCCGAACTCAAGAAATGATAGTAGGAGTTTTGTTCTTATGTGAAATCACTTTCTTAGCAACATCAAGGTCTTTCCAAGACATACTAGTTTCTGACAAATATCATTTACAACAATAATTACCTGACATTTTCTTTAGCAGCTTATCAAAGTTTACAAAATGCTTTCTCACCCAATTTTTTATGTATGTCCTCTTTAGACGATTCTATGAATTTGATCTTGTTATTTTTTTTTTTCTCATTTTATGATCAGAAAACTAAAGATCAACTCAATAAGAATTATACAGCTAAAACATGGAAGACAAGATCTTGGAGCCAGATTTTACTTTAATATATTGGAATCTGTCCTAAGATGTTTGGGCCTGAAATTTTCACATAGTTTTATATCAAGTAGAATGGGGTGAGTAATGGTGATGATGAAAGGAAACTGGATTATCCAGAACGACCGTACATGCTTTACAAATACCTTAGAGTAACAGTTACCTCTTTATATCCCTTGATGCTCAGCTACACTATATAAATAAAAGACTTACATTGCTAACTAGTTCTGCCATCCTAATCATTAAAACCTTGCAAAGTGAATAAACTAATCAAGACTCGAGACTCAGTTAATATCCAGGGCTGACAATCATGGGTGTGCATTGGTACATCCAGGCCAGTTGGTAATGACTAGCATCCACCTTGATAAATGAATATCTGCAGTTAGATATTAAATGCTTTCAATAAGCCTGACTCTAAGCTGGGCAGTTTCTGATACGTTAGCTCATTACAATACCACTCTACACCACTCTGTGACGAGCATCAGTCTAATTTGTTGTTGTTGTTTGTTGTTGTTGCTCTTCTTCTTCTCCTTCTTCTCCTTCTTCTCCTTCTTCTTCTTCTTCTTCTTCTTCTTCTTCTTCTTCTTCTTCTTCTTCTTCTTCTTCTTCTTCTTCTTCTTCTTCTTCTTCTTCTTCTTCTTCTTCTTCCCCTTCCCCTTCCCCTTCTCCTTCTCCTTCTTCTTCTTCTTCTCTACATCTAAAAGAAATTGCAAAATGTGAGACTGATGTTCTGTGACTCACACAGGCTGTAGCTATAGGGACACACACTAGGAAATGCAGACGCCAGCTATATTTAGATGGAGGGGAGTGGCAGTTGGCATTTCATATGGGGGCAATTATAATCTATTGTATAGCTATTGTAGGAGAAATTTTTTAATCTGCTTATCTTCCATTTAGGTTTCATTTGCGTTTGACAAGACTTCTCTCTTAGCATAGTTTTGCATAATACACAGCAGAATGCCAATGAAGCATGGATAGCTCTCAGTCCTAGAAATCCTTAGGAAACCATCAATGCCCCACAGGGACTGGAGTCATTGATTCCCTCCCGGGAGCTGCCTTTAGAAAGAAGGATCTCAGAGGAATTTAGAAGAGGCATTAGCTCTGTCAGTAAGCCCAGAGGGGAAAAAGGAGAGATAAATTCTAGTTTCAGTTCAATTCAATTCAGCAAGTATTTATTAAGCCTAACACAGTTGTCAGGATATAAAAGTAGAAGACAGTCCTTGTCCTCAAGGAGTTTGCCATCTCAGGGTGAGAACAGGGGAAACTGATGCTCAGCCTGGGCAAAGTATTCAACCCACTTAAGCCAGTTTCCTACCAAGTGGACCACACTGCCCCCAAAACAAGCTTTCTGCTCCCATTTGGTCCACTGGAGCCGCCCCTCACCCTCGCCCATCCTCTTCTTCGAGCCTTTGCCCACGTTGGCACGTATCTGTAGCTGCCTGGCATGTATCTCAGAGGTCCACTGGTATTTTCCAGCTGTTGTCTGTGACATCTTTCCTTGACTCTAGTCACAGCAGATTGTCCACTCCCCTGTGACTGTTATGCACACTTGCTTAGCATCAGCGAACACAGATAACCACACACAGTAGTCCCTTCACACCATATCGCTTCATCTAATGCCACACTGGCTTCTCTCTCTCTTGTTTGTGTACCTTGGAAAGGGCAGAAGGGTCTAGATTTGCTCTTTCCTTTGCAGTCCTTTCCACTCTGGTTTGTGTTGCGCCTACACATGGATCAAATTTCCTAATAAATAAAGCTAATAAAGAATGAGTTTCAGTAGAATAAAGAGGGCCTGCCAGACAACAGCAGTGACTCAGAGAAGAGGCTTAAGGACCAATTAGGAGGAGGATTTTGAAAAGGAAAAAAATGACAACTTACTTTCTACATGTAAGTGTGAGATCTGTGTGCAGGACAGAAAATACTAGTTAGATTTACTTTATTTTCCTCAATCAGAAAATACTATTTAGATATATGTCAACTTCACTCACACATGCACACACACACACACACACACACACACACACACACACCACATTGCAAATTTTATCAGCCAGCAGTAGTCTTTCCTCTAAGTGCATGGGGCCCAGTGCAAGAGGAGACCCACACACACGTCTGAATATTTAAAAGCGTTAAACCATTTAAATAGTCAACTAGGTAACATCTTTTCTATCCTCCTATCTTAACAGACAGAACTGATGATGACCTCACAGGTTCCTTGCCCCATGGGGAGCGGTAGGACTCCACCCCCTCAGAAAGTGGTTCATGGATTAGCATCACCCACATCACCTGGGAGATTCAGGTGGTATTTTGAGGAATCCCCGGGCGAACTGAACGCACAGAGATGTATAAGAAATGCTGCTATAAAGGGTGGAGCGTAAAAGCAGCCTGTCTTGCCTGGGTCTAAGGTCAGTACCAGCCATAAGCAATGTGTATCCCTCTGTCCTTCTCCTATCCCAAAGACAGACACGGAGTACAAAATCAATGACCCGGGATTCCCCTCTGTTGTCTGACCAGCCCTTGATATTGATCGGTGGCTCATGTTAAATCTGATTTCAGCTGTGAGTCATTCAGCCACAAATGAGGGTACCCAGTTATTTCAAGTCCATTTTTCTGGCCCTTGAATGGATGTGAGAGAGCCTCTGAGATTGTCACAAGAAACACAACTTCCATGCTAAAGAACACATCTTCCTTTGTGACTCCAATCCAAAGTAGGTCAAGAAACCCAAAGATAATCAAAGCATTTTAAATTCAGAATCAGCTCCCAGATACCCCATCATGGTTTGCAAATGCAGGCTTGTCTCTTCGCTTTTAATTCCTTTCTGGAGGTGCAGGTAGAGAGAGGCTTACTTTATTCCCAAACATCCCTGAGTCGTAGCCCCTGGACTGCAGTTACTGAAAACATTACAACATCGATCAGGGCTATGATTCTGAGCTAAAGGGTGTCTATTATTGGAGGACCCTGCTGCTAGGCAACATTAAGAGTGCTAGAGGGACTTTAAAAAGATATTAAGATGCCCTAAGATATGAAACAGTTCCCCTGACTGTCATGACTCCAGTACACAGATCCCTGAATGAGGAAAGGTAGAGAGAAGTACAACACCCTGTAAGAAAACGAAGACTCTGACTCAGGATTCCACATGCCAGATGGGTTTCTTTCAACCTCTTGAATACCTGATGCTGAGGTTTTCAGAAGAAGCAAAAGAAGCTGACCTTGAGTCACAGACAGTTATCTACTTCTGCAGGCAACCTCTTCTGATTTAGGGAAGGCAGAGAGGCTGTTTGAAATTTCAACGCTTTTATTTTTATAAGAACTTTATTTATATATGTTCCCCCAATTACAAGATTTATCATCTGCATTCTCTAATTTATAACCCAAATAGAGACATTTAGAAGATGGGGTTTCTGTTTTGATATTTAGAGTGGGACGATGTGTTCCAGAAAGCCCATTTTTAGGAAAATGACTGATTATTTTATTAGAGTCACAACTAATAGAACAGGTTGACATAACTCAAAGTGGAAGGTAGGGAATTATCAGGATAATTTATAATTCAGCCCAAATATGCACTAGAATGTCTGTCTTAAAATCCCAACCCACCACATCAGCGGTTCTGAAAGGATGGACTCAGACCAGCACATGAGCGTCACTCAGAAATTTGTCAGAAATACAAATTCTCAGACCCCAGCTCGTGCAGGATCAAAATCTCTGGAGACAGAGCCCAGCAATCTGTGTTTTACCAAGATGATTCTGCTGCGCAATGAATCTGAGATCCACTGCACGGGACCACTAGCTCTCAGTCCTGGATGCTCATTAGAATAACTCGGGGAGCACGAAACAGGCACTCAGGTAGGGTCCACCTTAGACAAATCAAGACAAAATCCACTAGGGTGGAGCCCAAACTTCTTGGTGTTTGCAGCTCCCCAGGAGGCTCCAGTGTGCAGCCAATGACTGAGAAGCCCACGCTGAGCAATTTTAGTTTGGTAGACCAACTCGCCTGCATTTCTAAACAAACTTGCATCCAAGAATCGGTAAGCCACTTCGAAACAGGGGCGTGTGGTCAAAGACTTATGCCACCGAGCTATGATCACGAAGCCAGCCTGGGCTTTGGACACACCCAGCTCAAAACCTCTGTAGTCCAGGCTACCAAGCATCATATGCATGGCTACGATTATCTCAACCACAGTTAAAAATGAGAAGGGAATTAAATTAGCTTGCAACCTTTTTACATGTTTCTAGAGAACATGTCACCTGTCACTCGGAATGAGATGTGCTTCTCCCTCTCTCAGGATGTGGTATAATGAGGTCTCTCTCTGAGCTCTGAATGCAGAAATGTATTTATGGCACAAAGGGAGATTTATGTATTTTCTAAAAATCCTGGCAGCTAGTAATAGCCTTGACTGACTCTCTAGGGCTCCAAATGCAACTAGATTGAATTTGGGTATAAATCTGGATGCAATGTAATCTTAGCCCTGTTTCCCTCCACTGAAGTCCAGGTGGGACAAAGGTGCATAGAGGGGAGAAAAGTAATCAAGTTATTGACAAAATGAAAAGAAATAAAATACTAAGCCACAGAAGGCCGCTTCAGTATAATCTGTGCAAAATTCTCAGAGATATCATGTCTAAGTACCATCTTGGTGACTATTCTAACATAGTCTGGGATAACAGGGATTCTATGAGATCCCAGCTTGGTGGGTAACATTGTTTTCCTTAATGTCATAGAAAGTTTTAAGGAAAATATATTCAGTAACGGATTTGTCCCAGGGTAAGGAAGTGATTCCAAAGCTGTTTGACATCTGCCATCTGATATTTCCTTTCTCCTTGATTATTTTATCAATAAAGAAAGTATTCACCAGAGAATGAAAAGTTGGGAGTGTAACTAACACGCTCCCTGCTCCAGTGTGTAATAGATGGGATATCCCAAGGTCTCAAGAAGGTTCGGGGAGAGGCAGGGGGCGTGTATTCCACAGTAAAATATTATAAGCACTCAACAAGAACTCAGAGGAAGTTGACACAGGCAATCTATGAAAATGTGCTCAACAAATAGCACAGTCACTATAGACATCTGGAGAAGGGATGCTCAAGCTGAACCCTAAATGGTACCAGAAACTCCCAGTTCCATAAAGCCTGGCCCCGACTCCAAGCCTGAGCATTCTTGAACATAATCTGCTTTTAAAACGAAGCATCCTTCTACACTGTTGAATCCTGACAAACTGTGCTCACCACCCATCAGCTGAAACCAGCTGTAGATGTGTGACCATACACGGGAGGACACCAGCAGAGGCCCAAATCTTTGGAAGCTAGGTGACAGGGACCCAGGGGCCACGGTAAGGGCCTCGGCAGAGGGTGGCAGGTCAGCACCGCCCTCATTCCTATGCTCCTGAATGATGACCTGTATTAGTTTGGACCATTACCATTTGGGAACTTGATTAAAAGAAAAAAGAAAAAAGAAATAAGAAAAGGTATCTGTCCCATAGAGCCGAGCAGGAGTAGCAAAAATGCCCTAAAGACACTTTTTCTAACTAAATGACATGCATTTATTTTTCACCACGGGGGTCAGAATCGCAAAGCTAACAGGCTCCAGAGGGACGCTGCCTGCTAATTCCACTCATGGCAAAGGTCCTTTCAGAGGCCACTTACGCCCGAAGCGCTGATGAGTTTGCGAGTTGCCAGGCTTGAGGTGCGCTGCGTACACTCCCACTGGAACCCATTAGACAGCCTATAGATAGATGGTCTCCACACAGCCCTACATGCGTGCACACCACTCAAAGTTTTTTAAAATTACTAGGCAATTACACAGATTTCCCTGCTCTAACAACAGGGCTAATGGCAGCCCATTTGCAACTGAGTGCAATAGATTAGTGTGGCACAGAGAGGGCTAAGTTGTTTAACATCGGGCTCAAAGCTCCCATAGAAATGAAATTCAAGTGTAAGTCATGGAAAAGGATGGGGAAGGGTCGTGTTTTGTGTCACACACACTGGGTACTGCACTCAGCTATGTGGACGCGAACCATGCCAAAAAACCAACCTGTGTACCACCAAAAGCTACACAGGTGTTTTTGGAGAGAGACGGAGACTTCCAAATGTATGCGTGACCACATATGCATGCATGCATGCATGTGCACACATGTGTGTGTGTGTGTGTGCGTGAACACAAACACACACTCATACGTACACACACCAGGATGACCAGTTGTCACAGTTTGCCCAGGACAGCTCCTGTTTTTGCACTCGAAGCCCTGTGTCATGGGCAAACTCTCAGACCTGGGCAAACTAGGACACTTGGTCACCCCAACACACCTCTCTAACAAGCCCTACTTCATCTAAGAAGGCTGAGTACTATTAGACACCCTTCCAAAGATGTGTCATGCCAACAATAGTCTCCTCACGCATGGGAAGCGTCATCCAGTCGCCCTCTTGGAGCCAAAAGCACAAAGTGTAGACACTATGTGCATTTCTACCTTTTGTTGCATAAACCAGAGCATCATGGCACTCGTCACAATCGTCATCAGTGATCCACTGCGCAAGCGATTGCTGAACATCTGTCACTTGCTACTGTGAGCTTCATGAGGCAAGGTGTCACAGCAGGTTTTTGTTCACTAGTTTGTGCCCAATGCCTGGGACAGTGCCTGACCCATGATCAGTATCCTGTAAATATGTGTTGCATTCAATGAACACATTAAGAAGATAAACCTATGGATGTCATGGTATGGTGTTGGGGGTGCTTAAACTGAGCCACCCCGACTAAGCATGTCTTCTCTCCACAAACAGGCAGCCCAGGGAACATTCTCTGACTCCCACGAAGAATTCTGTTGCAGCTAACAGGGATCACGGTAGCCATAGTGAGAAACTGGAGAGCTTTCTGTGTGTCGATAATAGGTAAAGTAGAATTTTCAGCCTAGCTCACGGCGGGGCCACCATTCTTACAGTAAAGGATACTTGGGGAAGGCTTGTTAGCTTCCACTGTGCCATCAGCCAATAGATCAGACTGGCTGAACTGATTTCAAGGAGGTTCAATCTATCGCTACCCTGGTGTAAAATGCGGGGCATGCAACCCGGGAGGCAGAGCTCATCCCAAAGTAGGCACTGGCCATGACCAGCCTCCCAGAGCCTAGAAGAGTGCCCAGCACTAAGTTTGTTGGTGGAGAGTGGGAAGGG
Organism: Tadarida brasiliensis; assembly: GCA_030848825.1. Lineage (NCBI taxonomy): Eukaryota > Metazoa > Chordata > Mammalia > Chiroptera > Molossidae > Tadarida > Tadarida brasiliensis. The sequence continues at coordinate 25,975,645 of CM061277.1, read as the reverse complement.
AGTAAGGAAAGATAACAATAGGAAAAAAGAAAAGAAAAAATGACCATGACAGAGATGAGGTCTTGCTTTCTCTGTGTCTCGTCACAGAAGGTAGAATACAGAAAGTGTGCGATGATACAAAGGAAAGATGATGGGGAGATGTCTATTCTATTCTAAACTCGACCACACCTGTGTGAAGTTGGAGGGGAGGAATCCAACGCGATGAATGCTGTGCTCCTTCAAGTAAGTGAGGTACGATGACCTGGCCCAGTCAGTTCAGCGAGGCAGCTGAAGTCTCCCAGGATGCTGCACATCTCACGTTTGTTTTCCCGTCCCCTCTACAAGAAACCTCAGCATCCAGTGGCCACCTGTCCACTCGGTTTCTCTCCGTCTGTTTAATTTCCTCCTGCGAGACCAGCTGCAGCTCGACTTGGACTTTGTCATTCAATAGATTTTCAGATGATATGTCTTGAGTCCATTTTAATTCTATTTAAAGGACAGTCAATAGAGTCATCTCTGGAGCCTTCTGAGATGAATTTCATATTCCATACCCCAAACAAAGTGGAAGAGAAAAAAAAGTATGTCTCTTTCAAGAGGATAACAACTTAGGTTTCTAAAGTGTTCCATTTCTGCCCACTTTCTTATTTAAATGAGATCCAGGCTAAAACTTGGGAGGTTATTTAGGACATCTGAATGGGACGGGTAATCACGATCTTTCCCAGGGACTTCTCGCCCCGTACCTCTCCCTGAATGGCTCAGGATGCCATTCCTCACCTTCCCACATGTTCTTGTCCCGCCCTGCTGCATGACTCAGCTCAACTGTCAGTCATCACAAAGTTTCTCTTAGCCTGTCTCCTCTCCCTCACCCCTCGCACCCGGGAAGAGACCTTCAGTGAGCATTTTCTCTCTTGGGCACTGCGTTCTCTCTCATATTTTTGCTGTTAAATATATTTGTTACATTTTCCTAGCTCATCTGCAAGCTCCTTCAGGGCAGATTTTATATATCTGATATATTTTGGTATCTTCCTGTATTAGGATTGGGGGGTATTCGTTTGCTGTTCTAAGGATGTTTAACATATATGCCCCAAAGTTTCACTGATTTTTAACAAAAACTGATTCTCCTCACTTGTGAGTCTGACAATCGGCTGGGGCAACTCTTCCGGGGAGGCTGAGCTCGGGTCTGCCCCACAGGTCTCTCTACTGGAAGTCAGGCTGAAGAAGCAGCAGCAACCTGGACCAGCTTTCCCTTTGGCGAATAGCAGGCGAGCAAGAGGTCCAGTTACACCACGCACATACATTTAAAGCTTCTCTCTGTCATATCCACTCCCATGCCACTGGTCAAAGCATGTCACATATCCAAACCCAGAGTCAGTAGGGAGAGGATAAATACTCTGCAGTGCAAATTCATACGCGTGTATAATTCCATCTCATCTACCCCTACCCCTACCCACAGCCTGCCAGCTTCTCACGAGGCTTGACTGGGTATCTAGAAAGTCCAGTGAATTTCACACCTTCCCAAGAAGCTTAAGCATGCTGACCATTGCCTGTACTTGGTCCAGCACAATTCTGGAAGTTGTTTAAGCATTCCACACGGGAGTACCTGACTAGGGTCAACATGACATTGTGTACGTAACAGTCTAGCTCTTGTTGATCCCCTAGCCTAGTGGGTGTGCACATATGGGTGAGTCAAAAGTTCCGGGGGAAAGTAATTCAGGACGTTGGTGCTAGTGAGGGTATTGCCACAGGCCTTTATTACTGGAGTTCTGGAGATGAAAACAAGATCCTTGCTCCTTAAGATTTCCATTTGCTCCTGCTGCTTTTTCCCACCTGAAGGGCTAATCCCCTGCTGGCCACATTACAGCCACCCCTGTGGCAAGCTCACTGCAGTGTCCAAATACCCGCTTGTGGGTTCAGGTGGTGAATGACTAGCAGGTGTGTCTGAAACAGACAAACAACTATAATCCTGATTTCTCTGGGACGACAAAAAATAAAAAGAGAGAAAGGAAACAGATTTTCTGGGGAATAGCCCCTTCCATGTACTTGACTTAGCCAAGTTCAAAGTGTTTTCCCTACACTCATTCATGAAGACTGCAGAATAAGTAGAATGGAAGTAAGAAGGCCTGCACACACCTGTACTTCCTCAAAAGATAAAAAAAAAAAGAGGGGCCCAGAAGAGACCGGTCCATTTTGGAAGGTCAACGGGGATTCGATGGTGGGGCGAAGTCTGTTTGCGGAGATGCCGGTTCCCAGAGGCGTTGTGCTTGTCACCAGACCACACTCTGGAAAGTGTTATTATTAAAACACTTATTCTGTTTTTGGATTTCATTCCAGTCAGTGCTCAAGTAGGTTTTTAATTGCACAATAAAGTCCATCTGTTTGATCCACCATCCCAGCTTTCTAAATGATGCTCCCAAGCACTCGAATCCACACTGCTCACTGCTCAGTAATTAGTCAAGTCGATCCCAGCCCTCAATGCGAACTAACGAGGCTCTATTCTATGAGAATGGGCTTCTGAGGTTTTGATGAGACACAGAATGGTTCTGTCTCCCCTCCTCCACTCTCACGATATATGAGCAATTTATTCAACCCAAATTGCATTCCAATAGCCCTCTCTTCCCAGAGTCAGCATGTCCGCTCTAACTTACATTAATACTTGAGAAAGGGAGTCAGTGACAAGATGGGGTGGCTGGAGATAAGCGGAATAGAAACAGAAGTGTTTTTTGTTTTTACTGATTTTAGAGGAGGGGGGAGAAGAGAGAAGGAGAGAGAGAGAGAAACATCAATGCCAGAAGAGAAATATCCATTGGTTGCCTCCTATTCACGCCTCAACACGCCCCAACACGCCCCAACTGGGGATTGAACCCACAATCTGGGTATGTGCCCTGACCAGGAATCAAACTAGAGACCCTTTGGTGCATGAGATGATGCTCAACCAACTGAGCCACACCAGCCAGAGCCAGAGTGTTTTTTTGTATGCAACTTTGGATAAACACTGACTTTCGGTGCAAAGACAACATTGTCAGTGGCAGCCACAGCGCTCCTTAGCCAGGAACAATGATCTGGGGAGCGTGGTGTCGCTTGGGCTTCCTGTAAGCTCTCCAGATGTAATGTGATTGGAATAATTAAGGCTTATCAAAGTGGAGCCTAGCCCAAGTGGACTTTTAAACAGCATACTGTGTTTCCTTGTCAGATGGTTTCTTTTTAACTGCATGGAAAGCCCAAGTGAACATTTATTTCCCTATTATGCCTCAGAAATGAACCTGGACGTCACTAATAATAGCATCACTTGAAAACATCAAGTTGAGAGGACATATTCTCCTGTGTCACCAGTATGGCATATTTGTCTCCGGCTTAATTTGCCCTCACTGTGTATTATTAGGAGTTAACACCGCAGTTTTGTTTAATAACTGGCTTCACCGCCCATGGCTGACTCCAACCTGATCACTCAGGCCTGTTGATGAAAGGCCTAATTCATCCTTGTTAGAGCAATTAGAGGGAAATTGGATAACCGCGCTGTTTCTTGCAAAGGTCTTCGTACAGCTATAGCCTATCCCCCAAGAGGTTAAGCAAACGTTCACTTTGGCTGCCAGTGAAATAGATACTTTCCCTGGAAGTGAGATAGGACAAATTAATTTAGACTTCAAGAAGTCTATAAGTGGGAGCTGGAGCTCGGCTCCGTTCGGCTCCGTGCCGCGGCCCTCTCTCTGCGCACGGCCGGGTTAACCATTCTCCAGCGTCAGAAATCAATTAGGATTCGCGGCTGTTGTGGTGTGAGCTACCCCGCAGCACACTGGCTTCAGCTGCCTTCTCTTCCTGCCCTTGACGTTCCTGCAGCAATCTGGAAGTGGAAAACTTCTCAGAGCATTACGGCACACCCTGTCTCACACTGATCACCTGTCCCTCTTGGGCATGTGGCCAAGCACAGCTTCGCTTCCGACTGGGAAGGAGGGGTTTCTTCTGCAGAGGTGCTTTTAACTGGATTGGTAAGGGTTAGGGGTGGGGAGACTAGAGACGGGAAGAGAAATGCGAAACTTACAGGAGGGGTGAGGAGAGACGGCTGCTGTGTTATGGCAGAGACGGTTTGGACCCAGAGAACAAAGAACAAGAAGCGAGCGCCATCAAAGAATCACAATTTTTCTAATTTCCACAACCAGCCTTTCTGCTAATTTTTCTGTGAGCCTTGGGTATGTTACTTAACGTCTTAGATCTCTTATCTGTTAAATGGGGTCCGTGTGATCGCAATCGTTCCTGCTGACTCTGTAACAGTTAGAACTGCTTTTTGCTACAAGTAGCAGAACAAATGCCTTTCTCTGTGTTACATCGGGAGAAATCTAGGGCTAAGTGGCTGTTGACTTTGGTTCAGCAGTGTGCAGTTACCACAATCAGCATCTCTGCAATTCTTTGGGGCTTTTGCTCATCCTACCACCTGATGGTCACCCAAAAGCTGCTGTCTTTCAGGTGTGACATTCACGTTCCATGCGAGAACAAGGGGCCGAGCCTGGAAACTCCTCTTCCTGAGGCTTTGTCTTCTTTAGGGAACAGAGGCTCTCCCAGCAGATTTCCACCTGTATCTGGTTGTCCCCAGAACCTGCACTTGGCCACCGGTGGGTACAGAAGCTGGGAAGCCCAGCATTCCATTTTCCAGCCTCTGTAGAAAAGGAGGCAAAGCACGAGGGCGTCGAGATGGTGCTGCGGTATCACCCAGAGCCTTGACGCCCCAAGTGTGGTACCACCTCCCAGCCCCCGCCCTCCAACTGGCCTATCACTTACCTGTCTCTGACGCACAGAGTAAGGGGGTGGGTGGGCAGTACGACTGCTCATCAATATTCCCAGTTCCTCTCCCCTTCCAGCCACACTGAGGGACCGCACTTCGCGCAGCCAGGGACAGGCGCAGCCGGGGACATCATGTGGAAGTGAGCGTGTCCATGCCAAGTGAAAGCGCTCATGAGGCAGTGCACATTTCTTAGGGCCTTCTCACTCCCTACCCCGACTTCTAGAGATGTTCCAGATGGCAGAAGCACCATCAGCTGGGCCAGAGGTGAGGCTGAAGTGGAGCAGAGCCCCCTGGTGACACACACAGGACATGCAGCATGAGTGAGACCCAGGGAGTTGCTAGTTACCACACTGTAACTCGGGGTGTGCGGACTGAACCAGATGGGCAGAGAGGATGCGCTTACTGTTGAAAACTCCACGACTATTGTTTGGCTCCAGGTGAGTCCAGCATCTCCAGCTTTTCCTGCGCTTGGTCATGTCCTTTGGTCCTTCCTTCACTTTTTCTCTGCAGTCTTAAGAGCCCCCCGCCCCCAAATGACCAAGTGGGACACTGGCCATGGAGGCATGGTGACAGGCAGCCTGCTGAGATGAGCTCTGCAGTTTGTGTGGTGATGGGACCGCATGGAGTGGTTCCTTTCAACCTCTCGTTGTTAGGTTTCCCTCCGGCTGCTCAGAGCAGGAGAGCATGGGAACCTTTCCCAAGCTGGGGCACCTGAAATGTTTGTGCTGCGGCAAATGCACTAGTAATCATGGCAATGATTTTGCAACAAAGTTCCGTGGGACCCATTATCACCATCATCATTATCATCGCTACCATCACCATCATTATTGTTGCCTCTAATAATACTTAATATTTAGGAAGGACTACCATTGGGCTGGGGACCAGAAACCTATAATCTCTTCACACTGAAAATACATCTTTAAGAGCCACTGGGATGAGCAAGTCCTAGGAACCGCAGGAAAGATGGATGAACCTCACCTGTAAAGGCAGAGAAAGGCAGGGCAGGGTGTGCAGAAGAGATGGACTAGGCATTCAGGGAGTGCGTGCCTTACCCACGTAGGGATTTCCCTCTGTGACCTAAACAAGGCTCTTGTTTTTGTAGGGTTCCACTTCCTCCAACTGACTGTGAAATGTAAAGAACATGTACACTCAAATCCTGTCTGATGTTACTAAACCCAGAGACACAAACATGGATCTTAGAAAAATCTGCATAATGGTCACCTTGCCAAAGCCGAGTCTGTGGGTGCAGAGATGACATCACAGGCACCACGTCTCTTGACCGAGGGGGGCCTGGGCAGTGACGCTGCTTCCCCTGCCCTGTAATAGCTGTTTGCTTGTCTGAAGGAGCCGCTTGAGCAGACAAACAGGAAGGTCTAACTAACACTGGGCTATTTATTTGCAAATATGAGCAGTCCTGTGGTGTCTGCAGGGAGATGTTGGATAGGACCGAAGCAGCAGGGCTGGCCATAGCAGCTTACCAGCCTGGAACGCCTCATTTCCGGCTACAGACTCTCGCATGCCACTCAGATCCATTAACACTTCATGCCCTTCCCTGCATAGCTTGGTAACGGTCTGAGTCTCCACGGGCACTTGTCTTACATCCGAGCGAGGCCAGTTCTGAGCATGCTAAGGAGCAGCAGGCCCCTTCCCAATTCGCTGTCCCAGAGACGGGCATGGTCCCTGTGTAAATAGAACACAGGGTGGCTAAGTCCCCTAAGGACTTGCAAATATCACTTGGAGGGCAGGGTCCCTTCGAAAGAAAACACGGGGTTTATGGCTTCTTCCTGGGCTGCTCCTTATCATCTTTTGTCTTGCACCAGTTTTCTCACTCACACACCTGTTCCGATGAAGCTTCCGTCTGTGACAAATGCTGCCTGTCCTTGTTCTTCATGACCTTGCAGCCTTAACGCGTGCTGGTCAGGTATTTTATTTTATTTTTTTTTATTAATTTATTTTTGTTACAGATGTTTCTCCTTTTTTCCCCATTGACACCCTCCTCCCCATCCCCCCACCCCGTCCCCAGCTTTGTTGTCCATGTCCATCAGTTATACATACATGAGCATAAGTTCTGTGGTTTATCTCTTCCCTCCCCCCCAAACCCCTCTTCTGAGGGGTGTCAGTCTATACCCTACTTCCACATCTCTGGGTCTACCCTGTTCCTCAGACCGTTATGTTCATTATATTCCACAAATAAGTGAGATCATGTGATATTTGTCTTTCTCTGCTTGGCTTGTTTCGCTTAGGATAATACTCTCCAGGTCCCTCCATGTCGTCTCAAAGGATAAGAGATCTTTCTTTCTTACAGCTGCATAGTACTCCATTGTGTATATGTACCACAGCTGTTTTATCCATTCATCCACTGATGGACACTTGGGCTGTTTCCAGATCTTAGCTATTGTAAATAGTGCTGCTATGAACATGGGGGTACATATATTCTTTCTGACTGGTGTTTCAGGCTTCTTAGGGTATATTCCTAGAAGTGAGATCACTGGGTCAAATGGCAATTCAATTTTTAAATTTTTGAGGTAACACCATAGTGTTTTCCACAGTGGCTGCACCAGTCTGCATTCCCACCAGCAGTGGACTAGAGTCCCCTTTTCTCCACACCCTCGCCAACACTTGTTGTTTGACGATTTGTTGATGGCGGCCATTCTGACAGGTGCGAGGTGATACCTCATTGTTGTTTTAATTTGCATCTCTCTGATGATTAGTGATGTTGAGCATTTCTTCATATGTCTCTTAGCCATTTGTATGTCCTTTTTGGAGAGGTGTCTATTTAGTTCCTCTGCCCATTTTTTCATTGGGTTCTTTGTCTTCCTTTTGTTGAGTTGTATGAGCACTCTATATATTTTGGAGATTAACCCCTTATCTGATGTATCATTGGCAATTATGCTCTCCCATAGAGTGGGTTCCCTATCTGTTTTGATGGTTGTTTCTTTTGCTGTGCAGAAGCTTTTGAGTTTGATGTAGTCCCATGTGTTCATTTTTCCCTTTGTTTCTGTTGCCTTAGGTGATGTATCAGTGAAGATTCTGCTGCGTATGATGTCCGAAATTTTGTTGCCTACATTTTCTCCTAGGATTTTTATGGATTCACGAGTCACATTTAAGTCTTTTATCCATTTTGAGTTTATTCTTGTGTATGGTGTAAGTTGATGGTCTAGTTTCATTTTTTTGCATGTAGCTGTCCAATTTTCCCAACACCATTTATTAAAGAGGCTGTCTTTACTCCATTGTATGCTCTTGCTGCCTTTGTCAATATTAATTGAGCATAATGTCTTGGGTCAATTTCCGGATTCTCTGTTCTGTTCCACTGGTCTATATGCCTGTCCTTGTGCCAGTACCAGGCTGTTTTGATTTGTAGTATAAGCCGATATCCAGTATTGTGATCCCAC